>CM035125.1:1347426-2547426 GCA_020205555.1 Panax stipuleanatus | reverse complement strand
TAAAAATAATATTTACAAAATTATTTTTTACTTTAAAAATATTAAAAATAAAAATTATTTAAAAAATATTTATTTTTGAATATTAAATATAATATTTATTTTAGAATATTAAAAATAATATTTATTTTAGAATATAAAAAATAATAATTTTTTTGAATTTTTTGAATTTTATTTTAAACTTATTTTAAAATATTAAAAATTTGGGTTGAGTCAAATTGGGTTGAGTTGGGTTAAACTTGGTCAAAATGGGTTGAATTTATGTTAAAATGGGTTGAAGGATCAGAAATGCCAATAAAATGACACTTCAAGGACCTAATTGATGAAAATGGTATTTTAGGGACGACTTTGAAAGTGGGTGACAATTTAGAGGGACAGAAGTGTCAATCAGCCGATTAAAATCAAATCAAATCAAGCAAGCAAGCAAACAAACATGATATATATATATATATATATATATAGCGTAGCAATGTATAACCAAAGTTATAAGAATAAGATTATTTTTACAACAGATCGTGGTCGTTCAATCATAAATTTGACGGTAAAAATAATTTCTCGTCCGCACTTTAATTTAATATGGGGGAACTCACAGAACTAAATTGCGGATTGTAAAAGTGCTCCGCAATTTATTAGTGCGGATGGTGAATTTAAATTTATTAAATATATTATTATTATACTAAGAGAAGTGACATTTTTGTAATACTTTCGTCCGCACTTTAGTTGTGCAGACAATAAATCCCCTTTACTTATATAGTCATCGATCGCGTTTCCTCACAAAGATATGTTGTTGTTTATTTTCTCACAAATTACTTTCTCTTTAAAAATACCCTTTTCTCTCTCCCTCCTCCCCATACCTTCCTTATATGTCATCTTCAATAACATCCAACAATCGACATATCTAACCATAGTTTCAGCAATTTTCAAACAAGTCTATTGAAAATAATAACAATTTTCAATAATTAAGAAAAAGAAGAGAGAAAATCCTAACACATGGTCTTCTAAATTGTCATGCTCACCGGTGAAGGAGGATTGTACATTGAATTATAGTGTGGACATGACTTCTTTAATTTATAAAGTGTAATTATGTGCTTTGATTTTCGACTGATTATCTAATTGTACCTATTCTTTAATTGATATGCATGGGCTTAGACTCGAAAAAACAAATCATAAAAAAAGAAACCTGGTGACAATTTAGTGATATTACTATTACCAGTGACTTACTATATACTTTTTCACCATAGAAATCTTATTTCCCTAGTACTTAATTAGATTCCTACTATGGAGGAGAATAACAATTTATAAAAGAAGTTTTTGTCCACACTATAATAGTGCAAATGATTGTTTTATTTAATAAAGAAGTTATCGTCCGCAATTTAGTTCTGCGGATAGTGATTTACATTAAAACGACGTAGTTTGAAGATTAATTAGGAATATACTCAACATCCGCAATTTAGTTTTGCGGACGAGTGATATGAGCAAAACGCCGTCATATTAATAATATTAACATTACATAGTGTCCGCAATTTAATTCTACGAATGGAAGAAATATATTTTGAATAATTTTCCTCTTCACATGACTAAATTATGGGTTCTTCCGTATTAAATTGCGGGCCTCCACCCCTGATTGATTTTCAATCACATGCATCTTATTCATCTTTCATCTTTTTTCATAGAAAAAAGTTACCTCCCCATTCTATTTGTACACAATAAAGTCAGAACAGCTTGGTAATTAAGTTGTATCCGAAGCACAAAAGCACTTATAAGTACTTAAAATTAACTAGCAAAATAAAAGCAAGTTCTAATTAAAGAAAGTCCTTATTATGCATGGCAAATAGGTTCTGCCTCTTCCAATTCAATTCCCACTTCGGCCAGCCTTTTGTCCTTATACACATACCATCTAGCCCCGACCAAATATAGCACAAGGTTCATGACACTCAGAACTGCCAGTAGCCAATAGAAATTATAAAGCTTCCCTCGGTTAAGATTATCAGCTAACCATGGCTTATTATCTCCAGTAATCTTGTGAACCACGGTTACCAAAATTGAGCTAAAGAAAAACCCTAACGAAAGCGTGCTCAAAAATAGGCCCGTGCTCATAGTTTTCATCCCTTTAGGGCACTCCCTTAGGAAGAAATCAAGCTGTCCAATGTAGGTGAACGCCTCACCGGCTCCCGACCAAGAAAAACTGTGGGACTAACCAAAACACACTTAGGGGCAACACGGCTATCGGATCGTTGACCAAACCATTTGACCTGGCAACATGTAGCCTTTTAATTTCAGTGGCTGCAGCTGCAACCATTGCTAATATTGATAGAACAAGTCCAACACCGATACGTTGCAACGGGGTTAGGCCTTGAGGATTCTTGAGCATTTTTCGGGCTATTGGCACGATAACTCGGTCATAAACCGGGACAGTCAAGAGAATGCTGCCAACAAAGAAAACCGCCAAGGAGGCTGCTGGAATTTGAAAAGATTTGCCTATGTGACGGTCCATGGTAGTAGCTTGTGACACTGAAAATGTGGTCATTTGGGCATAAACTGTCCAGAATATGATTGTGGTTGCCCATATTGGTAACATTCTAATCACTAATTTCACTTCTTCAACATCTGTTAAAGTTGAGAGGTACCATTTATCCACCACTTGATTGATGCTAATAGACATTTCATTGCTAGCATGATCTATGATGGCTGCCTTGTCCAAGAAACTGCAACAAAACAATAATAATTAGTGAGCCGGCCAAAATTTGTGAGACCACAATCACCAACTACTGTATGTGTCTTTTTTGTTGAATACAGAAAGGCACCATAATCGGTTCATCAACAACCGGTTTCGTTGGATAACTTTTCCATATATATATATATATATATATATATATAGGTTATAAAGCTATAGACAATTATGTATTCAAAGATTTTGGACTGCTACGAAATACAAAGAACTTGGACAAATGAAGACGGATTGATTGTCCTTGATGGTGAAAATAAATGCACTGCAAGACAAAGGGGGGTGAATATCCACTAGGGGACAGCTGGCATAGGGGCTCGTGATTATCTATATATTGATTCGATTTGGTTTTGGATCTCATGGAAATATATTGTAAACATATATAGGCATGATCTTTCGGTCTCACTTGCATCAATATGTACTTTTGTTTTGTTTGGTTTCATCGGAGGGAGGGATTACCTAGCCTGTTTCAAAAAAGAGAGTAACAAATATATATATATATATATATATATATATATATATATATATATATATATATATATATATATATATGTATTTTTGTGATAAACAACAAGATTTTCATTTAATCGAAATAACAGCTGCACAAAAAATAAAAAATTAAGAATTGAAATTCGAACATGCACAACACACATGGACAACAATATTGCTCTACACAGACAAATTTTGCATGTTCATAGGTAGATATCCAGTAAATATATTATTATTCTAATTCATCAGAAAAAAAAAAGGAGAAGAACATTTAGGAAAATATCAGACTATAAGAAGGCAGCTATTAGTCCATTCACGGACCCGTATTTTGGCTGGCAAATGGGAACACTAGACCAATTATTTCTGATATCTGATTGGTCAACTGTTCATGAATATTCAAGAATATTTGATCTATCAACATGGCCCACCTAGAAGATAAGTTCATCGCAGCTTGCCACCAACCCTAATTATAGGAATTGCATTTAACTCTCTAGCTACTCCGATTCTTGGTGACGGATGCACTGTATTTGTGTAAAGTTTATATGTTTTTTTTTATAAGCTTTTCACCTTTATAATTTTAGATATATTATTATTTTATTTCACATAATTTATACGCACAACGTGTGTGTTCGATTGACACTAGTATACTATAATATTACTCCCAATAATTAGAGTATTCATATATATAATATGTTGGGATTTTATTATTTTAATTAATATTTTATATTATTTCAACCAGTTAGGTTTTGAATGCACCCACTTCATAGTTATATAAGGGTGTCCATGAAAAGGGAAGTCCATTTTTCGTTCAAAATAATATGGTATAAAATACTAGTACGTAGACTACGTAGTTCATGCATGGTCGATAAAATATTAAGTAGCTAGCTAGGATTATGCTAGCTGGACAAGGAAAATTGAAGACAGTTTAAACAGTTAAATAGTTAGTTAGGCAGATAAAGAGCACTTACCGGAACTGCTTGCTATGTGGTAGCTTCTGCTTCTTCTTAAGCCCTTCACTAATTTTAATGTCATCAATGTTGAATAGAAGCGATGAATCCGAAGGTAGCTCCAAATTTCTCTTTCTCAAAGCACCAACAAACACGGAAACAATTTGGGTTAACGGGCTACCCGCAAGTTTCTTGAACCGGTATCTTCGGGTGCCCAATAAGAACACAAGAAGGCCAACCACAATAGCACAAGCACATATACCATAGCCCCATTGCCTCCCTAAATTATCTTGTATGTAAACAAGTATTGTGACAGCAGCCAGTGATCCAATGCTTATAAAGAAAAAGAACCAGTTGAAAAAGTTGGTCATTCGGGTTCTTTCTTCTTTATCCGTGTCATCGAATTGATCCGACCCGAATCCCGAAACACTTGATTTTAGGCCACCGGTGCCAAGTGCAGTGAGATACAGTGCTATAAACAGAACCACTAGCTGCATGCCATTTGCAGAAACACATGATGCTCCGCCGCGATCGCATTTTGGAGGACGAAGGCTTGGGATTGTGGTTGAGATTGTCAAGATTGTCACACCCTAGTAAGTAATCAGGGTTAATATTTTTCTTTTTAAAATTATTAGATTACGAAGGGATCAAATTAAATAATACTTTCAGTGCAATTAATAATGTACAACTTTTTATGCATATGCTATCATTTGTACCGGAATGATAGATTTTTTGATGGAAATAATATGGATCCAGATTAAAAAGAGGATAAAGTACTTACAATTCCTTGAACGGTGGCAAATATGGCAATCGTTAGGTACCTACGAGAAAAAAATTGAACAAAAAAACATAACTAAAATGTTTATAAGTAAAAAGTTGTATAATAATTAACGTACGGTTAAGAGATTTATATAAATGGATATGGATAATCTGTGGTGACATGAATTACCTTCCAAGAAAAGTATCGGCGACGAATCCGCCAAGTAAACACAACATGAAAGAGGTTCCAAGAAAGTTGGTGACGGTGTTGGCGGAGCTAGCATTGCCCAAATGCATAGTATCCGTCAAGTATGTCACCAAGTTAACCGCAATGCCCAGAGTAGTCAACCTTTCACACGCTTCAACACCTGATCTTCATGAACCGGCCACAATTTCATTAATTAAGATATATACAATGGTTACTTAAGTAACAAGACGAACCAACTAAGTTTCTCCAATGTCTAAAACATGAAAGAATAAGCGTAATTACGGACCGACCTAGAATCATGGCGGCCCTGGTCCAGCCGCCGGTGGTTGTTCTTCGGGCAGGGCAGCCTTTATAGTCCCAAGCATCTTGGAGAGTTTTATCCGCTTGTATTTCGGGTAGTACTGACATTCTATAGTATTTTTTGTTATAGAGTTTTGATAGTATTGAATAGAGGAGATGGGCTTTTTGGTTAAGCTAAGCTGGGGGAGGGGCGCAGCTAGCAAGCAAGATAACAAGTACAAGGGCGATAGAAACATAAGTGTCACAAGATATAAGCGAGGGGATACGCCTTTTTATATCTGTGGTTTAGAGTCTTTAGACGTATTATAATCTAAAAAGTTTCAAGGCCATCTCATCCCCTTCCCCTTTTATTCATTTAATCATTTATTTATTTTATCCGAGTTTAAAATTTTGTTAATTCCTTTCAATCCAATATCATTGGTAGAAAAACCGGATACATGTTAGTTCATGGCCTATATCCGGCTTTTCTACCAATGATATAGGTTCTGGTTATTCCGCTGTCATTTTTGATTATTTTCAACAAAAAAGGGATAATTAATGATAAAAGAATTGATCAACAATGGCCATATATAGACTCAAATTTGAGTTTTCCTTTATAGTTAATAGTTGGATCAAATTTGATATTTGCTTGATTAAATTCAATTAAGCGACTGAGAATTCGACTAGGAATGTTGTTTTTGTATTAATTAATTTATATTATTTCATAGTTACTTTTTTTTATAAATAATATTAAATTAATTTCAAAAGTACATGCAAAATCTGATATGCTCTTTTTCTTATCTGAAGTACTTTGTTTTGGTCTCATTTAAATGTTAGGACCGGACATTAGTAGTTATACAAATTGGATCCATCTCTCCATCAAAGCAAGAAAGTCATCATCTTTGTTTTTAAAATTTACAGAAGGAATAAAAGATCAAGTGTTAAAGTAAAAATATTTCTCTATTTCTTAAACTATGAGCCATTTTAAGTAGGGTAATGTTAGGAGTGTTAAATTTTTGTAAAAAAATAACTCAATTGATTGTCATCATTACATTGGTTGGGTAAGTCTCTTGTAATTAGCTATGTCATAAATTAAGTATATTTTGTCTTATTTAATATCCACATTATTTGAGACAATAATTTTGAAACCCCTAGAATTATCCTTTCAAGTATTTTGTCCAAATGGTGTGGAAGGGAACGTTTTTAATTTATCTCCTAAAAACTACTTAAGAAGGCCAAGTTATTGTAATTAGGCCATTAATTAGAAGGGCAGTACTAGGGTTTTTAATTTTTGAAAATTTGAATTTCAAATAATGATTTAAATGATGTGTTATTATTATTGGCGATGGTTTAATAAAATAGTATTTGTAATTATTTACTACATTATTTGGATTTCAAATTTAAAATTCGATCTTAGCATTCATTATTCATAGAATTTTTATGTGGAGGATATCCGGGGTGAAATTCTAATAAGAAGAATCAAGAAAATTGATTGTGTTTTGCGGTAACCTTAAAATTCAGGTTTCAGTCATGACCGGCAATCAAATCAATATACACCACAATTTTTTATGCAATGATCATCTTAATTAAGGGATGTGTGTCTGTGTATGAGAGGGAGGGAGAGAAATTATTGGTACAAGAAATACAAAACTGAGCTTTCTGGTGCCATGTACATTAATTTCTTTCATACAAATATACAAAAATCATTACGCTTCCATATATATAAATATGATCAGTTCTCAATTCAGACGGAATTTATGGCTAACTTTACGTGGCTATTTCTGATTCACCGGTCAGCTTCATCATGTCAGTAATTAATTACATATATATATATATATATGTATGTATGTATGTATACCGATGTACGCATTTTAATATTAAATAATATGGCACAGAGTCTGCACATGCATGCAGTATATATATATATATACGGACTGTTCGTTTACGAACAATCTTTTTGTCGTATACTTTTAATACATAATTGAGATTAGGTCCATTTATTCAATTTAAAAGTATACGGCAAAAAGATTGTTCGTAAACGAACAATCCGTTTGTGAGCCTTATCCTATATATATATATATATATATATATCAGCTAGGATTCTGTGGGTTTTGTATTGAATCCAATATATTCTACAATATGAATTTATGATCATTTAGTAAAAAAAAAAAATGAATTTATGATCATATATAAATAAAACCAGTCAAACGACAAGTGAAAAAGAAGAAGAAGAAAGAAAGCAAAATTATATGGTTTGAATGTGTGACCGCCTATACTGGAGGAAGACGGAAACAAATTAAAGGACACACATGATGCAATGCAGTAAGCCTCAGTATGCATGGACTATATAAATCATTTATGGTACAAATTGCAATATCATATTTTTTTCTTTATGGCATACTTGCTACACTGTTCAATTTTTTGATAACCTCAAAAATTTAGTGACCCAACCTGCAAGTTGCATCAATTATTTGCCTAACGGAGCAGATTTTAAGTAATACAAGAATCCCATCGTTATCTTACTGAAATTATTTGTACAATCCTATATATATATATATATATATAAACATATATGGATACACACATAATATATTTAGAGAATTGATATTTTTACAAGTAAATTAATTTGATATTTTCACAAATTCTTACTCACATGAGTGTGTGGAATTCATTTACTATTCATGTGAAAGAAATCTTATGAAACTATTATTTTTGCTTGTGATATATTTAACATCCATCAGTCTCAAAACTCGTAACTTTATGGAACAAGCACGGGTTGGAGCTGATTAATATGTTACATAGTATACTTGACACGTTGAGAACACCCATTCACGGATTATTGGCCGAGTTAATTTCCACCTTATATTGTTCGATCTCCTAACTTTATAATTTTCTTAAAACCTTTCGGAGGCTTCCTTCATTAGGTTTTGATCATATTGATAATAAATTCATTAATCAAAAGAAAGATAAAAGGAACTAGCTACAAATTAAGAAAAAAAAATAAAAAAGAAGAGAAAAACTTAGTTGGTTATAGAGGTGTACGTCCAGGGGTGGAGACACCATTGGGCTATGGTGGGCTTCAGTCCGGGTGAAGTTTTTTTAATTATAGTATTAGTATTTATAAGTTATATATATTCAATAGCTCAACGGCCCAATTCAATATTGAATACTGAATACATATTGTCTAGTTTGCTGCCAGAGTACATGTAAAGGCATTTACGGGTTGTCCTAATTCCTAAATGAATGAAGAAAAAGATAGCATTGGGGCTTATAATTTGGTAATGTTATGTATTTGTAGGTGGGTTCTTTGCTGGTTCATTTCATCTCCATTTTCTTGTAATTCTCAATTTCCCATATTCAATTTGGGTTTAGCATTTCTAGGGTTTTTTTAAAATTTTATTTATTTAATTTTTAGTATTAGTTGATAAGATGGTTTATCTAAATTGGTTTTTTTCTGCTTTGTTGATTAATAGTTGTGGCTTTTTCTTTGCTCTGTGACTTTGGCGGTTAAGTTGAGAGGGACTCTATGAAATTTCTGTCTGAGGTCAGTATGTAGTGCCTTTTGTTTTAATAATAAATATTAGTTGTATACTAGTTTATGGGTATTTTATTTTCTTTTAGCAGTTGATGAGCATCATTCTTTTATTCAATTTGTTCTTTATTTTTTGAATGTTAAGGATATATATCATTGGTTTCTTATTTAGAGCTGAACACTTTTGAGTTTTGAAATTCAGAATTTATTTTATTTTTTTATTCAATTAATTGGTACATTGAAATAAGTATTCTGCTTATTTAAGTATGCATTATTTAATTATGTTTTGTGTTCCAATTTCAAGCATGTTAGGCTAGATTATTTTCTAGGGTTGAGGATGAGTATAATTGATTGATTCTGTTGTACGTATTCATGCCAATTGATTCCATAATAGATGAATTCTATTCTATAAAGCATAGAATGGTGCAACTTAAATAGTGTGTTTTCTTTTTCTTTTTCCTTGCATGTTATGTACCTTTGAACCTTACTATTATGTATGATTTTGAATTTATGATTGATCTTAATTGGTGGGATAATTTTTTGAGTGTATGGTCCTCTGAATCTTACTACTATGTATGATTTTGAATTTATGATTGATCTTAATTGGCGAGATAATTTTTTGTGTATAGATTGGTACTTGGTAGTGCATTACAAAATAAATTCTTGGCTCCGCCCTTTGTGTTCGTCAAGGTCCTAGTTAATAAGGCCATGTATATATATTGTGAGTGCATAATTTCAAGGAAGAAGAAGGTAAACATAATATATATTTGAGATTTATCTTTTTTCTATATATATATATATATATATATATATATTGATAATGTGGGGTTTTTCAAGCGCGGTCAGACTAATCCCCCAGGCCGGACCCAACCATTTTGCCTTTCGATGCCTTCACACTTGTTGCTAATGGGAGTCGATCTTAAGATGTCCGGGTTTACGGCTCATCCCAGGGCGACCTTGAACCACTGCGCCAAATGTTGGGGTTTATATATATATATATATATACGGTCCGGATCTTAAGCTTACCCTTTATCCAACATACTTTGCTTACCCCCCTTTAGCGACGGACCGGGCGACGGTTCGGTCCGTCGCTATATATACAACCGTCGTCTTAACTTTTAACGAAGGACAACATATAGACGACGGTTGTATATCTAGCGACGAACCGAATCGTTGTCCGGTCCGTCGTTAATAGGGGTAAACAAGGTATGCTGGATAAATGGTAAGCTTAAGTTCAGACCGTATGTATATATATATATATATATATGATGGGTTACACAAGTTTTTCTTTATATATAAACTAATAAAAGTAAGAAATATTAACAATTTCAATCAAGTAATTTATTGATTTTGATAAATGACGTAGATATATTTTTAAACACCCATATAAAGAAAGATGTCGAGATGAACTAATAACCGTTATTAAAATGAGACAAATCGAGGGGTTATAAATTCATTAAGAAAAAATGTTTATTTTCATTATATGGAGGGGATACATACAACTATAATTAGGATTATGTGGAGAGGGTTACTATATAAAAAAATTATTCCTCAGTATTTCTTTTCATGAGCTCCAAGAGACATTCAACCAGATACGACATGACAAGTGTCTGAATTATTACTTGTTTAATGTTAATAATGCATGCAGTAATAAACTAATAGCCATTATTTGGCTGACTGCTTGATTTTCTTACTATTATATATTAAAGTTAAAAAGTTAGTGCAATCGTCCCATGTTTTATCCACTAGTACATGCACGCCTCTAATATAGTAATATATATCCGTGAAGTTCAGAAAAAATAATAAGAAATGTAGGGTGGTTTTGTTCCAATCTTGACTTTGTGTGTCATATTTTTAAGTGATTTTTTTTTATTTGACATGGATTCAACCTTTGCAAAAATAATTTTACATATTACAATTTTATTCAAAATGAGCTTATCATTATTATTTTTAGTTAGAGAATATTGCGCAAGACACTAAAAATATGATTGACCTCTCTAGAGATAGTAGTATTAAATTTTCATGACAAACTTGAACTTTAAAAAATTATTTTGAAGTGTATCCCTTTTAAAACATAATATTTGAAAAACTAAACTAAAATAGGAATCTTATTAATTTAATATGGAGATAGTACAATTATAGTAATATATATATATATATATATATAATATCCTAATTAAGAAATGATTATAATAGTTAGGACTTGGATGAGTCTTGAGGATAATTTGACTTGTTTTCAAGTTTGGGAAAGGCTCACGAATAAAAGTTTGAATATAACTAATACGTTGAATTGTGGTGTTTGATTGCATCTTGACAGTTCACCTCTTAATGCATTTTAGCAACCCATATCTTTGTATTAAGAGATCATATGAATAGTTTAGACTCATGTTTGTATCTTAATTATTCAAAGAATTTCTTAATACAAAAATGTGGATTATTAAGATACATTTAGAAGTGAACTATTCAGAAACATTAAGATGCAATCAAATATTACCTAACTATTCGTTTATCAATAGATCAACCCTAGTTGCGCCACTAAAATAGGATTAATTTTGAGAGTACCCTATAATCAACTAAAAAGAAAAGTATATATAGCCAATAAAAGAAGATGAATTGATTTCAACTCCATAGATACATTAATTTTATTATTTTCTTAAAGAGGAGGCTCTATATAGGTGTATATATATAATTATGAAATTATGTCACGTGCTGCTTATGAGATCACAAGTACTCCATTCCCATTGAGGTGCTTGTGAGTTTTAGCTATTCATTATTTGTAGTTTTCTACCTGTATATTATAGGTTCCTCTTAATATGTACCCTTAGGGTACATGTTAATCACACAGAGTCCAAGAGAATATTTATTTGAATTGTGTGTATATTTTTTTGATTTCTGTATTTGCACCAAGTTCAAGAAAATATGCACACAATTAAATGAATATTCTATTTAACTGTGTGTTTAGCATATGCCCTAAAGACACATGTTAAGAAATTCCTATATTATATACTAGGTTTCGTAAAAACTTTTATTCTTCATTTTCAAATGTTTAAAGATAGTAAAAAGAAAACTTTAATTTACCCTCGATTGTTTAGAGGAAGAGAAATAGCGAGAATGGATATCTGATTTTCACCAAGGGAGGCTTTTAGTGGTGAAGGTGCATATATATATATATATATATATTACCGCCACTTCCCAAAAGGGCAAAATCTGTGGCCTAGCTGTATAACTGGGTTACAATTCATATATATATGAGTTACATGACGAATTTTGGTTGTCTTCCGGTAATCACAGCTATATGTGTGTGTGTATATATATATATTCTCTACGCGTTAAATATATATATATATATATATATATATATATATATTGCTTCAAGTACTCATTGCCCCTTCTCTGCTTACATCTAGTTAATTTATTAATTGCATGTTTTCTCCAGTGACAATTCATATTAGTAGCTAGCAATATAATTATTTATCTTCTTCAGGAGCTAGGGCACAATATATACTTCACTAAAAGAACAGTATTATATAAGTAGTTATATGCTTAATTATTTTATGTGCGCGTGTGAACGTGTAATCACATTTAAATTACAAACAACCTATATTTTCATTCTAAGGATGGTTACTGATGGATGAGTACTATAAATAATTTTAGAAATTTAGGATTAAGGGCAGTACTGGTCCCAATTCTAAATTAAAGAGGATAACTATATATTAACAATTTTAATTTCTCTCAGTATCTGTTCATGAGTTCCAAAAGCCAATTCACCACCATGTATGACTTGACAAATGAGGAGATCATTTTTTTTTATTTCATAAAAAGAGTCCACCTATATATGTATATACTACCCATTCAGTTCGACAGTCTTATTTATTTATTTTTCAAAAAAAAAAAGAGAGTCTTATTTTTACTTGTGGTAGAATTAATAAAGTTTCATAATATCTTTAATTTTGTCATCGCAATTTTATTATCATTATATAATTACTAAAGTAAACATTCAATACATTTAATGGTAAATATGGAACAGCAAAAATATTTTTTTAAAATTTATAAATTTTACAAATGAGATTCTGTGGGAGGTGGATCGACTTTGCCCTAACAATTATCCAGTAAGTGATATATATATATATATGTAATTCAAATGAAGGCAATATATCAGTAACATATATGGATTAATTAATTCAATGGTGCCATGAACTTAATTTATATTCTCAAATTAAGAATAGATCATAGTAATTAAGAGAAAGATAATTGATTCATTGTTAAGGGCATGAGATGAAGAGGTGATGTTAGTCATATTTAAGTGTTTTCAAACTCTCATAAAATTAATGGACGTCGCGTGTAGTTTAAGTTTGTGTGACGACTTTTAAGTGCTTATCTTGTTTCAGTTGCTGACAATAGTGCCATGTAGGCATGCTAGGTCATCAATTGGGATGATTAAATAATTACTTACTTGATAATACTTATAGTAATTGCTAAACGATGTAATTGCTTACACCAATTGTTCTACTTTCTTTCTAAAAATGTAATTACTTTTCTTAATTATCTTGGTGTTTGTATTCTTGTGATCATCTGAATTAGGTAGGAAATATTCATTAACTTAACCCCGAAAGGCCAAATTAGTTTTATAGCAATTATTTATACTATATATATATATATATATATATATATATATATATACACACGTACCAGTTATTTAAGGCGGCAACAAGCAAAAAATAAGGTTGTGTCGCTAGCATAATCATATATCCATTTCATGATCATATCATTTCTAGAAGTAGAATTCGTTTTAGACATTTTTTTTAATGTATGTTTAGGTTTACTTTTTTATTTGATAGTATATATTTAGATTTACTTAAGACACGCTTAAGTTTTTGTAAAATAATAAAAAAAAAAGACACTTCAGTTTTTAAATCTTTTCATTATAAGTTTTTTTCTAAAATTTGAAATAAAAAATTACCTATAAACATAAAATGTGTTATATAACTTAGTTTGTATAAAATATTAAATGCAATTCTTAGTTTGAGTTAAAAAAAAATGGCCGGACCCATATTTTTTAAGCGTTTGATATTGCATGTTAAAGTAAAAATAATAGTCTCAAAATAACAAATATCGTTTAATTTAAATATTAAATATTATTAAAAAAAAATAACTATTAAAATATACCAAATGTATATTTGCTCTGTTAATATCATTTTTAATCTAACAACAATATTAAATTTTCAAGTAAGTTGTTTATTTTATCAAGAAAGGCTTTAAGTGGTGAAGGCAATCACAATAATTGAATAACCCACAATATTATGTCCGCTTGTGACCTAGTTATACAGCCCACACATGTTGGAATGTGTCGTTATGTGCACACACATGAACCTACATATACTATATAGAAAATTAATTGTTTAATTAATCCGACGGATTCTTGCTTGACTAATTCTTCACTTCCAGTAATCATAGCAATATAATTAAATTTCTTGTCCTTATTCAATTCATATCGATCTACTTAATTCTAACTTTCTATTTTTATTGGATTAAGTTTCATTTTATTTAATTTCTTTTATATATATTTAGCGACAAAATATTATGTTTAGTTACACTTTCAGCGATATAATTATTTATGATGAATTTTGTTTTATCATTAAATGTCATATTTATATCTTTAAAAATGTATTAAAGAGAATTGGAGGATAGTTGTATTTTTATTTAACTATTGCCGTACATACATTTGTATCCTTTCAAGTTAAATTCATTTTTGTCAAGTACGTACGATCCAAATGTATAATTCAAAAATTGTCTCTTTAAAATCATTACCGACATAGCCTCTATTCATTATGAGATGTCTCCATTTTTTACAACCTGATCATCAAATAACTTGATTTGAAACTCTGACATTATATGTAACAAAATCGACGGGCTACTCACATTATGGCCCCTTTTAATATATAAGTCGGCTGTCATTTTTACAGCTCATCCCCCGAGTTTGAATCAATGATCAATTAATCGTACCAAGCCTCAATTACATTTTTCATTAATATTTTTTTAAGTAATCTTAAGTACTCACTCACTGTACGTCTATGCTATAAGCTGGTAATTAAGCGTTAAGAATCTGTATGATCTCAGTTTAAGATAGGCCGTAGACGTATGGATGGTTAGAGATATTGTTATAGAAGACATAGTTAGTTATATATAGATAAGTCTAAGGTGCTGTTTGATTACATCTTATTAACTCTTAACAAGTCATCTCCTATTCGTTAAGAGGCATGAAGTTGTTTCATAAATTTTTTTTTTACTTCTTAATACGTCTAAATTGTTAAGACAGAAAATGAAATCTAAACTACTCAGACTTGGATCTGAACAAAATTAATTATTTTTTGGACAAAAATAACCTCTTTAATATCATAAATTTCTTTTTGTATCCCTCCCCCTTCCAAATGCCCAAATTGATCGTAACTATTTTCCTCCTCTCCATCCTCTTCGATTTGCCCATAGTCAGACCACCACGACGGCACCATCAACCCATCACCATTACCATCATCGTCTTCGACTGATGGTAAAATACTCTTATCGTACTCCCAGCGATACTCTCTGTACTGATGCTTCACTTCCTCCATGAGTGCCCAATAATGGTCTTTGTATACCTCTGCGAGTTCCTTGAGCTGTTGAGACCAGCAACTCATTACCTCTCTCCATTCGAGTTAGTAACTCAGACTCGGACAAGACCGAGTCTTCATCGATGTCCATTTGTGATGAGTCGGTGATGGCCTCGGCCATATCTGAGTCGCTGGTGGGTTTGATTGTTCTGTGATTTGGTAATGGAGTTAGGGTTGGGATTTGTGGAATTGGGAATGTAGAGATTGAGGTTGATTATTCTTGACAGAGGCCATGTTTTGGGGAATAATCAAACATTAAAATGAAAGTAAGGAAATTTGGTGTGTTATACTTTTTATTTTCTCACATTTTTGCTGAAATCGAATATAGTGGGTGGAGGGTTAAAATGGTAAAATACTGTTATTCAGACATTTTAGAAAAATTAATTATCAAAAATATTTTTTTATTCAGTCACAATTCTAAACAGATGCTCTATATTATTCAGATATCTAAACTGTTCAAGTCTTAATACTCATTTTTATCAAATACCACCTAAGACTGAGGTTCAAAAGAAAATTCCAGAAGACATAGTTATAAGTGTAATACTGAGGTTTAAAGGAAAATTCAGAAAAAAAGAAATAAAGGACTGATATAATTTAATGATAAAAGGAGCACCAAATAATTCCATGATTTCTTTTTTCTTGTATTTATCTGTTTGACAGAAATGAAATCAAGGACCGGTATTGATCCGTGGAGGGAGAGGAAACCAGCATAGCCAACAGAATTTGACCTCTATTCCGGAATTACAAATGCACTTACTTTCTTTGTCCATTCAAAATTTAGAGATATATACTTTTCATTTTACTAATACAATTGTCTTTAACATGTCATTACATATGACTATCTAAGTATATAACTATCTAGCTAGGTTAATTGAATACCAGCATACCAATACTATTACATTTTTTACTATATTATATACACCAAGCAGTTGGTTTATAAATTTATTCCGACTTTCAATTCACAATGGAAAAATATTACGCTGTGTAGTTGGACTATTTAGTGCAAGAAATGATTGAAATGTGAAATAGATGTACAGCTTCTATTCTATTCTGGCGTTGATAATTAAATTGACAGTCCTACTCCTAATTGAAAATTTGGATCGTGATACTAGCTGGATCTTAAAACTCATTCAACATTTTTCGTGTGTTGGGTTGCGCGTGTTCATATAATGAGTTGTCTAAATTGAACCCGATTTAAAGTCATTATATACTAAACGCCTATAACAAACTCCGAAGTGCAATATGCTTGGATAGTTATCTTCCCAACTAAGACATTATGTGGTTACTATATCCAACACTAACTCTAGTATGGTACTTGCATCTTCAATTAGAATTTCTTTATATAATTCCAATTAGTATTTGTAACCCAATAGAGGTAAAGATACACACTTTTAACCTACGAAATACAAACTCTTTCGTTGTTAACCTATCTTGAAGCATGTTCTTACTCTCATACCAGAGGTACTTTCTAGTGGTTCTTTCTGTGCAGGTCCACGTCCAAGCCGGTGGTAGAACGTGGGGACAAATTCAAGCGTTAACATTGGCGCTAGAATGAGGGCCTTCTAGTATTTAAAAATAATATTTTATTTAAAAAATTAAAAATTATTATTATTTTAATTTTTTAAAATAATTATTATTTTCATGAAAAAAAATTAGAATTTTTATTTTTTTTCGAAGTTTCATAAAATATAGATTCAAACAAATTAAATAAGAAAATAAAACTTTATTTTCCAAAAAAAGTAGATTTTTTCATTTTTTATGTAAAAATTTATTTTTAGAAATTTATTTTTATGTCTTTACCATTTTTAGATTTTTTAAAAACAGAAACTAAAAATTGAAATTAAAATACAAAAGACAGTAAAAGATAACTAAAAAAATTATTCACACTTTAAAAAAAATAAATTAAAACTATTTAAAAATAACTATTATTTTTAGGAAACAAATTAGAAAAGTTTTCATTTTTTTAGAAAAAAATTGAATAAAGTTTTATAAAATATAGATTCAAAAAACATAAACTTTATTTTAAGAAAAAAATTGATTTTTTTTTAAAATGAGTAAAGTTTCATAAAATATAGATTCAAAAAACTTTATTTTCATAAAACAAAATTAGAAATTTTTTATTTTTTAAAAGATGAGTAAATTTTCATAAAAATAATTAAGAATTAAAAATTTTAAATTTTAAACTTTAATTTTTTTGAATTTATATTTTAGGAAACTTTACTCATGTTTGATAAAAATAAAAGTTTCTATTATTTTTTTATTGAAAATTGTAAGACCCCAACTTTTATGAATAAAGATTTAATTTTTTTTTATATATTATTTCAAAACAGTAAGGTGTTGTTTTGATAAATATGAAAAGTTGTGGTGAAATGTGCAAATATTTTAAAATAAGCAAGTGATTATAAAATATTCTTGTTGTCGGGAAATATTCGTTTGGTCGTGGAATATTCTTGTTGTCGGGGAATATTCGTATGACGGCGCAGCTATTTGTGGGCCCCACAACGGAATAACTGTCGGATAAAGAAAGCGACAGAAATAACCTTTTTATAAAATAACGGCGTAGTTGTTACCGTTAGTACTGTTGAAATACCCGGTGGTCAAAATACAGTGATACGCGGTGTTGCACAGTAGCACACGGTATTGCACAGTATTTCGAATTATTGAGTCTTACGTGAGAAGGCACTTACTCAATTATTGTTACAGTAATTACTGTTCAATATTTTATATTATTGACTCAATAATTGCTACGTTGATATTTTATATTATTGACTCAATAATTGTTACATTGATATTTTATTGACTCAATAATTGCTACGTTGCTATTTTATATGATTGATTCAATAATGGCTGCAGTTGATATTTTGTATTATTGATTCAATAATTGTCACTGCATAGTATTTCACATTATCAACTCCATAATTCATATTATTTGAATAATATTATTAGATAGCATTATTGACAATGTCTAAGGAAGTTCTGTCTAGGAGGGGTTATTTAATTGCGCGTCAGTAAGGAGAAATCCTCATCGGAAGGCCCCCTCTTTCTTGGGAATAATCTGGTTGTCAATATTGTAGTTCTGTAATATTATTTATGAATAATTAATTATTGATTTATATGATAAGGAAATATTTGTTTTGTGAATATAAAAGAAGGAATTAGCGCTGATGTGTTTTTATCAGTATTTTAGTGTGGAAAATCATCCGTTTATGGATTTCGGATAATTTATGTTTGGAATTTAGAAAAACTTCCTTCTACAAAGTTGTAGAGAATTAAATTTCCTATAAAAGGATATAGAATTTGTATTTTTCTGACAAAGGGGCTATTTATTATGAATTATTGAAGTTTCGGAAAATAAATAAACATTTTTAATAGGAGGTGGGCCCCACTTTTGGTTGGTAAGGCTGATGGCTTTTGTTTTGGGAGGCGGCCGGAGATTTTTGAAAAATAATATTATTTTATTAAAAAAGTCTACTTTGGCATCCTAAGTTTTTCTTATAAATAGGGTGCTTAGGTTAGAATTGAAAATCACACCAGAATCAGAAGTTTTCTCTCTCTATAATATCGAGCGTATTTTTGTGAGTATTTAGATACTTTGAGTGTTACTATTCAGTGCAAGCTTTCTTCAGCCGTATATCCGATATTCCAACCAGAAGTACTATTCTTTTGAGGTAAGGGATGTTATTTTCCTTCGTAAATGATGTTATTCTTTTCAATATCATTATACCAAAATATTGGCATGAATTTTATTATAAAATTCTTACTTTTTCCGTCGGGGTTACTATTCACGTATACGGCACTATTCGCGTATACGACACTATTCACGGAAAAATTAAATTTTTTTCTATTTGTCCAAATTGTCTGTTATGGTTACTATCTTTGATTGGATCTAAGTTTTGAGCTTTATTCTTGAATTTTGCTCCACAAAGTATTATTATGGAATATTCTTGAACTTGAATAAACTAAAATACGAATATTTAATCTTATCCATTATTTCATTGGATTCGTTATTTATATGATTTTTCATCATCCTCAGTCCTAAGTGGTGATATAACTGAATATCTTTGGCCTGTAGAGCAAAGATGAATGATTACCTGATGAATATCTTTGGCCGTAGTGCAAAGATGACAGGTGTTGAGATGAACATGACCACTGATGATACAAATGAATATCTTTGGCCTATAGTGCAAAGATGAATATTTGATTCGAAATGTATATTGATTGATGTTACAGGGATAAAATATTGATGATGAACGGTTATTTCCGCTGCGAATATTGATCTAAAATTTGTTGTCAATAATATTTTATCTGAATTGTTGAATACTAACGATAATTTATTTTCCATTATCTTAGTCATAATATTTTTTACTGGGCTAGTTGAGCTCACCCTTTTCATCTATTGTCCTCTTCAGAAAATGAGAATGTTACAGGAACTAGTTGGGGGACAGAGTGATGGTCCGAGTTAGAGCAGTAGTAGTCCTCACTATTTCTGATAAATAGTGTGATAATAATTGTAATGAGGACTTAGTTTGAATATTAATATTTTTTACATATTTGTATTGACACTCACAGTTGTGTGGTCGTATTTTGCACGACCGTGTGATATAAAGTTTGTATTTGAATTCTGTACCATGTAGTTGGCGACTCAGAATGGATTGGGTTGACTGAACCTATTCTGGGGGCGTCACAAAAATAATATTAATTTTAAAACTTTTTAAAATTAATATTTTCTTTGAAAATATAAAACATAATTATTATTTTAAAAATAATATTTTATTTTAAAATATTAAAAATAATGATTATTTTAAAACTTTTTAGTTTTTTAAAAAATAATTAGTGAAATTGTGGTCGGGTCAAACTAGGTTGGGTATTTTGGTCAAAATGGGTCGGATAGGTGTTAAATCGGGTAAAAGAACGAAAACGCCAAAAAAATAAATTGGGTGGCAACTTGAAAGGACAGAAGAGAGAAGAGTCTTTTGATGATGGAGAGATGAGTTGTTAAGAGCGGGTTTCTATAGAGTTTAAGAAGGATTATTTAAAACAACTCGGGTCAAATTGTGAGTTCGAAATAAATTTTGCATCAAATATTAAGTCCGAATCGAATGATCAAATCCATCCAAATAAGGCTTTAAACTACTAACCCAATAGTATTTTTTTTGGGTCATCTTAGCCCATCACAGACTTACCCAAAAGGTTATGACTGAAGTTACTATTTGTGAGCCTAAGTATAAATTAGGGCTTACATGTGATCTAAAGAAATGAGGAGAAACCTCCACGTGTCCCAAGGCAGAAGACTCGTGGAGGTTGCTCATTTTGGGAATTGATTGAGGGATTGGATTGGTGGCTAGAAGGACAGGGCAATTTAGGCATTACTCAAGTAATTAAGGGTATCTCTGGAATTTCTTCTGAAGTCACATGTCAGGCACAAGACCCAGACATGTGTCAGGCACAAGACCCACACATGTGCCAGGCACGTGACTATTTTCCAGAAAACTCTATAAATACCCCCTTCCACTTCAATAGAAGGGGTTGACTTTTGGATTCTCTCTGAACTGAAGACACTCAAGAAGGCTCTCTGGATCCTTGATACTCTAGTAGGGTTCCTGGATCCTAGGAGTTCTGCCACGTGTTACTTGAGCAATCGCTTACCTGTTCTTCTTCCCTCTTCAATCAATCAATCAAGACCGTACTCTTTGTGGATTTCTCTCCTCCTCAGCCAACTTGAAACCCTAACCCTAGTAAGGTACGTTTCCTTACCCACATTTCTTTGGCGACTCTGCTGGGGAGGTGCAGAATTCGTGAAGGGTATGCCCACAACGCGAAGCGGGAGAACTACAGGAAAAGTTTCACCGACAACTAGCATTACTTCGCCGGATCCGGTTCCGAATCAAGCAAATCAAGCTTTCCAAGACACGAATCTGGATCTCGATCAGCCCATCTTAGAAGACGCTTCTGAAGGAAGTTCAACATCACCACATATGGCTGATCCACAACAAACCAATGTCAGACAGATAGGCACAGGAAGACAAGGTGAGGAAGCAAGTGGAGAACAAGCAACCACGAATGTTGTGCAGTTGGAAATGCTCAAGGCGTTAAAGGAGGCACGAGAAGGACAAGGGATGATGATGGCCATGATGACAGAAATGCAGAGGCAACAAGAAGAGATGGGGAATTTCCGCCAGCAGTTGATGCAGATTCCAACCTTCAAAGCTATGTTTCCAGGAAGTTCACAGGAAGAGCGAATAGGAGGGGATAATAATAAGGAGAATCAAAAGGCGCCACCAGGAACAGAGAGTTATCAGATTCCAATCATACCTTTGGATCCCCAAAACAGTGGTGATGTACCACAACCCAGAGTGGAAACAAACCAGCCTCAATCAATCATCATTCCCACTACATTCCCAGTGTTTTCACAAGTGCAAGTACCGACTATCCCGAGCCATGCCCAACAAACAAGCCAACAAACACAACCAATGCAAGCTTTAAATGATGCAAGTGTACACCGGTCGATCTCCTTACCACATACACCGCCAATGCAGCAATACATCACAACCCCTCAAAGAGTCCATACAACAAGCCAGTATGTGACGAAGGATGATATGCTTGACGTAATCAACCAACTCCGAAGACAGACAACCAGACCCTCAGAATTGGACTTCACTCCACCATACCCGACGTATATACGGAGACAGCCTTACCCAGCAGGGTATATTGAGCACCCTCCACAGTTTCCGAAGTACAATGGAGAGAAAGGGAATGCAAGAGAACATATAGCCAGGTTTGTAGAGTCAATGTCTCCGTGGATGGGTTATGATGAAGTGATCAACCACAACCTCTTGCTCCGTGAGTTCAATAAAACGTTAACAGATAGTGCCTTCAGTTGGTACTACAATCTAGAGAAAGGGTCAGTCCAAGATTGGGACGATTTGAAGTTACAATTTTTTAAGAAATTTTTCTATGTGCAGAAACAGGTGACCATCGTGGAATTAATGCGATTCAAGCAAAAGCCAAATGAAGAGTTGTCAGATTACGTAGACAGATTCAGGGCTCAGGCGCAAAAATGTGTGGAGCCGATTGAGGAGAGGAATCTAGTAAGCATATGCAACAATGGTGCCCTAGATGCCTTTAAACCCCACTTGGTCACTAAAGCATGTGATTCCTTTGCAACGCTCTCATCATTTGCACAAGACTTGGGAGGAATTATGACTTTACCTGCAAGCCATGCGACTGTTACGTGGAAAGGCAAAAGGACTGCTACCGTGGCTTTAGCAGACTCTCAGCAAAAGCCACAAGGGGTCAAGAGGGAAAAGAGTGGAAATAATGAAAGGAATCGAGGAAAGCCAGGAGACAAGTTTTCGAGGTTACCGATCCCAGGAGCTATTACGTGCAGTGAGAAGGCATTCAGGGATTTGTATGAGCAATGGGTAGAACATGGAGTTGTTAAACCTCCAAGGCCCAGGTTTGTTGTAACAGAAGAAGTGAAGAGGAGACCAGACTTTTGTGTATACCACCAATACGCCGGACATTCCACTATTGATTGTTACAGTCTGCGGAGGATTTACCATGAGAAGTTGGCGGCAGGAGAAATCGAACTGGAAGGAGGAGACAACGTTCTGGACAAGCCACTGCCTAACCATAAGGGGAAAGAAACATGCAATACCATTACTCATAGTAAATCACCAGAAGAAAGAGAAGTGGAGATGATGGAGGGCACAGAAGTGATAGAGGACGATTCTATTCCTGGTATGCAAGTCACCGCGTTGATGAACGGAACTAAGTTCAGGAAGTTTTTCGATCAGATCGGATTGATTAAGGAAGCGAGGATAGAAGCGACCAAGGCAATCATCAAAGCGGCCGAAACACAGGAGACTAGCATGGCAATTAGCAAAGGATTTGTGAGGACAGTGGAGGAGGAAGAGAACAAGATCACTTTCTCTAAGGCTGATAGAGGGGTGAGATACCCACATAATAGACCATTATATGTGACAGCAATAATTAATGGCATAGAAGTGCGGAGGGCGTTCATCGATAATGGAGCGTCTATAAATATCATGCCATACTCCATCTTTAAACGGTTGGGTCTGCCAGAAAAGAAGATTGTTAAGGAAAAGACAAACATCACGGGGTTCGCCAATCAAAGCACAAGAACCCTCGGATACATCAAGGTGGATATGCAAGTGGGGAAGATCCGGGGACCCGTGATGTTCCATGTAGCAGAGGTTGACGCAGCATATCATGTGTTGCTAGGAAGAGCTTGGCAAAACGACTATGGGGTGGTGCCATCAGTTTTTCACCAGTGCATAAAGGCAATTTGGAAAGGCAATGAGGTTAAGGTACCAGCGACAAGGAGCCCTTTTGGGCCAGAGGAAGCACACATCACCGAAGCAGCTTTCTTCGATGATGTCGCTGAAGAAGGAGAAAATCATATTGCCAAGCCTGATTCTCTAAAGCTAGCAACCTGGGAGGAGGTGAAGAATGACAAGTTTGTGCCTGCGAAGAAGGAAAAGAAGCCAACCTTAGAACAAGGTGAATGTCCCAAAAATAAGAAGCCTATAGTAGTAGATGTAGAGAAAGAAGAAAAAGACCAAAGGAAGCGGGCAGCAGACTCGGAGGATGCCCGAAATATAATCAATGCCAAACGGACAGCCCAATCAGAAATTAACAAAGTAAATAAAAGAAAAGAAGAAAAGAAGACAAAGTGGGAAAAAAATTGTCAAACCTGATGGAAAGCTAGTGTTCCGCCTGTGACGGTGCAAGGGGGAGGAGCACGAAGGTACACCCAAACCTGAGGGCTCAGGAGGTGTCCCCCACTCCTGTAGCAATGAAAAGGAAGAAATCATGCAGCAGAAGGTGGAACCAGCTCCGGAATGCTTTGAGGACCGACCAAAACCTCAGCAGAATGAAATGGAGGAAGTCGATCTGGCAACGAGAGAAAAAACGCCAAAGCCGACTTACATTAACAAGGAGCTGGACCCCAACCAGAAGGAGGAGCTGATAAAGCTACTGCGAGAGTATGTGGATGTATTTGCTTGGAACTATAACGAGATGCCCGGGATCGACAAGGAGTTGGTAGAGCATAATTTGAACCTAAGCCCAGGAGCTAAACCAGTGAAGCAAGCGCCACGCACCTATGCACCAGAGGTCGAAACACAAATAAAGGAAGAGATCAAGAAGTTGTTGGAAGTAGGATTCATCAAGCCAATTCAACATCCAATATGGTTATCCAGCATTGTACCAGTAAAGAAATCCAATGGGCAGTTGCGAATATGCGTAGATTTTAGAGACTTGAACAAGGCATGCCCAAAGGACATGTATCCGCTACCCAATATAGACACTTTGGTGGATGCAACAGCCAATCATGAGATGATGTCATTCATGGATGGGTTTGTAGGCTACAATCAGATAAAAATGTCCATAGAAGATGCAGAGATGACAGCCTTTCGTACCCCGTTTGGAAACTTTTACTATGTAGTAATGCCATTCGGGTTAAAGAATGCGGGAGCAACTTACCAAAGGGCAATGCACGCCATCTTTCACGACATGATTCATGACACTGTGGAGGACTATGTGGATGACATAGTGGTGAAGTCTAAAAAGGAGACAACTCACATAGAGGATTTAAAAAAGGTGTTTGAACGTTGTCGCATGTACAAGTTAAAGATGAATCCAAAAAAGTGCGCCTTTGGGATGACAGCTGGAAAATTTTTGGGCTTCCTGGTGCATAACAGAGGTCTGGAGGTAGACCCAAACAAGTCAAAGGCTATCACAGATATGCCCCCACCAAAAACGCAAAAACAGTTGAAGAGCTTTCTAGGGAAAATTTCTTACATGAGGAGATTCATGCCAGCATTGGCAGAAGTCACGGAACCTTTTGGAAAGTTGCTAAAGGGAAAGGCAAAATGGGACTGGGGGCAGGACCAGCAACAAGCCTTCAAGAAAGTAAAGGAAATTTTAGCCTCGGCGAAAACGATGGTAGTACCACAGAGAGGGATACCATTGCAGTTGTATATCACTTCTACTGCAAAGTCTGTAGGAGGATTGATCACACAAGAGGTAGATGGGGAAGAAAAACCTGTATACTACATTAGCCGAATGATCAGGGGACCCGAAACCAGGTACTCACAGTTAGAGAGACATTGCTTGGCACTGGTGTTCGTCGCACAGAAAATGCGCCATTATTTTTTGGCACACGAAGTGAAGCTTGCAACAAGAACTGACCCAATCAAATACTTGCTGACCAAGCCAGCGTTGGTAGGAAGACCTGCAAGATGGATGATGATCCTTTCAGAATATGATATCAAGTGCGTAACACCGAAGGCAATCAGATGTCAGGCATTGGCAGACCTGCTCGCTCAGTTTCCGAATGGAGAATACGAACCCCCCTCTGAGGATCTTCCAGGGGGAGAAGTAGAAACAATTGACGTGGTGGATGAAAACTCAGAGTGGTGGAACTTGGCCTTCGACGGGTCGTCCGCAGAAGGGAAAGGAGGAGCAGGTGTGGTGTTAACTACCAAGGAAGGAAAGGAAGTGGCCCTGTCATACAAGCTGGATTTTCCTTGCACGAACAATGAAGCAGAATATGAGGCGTTCATATTGGGATTACTGGCAGCTAGAGAATTGGGAGCCAAGTGTCTCAAAGTAAAAGGGGACTCCAATCTAATAGTGCAGCAAGTAAGAGGTCAATTTGCAATGAAGGAACCTACCTTGGCACCATACCGAACTATGGCACAAAAAGTGATGGAAGCCTTCAAGAAAGTGGTGATTGAGTATGTGCCAAGAATACAAAATAGACAACCTGATGCATTAGCCACAGTAGCATCTAGAGTACATATCAAAGGAGAAGACTTGGATGTCAAGATAATCAAAAGAACTCTCCCAACCACGGTGCTGGAATTATTCCCCAAAGATCTGACGGATGATTGGAGACATGTCATCTCTCATCAACTACAAACAAAGGAAGGGAATATATCACCAGTACAGCTTCAGAAATACCGCATCATTAAAGGAGTATTATACCATAAAGAAGTAGATGGTATATTGACAAGATGCTTGGGAAGGGATGAAGCAAATAAGGTTTTATATCAGGTACATGAAGAAAACTGCGGATTGGCAGATATCGGCTTGTATCGAAGGTTGCAGCGACAAGGGTATTATTGGCCTGAAATGAAGAAAGAAGCAGATGCACTTCAACGGCAATGTCTTTCATGCCAAGAATACCCTGGGGAGGAGGAATGTGCCTTCATCGATGACATAGCGGATTGGCGAATCCCATATATGGAATTTTTACAAAGTGGTAGTCTTCCTGCTGAAAAGAAGGATGCAGTCACAATAAAGAAGAAAGCACAACGTTTCTTCTTGCAAAACGGAGAGTTGTTTAGAAGAGGGTTCAACGGCAAGCCCTTGCGGTGTTTGGAATTAGGAGAGGCCAAAGATTTGGTCTACCAAATGCACAAAGACGAACACCAAGGAGGAGCCAAGTTGTATAAACAGTTGATTGATCATGGTTACTACTGGCCTAGAATGGAAGGGGATTGCTTAGAGTTTTCCAAGAAATGTCACGTTTGCCAAATTCATGGGAACTTGATTCATGCTCCCGCTGTGGATTTACGGACCTTAGCAACACCATGGCCCTTTCATACATGGGGAATGGATCTTATAGGTCCTATTCATCCCAATTCAAAGGGAAATATCTGGATCTTGACCGCCACTGAGATGTACACAAAGTGGGTAGAAGCAATACCTTTAAAGAGGGCTACGGGACCAGCAGTGGCAAATTTCATCAAAGAGCATATTATTTGTCGTTTCGGGATCCCGAATGTCATTTTATCAGATAATGGAACTCCCTTCATCAATAGGGACGTCAAGAGTCTGATAGATAGATACAGAGTGAAGCATTACAAATCATCACCTTACTACCCGAAAGGCAACGGACAAGCAGAGGCCACAAACAAAACTCTGATCAAAATTCTCTCGAAAACCCTGGACGATCATCCGAAGACATGGGCAGAACAGTTACCAATAGCGTTATGGGCCTATCGAACTTCAAAAAGAAAGCCTACGGGTGAAACCCCATACGCTTTAGTATATGGTGAAGAAGCTATCTTGCCCGCAGAAATAGAAATCCCTTCGGCAAGGATGAGACTCCGAAGCTTAGTCGAGGAAGAGAGCCGACCAGCCGCTCTAGAAGCCTTAACTGACTTTCGAGACGAGGCTAAAGAAAAATTAGAACGGTACCATGAAAAACTGCGACAACAATACAATACTGCAGTGGTACCCCGACAAATTCTGGTGGGGGACTTGGTGCTCAAGACAGCGAATCAAGTCATGAGGGGAACACCAACCACCAAATTTTTTCCCAAATGGGAAGGCCCGTATAGGGTGCGAGAGATCTCCGAAAGCGGATATTGCAAAATATCTCGTGTGGGATCAGATGCTATCTCGGGCCCATTGAACCTGAAATGGGTAAAAAAATATTATACATGAGATAGTCATCACAGAAAAGTTATACTTTTAACTTTAAAAGTAATTGAGGCACCCGAGTTTAAGTCCTCACACCCAAGAAGGTTACACTTTATCTCTAAAAGTGACGAACGTTATGCTTTCTCCGACAAAAGCAAGATTTATTTTCTGAAACGTTATGCTTTTCGTTAAAAGCAACACGATTATCAATAAAATGTCAAACTTTCACTTATACTTGAATAATTATTATTTTTTGATTTTTTTTAAGTATGGATTCAAGTGTTGGTTTGCGAAAAAAAAAAATAAAATAAAAAATATAAATTCAACTCGAAGGCAATTAATAAGGCCAAAGAAACTATATTCTGATAAAGGAAATATATGTTCTGATAAAGGAAATATATGTAAATGAGTTTTTTTTACAGGAATGAAAAAGAAAAAAGCTACAGAAAGCCATGATCTAAAGGCCACGCCATATCAAACTGAAGAGGGGGCAAAGCTAGGGCCTCTAATTTAGCAATAGCAGCATCTCGAACCTTCACATTGGCGGTTTTCAATTTCTGTAAAGCTTGGATATTTGACTTTAAACCCTGAAGTCGGGTCTCCAGTTCGTTTGCGGTGTTCTCAAGATCCGAGATTTGTTCCGTAAAAGAGTTATCCTCGAGCTGATACATAGTAACCTCTGACCGTAGTGCAACAATCTGAAAAGTGGAACTAAGAAGATTCAGCCGATCACGAAAGGGAGACATGTCAAAGCCAACGGTGGAGAAGTCATTAAGCTCACTGTTAAATCTATCCAAGTCTTCAGCTCGCAAAGAATAGAAAGAAAGACTGTGCAACTCAAGGATAAGGCTCGCAAGTCGATCCAAAAAGAAAGTCTGGACGGCGGCCATGCGGATAGTCAGACGGTCAAGTATTTGAGGAAACCGAGCTATGAGACGATCGAGAACTTCCTGGCTAGAAGAAGATATCTGAAAACCCCTCCAAGAAACAAGGTCTCCACTTGGATTGAAGGAAGCTCTGGCAGAAGCTACTTTAGAGGCCATCATAGAATCAGTCGAAACAAAGGATGGAGGAGCAGGGGGTTGCTGTGCTGCCGATGAATTCTCGAAGCATTGGTCATCCGGAAGATAACTCGGAGGATAACCGAGATCACTATATGGCAAGGAGTCAACATCTGGATGGAGAGTGTCAAATAAAGCAAGCGCATCAGCAGGCAAAGGCAGATCTTTCATCTTCTCGCTCTGAAAATAAGATAATAAAACATAATATATTTGGGAGAAATAAAGAAAATTCAAGAAGAAGATGATATATTAACCCAAAGATAGATACTCACAAGATAGTCAATGTTCAAATAGTTGGGAGAGGCCACAGACGGTGGAATGTCAATCAACCCACCTAAAGTGCTATCAACAATAGCCTCCCGAGAAATCACCAACTCAGCAGAATCCTTCTGGGGAGGATGAACATCAACAATAGTCTCAGAAGGATTCCCCCTCGAGAAAATAGAAGCCTCACCGCTATCCTTGAGACTGTCATGAGGAGAGGCTATAAGAGCACGTGAAGAGAGAGTTGTACCACCCACAACATTACCTGAGCTCACATCAGATAAAGAGTCTTCAGCATCAAGACTAACACGATCATCCTGCGGTGAAGAAGACTCGATAGCAACAGTGATAGGTCGAGGAGGCTCACAAGTAGTGGAAGCCACGATCGTCGTATTTACAGCACCCGTAGGAAATAAAACAGGAGCATCGTCATCCTCTTCATTAGCCTCGGCAATCTAAAAAAAAAAATGAGGAAATAGTGACATGGGGAAACACAAAAATAGCTATATGAATGGTTGAAAGACATAAATGAAAATGCTACAAAGTTTACCAAAAGTTTGTGTTGTCTTTTGACCGAATCCTTGGCTGCCGACGCACTAGGACTAGCATCATCAAGAGGGCGCTTTGCTAATGGCTTTAAGCGAAGCTTAATGACAGAACGGCTAGTAGGGACCACAGTAGAAGCTGTAGGGGGCATCACCTCAGAGTTGGTAATAGCTGATGCTCTCGTTTTAGAGCGAGTAACTCTCATTTCCTCGGTAGCGGAAGATCCCTGGGGAGGAGCTAGAGGAGGTATCCGAGATGAAACCCGTGGTGGAAGATTTAAAAAAGTAGTAGGGACCTGTGTAGGAGGAACATCTGGGTCTACGAACGGAGGAAGAAAAGACTCAGAGATTAAAGCCTTACGCTCAAAGAGTCGACTACTAGTTGGCCAACGCTCTGAACGAGTATTAGATCTAGGAGAACATAACATTCTGGTCCATTGAAGACGTTCGGGAGGAGAAACTGGCAGCGAACAAATCATAGTATCATCCTGCCACTTTTTAAGGTTGATGAGCCAGTAGTTGCGTTCATAAGTAGTATATCGCCCTTGCCGGGAATCATCTGGTATGACGAAATAAAGAGGGTCACGAGAAGCATTAGAAGGTTTTGGAAACTCCCATGCAAATGAGGAGGATGTGGGGACAAAATTGAGGAGAGCACCCTCGTAATCCCTCTGGCAAGAGCGGCCGAAAGGTCGATTTTGGTCAAATCCAAATTGCCTCATGACTCTATGAGGAGAGTAAAGTATAGTGCCAAACCCATCATCCTCAACAAAATATGGAAGTTCCGTAGCTCGGAGGAATATGAACCAAGAAAGTGAAGACCCAGTCAATTCCTTAACATTCGAAAAAGAACGAAATTCCCTCCTATAGAAGTGAGGCAGAAAACCATCCTCTGGAACGATGGTGTAAGGGCGAGCAGTGAAACAGGAAAAATCATCAATATAAAGCCGTAAATCCGAAGTAATTCTATGATCAATCCAGCGAGCATTGCGGGGAACAATGTTGGGCGATGAGAAAGGGTGCGAAAATTTCCTTTTCTTCTGAGAAAAGTGCCCAGAAGTTGAATGGCTCCAAAAATGCTCAAAGAGGAAGATCTGAAGAAAGGAACATGGAACAAAGCAACTCACGTCGTACCTGAATAAATGAAGGAAACATTAATGATACGAAAAAAAGAAAGAAAGAAAGAAAGAAAGAAAGAGGGAAACTGAGAAGGGGTACCTTCCGACAGATTCTCTCATGGCAAGGACAGTTTCATCCAAGCGACGATACAAAGTCCCCAAGAAGAGAGGAGCAAGAGGGATCTCCAAACCCCGAGATAACAAAGCTGCTAAGCTAAACATACGGGTCGAGGGACCGTCTATAGGTGATCCGGGGAAGATAAAGTGAGATAACCACATAACCAGATAAGCAGCCAAAGGAAAAGGACAATGTTCCTCATGAAAAGTGAGGACGGACTCCCTGTAAACAGAACTATTCCAATGGCCAGGCTTATAATCCCGAAAGAAATAGCGCACCCAAGACAGCCAGGAAGTCTCCGGATGGTTAGGGGTCTCGAAGTCTGAAAGGATTATATCGCCTTGAAACCTCGTGGTGTAATTAGAAGCCCGCTTGAAGGCTTCTGTCAGGTACGCAACACATTTGACATCCTTAGGAGATAGGCTGGATGGACCGCAAGAGGCTGAAGCATCAGCACGAAGGCTACAAGATATAGTTCAGAATGATTACATAATCCACGAAAATATGGATGAATGTACAAAACAGAAGAAATAATTACTGGTAAATGGCATAGACATCCTCTAAAGTAGGAGTGAACTCCCCCCAAGCGGTGACAAATGTACATGTAGAAGAACACCAGCGTGAAATCAGTAAGGTAAGGGCGTCATAGTCCTGTTGGATACGAAGATCCCTACATAGCTGAATACAACGCAAAATCCCAGCTTTGTCCAGTATCTTCGCATAATCGGAATCCCCAAGGATATCATCGGTCCAATGTTGCCATCCCGGAAGGCGACTAGATGAGTCGGACAGGAAACGAACAGGGCTGAAAGGGTATTCCTGTTTTTCAATGCACATGCGGAGAATCTGAGTGGAGCAGGGAAAGCTGTCTGCACTTTCACCAGCAGCTGCATATAGAAATAAACCCCCTTTGTCAGGTGGAGGAAAAGCTGCACGATCATATTTCTTCGTTTGTTCCCAGAAAACGTCAAAAGATCCAAAGAATGGAGCTTTTCCCCACTCGCTTACAAAGGGGACTTTCTTAGTAGTTTTCAGGTCCGCAGAACGTTCGTCAGGAACAGCCTACAACGAGAGGGATTTGACATGAGAATTCTATGACACAAGAAAAATGAGATGAAAGCATTCGAAATTAAGAGTTTACCATGTTAAAAGAGAATTGGTGAATCCCGAACAAATGAAGTCGCTCGTACAGAATCTCCTTTTTGACAATGTCCGACGTGGAAAAAAAAAATCTATGCTCGAATAAGAAGACTTGTCCCGGAAAAGGAGATTAAGAACACCTGAAAAGAAGAGGAAACAATAATTAGCGAAGGACGGAAAATCCTCTAGGGTTCGGTCACCTCGGGATTCGACCACATTGAGATTCGTTATGCTCAGGTTTAGCCACCTTGGGATTCGGCACCCTACTAGGGTGCATCCATCCAGGATGGTCCAACTATGGTACCTTGCTTCTGTTCTTGGTTCGTTGTTTGATTGATTAGAACGAAACGCCGCTTGAAATTCCTTAAAAGTAAGTTTTCTTTTAATATCAGAAAAAGAAAAAAAGAAAAAAAAAAGGAGCCTGCAATTACTTTAAATAAAAAAAAAAAAAAAAAAAAAAAGAAGTTGAAATTGAAAAAACGTAACAGTAGTGTTATATATATATAATACTATGAAAAACGTGACAGTGATTATATATATATATATATATATATATATATATATATATATACATAGATAATAAAATATTATATTATATATATATATATATAATAATTATAAAAAAAAAAAAAAAAAAAAAAAAAATTCGGTGCAGTCACTTTTGACTTTAGACAAGATCATAGTAAATAATATATATATATATATATATGTATGAACCTGCAGAGCAAAGCATTTGGCAGGCTATTGTTATGTAGCTACAATGATAATATATATATATTCGCATGCTATTGTTATATAATAGTGTTTCGTAATATAAGTTTGCAGAAGTTATGTCAGCCATACATCTTGATAGCCATACAGCACTCACCAGCGACCGTGGTTTATTTAGTCGGCTTCCTGGATTGCGTCAATCGTTTTTATTCTGGATTAGTTCCTTGGATCTTCTCTCCAATACAATACTACTGATATTGTATATTTCTTCATCAGCCACAAAGAAGAAACTCAGTCTTTCTTTTCTATATATACACAAACACCAAGTATGAATTCTAATAAACTTGTGACTCTATATGAATCAATCTGTGCAAAAGTTATTTTGTTTTAGAACTCTATTTTTTGGTCAGGAAATTTATTTTCCCAAACTTCTTATGTGGTTCAGATTGTTAAAAAAAATAAAATAAAAATATATATATATATATATATATATAATTATTTGCTCTTGAAATTTTTTTATTAATAATAAATGATGCATATACTTATTATTTAATTATGAGTAATATAGTACTGAAAAACCTATGGATCATGATTGAAAAATATATATATAATAATAATAATAAATAAATACTGACCATGCATCTTTATTTATTTATTTATATATATATTTTATTTCCAGATAACATGCTACGTTATATTAGTAGGTTATTTAATCTGTATTAAATATATTTATAATGCATCTTTATTTCCATATTTCTGAATAATCGATATATATTATTAACTGTTGCAACTAATCCCCTGCTTGCCAAGTCTTCAGATTTAATTTAGCAGGATTTGGAAACAAATTTGATAAATAATTTCCAGTATATCTTGGGAGAGTTCCCTTAAGGTTTTCCTCTCATAAGATTTTGATTTTTTTGAGATTTGCAACATCGAGCTCGGCGTGTTATTCAGAAATTTGGAACAGGATTCAAAGATAATAAGTATTTTTGCACGATCGTCACTTTGAAGGCGTGACTCACGTGCAGGGGGCAAATGTGAGCCTAAGTATAAATTAGGGCTTACATGTGATCTAAAGAAATGAGGAGAAACCTCCACGTGTCCCAAGGCAGAAGACTCGTGGAGGTTGCTCATTTTGGGAATTGATTGAGGGATTGGATTGGTGGCTAGAAGGACAGGGCAATTTAGGCATTACTCAAGTAATTAAGGGTATCTCTGGAATTTCTTCTGAAGTCACATGTCAGGCACAAGACCCAGACATGTGTCAGGCACAAGACCCACACATGTGCCAGGCACGTGACTATTTTCCAGAAAACTCTATAAATACCCCCTTCCACTTCAATAGAAGGGGTTGACTTTTGGATTCTCTCTGAACTGAAGACACTCAAGAAGGCTCTCTGGATCCTTGATACTCTAGTAGGGTTCCTGGATCCTAGGAGTTCTGCCACGTGTTACTTGAGCAATCGCTTACCTGTTCTTCTTCCCTCTTCAATCAATCAATCAAGACCGTACTCTTTGTGGATTTCTCTCCTCCTCAGCCAACTTGAAACCCTAACCCTAGTAAGGTACGTTTCCTTACCCACACTATTGTTAGTAACTTAATTTTTTATATAGAGACAAATTTTTTCCATGTCTTTGGGACTGGGGTGTTACACTATTGTTAAAAAAATTGTCAGAAGGGAAAAAAGAAAGAAAAAAAGAAAGACTTAGGCTGAAATATTAGCATATATGTATTACTCCATCCGTCCTTTATATAAGACGTTTTAGAAAAGTATTTTTGTCCCTTAATATAAGATATTTTACAATTTCAAGTAAGTATTAATTGTTTAGTTTTCAATATTACCCCAAGTAATAAATATAACTTTGGTTCTCTCACTATTTTAATTTGGCCCAATAAATAACACTCTCTCTTTTCAATACAAGGGCAATATAAACAATTGATATTATATTTAATGATATACAATCATTTCCTTAATAGTACTTGTGTACAACTCTAAAATGACTTATATTAAGGGACGGAGAGAGTAGTTTGTTAAATGATCATCTCCATGTGAGTCACCAACAATGATACCACGTTACTCCCTCCATTCCTAAATAAGTGACATTTTAGGGAGTTTTAAATTTTTCAATATATTTGACGTTTACAAATTTCAAGAAAGCATTAATTACTATTTTTCTTCTATTGCCCTCAAATATATTATTTCATAATTTCTCTCTCATTTATCTAGGTAACTTTATACATATTTTCTTATTTCATGCAAGGATAATTGTGACAATTCATATCAATCATAATGAGAGAATATGGGAGCAATAAATGACTTTCTTAATAAGTGTTAAACACTCTAAAACGTCACTTATTTAGGAATGAAGAGAGTAATAAATAACACATCTAAAAATTTAAATTATTACCGAGATTTTTTAGCTTGATTGTTGCTAAGCAAGAGGTCCTAGTTTTAATTCACCACTCCTTAAATTTATTTTTATTTTTAAAAAAAGACTCAAACTATTAGACAGAGAGATTAATAATATATATTATGATAATACCTTACTCATGGGAATTAAAGAATAACCTCGGACGATAATAATTGGCAATGAATAACTGACTATGTCTATGTACTAATGACACTCTGGACCATTGCTTCCTTGCATGCATACATATATGTTATGTTCTATACTATTACGAGGTTCATTGATTTATGTTAACAGCTTCAACGTGGACCAACGATATTGTTTATATATATATATATATATCATGTGTCCATTTTCTTAGAGTTATTAATTATGATCCATGTCCCTCGTGATTCTTAATACATTATTGAGAAGATTGTATCAGATTGTATATATCAAGTTAGTATACATTCTGCATCATTTGTTTTCAAAAGAAAAGTTATCCCAATTTAAAGCATGTATGTATGGGACAAGTTAGAAGTAGTTTGATCGTGGGGGCCCTGTTCATGCAAATATTTCCCCAGTACACCTAAATTAATCTCTAGTTTGATATATGTATGCGCTTTATATGTTATCCGCTAAATAAGCCACACGAATAATTTGATAGAATGCTTTTCCTTGTATATTATGTCTTTCCATCGATGGCAAGAAGTTGTCAAGAACCTAATTAATCAAAATGAATACTTGATTTCGCCTAATTCCTATATGACCATCCGTACGTGCATGAGTTAAAGTAATTCTTTTTTTTTTCTTTCAAATATTAGGGTTTTATATAGAACAGGTTAATTTACGCATAAATGTTTTGGAATTTATTTTTATCAATATAATTGGATTTATGCAAGTCTCATCATGAAACCTTAATGTTAAAAAAGAAAAAATAAAGTCAATGCAGCCCTCCGTGATTCTTAAACTATAATTGATAAGATTTGATGAGATTACACTTATGCATTGTAATTCCTACTCCACATGTATCCATATCATGCATTAGACGTGCTTAGGTGATAGGGGATAGCCAGCTCATTTAATTCCACGGGATCAATATTAATTTTCTTCCAAACAATAATAATTCACAAAATTAATTATAAGACCTTCTCCTAACCCTATAAATATCGGCTTCTAACTACAAACATTTTCATCAGCCAAAAAACAAATCCTTGTATTTCTCTCAGCACTTGCAATTAGCAGAAGTATCAATATTAATTTTGGAAAGATGAGTTCCAATAAGAACACTGCTTCTTCACTTGCTTTTTTTCTCTCTTTCAACCTTATCATCTTTGCCCTAGTTAATTAGTGCAGGTGACACTGATAACCCTAAACCAAAGCCAACTCCTAGAACTCCTTATTATCCGGGAATATGCCCTAGAGATGCCCTAAAATTAGGAGTATGTGCTTAATTTGGTCAAAGTAGAAGTAGGATCCCCGCCCACGCTTCCATGCTGCAGTCTCCTTCAGGGCCTTGTTGACCTTGAGGCTGCTTTTTGCCTTTGCACTGCCATTAAAGCCAATATTTTGGGTATCCATCTCGATGTTCCTCTTTCACTCAGCTTAGTTCTTAATAACTGCGGAAAGAAACTCCCAACTGGCTTCGAATGTACCTAAAATCGATCTACATTTATTTTCTGGCTGTCGCTCATCATTCTTCAAACTAGCTAGCTAGTATGAATTTTCTATTATTGTAAGTGTGGTATTTTTTGGCTTTTGGTAATTTAATTTGTTGTTTCCCTTGTTCTGGTGTACGTTTGTATGATTATTTAGATTTATTATTCAATAAGAATTCTTCTTTGTTTTATTATTTTCTATATGTCGTAATTCAAGGCGGTGAACCGGGAGATTCCAAAATACGGTACACTTTGTTTCTAAATTAATAAAATTATTAAGTGACTAAGTCCTTCTTTTATTTTTTGGTTATAGCTAGTATGAGACGTAATAGGAAATGAATAAATAACATCAATACTTACAAATTAGTTTACTTAGTTATGGGGCTTTGTCTCAACTCTTAACAATCCAACATTTAATCTTTATATATACAACGGAAAGAGAGCAGAAACGGGCGTTAATGAAGACATGAGTTTCTGTCGGTATAGGTATCCTAACAGGGACAATTTGCTTCTATATCCATCCAAGTTGATGTAGATTGGACTAAACTTGGAACGTCAAGAATCACAACATTCTGAAGCATATATATGGGTCGTGCATATGGGGCAAAGTACAATTTTGTTACACCAAATTTTACCTTCCTTACAATTCAGTTTCTAAACTAAATTGAGCTTACACAGCTATTACATCAACTACCTAATTTCACACAATGTCCTTCCAAATTCAAATACCGGCTAAAATTGGTCGGAATATGTAATTTTTCAGCAAAACTAATAGTTTTATACGTTTTAACCGTATTAAAATAAGGTTTGACTTTATTAAATAATAAAAGTATTAATTTCTATAATAACTAATTTAAAGACTTCTTTAAGATAATGATAATGTAAAAAAAAAATTAAAAAATCACCACCACAACTAAATCATTCTTCCATATTCTATCTGATCAAATCATCAAATTAAAACAAGGATGGATCAAAAGAAATCACCACCAACCACCGATCGCAACCGCCGCCACCACCACTATCACTATCAACACCATGCTCACATATCCAAAACTATATATATGGATCTCCATCCGTAGCAACCGGTTGCCACGGATACTATTCAGCAACCAAAATCTCCACTATTGATCAATAAAATTAAGCGCTGAGATTGAAAGGAAAAATCTCCAGCCGCTACAACCACTTGCGGCTGTTACTTTATTTTTTTTTATCATAGTAATTTACTCAAAAGCCCCTCAATATTGAACCTGCCGCTACTACAAGTAGCGGCTTACTACTATCCTGCCACTCTCTCTCCTCTGCCATGCCTCTCTCTCTCTCTCTCTCTCTCTCTCTCTCTCTCTCCCCTCTGCCATGCCACACTCTCTCTCCTCTGCTACTCTCTCTCTCTCTCCTATTTAATATAAATAAATTAAAATATTTTTTAAATTTTAATATAAATAAATAGATGAAAAATATTTTTCAAATGTGTAAAATCCATAAAAAAAATATTTAAATTTTAAATTTTAAAAATATGGAGATTTTGAAATATTCTAATTTATTTATATTAAATTTTTAAAAATATAATATTTTAATATATTTTTAATATGTCTTAAAATTTATAATTTCGTACTACATACATTAAAAAAGACTAATAATATTGTTATAATAAAAATATTCTCATTAAAAAGACTAGTAATTATTTTTAATGAGAATATTTTTATTTCTCTAGCTATCTACCTCCGCTACTTCTTCTTTTTATATATATATATTGTAGCTAGCACTACTAAAAATATGTCAAAAGATGAGCTTAGAAAGGCTAGGTGGGATTTTTATGATCTGGGTTTTTAAGATTATGTGAGATAATTAATTTCTAGGTGGGTTTTTTATTAAAAAAAGACTAGTAATTATTTTTAATGAGAATATTTTTATTATAACAATATTAATAGTCTTTTTTTAATGTATGTAGTATGGAATTATAAATTTTAAGACATATTAAAAATATATTAAAATATTATATTTTTTAAAATTTAATATAAATAAATTAGAATATTTCAAAATCTCCATATTTTTAAAATTTAAAATTTAAATATTTTTTATATGGATTTTACACACATTTAAAAAATATTTTTCATCTATTTATTTATATTAAAATTAAAAAAATATTTTAATTTTGAAATATTCTAATTTATTTATATTAAATAGGAGAGAGAGAGAGTAGCAGAGGAGAGAGAGAGTGGCATGGCAGAGGAGAGAGAGAGAGAGTGGCATGGCAGAGAAGAGAGAGAGTGTGGTAGGATAGTAGTAAGCCGCTACTTGTAGTAGCGGCAAGTTCAATATTGAAGGGCTTTTGAGTAAATTATTATGATAAAAAAAGTAAAGTAACAGCCGCAAGTGGTTGTAGCGGCTGGGGATTTTTCTCAACGCTTAATTTTATTGATCAATGGTGGAGATTATGGTTGCTGAATAGTGTCCGTGACAAAACCGATTGCCACGGATGGAGACCCTATATATATATATATATATATTAAGAGAGACGGAGTAAGAGAAAAAGTCGCACCACTGAATTTTTAGAACTCATGAGTTGATTACTAAGCACATTAGATTTAGAATTTTAGATCGGATATGATGGAATTTTGAAAGTCAATTGTGGATTTAGAATTTTAGATCGAAGATAGCAAGTCAGTGGTGCAGTGAGATAGAGATACGAATTATGGCTTTGAATTTGGGGATTGAGTGAGTTTAATATTGGTAGCGGTTGTGCGGTGATGGGGGAGTGGCGGGTGTTGGTGGTGGGTGGGCGAGACGCGGAGATAGTTGTTGCGCGCTGCCAGGGGTTGGAGATGCTGACAATAATGGTGGCTTAATGGGTCAATGATGACGGTTACTGATGAAGCTTGGTGTTCACTCTATGTAAAATTCTTTTAATGTTAATTTAATTTAAATTTATTTCTAAGCTTTTTTATTTAGGCAAAAATTGCTAGTAACATTTTTTCTTAAATACATTATAAATGAGTAGTTCCATTTTTTAAGTTATTTTTAATAAATTAATTAACTTTAGATGTTTTTTGTCAAAACTTTGGCTGTTAATGAAAAGTAATATTTTTAATTTTTTATTTGGTATTTGGTATTTTCCATTTTTAACCTTTCAAATTCATAAAATGATTTGAGTTAATTGTTACTTGGTACTTATAAATTATGAGTTAATTATTATGTATTTTAAATTTATATTATTTGTTTTTTAATTTAAATGAATATACTTCATTTGTTATATATTCCTTTTAATTTAAAAAAATTTATAATTTAAATGTGATAATTTATTTTGATACATGTACAGTATTAAAAAAAATTCTAATTAATTTATTATGTTTTGTTAAACATTATTTGGTATAATTTTATATTTTATATTTTGAGTAACATACGATATTAAGTTAATTTTTTTATGAAGTCTTATCTGAATAAGGTCAAACTGTATAAAACCATTTGGGTCATATCGGGGGTAACCTTGGTCAGGAATTTCAACCAATTTTAACCGAAAAATTGAATTTGGAGGGGGGGGGGGGGAGGAGACATTGTATTCAATTAGGTAGTTAATGTAACAGACATGTAAGTCAATTTAGGAGGGTGGCATGGTTGTGAAACACGGACCTGATCGGCAGTTGAACCGGTTAAAATTGAAATCGGTCGGCACTCAAGCCCAGATTGGACCAATTACTTAGTTTTGGTCAAAATCCGGATTGAACCGGTTGACCATCGTTTCGACCGGTGAAATCGGTTAAGTTGACTCAATGAACCAGTTTTAATTATTTTTTAATACTTTTTTGTACCAATTTTTATTATTATTAAAATTAACCACTTTTAATAATATTGTAACTCAACTTTATTATGTTTTAGTTCATAAAAAATGAGATTTTTTTAAAATTTATTAACTACTAATAATATATATTTTTATATATTTATGACGTCACTGATTCAGTAACGGTTAACCCACTAGTTGATCTAGTAATCCATCCACCCAATAATTTTTTGACCAATCTGAGTCTGAAAACATTTGGAATGTAACATAAGTGTATTTTGCGCGTGCATATGTAATAACTGAATCCTGCAAGTGCAATATTTTCCCCCAACTGAAAGCATATGCAATCAAGATCATATTCCAATCAAACTATATAAATTAGGAATTATGACATCACCTTATCAAATTTCATGGACATTAGTTTGTTAATTGGTGCTTGTAGCGTGCTGTGTGACAACAAGTTCGTTACTTGTGGCTGTAATATTGCTTATGCATTTCTGTTGCTCTTTTTGAGTACTAGAATATGTTATCAACTTTTTCCCACTTAATTTACTTTGGCATTGCCATGTTAATCTCTCTTTTTTTATTGGAGGCGGGAGTTGTACGCACGTGAAGAGAGTGTTTGTTATTTCCTAGGATACTATGGCGTAAATATTCGTTTATTTTTGGTTCAATCAAAGCTTAATCTTTCCTAAATAGTAATAAAAGAAGAATAAAAAGAAACTATGTAACTCGCCATTAATTAATGTGAAATAGAGCACACAAAAGTACATATATATATATATATATATATATATATATATATATATATATATAGCTCTGAGAGGCCAAAACACTAGTAGTATTGGCAATCAAACTAAAAGGGTCATGTATTAATTAAGTTCTCGACATGCATGCGCAAGGCAACTTAATTACGAGGTTAGATCGAAAAAAATTCCCAGTACATGCAAATTGCGGTAGAGGAGTACATACAAAACCCAGTGGAGTTACCCCCCATCAAGTTATTAGGACTAGAAGAGCAAGAGGAATGAATAGGAAAACAGCTGCTTCGAGCTCAAGCAACCCTTGAAGCATTGGGCAACAAATATTCTCTACCGGATTCCCTACCCCTATATGCACCAAACCTCCAAGCACATCTACACAAAGCCCTAATTAATTTAAGAGCATTAATTGGACAAGTTGGCGGTGGATTAAGACCTGGAACATCACGACCACCACCTCTGCCGTGGCCAGTGCCACCAGAAGGAGGAGGACTACTGTAACATGGATAGGTGGTTGAAGGTTGGGGTTATGACATGAAGATTAGTTATGGGAGGCATTAATTATGATTGGAGGTAAAGTGACCGAAGGATTAATTATAGGAAGTGTTATACTCCCTCCGTCCCTTAATATAGAATGTTTTAGAGTTTTTTATTTGTCTCTTATTATTTGACATTTGTACAAATCTAGGAGAATTAATGACAATTTTTTCAAAATTACCCCTCATTACTATGCCTATTTTTTTGATACTTTTAACTCTTTCTCTCTTCTTATCCCAACAAGACTCTTCCATTTTTTTTACTTTCCCCTCTCTTTCTCTCTTGTTCCGTATATTACGAGGGAGAGAGAGTGTAGATAATTTCTAAACTAAAGAATTGGATACGATTTTTATGGGGATGAATGGAGAGAGTGGCAAATGAGTAAATGAGGCATGAGAGTTTTTTTAGGAGATAATTATGAAAAAAAGTGTGAGAGAGAGTATGAGATAACTATGATAAATGATAATTTAAGGGTATTATAGACAATTGAATACTATTTTTAATGCTTTCCAATTATTATCTTAATTCTTGTGTCCACCTCTTAAACGTCATATATTAAGGGACGGAGGGAGTATGATATACGAAGAGTCCTCTTAACATGTGCCCTAAGGGCACATGCTAAACACACAGTTCAAGAAAATATTCTCTTGAACTGTGTGCATATTCCCTTGATTTTTGCATTTACACAAAGTTCAAGGGAATATGCACACAATTTAATAGAATATTCTCTTGAACTGTGTGCTTAGCATGTGCCCTAAGAGCACATGTTAAGAAATTCCATATACTAATACTATGAACTTAGCCATTATATTTTTCTTCTTCCAATGAGCACAAAATACAAAGAGTCATTAATATCAATTACATTACTCCCTCAGTCCTTTAATATAAGACGTTTTTAGAGAAATTTTTTTATCCCTTAATATGTGACGTTTTAGATTTTCAAGTAAGCATTAATTGCTTAGTTTTCAATATTACCCCAAGTATTAAATATAACTTTGATTCTCTCACTATTTTTTGTCCAATAAATAACAATCTCTTTTTTCGATACAAGGACAATATAGACATTTGATATTATATTTAATGTTATACAATCATTTCCTTAATACTTGTTCACAACTCTAAAAAGTCTTATATTAAGGGGACGGAGGGAGTATTTTGGTTTGTTCATCTTCCAACATTATGTTTATCATCATAATTTTATTATTGTGTTATTATTATTAAGCTAACACTTTACTCCTTCCGTTCCTAAAAGATTGTCGTTTTAGGAAGTAATTTTTATTCCAAAAAGATTGTCGTTTTGAGTTTATCAATACTCATTAGCTATTTTTTCCTACTTTACCCTTATTTAAACTTTTCTCCTATTTAAAGCTTTCTTCCCTTCCCAATGATTCTTATTCAATTCAATGGTATAATCCAAGTAGTAATTGGTTGAATTGAATAAGAAACATTGGGAAGGGAATAATTGGTTGAGACAATTAATAAGGGTAGTATAGTATTTTCGCTAGATATTAATTATATTCCTTAATCTGTGTGCATTAACCTTAAACGACAATCTTTTAAGAACAGAGAGAGTATTATTTTTATTGGGATGCATGTCCGATATATAAAAGCATTAATTTTCACTTACAGTTGAAGGCAGGGAATGTCTCATGTGCCAAATGGCAAGATATAGTATTCTTGCAAGAACGGTGCAAATTAAACGGGTACCCCTTATAGACCGTAGAAGATCTTTCGATCTATCCCAAATAAAACGGACAGCCAACTAATTTAAACAAACTTGTGTCACACACTCACTCTCTCCTTCTCACTGGTCAATTGAGAAATTATAGAAAATTAGGAAATAAAAATATTAGTTTTCTTTCTGGATCTTTGATTCCCATATTGCAACACTATCCTTCTTGTCCAAATATGTTAGATAAAGGAATAATCAATATATTTAGTTGGTTTCGTTTGAGTAGTGTATACATAATTTTAACAGAGAATTGAACGAGTAGTTAAAATAATCTGGTGAGGAAATTAAAATGGCAGACAATCATTTTAGAGGAGGGAATAAAAGCGAGGAAACAATTGTTTGTTACGCGCCGACGATGATAACAACAAATGGAATATGGCAGGGCGATAATCCATTGGATTATTCTCTTCCTCTTTTCATCTTGCAGTTGACATTGGTTGTCGTATTGACTCGAATTCTTGTTTTCATCTTGAAACCCTTTCGCCAGCCTCGTGTTATCTCTGAGATCCTTGTAAGTACATCATCATCTTCATCATCATTTACATACATTATCTAGCTATCACATGCGCAGCTTAATAAATAATTAATTGAAGATAATAAAATCTTTATTTAGATCAGAATATTTATCAATTCCCGTATGATTAAAACAGTTGTTCTTGAACGTACAATTCAATCTGATTTTGTAAATTAGAACGCTAAGGTGGTTGATATTGTCATAACAAAAATTATGTTGATTTAACGATATTTTTATAATTATTCTAGTTACGCTACACATTTTACAACACTTACTCCTCTAATAATATATATTAAGATAGATTGCATTTTGACAATTGCATATGTAGGACGATGTAATTTAATCAAGAGATTAATGTTCAATTAAATTATGAACGTAAATGCAGTAATATATATATATATGTCTAATTAACTATTTTCTTTTTGGTGATTGATCATATATAGGGTGGAGTTATATTGGGGCCATCAGTATTGGGGAGTAACAAGAAGCTTGCTATAGCATTATTTCCCCTAAGAAGCGTAATGGTTCTTGAAACAATGGCAAATGTAGGCCTTCTCTACTTTCTTTTCCTAGTCGGTGTAGAAATGGACCTAGGCGTAATCCGGCGAACCGGACGAAAGGCCATATTCATCGCCATTGCCGGTATGATATTGCCATTCCTAATTGGTATTTCATTCTCCTTCTTGTTACTCCAAAAATCCCAAATGGTGAAACAAGGCACTTTCATACTATTCCTCGGCGTGGCGCTCTCGGTCACTGCCTTCCCCGTGCTTGCCCGAATCCTAGCCGAGCTCAAACTACTCAACACGGAGATCGGACGAATCGCCATGTCATCTGCTCTCGTGAACGATATGTGTGCATGGGTTTTGTTGGCTTTTGCCATTGCATTAGCTGAGAATGAAAGTATGAGCTTAGCTTCCGTTTGGGTGATCCTTTCGAGTGTGGCTTTCGTTGTTTTTTGCATATTTGCAGTCCGTCCCATCGTCACATGGATGATACAGAGGACGCCCGAAGGCGAAACCATAAGCGAATTCTACATATGTCTCATTTTAACTGGAGTAATGATATGTGGTTTTATTACGGATGCAATTGGAACACATTCTGTTTTTGGTGCTTTTGTTTTCGGATTAGTGATTCCAAATGGACCTCTAGGTGTTACCCTTATAGAAAGACTGGAGGACTTTGTGTCGGGGCTTTTGCTGCCTCTTTTCTTTGCCATTAGCGGCCTCAAGACGGAAATTGGTGCAATCAAAGGATTGGCAACATGGGGAATCCTGGCTCTTGTTATTGTTCTGGCATGTGCAGGAAAAATTGCTGGAACTCTACTTGTTGCACTTTATTACAAGATGTCATTTTATGAAGGTGTCACGCTTGGTTTGCTCATGAACACCAAAGGCCTTGTTGAGATGATCGTCCTCAACGTTGGTAAGGACCAGAAGGTACTATTTCTCCTCATTAATTTTTCCTCACATGGGACTTTCAACATGTTGTTATACAGTATTTCAAAATTGTCACTGTCGCGTGATTCAAATTAATAAGGGATTCAACATCCCTCAAGGGGGAATTAAGCATGCATTAGGGAATCTAAACCGCAAAAAGTCGTATATTTATATAACATGCACTCTGTTAGTATAATGCAACTTCGTACTGCACAAATTAATGCAGGTTTTGTTATTGAACTTATTATCAATGGTCAACTCACCCTTAACTTTACCGAATTCAGACTCCTTACTAAATCCATCTATATTGTTTTATGCAACACGTGACAACATTGTTTTAGCAACTAATTCTCTATTTATTCGTTTGTAAGATTTCTTTATAAAAGGTGTGCGCCTAAACATTCAGGTATTAGACGAGAAATCATTTGCAATAATGGTGATCGTGACTGTGGTTATGACCGGAATTATCACCCCAATTGTCACCATAATTTACAAGCCGGCAAGGAAGTTTGTGCCATACAAACGAAGAACAATACAAAGGACAAAACCAGACAGCGAATTTCGAACATTGGTGTGTGTCCACACCCCAAGAAATGTTCCAACAATCATCAACCTCCTCGAAGCCTCTCATCCAACCAAAAAGTCCCCAATATGTATATACGTCCTCCACCTCGTAGAACTCACCGGCCGATCCTCCGCCATGCTCATTGTCCATAGCACCCGAAAGTCCGGTCCGGCCCTCAACCGGACGCAAGCTCAGTCCGACCACATTATCAACGCATTCGAGAATTTCGAGCAACACGCCGGGTGTGTCACCGTTCAGCCCCTCACCGCCATATCTCCGTACTCCACCATGCATGAAGACATATGCAACGTGGCCGAGGACAAGCGTGTTGCCTTCATCATCATTCCTTTCCACAAACAACAAACAGTTGATGGCGGAATGGAAGCGACAAATCCGGCTTATCGGACAATAAATCAAAATGTATTAACAAATGCACCGTGCTCAGTAGGGATCTTGGTTGATAGAGGGCTTAGCGGATCAACTAGGTTATCCGCTAGCCAAGTTTCTCACCATATTGCGTTGCTTTTCTTTGGTGGACCGGATGACCGGGAAGCGTTAGCGTATGCATGGAGGATGTCTGAGCATCCGGGGATTAACATCACCGTAATGCGCTTCATCGCCGGCGAAGAAGCAGCCGAATCAAGTTCCGATGCCGGCCTCGATAGGAATGACCCTAGGGTTTTGACAGTTTTGACAGATAGTGATAGGGAAAAACAACTAGATGAGGATTATATAAATGCTTTTAGGGCAAGAGTTTCAAATGATGAGTCGGTCATTTACACGGAGAAAGTGGTGAATAATGGGGAAGAAACGGTGGCAGCAATTAGGTCAATAGACAATATTCATGACCTTTTCATAGTTGGGAGAGGACAAGGCATGATATCGCCGTTAACGGCCGGGTTGACGGACTGGAGTGAGTGCCCGGAACTCGGTGCAATAGGGGATTTATTGGCGTCGTCGGATTTTGCAGCGACAGTTTCGGTACTGGTGGTTCAACAGTATGTGGGGATCGGGCCACAAACCGGGGATATACTTGCCGTCACGCCGGACAGTCCCGGGCAGCTTAATGAATTCAGCAACCAAATGAACCGGCGGACGCCTACGAGGGGACAGCCTATGTATAGTCCACAACCCTAATGAAGTAATTAATTAAGGTACATTAATAGATTAGTTTTGTACCTAACCATATGTAGTACTTTTTTCATCAAGAAGAATGAGAATTTTTTGTTGTTTGTAGTACGTACAGTGATCGATCATATGTACAAATTAAAATTACTTCATTTCAAAACATGTTGATATTTTTAGACACAGAATACTCTACAAAATTCATTATATATATTGTTGGCAAGTAGTACCAATAGCTAGAATAAATACATGTAAAAAAAATGTTAATATATATAAATGGCACATGCTATCTATATACAGATCGAGTATTACAAGATGAATATATAGACCCGTGTCAACTTGTTATTTATGGACCACCAAAGTTGCGGCGCTGGTCTATCGAAGCTGGATGGTGCTCTCTGATTCTTTCCACAATCACTCGTAACGTTTTTGGTGCGCAACCGAATAGACCGACTTAAAAATCAAGCAGTCCATATATATATATATATATATATATATATATACACACACGTACATGTACATGTTTTATTACGTAAGATTTGAGAAATACTTATCTACTGATCGAGAATGAATTTATATAATGGTGATGGAATTTTATTCACCATTTTTGGAATCTACTACTTTATTTTTGCAAATTTAGAGGCTATGAATGAGTATATGTATGTGTATATATATATAGTTCACAAACTTGTATCAGTGAACTTCAACAACGCTGTTTGATAACTCGGAAAAAGGTAGCCTTGATTCATGCCGTCATGCCAAAATATCGGCATACAACTACAGAATCATTACTTAAAATTTCGGTAACTCGACCTAGTGTAACGATTTTATATCAAATAAATCACAACGTAAATGAGAGAAAAAGTTTATCAAAATAAAATTTGAATACGTTGAAACGATAAAAGAGACCGAAAAAGAGAACAGAGTTGAATGTAAAGCTCTACGCTTAGGGTTAAATGTTTTGTACAGAAGTGAGATACCAGAGGGATGTGAGTGTCCCCGGACTCTCCTCAACTTTTAATCCTAAAAACAACTTTGTGTTTTGGTAGGGAATTATATATGTTAAACTTTGACAAGGTTTTGGAGGAACCAAGCTTGTAGCTTGACTATAGCTGGAGCTCAGCTGGTTTCTTTTAGATCACACGTTTATCGTGTTATATGTGTACGTATTCATGTATATGGAACTGAAGATCTGCCTTTTACATCATCATTCCTTAATTAGTTTGCTCATGTAAATATATATACCAAGATAATATATATATATATATATATATATATATAGTGTTTTGCTATTTAAATTTTATCTCAAACATTAAATTTTTTTTATATTTTATCCTTGCAAAGAGGAAAATGAAAGATAATAAATGCACTACATTGTCAAATTAAATAGTATAGTTAAATATACCTTAAAAAAATAATAAACTATTGTACTTAAAATATATATATGCGAGATGTCTATTTAATTTATTGTTTGCCAGATGTTATGTATATAATACTAGCTATATAGTGTTTTGTGTGAACTTAATTGATTCATTTTGTTATTCTTATTATTTAGAATTTCTTTCATAATTTTTTTATTTGTTTTTTTAAAGCTCCTTACTAGCTACGTAGCTATGTTTGTTTGAAGCTCCTTATTAGTTAAGGATGCGTATTCCTCGAAACCAATACCGAAAATCAAAAAATGACATTTCGAAACCTATGCCGCTACCGTGAGTTTGAACCACGCCCAAGGATCATCTCTAAAGTATCAATACTTCTTCCAAAACTATACTAATTATAGCAGGCAGCTGCAGGTCATATATAAATCCATAAAATACACAATTAAACATTTCATGTTGTATGTATCAGCTTAGACACGTACAACAGACATGAAAGAAGGCGAGTTGCCTCTCCCTCCCCTTAATTCCAATCATTACATTGCAAAAGTACAAGTGTATTGAAATATCTATGACAAAGACAATACTTCAAACAAACAAACAACCATGATAACCACAAATGTAAGAGTACTAGACTCACCACAAAGGGGAGAGGGAAAAAAATTGTAAATTTCAAGGGAACTTCTGATAGATATATTTATGCGCATTGGAAGCCAGTTGGAACCTTCTTTCCGCAGTAGTTTAGCAGCAAGCTCAAATCAACAGGAACGTTAAGGTTAATACCCAAGACACTGGCTTTGATCGCGGTGCAAAGACAAACAGCGGCTTCAATATCAACAAGACCTTCAAGGAGACCGCAGCATGGCTCCTTTGGTGGGGTTCCAACAAGAACACCGATCAAGCCGCCAAGCACATTGGCACATACACCCAACTTTAGAGTGTCTAGAGGGCAAGTTGCCTTCTTGTGGTGGTGGTGGCGAGAAGGTGGTGGCGGGCATGAGGTATAATGAGTAGAACTCACCAAAGTGAAGAAAAGAAGGTTGAAGGCTAGGAAAAGAGTAGTTGATGCTAAAGCTTTTGAAGCCATCTTAAACAATATAATAGACACTATGGGCTTGTGTAGAGAGAGAGAGAGAGACGAGCTTGTTTGTGATGGAAATGGTGAAATAGGTTAAGGTATTTATAGATGGAAATATTATATTTTACTTTATTTATTTCTTGAAGGAAATTAAGAAATTATAGACACCCATGTGAACACATTTGGTTGGAAATCTGGATTTATCCTGACAAACTGGCTGTGCAACTTGAAGGGTGAGCCTAAAGGATTATAATGGAGTTTGGAGTTTTCTGAGTTTTGATTAGTTGTCATTTCTCTCTCACAGAAAGTAAAATTATCGGTTATTGATATATTATTCAGTATTGATTGGTTCATACTTTCATCTATGTGCGAAATCGTTTTCCCTTGGATGAACATGGTGGGGGAGTCATATCATATGGTCTGAGATTTTAAGATAGAAAGGAATATAAGCATGCTTTTGAATTATGAGAATGCCAGAAGGTATTTTTATACTCCCTCCGTTCCGAATTATAACATCATTGGTTCATTTATGTTTTAAAAGCAATAAATCTTATAGCTAATAAAACTTTTTAAATAGTTTATGATATTCGTAATTGTATTTACTTAAACTAAATGAATTCTCATCAATTTTGAATTTAAAAATGTTTGAAATTAATTTTTAAAAAGTCAATAATAATCTTATAATTTGAGAACGGAGGGAGTACATAATTTGGTACGTCTTGGTTCTTAGCAATTCTCTTCGAGGTGAAAATTAGTAGAATAGTTCTTTCTTTTTCTATTCTATTTATTTATTATTTTTTTATATTTTTTGTGGGCAAGAAGACTCTTGCATGTCCATAGTTATCTTCATTTGAACCATCTGGCATCTTTGGCATAGTGGTGATATTTTGAGAATTATAGCCTGTCTTCATGCTCATGCTCATGCTCATTGAGTTCATGATCAAGCCTATAGCTGGTAGCCATTGCTTCAATCCTATCGAGTAAACAAAGAAACAAAAGAAGGAAAATTATTTCAAACCAAATGAAGGAAGCTTCGTGGTTGGAGGGAGTACCAAAGGCAGATTCAAGTTGGTATTGTCTGATGTGACCCACCCTGCATTTTAGACTATGCCATGAAGCAAAAGCCACTTGAAAACCAAAACATGGTTTCTCAACACCACCAAAAAAATAAAAATAAAAAAGTAAAAATAGAGACTGCTAAAAAAAATCTTGCTCATACATATGCGAATAACCTGCAGACAGCATGTCAACTTCATAAAGTGACAGGATATATATATATATATATATATGCAATGCAGACATAGCACAGCTTTGAAATTGATTAAACTTACGGCTGAAAGTTTGACGGACACTAATTATCACTCTTATCAGAAAGTTCCTGCCAAAACTCCCGACTTTCTTCCTTTAAAAGATCTCTCTTTATTTTTCCCTCGTCAAGATTTTATTGGGGGCAAAAGAGAGAGGAGAAAGCCGAGAAACCACTCAAATGAAGGAGCAAGCGGGGGCCGGACAATGACCGGAAGCATCTTCCCCCCTCAAAACTAAGGGTTAAGAAGTCTTTGAAAGATGGAATGTGAAGCACACCATATTGTGCAATGCCAGTCAAATTAACTTTAGTGCATAGTGCAATGACTTTCGGATTTTCACTCATGATGTTGAAATCCTGGCGCAGCAAGCTGTTGAACACAACGCATAACTAGCAAAAGACAAATTGAAAATCATAATAAGACCATGACTAACTGCTTTGTCAGCCAGAGGGGTGGATGATATCATCAACAGGTCCTCTTCAATAACACTCGCTTATAATGGGCAAATTATAAGTAAAGAAGCATAAAATTTTATAGTTCAGGTAATGGAATGTAACATTACTGAATTTCAAATAGTTTCACAGAGATCAATCAGGGGGTGACATATCCAAGCTATGACAAGAGTTAACCTGTTTGGTTATTCTTCAAATAGTACCCATGGTAGATAGTGTAAAACTCAAAATCTTCCCAGCAAAACTTCAACGTTCTCATCATTAGTTCAAGCTCGACATATATTAAAACGGTAATGTAAGGGAAGCCTAAAGGATACAGTGCATCGTACTTGGCATAAAGGGCGTCCAAGTTAAATTAAGTGTTTGGTCAATTCAAATAATGCACATGAAAATCAACTTACCGTGGGCTTCCAGTATTTTGTGTTATGAATTGTCTTAGAATGTATACTTGCTTGCATACCACCCAGCCAGGGTGATAAATGATGACAATGTTATGGATTAATGTTATTCTTAACACTTGCCTATTTTCTTTTGTATTATATTGGCTTTATTATGACCTCAGTCTTTACCTATCAAATTTTAATACCCATAAGTAAAGTACGCATGACCCATAGTCTATTAATAGATATAATCGTAAAGTCTGCACTAGCCAGATTAAGAGAAAAAATGGATTATACATCTTTGCAAAGAAACACAAGAATGCTTATGGCAGAACCAATTTCAGCTAATCCATTGAATATGTCAGTTTCAGAAACAAGCAAAATTGTCTATTATTTTTAATTATTCCAAACATACAAGCCAAACAAGTACATACGAGAAAGCTCGGGAGAACACACATGTGAAAACATTTTCTGCATTCAATTGCAACAAGATGCTTATGGCTCTCCACCAAGCTCCACTCGTAGGTTATCATATGGGTACACCTTTGGTGCCTGGTCAAAACAGACCGGAAAATTGATATCAATCAGAATCAAACACTTGGGAAATGGTTAAAACAACAATTTAAATATCAATAAACCAACTATAAAGATCAATGCATGCATACAACTTCAACTGAAAAAAAAAATATGTTTAACATGATACAATGGGCATGTTCAAGATGCCTTTACCCCTCAACCTTCCCACCCACCCACCCCCCCCCCCCCCCAAAAAAAAAAAAAAAACCCCTCCTTTTTTTCATTCTTCTAGCATAGTCCAGTGTACGCCCTTCTCTAAAGAAGTCTTCACTTTCCACCAAACTAAACTCATTCATCCAAACTATAAATACTCGTGTGTTTAAATGTTATGTAAAGCTAGATCTTGATTCAGAAGAAGATCGAATTTGCTTCTTTTTTTTATGTGCCCAATTATGTTAAACCTTTCATACAAAAGACACTTTAGGCTTATATAACACCACATGGTCCAGCTTAGTAATTAAATTAGATTAAAACCCTGGCAAGCAAACACATGCCTCCTCAACATGCCATGAAGGAAAGCCCGAGTGTTTTTGGTTTTTATGCCTACACGTAATAGTAAGTTAGTAACACAGACGTCAAATGAAGCTAATCAAAGCTAATCAAGATGACAAAATAAGTATATTACAATAGAGCCTACAAGCATCTAGAAGAAAGGGAGAACTGATAAGAATTCTTTTTATGATGGCAGAACCCACAGCCATAATTCTTTTAAGTTGTGCATTGGATAAACCACAGCGGTGTAAGCAATAAACCACCGACCACGCACATTGGTTAATCCAATAACAAACTATGTAGGGTGTTCAAAGAGATCATTGCCTTTGCAAAGTATTGAACCTCATTCATTCTACTACAAGCCAAATTTGCTCAAGATAAACTATTCCAAACAGAATAAGAGGCTCAACATAGAATTTTCATAGCCATTTACTAACAAAGATGCATACTCAGGGGGTCAAATTGTCAAGTCCCAACCAGCCATCCTCCTTCATCCCACAAATACACACCCATCCAACCACATGATCATTGCCTACAATACTTTGTGAGTGAGGCCAAAACACTCAAGGGCTACAAGCGAAGAAAATAAATAATTCTAGTTTCTTTAAACATGGAACTACAAAAACTGATATGCACATTTGTTTTGAAACATAATCAAGATGGTTATTTTTGTGCTAAAAGTCAAACAGTTACCTTAAGACTTAGACTTGGCCAAGCTCTACCAAAATTTGACTTTTTTACAAAGCTTTAACTGTTAAATATAAACTTCTATACCATTGAATGTAATTTAAGGACTTACTAGCACTTTGGGTTCAACATGTGGAATAGCACTCCCATGAACTATAATCATTCTATATAAATCAATTACCAAAATGGGAAAGGATAGAACTACCAGAATCACACGAAGATTAGATTTGACGTTAGCAATGAATACTCTCACATTAGAACAAATCAGTCACAATTCCCTAATCCTGGGACTACAGTATCCCCCCAAACCAATCAATCTTTAACATTTCACTGAGATACAAACAAAATAGAAAACAAGAGCTACAGTAAATTCCCCTGTTAAACACTAGTATTCTACACCTATACAAATATCAGTGTATCCTGAAACCCCCACAGCCCCATTCTTATAAAGCAACCAATTTTTGAAGGTGAAAGCCTAAGTAAAGAAACGGTTAAACTATAAAGCAAATGATGGTCGAAGACGCTAAGAAAAGAAAGAAAATGGCTAAGCCTAAGTAATGCTGCATATGTTAGACAATGGTTTGTCTTTAAATTAGTTGCAATGGTATTTATATGACTACGAAATGAAATGGTTAAATGTTCAATTGTTCATACTTTTTCAGCTTAGATACCAAGGCCAAAGCCGCCACGATTCACGGGGTAGCTATATCATAGGCAAATTACTAATGTGATTCAGAGATTAAAGAAATCAAATTAGGGTAAACTTTTGACATACAAATGGTATTTTAGAGGCCTTATCGTTCCACACAGCCATCAGTCCAAGCGAAGCGAAAAAGCTCAAACCTCCACAGAGCCAAGCCAATGCTTCATACTGAAAAAAATACATAAAAAGAATAATTATTATAAATAATAATCCCTCAAGGAATTTAACGAGTGTTTAGTTTAATAGTAGTAGCATGGTAGTGAAATTGTGTGGTTCTAATTGGGGAAATTATTTTATTTTGTACTATTAATAATAAAAGGATAACTCTTTTTGCGGAACAAATTTCTTTTTTGGCAAATGGGCCTCTTTTGGTGGAAAGGGGAGAGTATAATCAAATTTATAGTACAAAACACATACAAAGACTGAATTTTTATTTTTTAATTCCATGATAGAGAAAAGAAATTCACCTTCCCGACTGTATCTGCAATACGATCAATACACGGTTCAGGGAATGCCGTCCCATTGTCCCAAGTTAGCTCGTCATTTACAGAAAGCTGAGGCAAGCCGAATAAAAATCAAAATTGTGTTAGGGTTTCTTCAGGGCTTAATTTGTAACAAATTCAATCGATAATTAAAAATGGCACCACGTAAATTATTCAAATCATATATAATCAAACAGTAGTATGTAATTGAAGGTGAAAAGAATTACCGGTTTATTGGGGACGATATGTTTGCCGACGGGGAGTCCCATGCCGGAGCGGAGGCGAAGAGAGGAGCTGGTGGAGCGTGAAATGACGCCATTTCCGCCCATAACCCGAGAAGCAACGTGGCTCAATCTTCCTGCCATTTCTTCCCCGATCAGATTCTTGTTTGCAAAACGAACACTGGGTAACAACCCGTTTGATATTCTCTGTTAACTGTTTCTAATGTCGTTTTATTCATTACGGAAAGGCGAAAGCTTTATCTGTGATAACAAATTAACATCTTCCTTGTACGACGACGTATGGTCAAGGTTTGTCATTCATTCATTTGCCTTCTCCTTTTTACCCTTTTTTACACACATAGGTGAGACTTGAGAGGTTCATGACCTCCTAAAATATTTACTGAATTAATTAAAAAATTCCACAAAAATAATTTCATTTTGACCATTTATAGTAAATTTATAAATTTTAAAATATAAGACTTATTCTAGTATATTTTTGAAGAAAGAAATAAACTTTTATAATAGTATATTTCAGATAATTTATCAACTAAAATCAGAAATAATTATACTAATTTTGAAATTTAATGACTTTAAAAAGTTAGAAATGAGAGAACTTTGTGTAACTAAACGAGTAAAAGTTAGGAAAGTGGGTAGTAAATTGTTAGTATAAATTAGTAGTTATAGTTTTTTTAAAAGAGTATAATAGTGCATAATTATTTATTTGACTTTAATGAAGTCGACAAATATTTGACGGAGTTAAATTATGACCAATGTGTAAATGTATGTGATAAGATAGAATAACTTAAAATGATACTTTCTTAATTCCTATCCATGTTATGTATGCACATTCCTCGTAATCATAATTCGACTAAAAATATAGGAGAATTCTTAATGAAAAGTACATAAGAATATTTATTGGAAATTTCAGTTTCACCCCTCTAAAAAAAAGTGAGTTCTCTCTTCTCCTATTTCTAATTTTTAGGGTGTTCTTGCATATAATTTTTTTTTATCCCTATTCTGTTTTCCCTCCTCTTCTCCAACAAGAAGACAATAATTTGTTTGTTTAATACCTCAAAAGTTATATGAGTTGGTGGCTCACCTAAATCATCTATGATCATAACAATTCACCAGACTTTCAGGCCCAAACATTCACATTGACCCATTTCTCAATTTCACTCTAATGTTATTATTAACATATACTTTTTCACAAATTGTACAAAATCCAAACCCTTGATAGAGGTATTTCTCGTGTACCAAAATGTTGAGAATCTTAACCAATATGAAACATTGCATGCCAAAACTCTCAAAATTATAACAGGCTTCTATAATGTTTATTTGTATAAATAAATTTTGCTTGTTTAGCATGCATGCTGGTCTTGTTTGGAACTCACAAAAACTGCGGCGTAAGGCTATAATAATAATATCTTATAAACTGATTACAATAAGATAGTACCTTTAAAATAAAAGGAAAACAAAATCAAGAAGTAGAACTATCCAAACTATATCTCTTGAAAAGAGCAAACTAACAATGGTTCATTCGTTCCTCAATCTGTCGTAATAAATCATATAATACCCAACTGGCTCTGCACCTCCAGGATGGTCTTAGCTGAGTCCCTAAGCTGTTGTGCCTCCTCATCAGTAAGATGTACATTGGTTACACCCAAGACTCCGCTCCGACCAAGCTGTGCCGGCAAGCTTAGGAACACATCCCCTCCATCAATGCCATAGAAGCTCGTCGCCAGGACCGAGACCGGGTGTATCCTCCTCTGGTCCCTAAGTATGGTTCGAGCCAGGTTAGCCACCGAGTACCCAATTGCCCAAGATGTGTAACCTTTGAGACTAATGACTTGATATGCACTATCCACAACTTGTTTGTGAATTTTCTTTAGTGCTTCCTTCTCATAAGCAATCTGTTGCCTTTCCAAGAAGCTGAGAACGGGCACTCCTCCAATGCTTATGCTTGACCACAGAGCCACCGAACTGTCACCATGCTCCCCAACAATGTATGCCTGGTTTAACCATTACAACTTAATCATATTGCATCAAATTTATTGTGCATTTGGGGAAAGAACAAAAATAGTAGTAAAAGATATATAAGTGGTGAATTCAATATATCTTTGTAAAGCCGTCTACTGTTGGAGTATTCACTTGATGCTACAACAACGGCAGCAATCAATAACAAGTGTTGCGCAATCAAAGAATTTAATGGGAGTTCTGCTATCCAGGCTGCAAACTTTATTTTAAACCCCAATTAGAGAGGTGTGATTATACGATTAAACATCATATGCTTTCGGTATTAACATGTGCCACACATAATTATTATATATTAGTATGAATATAATTATTAATTAAAACAAAATTAAGTTCAGGGTTCAATATAGTACCAACAATTAACAGGAAATCAAAAAATGACAATGTAAATCTGAAAAAGAAAGGACAGACAGATTTTTCATTAATTATAAATATGTAGTGGATCAGTTAATCTACTGATTTTTTTTTTCATTTTTATAAAAGTGAACCTATTTTTGTCTGAAAGGAAGGGAAGTAATAAATTTAGCAAAAAAAAAAAAAAAGTAATAATAAGCTCACCTGCACATCCTGAGCATTGACGTCAAGGTGATCCGCAATGAGAAACCGAAACCTGGACGAATCCAAGTTGGTACCCGACCCGATCACCCTATTGGAAGGTAACCCAGAAAGCTTCCAAGCAACATAAGTCAACACATCCACCGGATTGGACACAATCAGCAAGATCGCCTCCGGCGAGTGTTTAGCAAGCGGCGGTATGATACTCGAAAACATAACCACGTTCCTCTGTAACAAGTTCAATCTAGACTCCCCGGGGTTCTGACGGGCACCGGCGGTGACGATGCAGAGGTCCGACCCAACCGTAACGGAGTAGTCGACGGAGGCCCGGATCTTGGTGCGGGGAAGAAAAGCCGCGGCGTGCTGGAGGTCAAGCATCTCTCCTTGGAGCTTGTCGGGCTTGGCGTCGACGAGGGCCAGCTCGTCCACGAGGTCTTGGGTTAGGATGGTCTGGGCTATGGCCATTCCGACGTTGCCGACCCCAATGACGGATATCTTGGTGTGGCGTTTGGAGGGCGGTGTTTGGGATGTGTTTTGGATGGGCTTGAAGAAGGCCTGGTTTAGGTCCAGGCCTCCTGGACCTAGAGTTGAAGACGATGAACTCTTTTGCATTTTGTTGGTGGGTTTTGTTGCTTTGCGTACGTAGTATTTCTGTATGATTAGTTTTGGGGCCCGGATTTTGCAGGTAGTTTGTATACAGAGAGAGATCTGGGAGGGGGGAGACAGAGTAGATTGGGACAGGGAAAAAAATAGTGGATTCGTTGAGAAAAGAAGAAGAAAGTGGGAGGCTGGTTTTCAACGGTCAATGTTACCACGGACTAGCATTTACATGCTATGAAAGAGGAGTGATCAAGTGTTGTGCAGATAAATGTACTGTATACTTGTATAGGATAATCATAAATTATTTAATAGATTAGGAATTGATTACTCTTATTTTTATCTATTTTTATTATGTACATATTTTATAATTATAATTCAATTAAAAAATTTCACAATACATAACAATATTCGACTTGACTACAAGTAACAATTTAGACTCTAAATTCTACTAATTTTGACTACTTATTGTGAGGATGATCTATAAATTATGGTTTACATTTATCCACGTTATATTTATTATTGATATGAGATGAATTTTTTAGATTATTTATTTAAGTTTTTGATTTGATTGTTGAATTTATATATATATATATATATATATATTATTATGGTTGTTATATAAATTTGGCCCGGTTTAGTTCAAAATTTTGAAAACAAAAACTCAACTAGGCTTTTCTCTCTTTCAGTACATGACAATTGACAAGGTGAAAGACTACAAAGAGAGATTAAATTCTAAATTTTATCATTAGATGATATGCTATTGAGTAATTACTTTTAAGTAAATACTATTTATTTGTAGGAGAAAAATATTTTAACATGTTAAAGGGTGCATGGTGTCTGTCACTCACATACTAGTGCCATTTAAAATTAGGAAAAGCCCCCAACACGGTATAACAACAACTTGACTAGTATCTAGTTTGGGTGTAAATCAATCGGTATTGAGTTGTTGATATTTGTTTTATAAAATTTAATTATCGAGTATAAAATAATATTTGACTGAAATTCGTTTAGCAATTAAGCTCAAACAGTTTAAATTTTTCGAATGAATATGATCCGAATATCAATAAAAAAAAATTAAAATTTGAAAAAATTAGAATAATTTGTCGAATTTTAAAATTTACTCATATTTAAATTTTATATTTGGAGCCAATCTCAAATCAAATATTTGTGTGGTTATCCATTTTAGGGCATGTTTGTTTAGGACTGAATATGACTGAATGGCTGAATCGGTTAGCCATTAAGTGTGTTTGTTTTGGGAAAAAATCGTCTGAATGGTTGAATCGGTCAGATGATTGAGCTGAATGACTAAGTCAGATTTTTTTGACTGAATGGGCAGCTGAATAAAGTAAAAAAAATATTTAAAAAATTACAAAATTAAAAAAGATATTAATTGTTACCTAAATTAATTGTTACCTAAATTCAATTAAAGAAGCAATATTTTTTGGTACAAGTTCACTTGGTGAAGATGTACGCACGTAGTTTAGAGCTCCAGATATTTTATTCGTTTGTATTCCAACCACCACGTATAATAATTTGGGATTCTTGAAGAGTACGTATTTGGTTTGTTCTTTGGGAGTACTGGAGAATGAATGAAGAAGTACTTGCTTATTATAGCAGGTTTTAAATTTGGTCTTGGGGATTTTTTTAAATGAAAAAACTTTTCCTTTTTCTATAATAACTTGGTAGTTTTTCACTATTCTAGCTAGCTATTTCGGAGGATTTCCATCTCTTCCTAGCTAGCTCCATTTTTGTTGTAAAGTATGTGATATCTTACAATCCACAAGCTTCAATTTAAGCATGCACTTTCATGGCGGCCAACTCTTTGACACACTAGCTACTCATGCTTGCTTAATTAGAAACATATATATATATATATATATATATATATATATATATATATATATATATATATATAGTCTGAGCTAGCTGGTTCAGGTACCCTAATTAAGATATATGATTTCAAATCTAAATCTTCTCCTCTATATAACTTACATGATATCATAATGTTGGCAGGCACCATAACACATTTTCCCAAGCATTCATTATATCTATTGAAATATGAGAATGAATTCCAATTCTTCCACAATACTTACTTATTGTGATTTTCAAGAGCTTTGAATATCGAATTCATTATGACCTATATATGGACAGACGACCTTGTGGCTAGTGGTTTCCATTTACTATGAGACATGCACGCATGTTATGGAAAAAACACTATTGGAATCATCATGTGGTATATCTTTGCATTTATCGATCATTTTATTAAGGGTATGGATGGATGGTATTGCATCTTGAAACAGCTGGCCGGCCGGGACCTGCAGGGAGTGCCTGCGACAGACAAGTAGGGGCCGGAGGGACAGAGTTGCATGGCCAAACCTCCATTTGCACTAGCTAGCTACCAGAGGCAGAACATGCATGCATGGGGACGGACTGATAACAAAACCCCACCGATATGTTCAAGTCTTGTAGGCTGCGTGGCATGCTGTATTTGTGATAGTGCCATTGCCTTGTGAAATCTTTGAAATTATGTATGGGCCCAGCCCATCCCAGCCCAACAATGTTCACTTTTTAAAAATAGGAAATGATAAGTGATGAAATTTCATCTCAGTACTGTTGAGTTTTCTATATTGGATAGCCTTGTCCAAGTCCAACCCTAGTTGTGACACCACCATGCACAACATATGGTTGGTCTTGGTCACAAAACCTAGCTATTTGCTTTATTGACGTTTCTACCTAATGTGGCCACCCTATGTCCCATTGCACTTGACACATTCATTCATGAACCAAATAAATAAATAGAAAATCACGAGTAATTGGCTCAATATTATTAATCACTAGACTAGATATAGTGGAATGAAGAGGTTTGCTAGGCCTCACATGGGGCTGGCTTTGATAAACTAGCTACACCTTCTTCGATCTCATCTCATCATAATATGTCCAAAACATTTGTCTCTAAACAATTCAACCATGCATGCCCCCTCGATCTCTTCCTTTCATATATACAAACTAACCAAAAATTTCTCTTCTTTCCCCCTTGTGCATTGACTAGCTAGGGAGCACCCTTTTTGCAAAAATGAAATTGAAAATTTCTACCAAGGACTAAAATTATATATATATAACACTAATTAGATTTTCAATGCAAAACCCTTAATTTTACTATTCGATAATTGATGAAACAAAAATGAACGATAAATCATCATTAAAGACAATATATCAGTTACGCTCCATGATAAACTTAGTGATTATCTACACATATTTGTAAATTCAAATATATTGATCCATTATTGTTCACATGTGATATATAATACTAAAAAAGGAAAAGTTGAAACCTTGTAATATGATTAGACACAAATCAGTTCACAAATGAAACTTGTATGTCACAAGATGGAAATCTAGGGCTGGGGTATAGCAGCTGGTTTATGTGTTTCATATATAGGGTACACAAACCACAAGCTAGATAGATAGTTATGGAAGCCTTAATTCCGATGCCTTCAGTCCTACACTGTGTCTCAGACTCCCAGCCTTAGGAAGTGGTTGATTTGAGATTTGTGATATGGATTGATGAAAACATCTAACTTCATATATATTCCTTTCGTACTAATTGTTAATTAGTATGGTTCATTTGATTTTTGTTTAGTATAATAATATTTGTCTAAAACATATCTACATATTTAAATTATATATCTTTTTAAGACAAAGGATCACCAACTAAAAGGAATAAAGAAAATATTGTGAAATAGTAACACATTATACCTTCAACTTGAATATCGGTTTTCGTTTCATTCATAAATTTTTAAATATTACACATTTATTCTCTCTCTTTATGTTTGTGTCAATTTATAATTTTATTAATTTCTCAACCCAATTGCACAATGAGTGCAATATGGGAATCACCTGTCTTACTTGCTTGAATATATATATGTGTGTGTGTTCAATCATACCATATATTTGTTATGAATTTTTATGGGGCATAAAATATTTATATTATTGAAAGCAAGAAGGAATGAAATAATTTATTATGAATATTTATAGGACATACACCATCTATATATACCACTGAAAACAAGAAGGAACGATCAGGATTAGAAATTAAAAATTAATGTTCGGTAAAAAAAACACTTAGCGTCCGCTATTACTAGTAGCGGAAGTTAATCAAAACAAGCATTTGACTTATTAACAAGAGTTTAGGATTTATTAATTAGGTTATGGTTTATTAATTAGGGTTTAGAGTTTATTAAAGTTGAGAAAATACAAGTTGCGGATATATAATTGTAAAATTGACCATGGTTTATAAATCATGAATCCTAGTTAATAAACCCTAAATATTTATTGGTAAAACTAAACTCATTCTGATAAACGTATGCTACTATTAATAACTGAAGCTAAGTATTTTTTTTTACCGTCCGTTATTAATAGTAGCGAACGTTGATTTTCAATTTTTAAATATCCAAACCGTTATTTCGTATTTTAATGGTATAAATGGTGTATGCCCTATACAGTGGCGAAGCCAGAAATTTTATCAGTGGGGTTGAAATTATTACTAAACTACAAATAATTTGGCGGGAGTTCGGGGGCAGCGCCCCTGAGCCAATATTTTTTTAATACTTTATATCTTCGAGTCACACACACACACACACACACACACACATATATATATATATATATATATATATATATATATATACACACACACTATATTACAATGAAAATATAATAAGTAATAATATATGGTATGTATACACTATATTGACGCATAATAGACTTTTTTAATCATAACTGTTTATAAATAAGTAATTCATTATTTATTTTTAAAAATAATATAAATTAGATTATTATTTAGTTTAAAATATTATAGAGAGATATACATATATTGAGAGGATATGAGTCATATGTGGTTAAAATTTGATTGACAAAGTTATAAATTTTCAATTTGACCCCGTATAATAGAAAATTTATAAAATTTTAGTGGAGTCAATTTATATATAATATTTAAAAATTTTAAAATTTACTTTACATTATAAAACAAAACAAAAATTGGTGGGGTCGATTGACCCCACAAATTCTGTGTGGCTTCCCCAGTGGCCCTATAACTATCAATTACAAATACTATATGCTATGAATCATTATCCACATATATATATATATATATATATATATATATATTCCAAATGGGCCTTAAGAAATCCTAAATAATAGTATATAATTATTTGATTTTATTTGTAAAGTCAACCAAACTCTCATCCTATATATTACAACCTACTGTCCATGGTTCAGAAGATAAAAAATGATTAGGAAAATGATGGGCCAGTCAACTCCTTTCTAAGATATATAAAGAGTTCAAGTGGTAGGTACCAAAACTTAAAGGACCTCCAAGATTAAAGATGATTTTCAATCATAAAGTAGTGTTAGACCATTCACAATAATTTTTTAATAAATTTTTTATTTTTGTATTTAAAAAATATATTAATAAATTATTATTTAACAGTTTTTTTATTCTTATATAATTTTTTATTTTAATCCCTATATATAATTTGACTCCTCAGGGTGAGGGAATCAAAAGAGCGTTCTCTATTTATGTAAAAAGACACTTCACACCCTATTTATTACGATTTTATGTTGGTTAAATGATCTTATCTCACTTAATTACTGATTTGGGTATGCCTATCAAATTCACTCATTTTTATTTTTTAAACAGAGGATTTAGAAAAGAAAGAGAACTATAAAAAGTTAAAAATCAGTTAGATTTTGATTTTGATCATTTTTATAAAAAAAATTACTACTAATTATAAATTTTATTATTTTATAATTAAAATAATGTTATTTTAGTTCTTATAAACACATAATGATCGTTGCACTTTTTGATTTATAGCCATATCTATTTTTAAATTAAAATAATTGCAAATTTTAAATTTAAATAACAATTACTTTTAAATAAAAATAGTTACAACAGTTAAAACATGATTTGACTGTTGGAACTTTCAAATTTTAATTTTTAAATTTCAAAATTTAATATTTAAGGAATCAATATAAAGAACCTATTAGGTACATAATGAAAAAATTGAATCTCTATCTTACAAAATAACTCAATAATGCTGCAGAATAAAAATAAAGATAAAGAAACTATTATAAATACACTAAGTAAAGTTAGACACTGAGACATATTTTTAGCGTTAGGCAGGTAAGGTACGTAATAAATACCATTAATAATACTACAAGGCAATTATTAAGATGCAAATATAAGAAACATTAAACAAAATGCGATCCCAAGGGTCAACACAAATATGAGGGGAAAATCATATTTTTCTTTGTAATGGGACCACTATTTTGAGCCACTAACTTCCATTTTTAAACTAATAATAATTTTTATTAACAAGTACTATTAATCAGAGTGGGAATGATTACTTATTTTTTTAATGTAGATTCTTATTTTATATATTAAGATTTATAGAGAATATATTTAGCTAGACATAATCTTTTTTTAAAAAGAAAAAAGAATTTAAACTTTGAAAAAATAGTACCACCCCCGTTGGTTCCAATATAGGAATAATTTTGAGTTTTTAAAGCCTACTAAAATTGATGTAATTCTCTTAACTCTTAAGAAGAATAAATTATGTAATTAGTAGTATAACTTTTGTAATTGTATTAATTTTGAAGTTAAAAATATTTCAAATTAAGAAATTAAATTTAACCTTATATTTTAAAATAGATGAAATATTAAAGATGCCATTTAGAAAAATCATATATAGACGTGTATTGTATAAATTTTAATATTAAAGAAGGAAATTAACAAAAAAAAAATAGAATTATGAAACCTTGAAGTATTTTTATTTTTTTTTGGGATTGTACTCTAGTAAGTCATGCCGATACCGACTTCACATATATATATATATATATATATATATATATATATATATATATATATATAAAAGCAGTCAAAAACCTAATCATTGTTTGGCATGACCAAGTGACAAAGAAAGGGGCCTTTTGTATGTGGACTTCAAGACCTAATTTATTCAATATTTACACTCAGTTGATTATTATTTTTACGGAAGTGGTTAATATGGATTTATTTTGGGGTAAGTTGGTCAATTGATCAATAGAATACTGATACGCAGGTAAAATTTTATGTGTGTTAACATTCTATTGGTCAATTGACCAACTTACTAAAAAAATAACTTCATACTAACCGGATCCTATGTCAGCTTCTTTTAGGCAAAAGTTTTGATAATTATTATCATAATATCTGTAGTAGGAGTACATGATAATTGTTTATTATATTTTTTTGACTTAGGCCTGGTAAAATATGGTTATGTGTTGGTTTTATTTTATAAAATTTGATTATGGCTTCATTTAAAAACTAAAATCACACTACCTATTTTTAATAGGAACAATTACCTTTATTAGTACATTTTTAAAAATAATTACAACAATAGTGCACTCATAAAATATTTACACAATTAATGCATTTAAAGTTTTTATTTACATAATTAGTGAATTTATTCTTCCTTTAATTTTGTTGTGTGATTTAATGTGCTGATGACATGGCAATTCAGTTTTTTTAAAAAATAAAATGTTCACGCTTTTTGTGGGATCGTGTTTCAATTTGAATTTCGTGTTAATCTATTTGCTGTCTCTTTTTCTTTTGGAAACCCTTATTTCGTGTTTTGGGAACTTTCTAAGCAAACCGTATCTTTTTCTTTTAGAAACCCTTATTTGCCGTCTCTTTTTCTATTGGAAACTCTTATTTTTTGTTTTCGATCGTTCTCTCCAGTAGATATTCGTTGTCGCCGATTGGTTATTTAGTTCGTCGTTATAGTATTCTTCTTCAGTTCGTGGTTATTCGTAAGTTGTTTGGTTGGTTATCCTTTATTAGTACTACATTTTTCGATTTCTTCTGATTTTGTTTGTGATGGTTTCTACGAGGAAGAGCATGGAGGGAATGGGGGATAATTAAGAAGAGTGATAGGAAGAGGAAACGAGTTAAGAGTGAAGGATTTGAAGACCCTATGTGAAGGTGAAGGATAGTCTATTAAAGTCCCCAAAACAGGGGAAGAAGTTAGTGGTGAAATCAGATATTAAAGATAAAAAATCGGGGAGACATATGGATAAGAATGCTAAAAAATTGATATATCTTGATTATGATTTTGAAGGTTCTCCAAAAAAAGTTGGGAAAGATGATGAAGTTGAGGCTCATAACCAGAAAATTGTTCCCCGTAAAAAACAGTTGAAGGTTTGTTATTTTAATTTTTTTTAAGAATATGTAATTTTTAGTTGTTTTTGGTTACTTGTGTTTTTATTTTTGTGTATGGTGATGTTTTGTTATATGGTGTTGTTTAATTTGGTTTCTGAGTAATGTCATTACTGTTCAAGTTGTTGTTGATAAAATGATTGTTTTCATTCCGATTGGAGTTTCAGATACTAGTATATTCTGTTTTGGTCATTAGATTACATTGTTGTCATTATAGAGATTGATTATGTTGTGTTGGTAACTTGCTGATTGAGTTTTGGTTACTAACTTTTAAATTTTTGGAAACTGATGATTATATAGTTGTTAAAATGTATTTTATTACACTAGAGTTGGAGATTGGTGAATGTTTATACTGTTTGTGGTAAAATGGTTATGTTGTTTCCGAGTCGAGGTTTTGTTACTATTATTTTCTAAATTGGTGATTATATAATTTGTTATATATTAAATAGTCAGATTATTTTCGATTTTGGTAACTTGCTGATATTGTTTGGCTACTAATGCTAGTATATTTGGATAATGTTGATTGTATTGTGTTGGTTTTAAAGTTTTATTGATGTTCTATTTTGATTTGGTTAATGTGTACGTAATGTAATTTTTTGTATTTTCAGATTTGGGATCTATTTTACGAGGAGCATCATCGAAACTTTACAGCAAAAATCATTTATTGGTGTGATATGAATGTGCCAACTATTATTAAGAATAAATTGTCTGAAGTACAGTTGAATAAGTTTAAATTGTCTTGTTTTGGAAAATTTTTAGATTTTGGGCAGCCCCAAATATTTTCACAGATAATCCATCATGCCTTGGTTAGGGAAGTTTATCAAAGGGATACCGGGGAGATGTGGTTTCTATTTGGTGAGAGAAGGGTAAGGTTTGGATTGCCAGAATTTTGTTTAATTTCTGATTTGAGTTGGCAAGGAGATGAAGACATTGATGGTTTCAAGGGAATTGAAAACATGTTGGTGGAGAAGTTTTTTAGAAATGAGGTTATAACCCGTTCTAGTATTGGGAGGATATATAGGAGTGCTTTTTTTGATGATGATGATGAGGCTGTTAGGATGTCCATCATATTCTTGGTTTTTAATTTCATATTAGCTACTGTGTCTGATAATTATGTTGATGAAGCTTTATTTAACTTTTTGTCTTATGGCGATATTGAAAGTTATCCATGGAGAAAATTTACTTTTGATCAGACAAAGAATTCACTATCCCTTGCTGTTAAGGGACATGTAAAGAAGGATAAGAATGGTGGGGTGATATACAATTTTTATAGGAAAAGTTATTGTAAATCTTACAAGCTGAATGGATTACCTTATGTGTTTCAAGTTTTTTTGTTTAAAACAATTTCTACATTGAAAGTTAGGGGCTTTTATATTGATGATCATGTTTCATAATTCAGATTATTTAGATGGAGAGAGTTAGGAAAGGCTCCTAAGAATATGAAGTTGAATGACTTGGTTTTTGGTACTGGTCAGGTATGTTGGTTACTATTTACAATATATTTGGTTACCGTTATATATGTTTTTGGTTACTGACTTAAATATTTTTTTTTGTTTTGTGTATTGTTTTGTTTCTGTTTTATCTTCAATGTTTCTGACATGATATATTTGTTGCTATTAATATGTTTCAGTTGATTATTCAAAATATTATTCGTACGGAGCTTGAGAATGTGCGTTTGGATTTAGGTGGTTTTCATTTTTTCAGTGGAAGTGATAGCGGAGTTAATATTGCTGATATTAAAGTTGAAACATCCAGGAAGGATAAAGACCTTAGATTTTCTCTTTCCGATGTTAAAAAAATTATTGATGCACGAGTGTAGCCTTTGGAAGGGAAGGTGATGGAGGTGAAGAAAGAAATTGAGAATTTGGGTGTTGAATTAACAGATCAATTGCAAGTGTTTCATATTCAGATTTGTAGGGAGATAAAGAAGATGTTGAGAAAGCAGTTATATGACCAGTCTAGTTCTAGCAGACGGGAAAATGTAACTGTTGATGATGATGATGATGATAATGATGATGATTATGATGATGATGATGATGTTGAGTTGGATGAGAATGTTGACGATGGCAATGTTAATAATGTAGTTAATGATGTTTTGATTGTTGAGGATGATGTTGTAGTTGAAGTTTTCGACAATGCAAAACAGTTTCATGGAAGTGTTGATGCCGATGTTGGTGGGATTCAGTTTGAAGAAGACGATGCAAAAGTTTACATATATGTTTGATTTTCATTTGTGTTTCATGTTTTTTAAATCAATGCTTAATTTTTGACTTTTTTTTTCTACAGATTGACAACAAGAATGACAATTCAAATTCTGAAATTTTAAGGTGTAGTCATGCGGAAGAGATTGCTGTTTTTACCCCTAGAGGGGTTCACATTGATGTAGATGATGAAAAGATTAGGCATTTTTTTTGTTTATCTTATGTTATATTTTTTCGTGTTATATCGATCAATTGGATGTTTTTTTTGTTTACAGACTGAAAATAACAATGACATTCCAAGTTTTGATATTTTATGTCAGTCTAGTGGAAAAGATATTGTTGTTTTTACCCCCATTGAGGTTTGTATTTTTTCAACATTAGTTACCTTTACAGTTTGTATTAGTTACTTTGATACAGTGTTTATGTTACTATTGAGTCTGTTTGGATTTTTAATTTGATATTGAACTTGTTTTTTGTGTCATGTCTTGAAAAATATTAAAGGGGAGTAAAATTGAAGCACCAAACAGGTCGCTATTTGATGAGATGGTTTTAACGACACAGGATATACTCCATTGGTTGAAGTTGAGAAAATTGCATCTAAACCAATTGGTAGGTCTGTTCGTACGTTTGCGAAGAGTGCTGTATTGAGGAGTCCTTATACGTCGAAGTTTGGTTCAGCTGATTCAACTTCTTCTGTTGTGGATGATAGACCATTACGCAGAGGTCTGTCTGCATTTCCAAATGTCTGTATGGGAATGCCTATGATATTTGAAGATGTTATGTTTGATCAGTGGTTTAGAATTGGCTTAAGTAACAGAAAAATGTATGTTATTGGGAGTTTAAGATTTATATAATATGTTTTTTCTAGGAAATAAAATTATTTGTTCTCTCTTTCCAATATGTTATTGTTTTGAAGGATTGAAAAATTTACGAGAAACCATGACAAAATCGAGCCTTCATTTAGATTTGGGTCTGTGCCAATATCGTCAAAAATGTGGTTTTACAAGTTGAAGACCCCTGGTCAGTGGCTTGATGACGATGTGAGTTTTTTTATTTTATGTATTTCTGTTTGTTAGTTTTGATTACCTTATTTTATTATTTTGGTTACTAGTTGTGACTGTTTTGGATACCTTTATTATAAAGTTTTTTTTATTTGTTTATATCTGATTATTTTTTTTGGCTTTATTTTTTGTTCAGCATATCAACATTTGTTTGTATTACCTTCGTAAATTGGCTAGGCACTCAGAAAATATTCAAATAAGGGTTACTACAACAGATTATTGGTTCCATGTCAAGTTGACTACTTTATATGAGGAATATTATCATAAGAATGCTGATAAGAATCTTCTGTTGGGTAATGGTGACGTTGCTGAGTATATTCGTGGTTTTTTTATAGATGTAAACACACCGTGGGTTGCCGTTGATTATGTCATGTTTTCCGTTCACATGACAGTTCCTGGTCATTGGTTTTTGCTGGTTTTTGATGTACATCGTAGAGTTTTAGTAGTTTACAATTCTCTACAACAGAACAGGAATGTCATGCGAACAAATATTATGGATGTTTATGAGCCATATATTTTCATTCTACCCATAATATTGTCTAGGTGTGGTTTTTGGAAGAATAGGTCTGACATTGATTTCGATAATGAACCATATCGCAATAAGGGGGAACATGATATAATTGATCTTGAATTTGCTGAGGGTTTATCTTAACAAGTTGATGGGTAAGGTTTATATTGTTTATATTTCTTTAAGTATCCCATATATTATGATGTTTGTTTTGATTTACTTTATATCTTGATTGTTTTTACAGTGACTGCGGAATGTTTACTATTTCTTTTGCGGAACATATTCTTCACCAACAGATTTCAGAAATGCCCAATTCATTTCCAATCATGCAACAGTTATTGTTGGTTACCAAACAGTCCTAACAATAAATTCTAAAACAGTTAACAATTTATATCATGTATTTGTTTTTTTTGGTTCAGTTGGTTTCCAAACAGTCATACAAAGGTTACAATCATCAGTATTTATGGGTAACCAAATAGTTATAGTAATTTAAAAATCAATTAAACAATTATCAATTCTATGTGTTTTTTAAGGTTCAGATTGTAGCCAAGCATCCAAAGAAATGTATAAATTTTATTTTTTATGCTTAAAAAATAGTCACAATAAAAAAAAATTACAAAACAATTATCAAGTTTAAAAACATCTTTTTTTAATATGGTACAGTTGATAGTAAAACCTTTATCCAAAGGTAACAGTTTTAGTTTTAGTGGGTATCCAGATAGTCATAAAGAAAAATTACAAATTATTTAACCAATCATAACATGTATGTGTTTTATGTATATTGTTATTTGAATATAGAATTAATGAAAAAAATCATCCTTCAATATTGTGCAAGATAAATTTATAATTCTTACACCAATAAAATGATTACAATATGTATGGCTATTGGATAACCACAGTAAAAATTAAGGAGCTTGTTACAATTTTTTTTGATGTTATATTATATCAAACCTTTCTTGGTCTCAAAATTGGTGGATTATTGCATGTTTTTCTGTTGTGTCCTTTTTTTGGCATCTACTGCATTTATTTTGAACTCTATTTTCAGATACATGCTTGTACCTACCTATCTTTGGTCTTCCAGCTGATTTTCTTGTATTTGGTGATTTGACACATATGTTTTTAATCTCGTCTGGAACATCCCAATTCTCTTTGTCATCTAACGGCATGATGGAAGTTGAATATGTGTCTACCAAAGTTATTTTTGAATAGTATTTTGAGCAAAAATCATAACTGCTCAAATTCCTTTTGCTAATAATAGCAGCAGCATGTGAGCAAGGCATCTCATGGTACTGAAATTTACGGCATATGCATGTCTTTTGTTCCATGTCCACGATAAATTATTTGGTGATATCGTAAACAGTGAAAATCACTAGGTTCGATGTCTCAACCTACAACACAATTTAATGGTGTAGTTAGTATGTATAATAATTTTTTTTAAGTAATTTGGAATAATGAAAGGCATATGTATTGTTTTCAAAATATGATATGTGCATGAACCGTGTATGACATCAGGGAACACACAGTTAAGTCCCTTTATAGTTGCTTCATGTCTATCTGAAACAATGCATTGTCCTTCCCTAAGTCCACAAGCATTTCTCAAATTGATGAAAAATCATCTCCAGGATAATTCATTTTCACTGTCAACCACTGCAGAAGCAATGGGTATAATGTTTCTATTTGCATCCTGTGTGCTTGCTATGAGCAGTGTACCCCCGTAGGTTGATTGTATGAATGTGCCATCAATTACAATGATTTGGTAACAATGGTGCCATGCTTCAATGGATGCTCCTATTGCAAAGAAGAGATACTTGAAGCGACCATTTTTTTCCAACTCCAAGATTGTGATGGAGCCTGAAATGAATTTTCAGTAATGTTAATGTAAATATATGTAATAAATATTGTCCAAATTTGTAGTTTAGGATAACTATATGTATTACTACTGGTTTCTAATTACTTAGTATTTAATATTTTCCATATGGTTCAGATGGTGCCTAAAATGCTATTTAATAGATACACTTCATATAGATATTGGTCGCCTGCAAAAATCAATTTTTATTCATATTTCAATACTACAGTTAGTAGCCAAACCTTCATAATTAGGTAACCAAATCATTTAAATTGGGTAACCGAACTATTTTAAAAATTTAATGAACAGTTTTCAATTGTTACCTGAATTTATTTTTTTCAGCATGTGCAACCATGAAGGGATCATAGTGTAGTCGTGTGGATTTCCTCTTACTTTTTCCATTGCTTTTTTCTTTGATCTCCATGCTTTTTGGTAGGAGATAGACACATTATAATCTGTCATCATGTCTTCCACAATATCTGTTGTTGTGTAAATTTTCTTCAAGTTTGTTAATCTATGCATTATGCATTCACTAACCATCTGACTACTTGCTTGTCTATGATCTCCAAGCAGTATGTCGGACGAACAAGTGTGTAAATCATTAAATTCTCTCACCTTGAACATAGTTGTTTTCTGAAACTTTGATGCTCGTAGTTTCCATTTGCATTTTTTATTGTCTATGCATACTAGGACAAAGTCTCTACCACTTGTTCTTTCAACCTTGTATTGTCTGTTTTGCCTTATTGAATGTAGCCTTATTGCTTGTGTTAGAAATTTTTTGTCTTTGTAAGTTTGATGTATTTTGACTTCAAACTTATTCGGATCTGATATGACCTCATCACATTGTTCTCCAGTGTTTGTTATGTCTTGTTGTCTGTCTTGTTCTTTATCAATAGCTTCGATGGCCAGTTGCTCAACATATTGTGATCCAATTTGGTAATCTTGTGTTGCCAACGATAAAAGTTCAGAATTCCATTGTGTCAATCTCATTGGCGTTTCAGCTTGCATCCTATTTTCTTCTTCATTTGTCACGTTCTGTAAGATTGTAGTGCCTCCAATGTTGTATTCAGAATATATAATTAATGGAAACTTGCCATGTTCACCTGATTTTCTACTGACTTCCATATAGAATCTTAAGTTTGCTTCATTTGTCACCTTTGATTGGAGGAATGTTGCTTTTAATCTAAAATTTGATTGACAATTCTGTTGTGTTGCAGTCTAGACTTAATGCAGTGCATATCAAGTTCTGCATTTCTGTGAATGAACAAGTTGAAGGGACTAATAGGCCGGTAACTTCAAAATTTTGATATTGGCTACTGTCAGTCCACGTACCGTTGAAGTAAATTACAACTGGAATCATATCCATGGTCCGACAACTGAAACATTAAAATTAATACAATAATCTAAATAGTGACCAAATCAACCTTACACAGGAATCAAAATTCATGTTTAAAGGAATCATAAATATTCAACCCAATGTTTGCAGTGTCAAATTAAAAAATGAACAAATAAACGAAGGTAACCAAACTATTATATAAATGATGCCAAAATATGAATGTGTAACAAATACGCCTTTGTAACTGAAATTAATACTATTATTTAATTGGTGACCAAATCAACATTATACAGTAACCAAAATAGACGTTATTAGTACCCATGCTTATGCAACATACTGATTTCATTCAGTTTATAAACAAATCACAACTTATGCTGTCGTGAAGGTGAAATACTAAAGAATGAACACTTAAATCAAGGCAACCAAACCTTTATTTGAATGTTGCCAAACTATTATATGAATGTCGCCAAAATATGAATGTGTAACAAATACTCTTTGGTAACTGAAATTAATACTATTATTTAATTGGTGACCAAATCAACATTATACAGTAACCAAAATAGACGTTATTAGTATCCATGCTTATGCAACATATTGATTTCATTCAGTTTATAAACAAATCACAAATTATGCTGTCGTGAAGGTGAAATACTAAAGAATGAACACTTAAATCAAGGTAACCAAACCTTTATATGAATGTTGCCAAATTATGAATTTGTAATAAATACGTAACAAAATTGTCTTGAACCTGCAAAGACTAATTTAATAGTTCCATTATACAATCGTTTTTTATACTGATTTTAAAGCAATTAATAAAAAACTACTAATTCTTATATTTAGTTTTGCTTTGGTTACTGTTATAAATCTTACACTATTTGTTTGACTCAAATTTAAATTAAGAGATTTTAATATATAGATTCATATTAATGTATACGTACCTTTTGTAGTCACTTTCCAGATTCAGTTTGCAGTCTCAGACTCAATTTTTCGATTCTATTTCGGAATCCTTTGATCGGTTTGTGCATGTCGATTTTCGACTGCTCTGTTTTTGCTTCTTTCTGTTTTTACTTCTTTCTGGTTTCGCATTCGGCTTCTTTTGTATTAATGATTATGCTTCTTCTCGATTGCTCCTTTGTTACAGATTTTACTGATCTATGAAGTTTTCTATTCTTTCTTCTATGGATTCTTCCTTTTTTGACGTGTTTTTTGAATGTTTGGGTTAGTTGGTAACTGCCGCACACAATGCAGTAGTTTTCTCCTTGAATTAAGGGTTTTATATTTTTGTTGGGTTGGATAATATAACGTGTACTGCACTATTCTTGATATTATTGTATATTATTGCATTATTATTATAATTATTTTATTGATTCACTATTCTTGTAATTATTTACTAATTGTTGTATACTATTGTAAAGAACCCTTGTTAATATGAGTTGTATGGGCTGGAATCATATGGTAATGAGCCAAATATAGGTCAACTCATATTTTAAATTTTAAGTTTACTATTATTATGGTCCATTTAAATAAATTATTTATGATATTTAATTTCTATATTCATTTACCTTCTATATCTAATGTTTTATACATTCTTTTTCCCTCTAAAAATTTTTATACACTCCATTTTTTTTGATTTTCTCTCTAAAATTGTGTACACTTGTTTTCTCTAAAATTTCTCACTCTCAATTTTTTATACACTACCTCTCAATTTTTTTTATGCTCTCTTTAACCTTTTTAAAGATACGTGACATGTATATTATATTAAGGCCATGTTTGTTTACTAGGATAACTCTTGAGATTGGACTAATAATCCTTAATCTCTTGTTTGTTTTTTTAAATTAGACTCCGGACTATTAATTCCGGGATAACAAAATGACTTAGAATGAGGGATTATTTAATACCAGGTCTAACATGGTATTATAATCCCATGAGGAGGAATTAAAAATTTGTGGATAAAATTAACATTTGTCTTTTCTAATATGACTAACATATCCTTAAATTAGATTGAACGTCTTAGTTGTGATTGATTATCACCAAAGAAAATTAAAAAAAATAATATTTATTAATTATATATATACCCCCACCCTACCCCCCACCCCCACCCACCCACCCACCCCCCCACACACCCCCCCACCCCCCACCCCACCCCACCGCACAAAAATTTAAAAAATAATATTTACTAATTATATATACACCTCACGCTACCCCACCCACCCAAGCCACCCCCACGCACCCACTCCCCGCCACCCCACCCCATAAAAATTAAAAAAAAATAATTTATTGATTATATATACACCCCCACCCTACCCCACGCTACCCCATCCACCCCCCACCCTACAAAAATAAAAAAATAATATTTATTGATTATATATACACCCTACTCTACCCCCGCACCCATCCACCCACCCCACCCTACCCCACCCCATAAAAAATAAAAAAAATAATATTTACTGATTATATATACACCCCACACTACACCACGCTACCTCACCCCATCCCACCCCCCACCCCCACCCCCACCCTACACTACAAAAATTAAAAAAATAATATTTATTAATTATATATACACCCCCCCTACGCCACGCTACCCCCCCACCCACCAACCCCCTCCCACACCCCCCACCCCCACCCCCACCCCCACCCCCACTACCCCCTCTCAAAAAAATAATATTTACTGAATAATATAGCTACTTATTTAAAAAATTTAATTAATTTTTAATTATTTTTTGATGTATAAATAAGTTTAAAATATGTTATTATTGGTAAGAGTATAATAGCCCAAACGATATTTTTTAATCAAATCCTTTAATTAATCTTGAAAAAAACAAACATAACATGAGATTATTTTAAGTTATCCCTTGAATAATTTCGTAAAAAACAAACATGTGACTAAGATTATTTAATTCTAAAATTAATAGTCCTGAATTATAATCCCGAAATTATAATTCTTACAAACAAACATGAGTAAGACTACAAAATATAAATAAACTTAGATAGGAGTCTATTTGCCATTGACTTAAAAAAAAGTGATTTTTTTTAATCTTTCTTTAACGTCGCTCTCTCATTTTTTTATATACTTTATAAAAAAATTATACTCTCATTTTTTTTAGCACTTTCTCTCTCTAAAAATTTATACTCTCTCTTACACTTTTATCATTATACTCTCTAATGTTTTATAATCTCAATTTTTTTGAAGCAACCTGTAGTTCAATTTGTTTTATCTTAAAATGAATTCTTTTAGCATTGAACAGAGTGTAGCTCAATTTTTTATTTTATTTTATTTTTTCATATCTCAAATCTATATATATAAAACAGAGCAGAGAGAGAAAATACATAAGCGTCCCATCAAAGTCTACGTCAGCAGCTCTCTCATTCCTCCTATTCAAATTTCAAACCCCTCGATCTCTCTCTCTCTGAGCTGAGACTCGATCCCTCTCAACTCCCCTAAATCTCTGATCTCTCATACCCTGCCCTAATTCCAGCCCCAAATCTCTCATACCTCTGCTCATCCTCTGCTTCTCTCTTTCAATCGAACCCTAACTCCTTCACAGCCTTCAACGGCGACGTTCAGCAGCTGGAAGCTAAGCTAGGGTCCGATTGAACATCGGACGGCAAGAATTGTAAGCGTCTCTCAGTAGCAAGAAATTGAAATCAATGAAGCCCCTTAAAATGGAAAACGGTGAGGAAAAACCCACCACCAAAAACGAGAAGAACGAAAATCTTGATTCAACTGGTGGTGGTCAAAACTCGACCCCGAAGAAGAGAAAACGGAAAGAAGTAGCCATTTTGGAAATTACAGAAACTACTATGGTTATCGAGTATGTGATTTTATAAACTATTGTTCATGAGATTTCTGTTTTTAGGAATTATACCATGTTTTATATTTATTTGCACATGCTTTCATGGTTTCTGTTTTAAATTGAAAGGTATTGAAAAGTTTTGATCTTTATTACTGTGAATTTTTGCTTTGATGATGCAGATTAGTCAGGAGTTGGAGGAAGATCCAAGGTTGAATGTTTTTAAGAAAGAATGGTTCGAAGGAAAGGATTGTCTTGACATTGGCTGTAATAGTGGCTTGATCACTATTAATATTGGTATTTTTACTTGTTCATTCTTGTATTTTTTGTGTATGATGTACAACTGTGTATTGTTCATGGTGGCCAATTAAATTGATATTTGTTAACTTGATGTTTTTGAGGGTTTCTGGAACAATTATGCACTTTGTCATTTACCTCATACAAAGATCAAGGGACCTTACTCCTATCCATTACACTTCTATCCAATTTCATCGAAATTGGAGTTGTTGATTCTGAGTGACCTTTGATGAGCAATCTCTTCTTTTTGTGAAAATATTCAAAAAATTGCTTGCTATATTCCCTTTAATTTGTTGTATATTAGTTGCAATGGTTTCTGACCTGAAAACTCTTTTTGTTATCTAAATCTTTTCTTTTCTTCTTCTTTTTCATTATAGCTTACATGCTGCTGGACGAAGAGGCACATGCTGCTGAGGTAATTCTAACTACCCAATGATTTTATGTTTGATATCCTCTGAACATCTTTTGTCATTTTGATAAGTTACAATCTGAACATCTTTAAGTTGTCAGTCTGTCATATTCTTATTAATGAATACTACTTCACCTTTTTGGTTGACAATTTAGATGGAGCGGAGTTTCATTGCTATCAAGCCTGACGGAGTGCAGAGAGGGATGGTAATACAGACCTTACATTATTTTATGTTATGTCATTGCACCCTGCCCTGGATTGGGTAGAATGATGAACTGACAGATATTTCATTTCTACTGTTTCCAGTGTGGTTAATTCTCTGCATTTTATTAGTTCAACGTTCTTCCTTCTCTTGTCCTTCCTCCTGAGTTGCATGTATTTTATTTAGAGAAAAGACTACTGCATAAAGTTACACTTTTCAGATCTAGATCCAAGTTTCTTGTACAAGTATGATTTGGGTTTAGATGCGAGTGTTTTGGGCCTGAATTCTTGGATTGACATTCTCTTATCCAATTTTTGATGTGGATTCCTTCTATTTCAGATTTCAGATTTCAGAAATCATAGCACGTTTTGAGCAAAAAGGTTTTAAGCTTGTAGCAATCAAAATTGTGGTTCCTTCAAAGGATTTTGCCCAGAAGCATTATCATGACCTCAAGGAAAGACCTTTCTTTGATGGCCTGTGTGACTTCCTAAGCTCTGGCCCTGTTGTTGCAATGGTTAGACAATCCCCCAACTCCCATACCATTTTTAAACCTTTGGCAAAAACTAAAATCTATGTTATCATACAGGTTTTGGGAAGGAGAGGGGGTGATAAAATATGGTCGAAAACTTATTGGAGCAACAGATCCTCAGAAATCAGAGCCTGGAACCATCAGAGGCGATCATGCTGTCGTTGTTGGAAGGTATGTGCTTAGTCAAATATACCATATGGCATTGCACTTCTTGAAACTTATCCAAGTTGTCTTTTTCCAACCATCTTCTTTAATTTGGTTCCAAAGTTCTTTACAAAAGAGATTTTTTGCTCTTTGTAGAAATATAATCCATGGAAGAGATGGCCCTGAGACTGCCAAGAATGAAATCAACCTATGGTTTAAACCAGAAGAATTAACAACTTACACAAATAATTCAGAAAAGTGGATCTAAGGAGTCAACTAAGCAGATTTGGTTCTTCAATTTTTTGCGGCAATTTAGGTTTCACATGAAACGAGTGGGTAGACACTGGAATAAAAATGATTTTGTTTAAGTGATAATTATTTTTCACTTCAAACTATAGAGGAATCACCAGAATAATCCATATTTCTCTGGCATTTGGGACTCCAATTAATGTAAACTAAAAATTTCTTCCCTCGGTCTGGTTGATAATGCATTACTCAACTGGGGGTTTACTCGAGTTAAAAATGAATTTACTGTGTCCTGTTTGGATTTCATTATGCCGTTCCTTCTTTAATCTTGGTATCATTGCTTTGTCATTGAGCAAACAAATTTCTTTACCATGCGCAAATGGTACCGATCACAGGTGCTGTATTTGTTTTCAGGTAATCTGGAAATGACTACATACATTTTCTTAAACTTGAATATGACCAGATTATTATTGAAAAAATTATGGCTTCTATGAAACCTTAATGTTTTTATAAAGAATATATCTATATATATAAAATAGAGCAGATAGAGAAAATACATAAGTGTCCCATCAAAGTCCACGTCAGCAGCTCTCTCATTCCTCCTATTCAAATTTTAAACCCCTCGATCTCTCTCTCTGAGCTGAGACTCGATCCCTCTCAACTCCCCTAAATCTCTGATCTCTCATACCCTGCCCTAATTCCAGCCCCAAATCTCTCATACCTCTGCTCATAACTCTGATCATCCTCTGCTTCTCTCTTTCAATCGAACCCTAACTCCTTCACAGCCTTCAACGGCGACGTTCAGCAGCTGGAAGCTAAGCTAGGGTCCGATTGAACATCGGACGGCAAGAATTGTAAGCGTCTCTCAGTAGCAAGAAATTGAAATCAATGAAGCCCCTTAAAATGGAAAACGGTGAGGAAAAACCCACCACCAAAAACGAGAAGAACGAAAATCTTGATTCAACTGGTGGTGGTCAAAACTCGACCCCGAAGAAGAGAAAACGGAAAGAAGTAGCCATTTTTGGAAATTACAGAAACTACTATGGTTATCGAGTATGTGATTTTATAAACTATTGCTCATGAGATTTCTGTTTTTAGGAATTATACCATGTTTTATATTTATTTGCACATGCTTTCATGGTTTCTGTTTTAAATTGAAAGGTATTGAAAAGTTTTGATCTTTATTACTGTGAATTTTTGCTTTGATGATGCAGATTAGTCAGGAGTTGGAGGAAGATCCAAGGTTGAATGTTTTTAAGAAAGAATGGTTCGAAGGAAAGGATTATCTTGACATTGGCTGTAATAGTGGCTTGATCACTATTAATATTGGTATTTTTACTTGTTCATTTTTGTGTTTTTTGTGTACGATGTATAACTGTGTATTGTTCATGGTAGCCAATTAAATTGGTTGGGTATTCTTTTTTGATTTTCTAATTTGCTATAAATTTGTACGTGACACATCTATAAGGCAATGTTGATAGTTAGGAAATTGTTATTTCCACAAGCTCCCTCTTTTAAATAAGTGTGAGGGAGAGACCTTGTGGAACTAATGGCTTGTAAAAATAACATTTCCCAACTTTTATAATCTCTGTTTACAATAAATTTTGAATCTTTATGTGAAGTTACTTAGAGACAAAAGTTATTGTTTCTCGGGAAAATACGGTTTGAAAATATAAAAATGATTTTGTTACATGTATTGCTATAGCCACAACCATGCACTGCTATAGCAAGTCCCTTCGTCTCATCTTACCATTAATAGCGTCCTTATTCTCAACAATAGTTATTTTTGTACTGTTGTTACAGTCAGTAATGTACCTACATATTGGCGGAATCAGGTTTTTAAATGACCGATTCAGACAATTATGAACAAATAGGGCATTCTTTAGACTTTTAAGTGTAAAATTCAACTTGCCTTCTATTTTGTTATTATAATGTAGGAGCATATATTTCGGTTATTGTATATCTAACTGTTTGTAACTCAATTCACGTACATGTTTGTGGAAATTGGAAACCGTATGTCCAGTGTCATTGTTATTAATTTCTGATTAAATTCTTATACAGTTAATCATTTTTATCTGCAGCGAAAAAGTTTTGCTGCCGGAGCATCCTCGGTGTTGACATTGATTTTGGTGAGATTTCAAAGTACAATCTGGCCTATGTTTTCTAAAATAAGTAATTATGTATATATATTGTGTCTGTGTGTGTTTTACTTTGATCTATTGGTTTTTGTTTTAACTTTTTCACATATTGACCCAATTTAAGAAACTGTACTTTCATATGTGCATAGTCGTATACTTTGCGTTCTAAGTAGTAAGTTACTCAGGAAATAACCACATGTAAACTATTCATGGTATGCTTACTGACCAATTACTTCCAGCATCTTGGTTTAGTATGCAGAACAGGGAAAAATAATAATAGTACATTGGATAATATCCTAATGTTTCCTGACATCTTGATCAACTAGGTATGTAATATAAGTGAGTAGAATTGATACCATGATCATGAAAGTTTTGGTTCAATTCATACTTAGTTCCTTTATCCGCATAAATTTTGCTCCATTGATACACTTTCAGAAAATATATACTTTCTACTGAATTTTTATTTAATATTTTAAAATTATCACTTTCTGCCAACTGTAACTTTATACTTAAATATTCAGGCATTAGAAATCCTACTCTTAACATCAGTTCTTTTAATACCCTTTATAATGAGTCCATTAGCTGGCTTGAACACATAAACTGAGGTCAACAATGGAGAAGAATCTAAGGTTCATGTATTTTCATCATCATCTGAGGTAATGGGATTTACCTTCGTCGGAATTCTTTCCCTTGAGTGGCTTTATTATTGATAAACATATCGTTCAATCTATGTGACCAGATGATATTGGCTTATGAATGTTTATTTTATTGCGTTTTAAAAAACTAATTCCAATTCCATAGTGGCGATAATACATATATGGGTATAGAAAATGCAATGGTATTTCTACTTTATTGTGGGGGTGCTATTTGGGTGGAATTGTTTTGGTCTCTTGATCCCTATGCACCAATAGCACCACCCCATTGGAGGAACCTAAAAATAGTATATATATATTTGATTTAGACAGTTTGTGTTAGACAGTCTTCCGCCGCAGCAGCACCGCCCTGAGTACAACCTCAATTTCCTCAACCTTTTTTAGCCGCAGCTGCCTCAAGCTAAGCCACCCACTCAGCCGCAGGTCAGGCATCCGCAAGTGCAGCCAGCTCAGGTGGCCTAATATATCTGATGCCCCAAAAGAAAGGTAGTTTCTTTAACCTATTTTGGTTGGAATTTTGCATTTTGGGTAATTCTTGAATGTTGTAAATGAGTTAAGTAATTTCGAAGTTGGGGTTTGTAAATATATGAGTTCAGTAGTTTCTTTACTTTTAATTGAAAGTCATGGCTTAAGGTAGTTTGAAAGAAATGATGGGTAAAATTGGATTATAAAGTCTGTCTTTTAAGTAATTCGAAGTTGGGGTTTGTGAATATATGAGTTCAGTAATTTCTTTACTTTTAATTGAAAGTCATGGCTTAAGGTAGTTTGAAAGAAATGATGGGTAAAATTGGATATAAAGTCTGTTTTTCAAGTAATTGGTATATATATAATATACATTATGTGAATAGGTAATGTGGGTGTAAAACGGTAATACATGTGTTATGTTATGAGATGAGAATTTAAAACATATATGTTATGAATATACCCTTGCATCTGCTGATAGTTAGTAAGAATGAGGTGACATTTTGAGCAAGCTTGAGTTGTCCTTAGATTAGACTATAGAGGACACTAAGCTATTCAAAGCAAGAAAATAAGTAAAGCTGTCCTAACCCATCCCTTAATTTCTATTTGTTCCAAAAAGAAAGAAACAACATTTGCTCATTTTCTATGCCCTGCCTTCAGCAAAAAAAAAAATAGAAGCAGAAATGAGGTACAAAGCCATCCCTTAACTCATCCGTTCCAAAGAGAGAAAGGAGGAAAAACCCTTGCACTGCTACATGTCCCAAAATACCCGAAGTCTCACCAAATTAATCCAATTTCGGCTAAAACCCAACATGTTCAATAGAGAAATAAATTAGTGAGCCGAATTGAGGAAGAGAATTTGAGCAGTAGCAATAAAGTGAGGTTATTCACTGATTTCTAAAGCTTAATTTTAGCAACTCGCATTTGGTGTAAGGTAAGAGTGATGTTCTTAACCATTTTTTAATGAAAATTGAATAATTAATGTTTGTGTTTAATTTATTGTTTCTGTGTTTGGGATAGAGAATTAGTAAAAGCAGATTAGTTGTTGTTGTGGTGTTATAAGGAGTGTAAAATGGGTTGATAGCTCAAATAAATGGCTATGACATGAATGTTTCAAAAACAGTGCACATATAATGCTTGATAAAATTCCCCAATAAATTGTTTTGATTAAAAACCCAATATTAGACGAAACCAAGGCTTGGGATGGATTTATATATTACATACGACGTTTATTAAAGAGTTTGGGCTAATCAAATTAGAACAAAAAGGTTTTTAAGCTAAAACAAAAATTTGAAATCACGTATGCCTCTGATTTGCTGCAATCAACCGGGCCAGGTCTCTCCTCCGTCTTCATTAAACTCAAAGTTCCTAAATTATTTTATTGGATCTATGAGTTATTTTGTTACATGTCACTAATTCAGCACAAGGTTTTCAAAATTTTTGACCGACCCGCAGAGAAAAACAAAAATACTATTTTGTCTATGATCTTTTAACAAGCTCCTGTCGGGATTACAATCTTTCTACCTATACCATTTTCTCTCTCGCGTATCTATAATCAATAAGGACTGCAGTTCGTAGTGTTTCTTCTTTCTGCTAGGGAGTAGGCAGTCCATCTTATTGCAAAAAGTGAATTGCACTAGAGTAGAACTTATAAGTTTACATTTAAAGGACTTCATCCCAAGTTTGCCATACAAGGTTTTTTGTGGCTCAGTAGAAGGTCTGATACAATCACCCAATCACCTTAGCTCTATTGAATCTTTTCAAACCATCTTTAAAAATGTTTGTTGAACTGAAACTAATTTAGCTCTATCGTATCTCTTTCGCTGTTTTCATCACCCAACACAAACACGAGACGCACACAAAATTCTCTCCTATACCCCTGTTTTTCACAAATTACAGAAAGTGTACACACACATACACACCCACAGCACACACGCACACACTTCGCACACACACACAAGTTATTAGTTAGGTGTTGATTGCTTTCAACCATAATGGACATCAAGTATTTGTTGGAATGCCTAAAAGAAATATTGTATACTCCATTTTTTTCCAGTTAGTTTTTATTTATTTTTTTAGTATTTTTTGTTGTAGAAAATGATAAAATGAATTTTTATTTGAGAGGGAATAAGACTTTGATAAAGAGAGTACTTCAGAGAATAATACACTGTTCGTTGTTTTTTTTCCTGGTATGTAAATTGTTCATTATTTTTTTCCCATTATATACATTGTTCATGGTTAATTGGTCTATTCAATATATTAGTGGAACTTTGATCAAAAAATATATTAGTGGAACAATTGCATTCTTTTTGTTTAGTTTGTCGTTTAAATTAAAGCAGATGATCAAGAGAGATTTTTTAATTTCAATCAAGAGAATACTTTGGAATTGGAGATTTGGCAGGGGCACTATATTCTACGTGTGTACATTAAGAATTGATAAATATTATTTCCGTACATGAGCATAATAATGGTTAGTAACGAATTTGATCTTCAGTGTGAAGTACATAATTCTCCTTGGTTTAGTTTAACCTATGAATTTTCCTTGCAGTTTATCAATAGGGTGGGGTTTCAGGTGAGGCATTGGACTTGGTCTTTCAATTGTGGTGGTGGTGAGCATTCTTTTATCTACTTGCTTGGTTGTATTTATATTGATGTTTAGTGCTATTTAGGTCAATTTTATATTGATGTTTAGTGTTATTTAGGTCAATTTTATATTGATGTTTATTACTACTTAAGAAGTTCAATTTTGTATTGGATAGATTACTTTGTGGGTAATGCAATTGGGATTTTGGAATATTGAATTGAGCAATTAGCAGTTAAATGTAGAATTTTTCTTGAATTTGCTTGAAATTGAGTATAATATTTGTGCGTGGATTTTGATTTACTTGCTTTGGGTTCAATGATATTTTGATTCGGATTGTTATCCGAATTGCAAATTTGAGTTGATTCGAACTCCAGGTGTTTGTAGTATTGTTTCAATGAGGTGGATTTGCCTATTTGTTTGATTTTTTACTAATTGCTCAACTCTTTAATTTTTATTTTTCTGTCCATATTTTTCAATTTCATTTTTCATATATCCAGTCTATTTTCTGTTTTTTTAGTCTTGAACGTGTTTGTGTAATTCCAAATTTTCATATTTGTTTTGGTTGTTCTCTAGGTCCTACTCCAAATTAAGTTATTGAGCTCATGAATACAAAAAATCTCACTTTACCTTATGTCAAGAGGCATTTACAAGTACAACACAACAAGAAGAAAAATATTATTTTCAACTCTCTTTAGAATTTAAAATTTGATTTTTTTTCGTTGCTCACATAATTACAGTCAGCCTTTGGACCCGTTAAAAGTACTCAAGAAGTCTATTAAGTAGCTGCTTGATCTATAATAATGGCTGCAATGTAAAGTGTTACTAATTTCTAACACATCAAATCCTGAATTTGATCCAACATATTAAATCTTTATTATTTTAGATTTTTGGTTTCGTTTAGGTGTTGGGTCCACCAGACAATTGGACAAAAAATAAAGGAGATTTTATGAAGTTGGATTGGATTTTGGTGTTACTCGGCTACACTTTAATATGGTTTGTCAATTTGGGTTTTGAAATTAATTTTTTTGGTGGTTTCTAAGTTTTGTTGTGTGTGGAAGTATGCTTGGGGTTGTATATAATTAATTTTTGTTTTAGAAAATCGAAAATGATTTTTGTTTCTTATATTGTTTTCAGGTATATATGGAAGCATGCATGGGGTTGTTTTTCAGTGAAATTACATGTAGATAATATTCAAGCCTTTGATCCATTTCTTTCATTTCTCTCGGAATCATGGATTAATTTTCTAATTTTTTCAATAGATTGGTGCATAAAGTATTGCATAAATGTTGTTGATTGAAATCTTTGGATTTAAGCATTGAGTGTTCTTGGGTGCATGCAACATGAATATTTTTATGATGTTATGAACTTCGTTTACGTGGTTGCGTTAGTTGGTAAATTGTTGTGTTAGACAAAATTGTGGCATGATAGTTAGACATTTAGTAACCTTTTTGGGTATGAGAACAAATTGTGTATACAGGTTGAAATTTTTTTGATGTCTCATTTTTTGGGGAAATTTTGGCCAAATTTTTTTAAAATATCTGGAGGATTTAACTTTTTGGCCAATGAATTTATTTCTAATTATTGGTTTTGTTTTTGGTTACTCAGCGTCTTTAGGCACAAATACAAGATCAATTGAACCAATCATTTTGATTTGTTTTAGTTTTGCTTAGATTTTGATATTATTGTTATATCAATTTTTATACGGGAGCTGATATGGATGTTAATTAAATGTATGTTGTGGTAGTTGATGAATGGTTTTGTTAATGCAGAATTGAGGCTTACCTAAATTCAGTGTTCGATGTTTTTTGAATTGCACTGTGCTTATGTTTGTTGTGGTAGTTGATGAATGATTTTTGAATTGCACCGTGCCTTCAGGCATGGGTTATCCCTAGTATATGAATAAGGCAATACATTCGGAAATATAAAATATCAATTTTCGCGGTAAAAATATTAATTTCCTTTTTTTTTTTTTTGGGATCTCCTCACATAAATAGTAAATGACATTCACATTTGTACGACTGTGACATTGTGAAAATATCAATTTTTTTTGTATAAATATTAATTTCCAAAAATAAAATCTATAATTAGACCAAATACTAAATAAAAATAAAATGTATAATTACATCAAACAGCAAAATATCATATATCTGAAAAAGGATAAGAGGTAGTGGTGCGTGAGGAAGTGGTGGGTGATAAGACAAAGGGAGAGAGAGAGAGAGAGAGAGAGAGAGAGAGAGAGAGAGAGAGAGAGAGATTTACCAGGTTATTGCAGTTTTAATTTGAAATAAATAAAAAATGGGTCGAAACCAATTAAATAATTTGGACCTGTTTTTTTTTAAAAAAATATGAGTTTAAACTTTAACCAACCTAAAAAATTAAAAATAATTAATCAACTTAAATAGTTCTAATTATTAATATGAATTAACCCAATAATTTATAAACAAAATTGTCAAGTCTATTTTGCCCTATTAATTCAATAAGATATTGATTAAAACAATCATATATCAATATATAAAATAGGACATCATATATATACACTTATCCTACACCATATATTATGAATATATGTTTAAAATACACTTACCAGTATTCATCATTTATATTTATTTTGTAAATCTCGTTGAAAACAATTATTGTAATCATGACATATTTATTTAAATTCAAAATATATAAATTATTTTTAAAATCCCATTAATTATATAGTGTGATTCTATTGGAAGTTTATAATCAATTACCAGTAGTAAAAATAACAATAGTGTAATATTCTTAATTCATTAAAAGAGTTTTATTTGATTTTTTATATTTGATTTGTAATTTTCTTTTAAAATTTATATTATATAAATCTATTGACTTTGATTAATAGAAGAGTTAATATTGTAAACTATTCTAAAAAGAATTATTAAGAACAAAAGCATCTATACATCCCTTAACCTTATTGCTATTCTGATTTCAAAATTAAACTAAATTTATATTACAATTACACGTTTACTATAAATTATTAAAATCAAACTCAAAAGATATATATTTTTTTATATGACGGGAAGAGTGGTCAAATAAAAATAAGGTAATTTTATGTATAAAATGTAATGAGAAAAAAAGTAAAATAGACTAATGTAATGTAATGTAATGTAAGGTAATTTTATGTATAAAATGTAATGTATAAGGTAATTTCTGCATCGCTTCCCTGACATTAGAGAGAGAAAAAAAGTATGAAATAGACTAGAGAGAAAGATAGGAGGGCCAACTTTGTTCCCTTTTTCATGATGCACGCATCCATGGCAAAACACAGTCCTACTGCTACCACCCAAAGAGGGTAAATAAAGGAGGAGGAGGAGGAGGAGGAGGAGGTGAAGGAAAAGAAAGAGAAGAAGTAGAAGAAAAAAGTTTAGAGAGAGAGAAGGGTATGGAGCTGACATGGTAAAATGGAACTCAGAAGAAAGAGAAAACAATGGAAGATTCATCATCTTCAGTACATGGGTTTCTTGAGAGGTTCATATTCATGGCCTTGAGTTTATTATGAAGTTTGAAAAGCCATCAAAAGCATTCCATACCCTTCAAATCTGGAGGAAAAAAAACATTTTGATTACAAGCAAGTTAAGAAGTTATGTTTAGATCTTGTTCTTGATCTTTTCTTCTGTTTTTGGTGTAATTAATATTTTGTTTTTAGATGAGGGGAATAGGGTATAACTTGGAAGGAGGGAAAGTAGAACTAGATAAAGTTTCAAGCTTTAAAGCAAAGTGCAAAAAAGAAGGAAGTTTTGGCAGCAGCATTCATGAACCCATATCTGTTTTGGACGCAAGGAGGAGTCCCAGTTCTTTCACCTCCACATCTACTCTCTCCTCTTCTTTCGACGGCGGCGGCGGCGGTGCTGACAACAACAACTCTGCCGGCGTGGTGGTAATTTCCGAAAAAACCCTCAACCACAAATGGCCTATTTCTGTACCGGCGGAGGCTGATAATGTGCCTGATGGTGGCCGGAAGGACGAGTGGGCCGCCGAGCTCCAACCCATTTCCGCGGTTGAACATGGAAGCTGTCAAAGATTTGGTCTTGGAATTGGATTGGAAGATTGGGAGAGCTTGCTGTCTGAGTCTGCAGCCCAAGACCAGTCTTTGCTCCGGTGGATTTCTGGTGATGTTGACGACAACCCGTTGAGCTTGAGACAGCTGTTGCAGGCCGGAAATGTTAATGAAATCGATGACTCCTCCGCCTTGGAGCCCTGGGGTAAGGCAATTACTAGCTTCAATCCTGTTTCAGGTTCTGGGTTTTGTTTGAATCAGAATAATAATAACAATGGAAAAATTAGTCCTGCTTTAGCTCCAAATTCTTGTGTTTTGAACAACAAACGCAACCCACAAAACCCCAATCTGCCTTTACCTCAGCAACATCAGTTTGCAAGCCAGATAATGTTAAACCAGCCACATCAGTTTCAGTCTACAGAAAATCTTGACATGTCTTCTGCATTATTCCTATGTAATAATACCCAGCAAGATCAACACCAATTTGAGCCTCAATTGAAGCGTCACAATCCGGGCGTAGCAAACTTCAGCACTCATGTCACTCAAGTTCCATTTGATCCTGCTTCTGAGTTTTTACCCTCAGAACTGCAACCACAACTTGGTTTGGCTAGCCAGCTGAAGTTACTTCCTCCTCATCATCAGCTTCTGCAGAAGCCAATTGTTGTGCCTAAGCAGGAAGTGCCAGGAAACGGAAGGGAGCGAATTGCGGCTGCACAGCAGCAGCAGCAACAGGTAATAAATGACCAGCTCTATAAGGTTGCAGAGTTAATACTGGCTGGGAATTTCTCACACGCGCAAGCGATATTGGCGCGGCTCAATCACCAGCTTTCCCCCAACACAAAACCTTTTCAAAGGGCTTCTTTTTACTTCAAGGAGGCTCTACAAATGGCCCTCATGATGTCCAATTCAGTATCCCCTCTTCCGCCAAGAATTCCTACGCCCGTTGATGGCATGTTTAAGATGGGTGCCTACAAAGTGCTTTCAGAAGTTTCACCACTTATCCAATTCATGAATTTCACATCCAACCAGGCTCTTCTTGAAGCCCTTGGCGATGCGGACAGCATTCATATAATAGACTTTGATATTGGGTTTGGTGTACAATGGTCTTCTTTCTTGCAGGAGCTTCCTAGGAGGGACAGAGGTGCCCCATTATTGAAAATTACTGCCTTTGCTTCTCCTACAACCCATCATCCCATTGAGCTCGGTCTTATGCATGAGACTTTGACTCAATTTGCTAATGAAATTGGTGTTTCTTTTGAGCTTGAAGTGGTGAACCTTGATTCTTTTGACCCAAATTCTTATTCAATTCCACCTCGTTCATCAGAGAATGAAGCAATTGCTGTCAATTTTCCCATCTGGTCCTCGTTGAGACACATGCCATCCCTTCCCTCTATTCTGTGCTTTATAAAGCAGCTTTCACCAAAACTCATGGTATCAATGGACTGTGGATGTGAACGAACTGATCTCCCCTTCCCGCAGCACCTTCTGCATGCCCTCCAATACTATGAGATTCTCTTGGACTCTATTGATGCTGCCAATGTGACTTCAGATGCGGTGAACAAAATTGAAAGGTTCCTTTTCCAGCCTGGGATTGAACGTATGGTTTTGGGGCGTCTCCATTTCCCGGACCAAGTGCTCCCTTGTAAATCTCTTTTTGCTTCCTTGGGATTCTCACCCATGGCATTTAGTAATTTTACTGAAACTCAGGCAGATTGTGTGGTGAAAAGAACACAAGTTAGGGGATTTCATGTGGAGAAGCGCCAGGCGGCACTTGTGCTATGCTGGCAGCACCATGAGCTCATGTCAGCTTCAGCTTGGAGATGCTGAGGAGAATCAACTTGTCAAACAAGAATGTTTCTTGCAGTTAGCTTTTATGCAGAGGTTCTAACTGATCCACTCTATGATACCAACTTACTGAACATCAAACCATGGTGGCGGTACCTTATTATGACTTGCTTTAGTATATTTTCTTGCTTGCAAATCTCATATGCTTATAATCTATTTAGTCTTGACTCTAGGCAGACTAAATTTTCTGACTGCAGAATCTTAAACTGCAGTACTTAGTAGTGGTTTTTCATTTTGGACATATTGGTGCTCTGTATGATGATATGTCATGGTAAAAACTTGCAGTTTTCTGGTAAATAGTGATTACTTTATACTTGACAACATGTGAGAGCTGGAATATGGAGAAGATTCAACAGGAATTAGCATCTCTCTTTTTATTCTTTTTGGTTGTATGTATGATTCTTTCAGATTCATTGTTTTTTTTAAAAAAAATTGAATCGAAAGTTTTGATATTGTTGATCTAGGCTATGTTATATATCTGCTTTTTTGTGAATATCCTATATGACACCTTACCGGTTCAGGATTGTGAGGAGAAAAATAGTAAGAAAAATTAGTCGATATTGGATGACTTTTGTGTGCTACATGAATTGCTTATTATATTGTTTGTTTGTAATCCATATAGATAGTCCTACTTTAACTTCAGACATCTGTAGAACTGAAGTAATGTCTTCTTAGTTACTTCACTAGTTTTACAATCTTTACGGTGGCGCTTCCAAAAGTCGCTTCTTCAATCTTAATGAGGGACCATCATTAGAACTTTCATTAGAACCACTTTATCAGATCTTTTAGTTGCCCAATATAGACCAAGGTCATTATCAATTCATCTGAACTATAAAGTGGTTAAGCTCTGTTCACAATGTTATCTACTAGCCTAGATTCTCTTTTCTCTACCTGGGAATCAATCAAATAATTATTGTTATTGAAGGTGACAGATTTTCTAGTTAGCTTCATTGTGTGTTGTCCCAGCTTGTAGACGACTGCTTGAAATTATTTTTTTCTCTATGTTCTATGTCAGATATATATTTAAACAGTTGAATATCTCCTCTGCGAGCCTACACTCTCCTGTGGATTTCCTCACCATTGTAGTATCTTTAAATTGAACAAACACAAGTCAAACACTCTTCTGTTTCGGAAATTAATATACGGGGAGGACCGCAATTTATTAGGCTGGCATTTGTCTCTTCATTACTAAAAGTCTGGTTGATTGATGAAAATGAAATTTATTAGCTGAAGTAGCATCGCGTGGCGAACCTTACAAAACAGGGAACTTGGTAATGGTAATGCTCCTCTAAACCATTGAATTTCTGCTCTGCATGATGTTCAATAGCCCTTATATCTAGTTGAGGTTTCACTTAACTGAGGATAGTTTTGTTCAGTGCCATGAATTAGGTGCTTCACAGGTTTACTTGTGCTTAAGTTGCAGAACTTGGAATATAGTATCAAAACCTCTTCCACTCAGTTAATGATAATTGCTAGTTTTAGTAGTTTGAAGTGGTGAATTTAAGGTCATTTCTCAGATTAAAGAGACAGAAAACGAAAAGCTTTTAGTTTCAGCATCTCTAGGCTTACGGAATTCACCAGACAAATATCTGAATCCTTTGGTTGCACCGCAGAACCTTTTAAGATTCAACTTGGTTTTTTGCAGAATTTTTTAAATTTCAGTTTGTTATGGATGTGGGTCCTGTTTGACATTCAAGTGAGGATAAATTGTTTGGTCAAAAGTGCTAGGGTGAACGTTGTTGAAGTTGTTTAAAAGATGTCTTGGGTTAGAAATTCGTCTAATTAAGAATATGTATATGATTCAAGTTGGGCATCCAAAATTGGATTTGGTGGAGGGGTTTTCTTTCTTATTTTCCTCCCGCCATCGCATCCTGCTGAAGTCTCTCTGTGATAAGCAAAGGTTTTGGTTGATTTAGGCAGAAGGGAGTAGGGACTAAGCCTGCAGATGAATACAATGTTACAGCACAAGACATCAACTTTCTTGCTAGCAGCTGGTCTTAAGAATCATATAGTTACAATTTTGACTACATTCTCTGTGATAAGCAAAGGTTTTGGTTGATTTAGGCAGAAGGGAGTAGGGACTAAGCCTGCAGATGAATACAATGTTACAGCACAAGACATCAACTTTCTTTCTAGCTGGTCTTAAGAATCATATAGTTACAATTTTGACTACATTATGTTGCTGAAATTTGTGCCTGTCATATCTAAATGGCTCCTTCTCCGGCATATTAGTTATTACATTAGTCATGCAACATGACAATGACTTCTTTAATGATAGACTTAGTTTATGTTCTTCTTCTAATTTGGGTTTGTTAGTGGTTTATGATGTGTAGATGCATTGAATTTTGAATTTATTCAGATTAGTTGGTACATTTTCTAGTTAACGCCACATGGATTGAATCTTTCCCCATGTTAAATACTACTACCTCCGTTCCATAATAAGTGTTTTTTTAACTTAAATTACGCATACCAATACACAAGATAAAATGATAAAAATACCCTTAATATATTTTCTTTGTTTTGTTTGAGATTTTTTTTATTTCCTTTTGGTATCTCTTTCTCTTTCTTCAATCTTTCAACTTCCCAATAAATACGCAATAAATATCATTTGTTGCATAAGGGTGGTTGCATAAGGGAAAATATTATAAAAATTGTATTGAAATTTTAACACATCACTTATTTTGAAAAAAAATATTAACCTAAAAAATCACTTATTGTGGGACGGAGGTACTACTGCTAACTTCTTCATGTTCTTTTTTTTTCTTTTCAGTTTGGTGCGCTTGTTTTAATGTGTTTTGTCCCTAACCATATTATATTGTTTTAACCTATGATTAATTAATGTGCATTATCATATTTAGGCCGGTCGGGCGGTTTTGTTTTTTTCTAGTAGTAGTATATGTTTCTTTTACATTATTCATCGTTCCAGTGACTAATCATTGATTATACTTGATAAACTTTGTCTCATTTCGTCTCTTAATATAAATTATTTTAAAGTTGTGCACAAGTATTAAGAAAATAATTGTATAGTAGTATTAAATATAATATTAATTGTCTATATTGTCTTTTCATTGAAAAAAAATTGTGTTATTTATTGAACAGAAAATAGTGAAAGAATTAAAATTATATTTAATACTTGAGGTAATATTGAAAACTAAATAATTAATGCTTCTCAAACGACAAATATTAAGACACAAAAATATTTCTCTAAAACGACTTATTATATTAAGGGATGGAGTGGAGGGAGTATTATTTTTCTTATTCCAACTTATGCATGTGTTTGATCATGAAAAAAGAAGAAGAAAATTATCAAGACTTTAAAAATAAAAATAAAAATAAAAACAAAAGCAAATTATTAAATTATTTTTAGAGTAAAATATAAAAGTGATTACTGTATTATTAGTATATTTGGGTATTGTGACTCTTTTTGTCTTTATGTGACAATTGGGCATTGATTATTCTCCTTGGCAATAATGACTACTAAGACTAAAAAATTTAATGACATGTAAATAAGTCAAAGACTAAAAAATTTACTTCTCAAAGGGTTAAGTAACTATCCAACTGAGTTACATGATATAATTATAATTATATCAACATACATTTTATTTATACAAGTTTTTGTCTTTAAACCAAAAAAAAAGAGAAAAGATAAGTAAGTTGGTAAATAATTTTTATTTGGTATTAATTTATTGGGGGGTTTAAATTTATTTTGATAATCATAAAATTTATTTTTTAAAATTAATTGCATTTATTGAATATTATAATGAACTGTGTATTTTGATATTTTGATCTTAACATACTAAAACAAGGGACGTATCAAACAAATTTATATTTATCGAATTTATTTATTGATTAGGAATTATACTAATAATATGTATTTCCATTAACACAAATAATTTCTTTAGATTAAAGGTGATATATAGCTAGAGGCATATAGGAAAAAAAAGAATTTATCATATTCTTTATTTTAATTCAATTGCTTCAAAATTTTGTATATTAAATTGTCGTTTATTATAATGTCATTTTTAACTTATTTACTAGTTTTGTTTACACTTTTTATTCATCAAGTCGAAGAATATTATTTGACGCACTTTTATTAAAATATCTTAATTATTATAGAAATAAAGTTTTATTTTTGGCCAAATAAAGTTGTAAATATTTTCTTAAAATATCCAATATTAACATTTTCTTTTTTAACTGCAATAAAAATGTTAATTGTCATACTCAATTTGTAATGGATGCTTGTATAAATAAAATTTATGTTATCTTATTTATAATTACATCATGGAGCTCAATTGCATAGTTGTTTAAAATTATGAGATTCAGGTTTTGAGAGGGATTGTTTTGCATTGATCAATAAAAAGGGCACAATATCCCAATATGTTAAGAGTACAATAAGGGACGGAGCCACATGTAGACTGGAGGGCCCCCCAAGGTTTGAAAATTTTGTAAGACTCACCATCAAGGTTTGAAAATTTTGTAAGACTCACTTGTACATTTTGTTTGATTTGAAAATTTTGTAAAGCTACGACCCTCCAAGGTCTGACGAAACTTTGATATGTTCTAAAAGACTTTTTTTGCTATGTTTTGTTGTCTTTGTCAAAGCAAATTTTATTATTACATTATTTTTGTTTTACTAAAAATATATTTTGTAATGGTGAAATTTTACTTTTTAGTGATAAATATATTTTATATTGTTAAAAAAAAGTTTGCCCCCCCCAGGAACAAATCCCGACTTCGATAGTGTTTGATTACCTTTGAATGTCTCTGAAAACCACTGTCTCTGTTTCGCATAGACCCAAATGCTTGTTTGGTAAAAAATAAGTTGCCTTTGTAAGCCTCTATTTTGGTAAGAGATGGAACCAAGTCTGGATCGGAGAGAGAAACATCTGAACTCTTTATTATAAGAGTACCCTCACAAATTCAAAGAAATTATCTCCTTTTTCTTCTTCTCTCACTCGTTCTGATGAAAGCTCTGGTCGTGGACTTCCCAGTGACATCTAAACATCTTCATTTACCTGCGGTAATTCTGTCAAATAAACCCCTCTTTCTCTATCTACAAAACCCTACCCACAGAATCACCATCGAGATAAATTATGTCCATCACGATCAATCAAAAAAAATATAATTTGAGAGACAGATGGCTAGGGGAAACGACGATTCTGACGGAATTCAGCGCCGTGAGTGGAAATACTGGCTCCGTAGCTCGTCGGATTATGGAGAAGTTGTCGGCCGAGGTTGAATCGAACCTCTGTTTCTCTCAGGATCGGTATATATTCCTTATACTCAAAAAGGACAGTATCTCCTTCCTTTGTATGGCCAATGACACATTCGGAAGTCCGTAACCCCCCTTCTATATCTTTGCTTACATAATTATAATTATATATGTGCATATAAGTAAATTTAAGTACTTTTTAGCAAAATGAAGTAAAATTATGTTATTGATTGAGTGATATTACGAATTGTATTGTTAAAATCAGAGAATTTTGAAAGTATAATTTATTTCATATATGTAAATATAATTATTTATTATATTTTTTTTGTGTGAAGTTCATTTAAATATAGATTTGTAAAATTAGATTTAAAATTTAATTATATAATTAAATTTTTTTAGTAAAGCTAATAATTTGATTGTGTATATTACAAGGTTAAAATCGTAAAATAATGTTATTTAGATATTTTAACAATTTCAATTATCAAACAACTTTATAAGTTTAGATGCAATTTCATTCAGATGATCTAATTTATTAAGATGTCATAACCATTCAGATCTTAATTACTCAATTTTATCAAACACTACCTTCGTCCCTGAGTACAGTGATCATTTTGTATTTTACCCATTATTTTTATAATTTAGGTTGGTGTTTTCATTGGTACAATGCACGCAAGTCTATTTCTCAACATCCCAACATAGGGAATATTTTCTATAGCATTAGTTTTACACCTGGCAAACGGGCAGGCTCGGCCCAAACAGGCTGGACGAGCTGCGGGCCGGGCCAAAAATGGGCGGGTCAAAAAGGCCCGACTTTTGCTCGGCTAAAAATGATCAGTCCAACGCCCGGCCTGCGGGATCAGACTAATTTATGCCTATATTTTTAATATTTTTTTGGGTTTGGCCCAAAACGGGCCGCCCAAAAATGGGCCGGGCCAAAAAACGGACGGGCCAAAAAAGCCCAGTTTTTACTGAGCTAAAAATGAGCGGCCCAAGGGCTGGGCCAAGTTTTGTCAGGTCTAATTAGTTTGATCGATACATATTTAATATTGAAAAAAACAAGAAGTCAAAAAGAATTATGTAAAAAGTAATACTATAACTACTATATACCAAAATCATCCACCCAATAAAGTGGCCAACTCACTTCATGGGCCGATGTAAACTATATCTTGGACCCTAATAAGAAACGGCCCATGTAGTTCATGGGACAGCTGAAACCTAAAAGCTATATTTTGGAACACAATAAGAACCTATCTTTGATTTCAGTATCCCTCGCTAACTTGTTAGATATAATTTCTTTTAATATATTTTGTTAAGATAAATTATGGAGTAGTAATTAAAAAACATGCTATAATATAATCGGCTATAGTAATATCCTGATGCCACTATTTATGTATCGAGTGAGGTAAGAATATTTGTTGTTGGACTGGAGGTTAGAGATTTCAGTTCAGCTGATGAACAATTGATAAGAGGAGATGGGAACGAGATCAAACTTCTACAAAAACCCCTCTTATACGTACAACAAAGACCTCAATCTCCACTCCGCTCTTCAAAATCTTAGAGCTTACAATCTTGCCACCGGAAACCTCCCTCCCAATGAAGAACCACCGATCGCCGTCGATGAAAACAACACCGTCCGTCATAAACGCCGACGTCAACGGAGCCCGCCACCGGATCAAAACACCAAAATCCAACAGTATCACGATGAACAACCCATGTCTCACCAGGATTACATCCAACAAAGGAGGTCAAAACTTTGTAATTTCATTTATTCAACGTCGAATTTCAGTTTTACTTTTTCAAGGGCATTTCAGAAATTTTCTTACTTTTCAGTGTTTTTTTTTTTACTTCCATTTGCTTTGTTATGGACAGGAGGGAAGTTAATTCGTCTCAGGCTTTTCAGGAAATACCAGCAAATGTATTGGTATTGACTAGTTCATTTCATCTTCCACTTTAGAATTGTAAATTCATGCTTACTTGGGGCTCTTAGGTATAAGTATCTCATTGTTGTTATTGGTTACAGGAAACTTCGAGTTCGGGTATACCTTTAGTGGGATACGATAGTAAGTTCTTGTATGACTTGTTATTGTTTAATCACCCATCAATGATATTGGAATAAATCATTACAATGTAATGTTTGGCATTTGGCGTGGTTACTGTTAGATGACATTCCAGTAGTTTTACATGTTGCTTCATCTTGGATTTCACATTTGATGAATTCTGAAATTCCATATATCTGATGGTTTGCATTTTAATTTATACAAGTTAACAAGTACTTGCGATATTAATGAAACTGTTGAGAAATCAGGTTCACACAAATACACTAAGATAAATACAAACACACTACTGCGTGAGATATAAAATAATAACACAAGAATTTTACGTGAAAACCCAACTGGGAAAAAGCACGGGGAGAGATCTCAGAAATTAAATAATATGGAGATTACAAACTCTCTACTTTATTTCTCTCTACCTCTCTAGCTCTCTGATGCTCAAACTTGAGCTTTCTCTCTCTAACTCTCTTTTGCTTTGCTAAGCTTGGTGTATAGAAATGAGGAGCCAAAGCTCCCTTTTATAGGAGAAATCTGGGGAGGGGAACAAGAAATTGGGAAGGCTAAATTTCAAAGTTTGAGGGGGAACAAAAATTGGGGAAGGCTAAATTCCAAAGTTTGAGGGGAACAGAAATCGGGGAAGGCAAATGCAAGACAACTTTTTCAACAGAAACAATTACGGGGAGCTCAGCTGTCAACTTCACTTTTTCCCCCTACTCTCAATGCTGCCCTCGTCAAACTGATTGTCTAATCTTTTTGCTCAAATTACTGGAACGGCAGCTTTATATTACATGAGAATAATACAATTTATCATATTGCTGGTTTAGTTGTTTCCATGGTTTATAGTTACGGTCATATCAAATGCTTTCGCATTCAAACAATCAATTTCGGGGGAATCTTCAAATGATTGGGGGCAGCACAATTCTCTGCTGTTGTTTTCTTTGTGATTCCTCCTCCCCCATATATCTTGTTTTTTGTTGTTAAATAAGGTTGTAGTGTTCATTATATTGAAGCCTGTGAGCTTTCTGGGTGTTCAATGAAAACTGACTTGCATAGATTTATACCCAGTGGCAAAGCCACCTCAGAGGGGCTGAAACTTTATAAATTTTTTAATATACGGGGTCAAATTGATTTTTTTATAACTTTCTCAATTCCATATTACTTCTACTCCTTGATGTATGCATCTTCCTGTAATATTTTTAAAATAAATAATAATATAATTTATATTATTTTTATAACATAAGAAATTTAAATATTTATTAACAAATTTGTGATTAGAAAGGCGTATTAGGGGTCAATAAGGGGGGTGTATATATATATAATGTTATTACTTGTTATATTAATAATATTGTAATCAAATACATGTTTTACATATGCAACCGGCCAAAAAGCACAAAAGTATCTTTAAAAAAATGGCTTGGGGGCGCGGCCCGAACTTCCGCCAAATTATTTATAGCATCCCAATATTTTGACCTCACTGACTACAAATCCTGGCTTCGCCACTGTTTATACCTTATCTACTTATCTAGAATTCGTCCTCTTTAAAACTCAGGTGATGGAAGTACTTCCTCAGAATGTGAAGAGAAGCAGAATCCTCGCAGTTCGAGGTTGGTCGCTAATCGTTCTGAAGAAAAGCAGGGCAGTGCATATTCTGGTTTGTTCTTAACTTCTTGGTGCCTGTCTGTTAACTGTCAGTTGTCATCTTGTATTTTATTGAGTAGTCACTGGAATGTAGTCATTTGTGATAATGCAGTTCAAAGTAGTGAACTTAGGGTTATGATGATCCTTTTTGGTTTTTCCAAGTTAAGTGTGCAATCAAGGAGATGTTAAAATGGTTGCGTATGCACAGGGCACATATTATACAGTCTCTAAAATCACCATAGAGAGGGAACTTTGTTACAGGTAGATTGAATTTATGAGATGAGATGTATACATTTGAAGATGAAATTAGGGTATTGCATTAAATCTTTTTCTTGGTGTCATGTGCCTTAGATGCTAGGAGTTTCTAGCAAATAAAAATCCAATTAATTTGGAGAATTGTGGTCTCTGACTTCTTATTGTTTGAGTTGATCAACCTATTGCATGCCACTCATTTACCTATGTGATGTGGGTGGATAGGATAGGAAGGAGGAAGAAGGAAATTAAACTCAAAACACAACTTAGAAGTGAGAAAGCATCGCTCTACCAAATTGATATTACATCAATACATACAAGTTTATGTTTTGTCTCCATTCTGTAATATTGTGTTCGCTGCCTTCACCTTTATATAGGAATGCCTCCTTTGTAGACAGTAACTACTAGAATTTGAATCTAAAACTATTCAATAAACTATGCCTAAGAAATTTATCAAGCCAACTATTAAAAGATAAGATTTCACTTGTCTTAGAATATTTTCTCTGTGTCAGGTCATTTTGATATTACTCTAAAACTAAATCTAGGAAAATTCAGTACCATCGGAAAGCTCTATGACTATACTTTCCAACGCCTCAAAGGGTGGTGTTTCTAGAGAGATAAATGCAACCATTGAACCCTTCCTAAAATGAAGGAATAGACTGTTAAGATAGTTAATAATGGTGGACTTTTGTTTGTCTTTGCTTTCGACTTGGGTACCTCAATGCTCGTATATTGTCGTTCACATGAGTTTAATCAAATTTCTTTTAGGTAATGTAAATGAAGTTAATCGAGTTAAGAAAAGAAGTGAGCAGCGTTTTCCTGTTCCAGGAGAGCCTGTTTGTGTAGTATGCGGGAAGTATGGAGAATATATCTGCAACGAGGTGGGATATTTGAGTTTTGGACCATTTACTTTCATAATTTGTCTTTGACCCTGTTTCCTATACTTTTCTTAAGCGGGGATCTTACATTATTACCGTGTGTTTGTTTTCACAGACTGATGATGATATCTGCAGCATGGATTGTAAAGCTGAGCTTTTAGATAATCTTGAACTCCAAAAGGTATTATTTTGCTAATAATTTTTTTATACGCAACAACATTTCATCTTTTTCTACTTGAACGGAAAACCATTCAACATTTTTCTTGTGCTTTCTGATCTCTGGACCCTTCATCAAAAATGTTTGCAGGCACCTGTTAGCATTCCCATTTCAGTTGAATCCTCATCGGGGACTAATGGTCCATTACAAATATCTGATTCTGGAGGGGACACCTGGGATTATAACCGTCATAGCTGGTCTGCAAAGAGATCCAGCCTCTGTACTTATAGATGGTACATTTTGTAGCCAGACGTCTAAATGAATTATCTTTTGATTTATTTATTTACTAGACTAGTTTTTAAACATGAATGGTATCATGCTTGGATTATTGCCGAGCAAAATAATATTTTTACTGTCAGCAATATTTCTTTTTTTTTTTGCTATAAATATATTTTGAACTATTGCAGTAAGATGATTTCAGTGGACAACATGGGTGCAACTCTTTTACATTCTTTTAACCACAATACTCTCACCCTTCATCCCACCTATATTTTTTTATCATTATGAATGTGTAACATAATTGCATTTTCTTTTTAATTTCAGTTGGAAATGTCAACGGCCTGGACATCTAGCGGATGATTGTTTGGCCTTGACATCTAATCCCCGATCAGTTTCTTCAGGTGAAACACGTTCCAAGGTACTGTTCACTTTCATTATTGCTTGATTTTCTGAAGTGAGAAGTCACAATTTACCCTTATGGTTGTGATACTTTCACTAAGTTTATTAGTGTACTCATTTCATACAGGTGGCAATATCTAAAAAAGAATCAAGTTTCATAAGTAGAGATCTGCTTGGATTGTACAAAAGGTTCTTGAATTTCTAACTTGTTCTCTCATCTTTGTGGCATCATCATCATTTCAGGCTCTCTCTCTCTTGTTTTTAGTGGCATCATTATCCTGAATTATTTAGCTTAGGAAGAGAAGTTGCAAGTTGAAAAGCCAGCTGACTGCCTATGGTAGCATTTCTGCCTTTTGTCATTCTTCTCTTTCTTCTTCATTTTTGTTTTCTCTTTTCTGATAACAAAGCTGACATGTACGGTTATTTTAATGAAGCAGAATTATCATTTGGCAGTCCTGCTAACCTTTGACTTACATTTGACCACAATAGAATCATGAATTTAAATTAAATCTATTGGTGCTAAAAAAGTAGCATGGTGAAGATTCTAGGTCTCTCTATATAATTGAAATGCTTGATCATATACTTAGCATAATAACAGAACAAACTATTTTTTTCCTCATTAAAAATTTCCAGGGAATAAGATTTATATGGATATATATGGCAATGAGAAAGTGACTGAGAATCCGTACTTGGAAAATTACATGGACAGATGTATTCAGATTTCAGTTTCTAAAAATTGTTATATATGATGGATAAAATATTGGAGGTAACAAGCCCTTAACTTAGAGCACAGAGGTCTATTGACTCTATTTGGCACCATTACCCCAGTGGTTTATTTATGTTAATCTTCTTTGATGAAGAGAACTTTTCAGGTCTGTGGTGCTTCTTGCGACTTGCATGGGAGAGTAACTGTGCAGTAGTTTCTAATACCTAATCTGTTAATGTTAGTGTATTCTGGTTTTTAGTAATGCATAGAATTCTTTTGCTGATATTTTTCCCAAGTTCCGATCAAGCCACCATGAATATTTCTTATAAAAAATAATTAATGGTCTACCATGACCTTGTCCTACTTATTCATACAACAAGAAATGAGTTACTGATTGATATTTTTGTCTATTTCATGATAGAGATCACATGACATGTCACAGTGGAGTTTATGTTACATAATATAGTCTAATCCCTCCTTTATTGGGATCTCCTTATCTGCAGATGTCACCAACTCAGCAAAAACATATATGCTGCAAAGTGCAATGCATGCCATATATCATCAACTTTGGCGACATGCCTTGATTGTAGCATTACGTTTTGTGATGGGTAAGCTGACTGCTTATGCTTCTATATAACCAGTTTAATGCATCTTCTGAAACAAAAGTTTCATTTTCTTGGTGGGTTGTTCTACCCTTATTGATCCAGCTCTACGGATAAATACTAAAGTAGCAGTCTCCTGGGCTTGGCTTTTTCATTGTGTAGTCCTTATAATAAGTTTTTTACTATCATGAATAAGCATAAGCAGCTGAACACCTGAACTAAAGCTCATATGATGTTATTAATTAGTGAACCATAAGGATTACTCCCCCCTCCCTTTTTTTTCCCTTTGTGCTTCCAGTTCACGAAGGGTTTTTGCTGCTGCTGGATAGAGTTGTTTGAGTGATAGATTTATTGTTTGCTAACTAGAAATGGTGGTGAATAGGGAAGACAATTTTAACATTATTCACAAATTATTGTGAAGTAGGATAGGTGATACATGTCAGCATTTTGTTTCATTGATGAGTTGTTGGCTTTACAGTCGTCATCAGTATGTGAATTAGGATTGGCGGTTCACAATGGGCTTCTATCTTGTTCAAGACTTTTAGTCTAAAGAAATGGATTAGGAACTGAATGTATGATAATTTCAGTGCAGGTCATTTGAGTGAGCACATCAGGACGCATCCCTCCCATAAGCAATATTACTCGTATAAGCTCAAGCGTCTGGTGAGGTTCTACATGTAATATTATTATATATGGTAATGTTGAATTACAAAACTTACTATTGCATTCTTGTATGGTTCTACATGAATATATAGGTTTAAGCATATAAGAAGCTTTCTATTACTAGTTAATAATGCCAATTGGTTTGCAATGGGGATAGGTCAAATGCTGTAAATCAACGTGTAAGGTGACTGGTATCAAGGATCTTCTAGCTTGTCATTACTGCTTTAATAAAGCCTTTGACAAGTTTTATGATATGTACACTGCAACCTGGTAAGTAGCCTAGATCACTTGTATTTCAACTTTGAGTAGTTTCATCAAACTACAATGGCTTTAATAATTAAACCTCTTGGAATAAATTTGCATTCTAATCTAGTTAGTAATTTGATTGAAAATGTTGATGCAGGAAAGGAGCTGGATTTTCGATAATATCTGGGTCAATTTGCTGCGAGGATCACTTTGAGTGGTAGGTTTATGTTTGCGATTTCATCCACACACACACACGCACATATATATATATATATATATATATATATATATAGGAAACCAACAAAGTATAAAAGGCTGTGGGATGGAAATGGTGCAGGCACAGAATGAATTGTTTGAATGCAGATGTAGAGAACAGTGGGTACATTGTAAAGAAGGAGGCGCATAATGGTCAGCTGAGTGACTTCATATTCTGAACTCAACTCTCACCAACTATAGAGTATTTGCACCTCCTTCCTGTTTGCTTTGCTGATACTGTGACTATCTATCTATAAGCAGCTGATCTGACATCTGAAAACTTTTCTATTGTATTTACGGATGCAACATTTGTTATGTGACGCAATCTTTGATTTGAAACTGGCAAGAGTCGGTCATATTTGGCCCGCTAGCTAATTAACACCCCCAAAACCCCTAGGCATGATGATGATTCTTGTAATATATACACTACTTATTTTTTGTTCACCTTGTATTTATTTATTTATCTATTTACTTAATTTTTGAATATTAAGTTTTGTACTAACAAAATTTTCTGAGAATGATAAATTTACTCTTTGAATTTTAATATTTAAAAAATCATATCCCTAGTATTCTCAAAGGAAAACGAATAATAACTTGGTTCTTACCTTAATTTTATATATAATAACTTGGTACTTACCTTAATTATATATATAAGAATATTGCTTAATTTTTTTTCCAAAAAAAAATTCTGAATATAAATTCACTCTTTGAATTTTAATATATAAAAAAATCTAACAAAATTGATTTTGAACGTATCTACCACAAACTAAATATTTCCCCACTTCAAAACGATAAAGGGAAACAGAAGAGGGGAATCAGATTCAACTGGGCCGTTAGTGTTACTAGGCCTTGTATTTTAATGGGCTTCAGCTTTGATTATATATCTTTGTCCACGCCACAGCCCTCTCTACCTGAATAATCCTCTTTTCGTCTTCAGACTTTCATCCGATTGTGCCCTAGCCTGGGTATTAGGGCGATTTAAAGCTGCTCAGCTATGGGAGGCCATGGCGGGTTAAACATTCTTCCCCAGAAGCGATGGAACGTATACAATTTCGACAACCGAGAAAAAGTCCGCAAAGACGAAGAAGATGCCGCTAAAGAAGAGCAGCTCAAGCGCGAACAATGTCGTAAGCGCGACACCGAGTTCCGCCTCGAAAAGCTCCGCCAAGCCCGCGGCTTAGCTTCCTCTTCGAGCCAAGCCGACGCCGCCGCATCACAAACAGAATTGAAACCCGAATCAAAATCGAATCACATCAATCTGTTTGAAGGGATTAAGATTTTTGATCCGATTAGTGGTGGAATTGAAGGTGAAGGAGATGATAAGAGGGGGAAATTTAAGAAGTTGAAGAAAGAGGAGACCCCAGCGCCGAAGGTGATGTTGCCGGAGGATGAGAAGTACAAGTTAGGGTATGGGCTTGTGGGGAAAGGTGTAAAATTGCCCTGGTATATGTCGAAGCGGAAAAATAATGAGGCGAATGTGGAGAGTGGTGGAGATGATGATAAGGGGAATGAGGATAGTAAGGGACCTAAGGGTAGTGGTGGGAAGAAGACATTGGAAGAGCTGAGGGAAGAACGGTTGAAGAGAGAGAGAAGAGAAAAGGAGAGAGCAAGAGCTCTTTTAGTAGGGAAGGGGCCGAGAGATGGACCTGCCTATAAAGACAGATACTTTACAAGGTAATTATTATGGCATTTGGGGTGTTTTGCTTTTTTTGTTATTAGGTTTCTCAATTTTTTAGTTAAGAACTTTGTATGTGATGGAGGAAATCGAGAAGTTGCTATTGACATCTTATACTAGTGAATTGTTGGGTATTAATTTTCTTTACTTGTTTTTTTTTCAAGAGCACCTACTAGACTGTTGATAACAAAAGCTTTATTGGTAATTTACACCTTGTGTTACTTACGAGTGAAATTGGTAATGGGAGGAATTTTATATCTTAATGCATAGTAGCATAGACATTCTATTGTATAAGTGAAGAATGAGATAGGTAAAAAGATAGAGAACACTCAGGCAGGCATATTGCAGAATTATACTGCTGATCTAGTAATGTGATGTAATGGCGGTTGATCAAGTGTTAGCGTGTAGCGTCACTACTTTGAGCCTTTGATGTGTGAAATTAAGTCATTAACTAAAAATTGGAAGAACTGTTGCACTAGTTAACCAAAACTTGAAGCAAAGAAAAGCTCATTGTTTGAAGCAACTAGATAATTTAAGTTGTTTGAAGTGATAATGTCCTAGAAGTAAAATGAATGTCTCCATGTGTTTTTAGTTTTATTACTTGTTGCTTATGTATGCTTCTAAGAACTGCTTTCAACCACTCTTATGCTTGTCTAAAAGAAAAAAGAAGAAGAAAATAGGAAAAGATCTGCCCAATAGAAACACCTTCCATGATGAAGGGAGATGAAGTTTGCATTTTCTAAATATACCCAAATATATTTAATTCAAGATTCTTTGCCACTGTTTTACCTTCTCAACTAGTGGTTTTACTTTTACGACTCAAAAATTGAAAGATCTTGAACATTTGGTGTTTTTTCTCTAATTATTCCCCATTCGAAATGAAGCTGTGTTATATCCCTCGTTTTAAGACCAACAGGCAATGTAGATCGACTTTTGAATGTTTAGGAAAAAATTATCTATAACATTCAAAAGAAGGTTGGGATGCTTATTTATCAAGGAAAATAGCAAGGATTTGGTTACCACCTTTCTCTGTCATTCTCGATTGATGTTAATCTTTTGGGGGTTTCTTGTCTGCTTGGCACAGTTTTGTCAAACTGTCTGTGTTCTTAAAGTTGCATAGAACAAATGACTGTTACTAAAAGTGATCACGTTCTTCATGTTCACATTGATAATTCTCACTGGGCTGAGGATATTGTTTCAGGTGTTGCTATTGTGATTTGTGGACTTATCTGTGAAACGTTTTAAGTGAACTAATAATAACCTCTACTGATAATTATGCGACTCTTTTGACCTCCCCTTGTCTCTGTACCTTTCCTAACTTTAACGATCTAGTATTGTAAGATAACATTTGGTTTTAAATTGTTTGTGTAGGGCGTGAGTGGTGCAAGTGAGTCTGGATTTCCACAGGCAAGGATGGTATCTGGCCGTAGCTGATCATGTATACCATATGCTTGAAATTAAAGTCCTGATTTAATTTTACTCTGTACTTCATCAGCTTTTCGGTACTCAATTTCAGGAAATATAATGTGTTCCACGAATTATATGTTGAGTATATTCCTGTACATTTATTAATGAATGTAGAGCACCACATTCAAATGCTTTGCTCATATTTGGTGCATGAGATCAGTATATTAGTGAGCAATATATGATGTATTTGGCTGTTGTTTCATTATTTGTAACCTGAGTGGAATGCTCCCGAGTTGTGAATTCAATTATGAAGAGGTTGAATTTTTTTAAAAATCCAACAGTGCATTTGCACCGTTGTTAACTGTGTTCTGGTTGATATAGTATAATTTCCAGAGAATATCAAATTTTACAGATTACAGTTCCACGAAATACAAAAGTCATACAGAATGGCAGCATTTAATATTGAAAGGACAATGAAACCCTTGACGGTGGCCCTTCTTCTGTTAACTGTTGTATTCATGGTGGAGTAGAAAGTTGTAAATTCTAGCGTCAATTCATTGCATAAACAATTGAATTGTGCATCAGTGAGCCTAAATTGCTGCGCCATTGGCATAGTAAAAAAAAATATCATAAATCAAGTAGAAATGTGCAGCAGGATCAGTAGTCAAGCATCTGGTGGTTATAATCCTGTTACATTTTGGGTAGAAATAAGCAAGCAACTCTTTTATTTCTAAATCATCAAACAAAGTGAGTAGTATTTATCAATTCGGTGACCTGCAGCTGCGTCGTGATAGTGACCAGGTTGAATATATAATCAGCAAGTAGATTGGTTGGTGCAAAGTATCCCTATACAACTTGAGATATATATATTATATACTAGTCTCCATAACTATACAGTTGGATTGAATTAGATCTCTAGTCATAGAAAGCTTTTCGAGTGTAAACTTGTCTGGACTAGTAGCTTAGAATATAGAAGAGATTAGTTAAAAGGTGTTGAGAACATGAAGCCTCGGTCAAGTTTGGACGCATAAGAATAAAGGAAGTGGTAATGGTAAGAGGGGAGGGCGGCTATGACATGCCAAACATGCGCCTCTTATTTCCTTAATTAGTTAGAGATGATGAGCCAAAGTTGAATTAAGTTTTTTAATTTGAATATTATATTATTATTGTACAGTTGTGATCGATCTGTCTTCAATTATGATAGATTTTGGTTGGAAGTACACAGTTTAATTAGTAGTATACAAACGCTAGCTTCTTAATTCATGAGTTATTGTGCAAGAGACGGAAAGAAAGAAAGAAAGAAAGAAACCAACCCCTTCCCTTTTGTTATTATTATACCATCTTCACCTTCATCTATCTATCTATATGGAGAAAGTTAGCAAGCAAGCATTGTTCTACGTCGCAAATCTTACGTTTCCCTCGGTGAGTTGTTAAATTTCTGGTGCTTTCTTTCGTTTATTATCAAGATAAACACATACACACCCCAGTTTCTTATTTGTACTGCTAATACGTAATTCTACCAGCTTGCTTGGGCTCTTTTCTAATTGCTAATTTTCTTCGGGTTGGGTTGGGTTGGGTTGCTATCTCTATCTATCTATCTATCTATCTATCTATCTATCTATCTATCTTTAGATTCAGGTGATAGTAGTGAGTGGAAATTTTGGGTGCGATTACTGTCGACAGAGAGTTTCCCAAGTCGTTTCCAAGATGAGTGGTAACAACCACCTTCTTTAACACTATGAACAAATATTATTAACTAATTTGGTTTGCTTTGTATGATGATGGTGATATACATAAACCTGTTTACTCCTGTATAAATTTCATTTGCAGGGTTGAAAGAGTGTACACAGTGGACATCCGGAATAAACAAGTGATTGCAACGGGAGATGTCAAACTTGCTGCTGCTGCTGCTGCTGCTGGTCAACAACACTCTCTTAAGAGGAAAAATAAATATAAGAAGAAGAAGAAGCGGCATTTGCTCCTCCTCCTCCTCAACTTTTTCTCAAGAACCGCTTGGATATGCCATTAATTAACTACCTACACCTTCTCTCTAGCTGCTGCATCATTAATTTAGTAACGCTATTATCATTCTTTTCTCCATGTGGAATAGTAGTAAATCATTTATCCATGAATTGAAAATATAAGTAACCGGATCACCTTTTTTTTTTCAACTTTAAAGAAAGGTTAACAAAACTAGCATTTCCCCAACAAAAAGTAGAAAGAAAGAAAGAAAGAAAGTAGAGTTCATTCAATCTTGACCTCAAAAACGTCCTTCCTCTCTTCTTTGGGAACTTTGAGTTTCAACACTCCATTCTTCATTTCAGCTTTGATCTCATCCACCTTGTACAGATTCTGAGGAAGATCCAGCCTGCTAGAATATCTCCGCCCGTGCTCTTCCTCCTCGCCTTCTCCTTTAATTATCAGAGTGTTATTCTCTACACATATTTTCACCTTCTCTTTCTCCACACCAGGCATGTCCACTCGCAGATACAGAGCCTCCTTATCCTCTTTTACATCCCATCCCCTCCTAGGACTAGGAGGAGATACCGCTGTGATTGGACTCACATCCATGAGTTGATCCACCAGATTTAGCATTTGGCTCAAGCTCCTTGTTGCCGAAAATGGATCAAACACATCTAAAGTTCGCGTTCAAGTCAAAAATTAGTTGATTTCAAAAAAGAGCTAGCTAGCTAGCTACCAAAAATCAAGAACAAGAACGAATAAAATCACTTTAACTAGACTTAGTATTATTAATTCTGTAACAAGAGAAAAGTCAGAAACAGAAAAACAGCTACAGATCCCTAGGGTAAGAGAGTAAAACAGATATCTAAAAATCCAGGAAAAATCACTCAAAATAGTCTCAGGCTCTCAGCAAAAATATTCTCATAAATGAACGGAAACAATTAAATATTCACAGGTCAGAAAGAGGAGAGAGAGAGAGACTGAATAAATTAAGGACCGATAATAGATTATAGATAGATAGCAACAAATACCTGAGAAGAAAGCGGGGGACACAGAACGGTCGGAGCGGCGATCAACATCGACTCTCCGATCATCTTTGACGGTGACCTGACCATTATTAGTGCCGAAGAAGCGAGGAGCAACGGAAGCTGAAAGAATAGGATTGAGGATTTTGCTGAAGAGTGACGAGGCAGTAGCTCTCTTTAGTGCAAGTGAGGACGCCATTTTTTAATGTTAAAAGCTAGCAGAGAAATGGATATCCAAAGGTTTTTCTGTGACATGGAGTTGTATGTGTTCAGACGTTTTTTATGGAGAAAATGAAGTTTGTAGAAAGTTCTAGGCCAAACCTGTACAGCGTATTAAAGAAGCTTCTGGGGCGTACAATTGATTATATCTATAATATTTCCACAAAGTGTTTTTTTCTTTTTTTTTGACATATAATACTCCCTCCGTTAAAATTTAATATAAATAAAACATTTTTAGTTCGTTTAAATTATATATTTATTTTATTTTTGGATATAAAATTAGGTACTTCTTAATTTGTTGTTTTTTTATATTCAAGACAAACTGAATAATAACATATCATCATTATTATACTTCTAATAAATGTCAGGAATATATTTTTAAAAAATAAAATTATTCCAAAAGTTAAGCCTTTTCCTAAATGTATTACCAAATATTAAAAAAATGTATAATGAATATGAAGAAAAGAAGGACACATAGAACTGATATTTTGACCAATTTAATAAAATTTGAAAATATTTTAAGTAATTTTTTAGCAAGAATTTTGAGACGTGCACAAGACATATATATACTTTATATTATAAAAATATTTTGTGTTATATATTTCATTATTTTAAAAATGTATAAATGTATTTTTTAAATGTCTGAAAATTATGACAATAAATTATTAATACCCTTTTTGACAAATAATTCATCCACTCTCATATGCGAGGAGGAGATCCTCTGAAATATAGACATTTGTGGGAATAACACCCTTTTTATTTTTCACAATTTAGGCTCTCTCCTTTTCCAGTTTCTTTTTTTGGGCATGACTAAATAGAAAGCAAGGGCTCTAAAAGTGTAGATCGACCGAGTCAAGCAGAATATTGAGTTGTTCAGATTTAGTTTATAAAATTATCAAATATAAAATAAAATTTAATTGAAACTCGTTTAACTACCGAGTCAAGTACGATCTCAAATCGAGCCCGAATAGTTTAAATTTTTCGAACAAATATGATCTGAATATCAATAGAAAATTACAATTTGAAGAGGCTCGAATAATGTATCAAACTTTAAAATTTACTCATATTTAAATCATATATATTTCAAATCGAACTTTTAATTGAGAGCTATTACAAATCAAGCCCAAATTATTTACTCATTTTGCGACCTTATTCAAGGAACTCAAGTTTGAGATATACTTATTACTTACCTTGGTCTGTTGAAGCAACAAAATTAGAATTAATAGGCCAAAGCAATCAACTGAAAAAAGGAAATCTAGTTGGTTATTTGTTTCATTCTTGGTGGGTTAATAAAACTTAGAAATAAACCCCATCTGCATAGGTGGGTTATTTCTAAATACAAACTAAATAAATTTCACTTCCACACTTGATATCCAAAATTTTGTCAAAATATAAAATTTAATAAAAGTTTTCCAACTAAATTGTAATAAAATTAGTTTACACTTTAAAGAAGGTAAAAAAAATTGGAAGATTCTTACAGCAGAATGATGGCAAGCTATTCTTATGAAATAGAAAGAGCAGAACCTTAACACACCACACACTGAATTTTACAGTCTGTAAATTCTATGCATTACTCTGTATATGTGAAAATTAAATGAAGCAAAGCAAATTGAACACCACCAAATTTGTTGGATAATGGCATCCATAACAAAGACAATGTCCCTAATATTCGAAACAAACCATTTCTTAAGTTACAACAAAAGAATGCATGTCAACAACGCAAGACTCGATGTGCGATATTCTGGCAGGTGCCAGCAACTAACCCACCTAAACAAGTTTTTCTAAAGCTATTTTAGGGGGTGAGAAAAACTGTCAAGAAATTGTTCTACATCAATATTTTATGGTCGCAAAAACAATAAGAATATTGTTGAAATTTTGAATGCAATAGATGGATACCATATATAGGAATGGTTATGTCTTCTTCATGAGATACCCCAAAACTATACCGAGTAATCCAACAAAGATCACGAACAAGATAGAGACACCACCTTGACTTTTGACTCCATTAGCACGCCTCAAGAGTTCCTGTAAATTGCATTTCCATATGGGTAAGCCATCACATATATAAATGGAAATAGTAATAGGAAAATGGGTAAATTGTTTGTGGGAAAGAGCATTTTATTATAGCTTTCAAATTTATGGCTGCCGTATTCGTTATAAAGTGGTTGCAACCATTTATGTCCCAAAAAGTAATAATTAAGGAAGTAAACTCTAGGTGGACGGCCTATGTTGTCCTAAGAGTGACAGCACCACATTTGGACTCCACGACAATTAATACTGGCTAGATACTAAGCATGCTTTTATCACATTTCTTGAATAACAGAATCAAATTTTTACATAGCAAGGAACAAATCAATCTTCAACGAGGTGCAGAGGATCAAATAAATCCATACCATCAACTCACATGATGAAAATATCATTTATGCATTTTCCAATTCTCAAAATATCCAAATCCCTCGAATCATTCGATTAACATGTCGACCACCGAAAGTTCTTAGTGCTATCATTTTTCTCAAGATGCTCTACCAGAACAAGGTACTCATTCTCAGAGTTGTCACTTAAAAACAACCACAGCAAAGTCCTTACTGAGCTGGCCTTTACACTCATTGAATGTGTAACATGTACAAGGCTTTACTGGATTAACGGTGGCTGAGCACCTGCACAACACCTTTTTTCCCTATTTCATTAAAGGTATTATTGTCATTTCAGTTGTTTTATAATGAAATGACAAATGATTTAAACTAAATCTGGCAAAAAAAGGTTATGCAAAGGTGCACGCTCACCATGTATACAGTTTTCTCGAAGTAGTTCCTATAAAAGGCATATCTATATTATCAAGGGAGAGCAGAGAAAATAATCACTCTCTCGAGGCTGTGTCACAAATCTCCATTCCCTTTTACCCTCTACAAGTTTGATTTTATTACAATCGAGTCCTTCATTTTTTTAATTTTTTATACTATCACCAAAATTTGATAAAATTCCTATTATATCATCGCAGTAATTGCACACACTGGGACAAGTAAATATAAAACGTGAAGGTTGGATAGTACATTGTGCTTTGAATATCTTGTGTACAATACATTTATGTTTATTACGTTTTTGGGTGGTGTTTCTATGTTTTGTTTCATCTTCGGCATCTAATTTGAGTTTTCATACTAAAATTCTCTTGATTTTCAAGAACTACAGTTTTTAACTCAATTGGTGTAACTTAAAATTTGATAACATTCCTATTATATCCTCACGGTAATTGCACACGCAACACGTGTGCCACTGGGACTAGAAAATATAAAACGAGAAGGTTGGATAGTACATTGTGCATTGAATACCTTGTGTACAATACGTTTGTGTTTATTACGTTTTTGGGTGGGGGTTTTATGTTTTGTTTCATCTTCGGCATCTAATTTGAGCGTTCATACTAAAATTCTCCTGATTTTCAAGAACTACAGTTTTTAACTCAATTGGTGTAACTTGTAACTAGTGGCCTCATTGTTGGGACACTATGATTACAGTTTCAAGGAATTTTGTGATCGAGTTTAATTATTAATATGTTTTTTTTTCATAATTGATACTTATTGCTAGTATTATTTCAAAAAGGTATTTTATTTATCAGAAGGGAAACTAGTAAAGGTTGGGGCAGCTGGAGAGAATAAAAACCATGCTGAAGAACATCAAAACTATGGTAGGATAGCATGAAACTGAGTGTGCAAAAACTATAGTGGCACTAGTTATAGAAAGATTGTGAAATATAATTAGTCTCACCAACTCCTGACGAAGTTTGTTACTCTGCTGAATTGCAACGGATTTTTCTTCAGTCAACATCGAAATAAGAGCTCTTACCTGAAAATAATGTAACACAGTTATAACCCATTCCCAAATTAGAATCACAATAATAATACATGCAATGGCTCACAATTGCAGAAAAAACTGCAAGCACATGTAATTTAAGAAAATCCAACTGTAGCAAACACTGTAAGATATAGCTAATTATATAGTCTGTTGGCTGATTAGCCACATCTTAAATTCATGCTTACTCTTTAAAATTTGCAATCCGAAGTATCTTGAAAAGAAAATCATAAAATGTATCTCTTAAGAAATATAAGAAGCCATTATACTATAATCAATGCCTTTCATCAGATCCTCATATGAGTGAAGAGTCCTTACCGTCTCTCTCACTCTGACAAATATATTTATCACTGTTGACAAGAAATTGCTCTAAAGCATTAGTCATACGAGATGGTGTAACTAATGATATCATAACCCAAAAAGGCACCTCACTGGGCACCAGACTTTTCTCAGTTAGTAGACAAAGCACACTCATGAAACAAAATATTGCTGACCAGTGCAAAACCTCCTGTTCTAATAGACTATAATAAGTACTTAAGAGTTGTTTGTTGGCCGATGAGACCAGAGAACAAATAATGTCTATCAAAGAGAGACTGACTAGACAGTTGTCAACCAGGTATAAAAATTACAAAAACAACAGAAACATGAAGTATCATCTGCTCTGATAGTATATCAACTATCAAGTGACCATCAACTCAAAATTTCATTTATTAATTTACTTTTATAAGTCTATGAAATGATCCAACACATATATTTGCATTAACTTAATAACCCCATTCTTTTAAGCTTAGGTGATCTCTAGATCTTTAGCTCACTCTACAAATCCATTTCTAATCAATTTTCCTGGCTATAGTCAGAAGCACCTCACATACTTAGCTTACAAGTTTACCACCAAAGTAATCTCCACTCTGCAAAACATCTGGAGGTCGCAACAAACTCGCACAATCAACCAGGGAAATCCTTGCGGAGTGCCAGTGAGTTTTTTTTTAAAAAAATTTAAGATAAGTAAGGCCAAGTTGTTTCATTTTATCTGTAGAATGGCGGGCCAAAGATGCTATACATTGTTAGGTGTGCACATACATTTCCAAAGTTATCCATTAACAAAAGAAGATTTGAATTATTCAATATAATAAAGTAATAAACTTATGAGTTAAAAAATGAAAGAAAAAATAAACTTGTCATTTATCAAAAAGTTTTTTTTTTTTTTTTAAAAAAAAAAACTAATGATATCAAAAAGACTCTGAAAAATAAAGATCATATGCTTCAAAATAATAATGAACGTGACAAATATAGCCATTTTTACGCTTGCTTAAACTTATAATAACAGCAGACTGCTGTTCAAAATATTAAGAACTGTGAAAGACACAGCCAGAGGATGGCACTAAACTAGGTCATATGATATAGCTAGCTGTTTTAAGTAACTTTTGAAACCGATCACACAAACATAAACTGACAGTGATACGGTAAATAAATATTTATTTAACATAGTAAAATATATGTGTCATGTTTATATTTACATCAACACATTATTCAACCCTAAATATAGCTACAACAAAACTCTACTTAAAATTCATTAATAAATTAAACTGATGACAAAAATTGGGGTTTTAAATAGTCCAGCTATTTCTGTACAGAGACTATGTATTTATGCAAGTGTGTAGGGGAGAATTTTCTTTACCTCTGAAGATTTGTCATGAGTATCGACAAAAGCTCGTGTTACCTATAAGCAACAAAAAAAGTGTTTCATCAACATCATTACAAAATAAGCAGAGAATTTTTTTTTTATCCAACATCTCAGAAACTTAAAAAGTCTAACCTCGGAACTGTTTGCATTCCCATTATTGTCCATGTGTGAAGCCCTTGGCGAAGATCCTTCTTCCGATCCCTCTGCCACAGGTGATGGTGGCTGGGGTGGAGAAACATAGACCACTCTCAATTTGCATTCCTCCACAACATGTCCAGCCTCCTTAGAGAACTGTGAACACACAACCTCCATAAATAACAATATCATAAAAAATAAAATGCACGACTTTTACTGCAGTTCAAGCATTTTGCACACCATATCTTAAGTACTTCAGAAATTAAAGTTGAGATTTTCAAACTGAACCTAAATTTAAACCAAAACCCTAACCAACTTGCCACTATAGTTAGGATGATACAGAAACATACTAACATACCATTTCAGGGGTAATGTCCTTAGCAGTTACTCCATTACTTGTAACTACGCTCTGAAGAAGAAACTTGTCCTTGCATTGCATGTCAGGAGGAGCCTCCTTCTGAGCTTGCATTGTAACTGTAGCATACTAGTACTTGTCAAGAAAATTGTAGCATAATAGACAATTGACAGATATAATACTTTAAATCTCCATTATGATTGCTGACAAACTTAGAAAACAAGTCAAATAACTGAAAGTTATTTTTGAAAGTAATTGTTAGAAAGAACATAAGACCTAGTTAGAAATGTCCTTAGAATGCATTCTAGTTAATTGGTGCTCCTTCATTATCATCAATGTTTAACTTTTCCTAAAGATGGATTTTTGTACAATTTATACTTCCCTCCATTCCAAAAAAAAGAGTTCCATTTGCAAAAAATAGTTGTTCCTCAAAAAGAGTCCTATTTCTATTGACAGTAGTATAAATTGATAAAATGTCCCCGAGTTTGTCCCCATAATTTCATTATCATTTCACAACTAGTAAACAAACAATTTTTTACTTTTAGGGGTAAACAAGAAATAAAAAGGCATCCTTAATATTTGGAACTTTTGTAAATAAGACTCATTTTGTGGGAAGGACGGAGTACTTTTTTAAAACTTCAGCTTATATAGATTACAAGTTGGAGTGTTGATGTAAATGGATGAACTCGCTATCATGGTCCTACGGAAGATAATCCTCCAACATCTCTTTGGAAATATCTTCATCTATAATGTCTAGTACTACTCTTACCCCTTTTCCTCCTTATGTATCTCGAATTTATTTATATAAAGATAGATATATACATAATGAATAAACTATTTTAAATAATGCAATTCATCATCCATCTGCCCTAAATCTCCACTCAACTATCTGGATTCACATCACAAATCAATTTTTGTTTCCACCAAAAACAAAAACAATCACAAAATGAGAACCTTGATATGTTTTCTGTTCTTTTTTTGTTTTTTCTGTTCTTTTTTTTTTCTTAGCAACCACACCCATGAACAGGGAAAATGTTTTAGAAAAGAAGAAATTTTGACAGAGTCACCTATAACATCACATGTTGAACGAGGCAAAACTACACCCGTATTTGGACGCACACAATACTTCTTTGGATTCGTTGTCTTCACCTGAACAAACAAATACAAAATTTATAATTTTTCCAAAACAAAAATGCATCGGTCACCTGAAAGATCGCATGCAATAACAAATCTAATCTACATTTCGTATCTCCAAATCTTCAGCAAGTGTTGAGCCGGTTTCTCAAAGCCAAATCCTCAATAACTATATTCAAATTGAAAAAAAAAATTACCTTGAAAGCGACATAGCTCTCGGTCTTATTCGACAATTGAAGCGAAGAAGAGATCTGTTTCTTGAGCTCGACTGCAAATTGATTGGGAAAAAAAATAACAGAACTAAAATTATCAAAACTGTAACAAAATCAATAAAATTAAAAAATAGATCGGTGATGAGATCGCGGTGAGACTTACATGGGAATTTGAGCTCTAGAGGTTCGATGTCGAGAAGCTCTCCCGTGCTCATTTTCTGAGGAATGAATTGATTTGATTTGCCCGAAATGAATGAAATGGAAACAAAAATAAAAAGAAAGGGAGAAATCCTTTTGATTTGAAAAGCTAATTTGAGGGTGATCCGGGAATGTCTTAAACAAAAGAATAACCTTGTAGTATATATAATAAAAATTATTAATTACTACTATAAAATTTATTTTATTTAAATTTTTATGAGTTACTCTATATTAATTTTTAAAATTAATATCTTATTATTTGATTTTAAAAATTAAATTGTATATTTAATTTTTAAACAAATATCGTATGATTCAGTCTGAATGGTTAATTATTGGGCAGGCCACCCAATATGATCAATTCCGGCACAAAAATAAGGGTTCTTTACAGTAATTAAAAATTAATTATAATATTAGTGTATTCACAAAATAATTATAAAAAAATAATAACAAATTTAAATAATTCAATTTCAAATAAATAAGGAAACTTAAAATCAAGAGAAGTAACCGCTATATACGGCAATTATAAAATCTTCAAGATCTAACAACCAAAATAAATTCATAATTCAAATCAAAAGAAGGGAAAAATCAAAAATTATCTTCTCTCTCCTTAAAACCTGACTCTTTCTAATCTTCATCTCCCTCACCGCCCATTCTCTTCATCTCCCTCACCGCCTCCTCTCTCGTCCCCTTCATCATCCTCCTCCGCCGCGTTCTTGGTTGCGTCGCCGCTTCCTTTCAAAAACTCAAAATCGTAGTCCAAAACATTAATGAGAAAAAGGAGAAGATTCGCCCTACAAACATAATTTTGAAAACAAATAGATGTAATACTTACTGTTCTGAAATTTTTTATGACTATTTGGTTATTCACAAAAACAAAAATGGTTACCTTTGTATGAAAGTTTGGCTACCAACTGCATCATATTCAAAAATTAAAATGGTTACCTTTGTATGAGGTCCAGACTCAGGTTTTCCTTTAGCCCGAAACCCTCCAAGAACTCGAAACCGTTGTCCAAAACGTCAATGATAAGAGGGAGAAGATTCGCTCTACAAATATAATTTTGAAAACAAATATATGTAACACTTACTGTTCTGAATTTTTTTTATGACTATTTGGTTACCTAATAAAACTGAATTGGTTACTTTGGTATAAAGGTTTGGCTACCAACTGCCTAAAGGTCTGGCTACCAATTACATTCCATTCAAAATAAATTGGTAACCTAATAAAATTGATTTGGTTACCTTGGTATAAATGTTTGGTTACCAACTGCGTAAGGTTTGGCTACCAACTGCATCACATTCAAAATAAATTGGTAACCTAATACAACTGAATTAGTTACCTTGATATAAAAGTTTTGGCGGCCAATTGCACTATGAAAAAAAAAATCTTTTTCTAATCTAAGTATATTAAGTGCTAATCTAAATACCAAGTTGCCTGATTTTGCAACTTGTAGCAATTGCTGGATTGGAAGATCCAGATCTGTTTTATAAGTCAAGAATTAGTCTTTTTCTCTTTTCATATCAAAACTCAAATATGGGTTAAGGCAAGAGGAACTTTTGCACGTGTAAATGTTCCATAAATTGGCATTATCTGGGAGGAGACAGAAAGGGTTTGTGGGAAGGGAGGTGGGGATTTTGGTTGGGATTTTAGTGAAGTAGCGGCGACGGGGAAGTGGGTGGCAGCCACGGAGGATGAGGGAATCTGCCATGGCGGCATCAGATGGGCAGATAGAGAACGAGTAAAAAAAACAGAAACAATTGTATAATTACATAACTGATTTGTCAGCAACTTATTAAAATATTCACATAAATTAAAAGAATATTAAATACATTAATTTTATAAATAAATTATTAAAAATATATTAATTATATAAATATTTTTTAAATACACTTTTGTTGTAATTTTTTTTAAAAATGTAGTATAAAGTGTTATTGTCCCCAAAAATAATCGATCCTTGAGCGCAATCTAACTTCTGGTTTAATCTTGTCTTGGGTTTATAAAACAATTTTGGGCCTCAGCCTCCGAACCAATCAGAGCTAAATCAAAGCACTCCTATAAAATAATCATAAAATAAACTTTAAAAATTAATATTTTCATACGTAAAAATAGAAAAATGATATATCTTTCGACTTTATATGTCGATTTTCTTGTTGTGAGTTACATGAATAATTATAGTTAATAGTTTTTTAATTATGTATTTTATATAGTGGACCAATTTTTTTTATCCTACCCAATTTATATACTGATATACATCACAATCATAACTTAACAAAAAAAATTGCAATACATAACAAGAGTGTAAAAATAATAGTTTCACAAAAATTTTATTACATGAATAATAAATGGATCACACACACATAAAAAAAATGTGTGAAATATCAAATTTTATTTAAAAATATTAATTTCCTAAAAATTCAAATATTTTTATTTTTTTCACTTTTTTTCCACCTATCTTAGCCTCTATTTTTCTCCATATCTTGTCGCAGCTGTTATTATTTTTTCTCCCTCACTCTTATCCCTATTTTCTCTCCAAATCATTATTCATTATAATTCATGATATTGAAAAAAGTAAAGAACCAAATAATCTACCTACCATCAAATTGTTTTCAAGTTTTATTCAAACACGCACGGCACCTGTGCAAGGTACGAACAAATTTGTGAAATAGTTAGTACAATGATATGAATTCATTTAAATTATAATTTAACTATCAACTTCATTCATTATATATGTTTCAAACGTAATTTTAATCAGATAAAAATTTCAATAAAATAAATTAATAATAAGAGTTTTACTGTTAATAAATTAATTGAGTAAAAAGGACGTTAAATCCTTGGTCTCGAAGAAGTCAACAATATCATTATGAGCTTTACGGGTGATGATCCAATATTGAAGATCTCACAGTTTCTTCATCTTTTTATCTTTATGCACTGATTTTCTTTTTCCTTGATTCACTCCTTTCACATATAATAGAGTTAATTGTACCTCTCTTTATATAGCTATATATATATATATATATTAGGATTTTGATAATTATGGTGGAGGATTTTAGGACTTGAGAATATATGCTTAGGAATCCCACAGAAGATATTTAGTGGACATTTAGTGCAAGTATGACTCGTATGAACGAAATCAACTACCTAGGTTGTATTTTTACATATATGAAAAACTTAAGTTCAACTCATGATTTAGTTTAATTTTATCTATAACTCAATAAAAATATTTTGATACGAATAAAATTAATTTTTAATTAATTAAGAGTAAACTCAAATTGAGATGGTGTTACCGCATGTTATATATTAGTTTTGATGCATATATACATTGCATGTGTGTGAGCTCGACTAGCTAGTGTATATTGCTTGTTTGTTTGTCCCTGGAGACTCTCATTTCTTTTGTTATTTTTTTGTTCAAATACTAAAATTTGTACAAAAATCATAGAAATGTTTTTGTAAAACTTTTTTGAACTGAGATTATAGAATAAAACTTATTATAATAAAATCAGCAGAAAAAATAATTTTTCAAATTTTGATATTAAAAATATAATTAACAAAAAAGTAAATTAATTTCTCATACTTTGAGATGGATATGCAGTACTTCATACGCAAGATTCAAATTTGTGTCAACGCAATTCTTTTCAATATCAACTTTTAATTTAAGAACTTAACGATGAAAAGATGATCCTGAGAAATAAAATTACATCAAAGGGTAAAAGCCTAAAAGAGCATCTTCTCTGCAAGAGTTACATGGCGAAGAAGATTAAGTAAGTAGAATATACACAACTATAATTTCTCCTAAATTTATGCTTTTCATTTATAGCGTTATATTTTAAAGAATCATCTGTAATAAATAAAGGAGAAAATTATGTTATTACAACTAAAATATCTATAAACATAGAAACTAATTAATGTGATGAAATAAAGACAAGTGACCAATACGTCCTTTCCATATTAATTATACAAAACCCTAACCCTAAAAAATGCCTATATATTCTGCTCATACCATTCATCTTTTCTTCACCCTAAATCAATCAGTCCATCCTTTTCTTTCTATCTCTCTAAACTAATAACAAGATGATGCAGAAGAAAACTCTGGGCCGCAAGAAGATATCTATGAAGAAAATAGATGAACATAGCAGTCGCCCAGTCACCTTCTCCAATCGCCGGAGCAGACTCTTCAGGAAGGCAAGCGAACTCAGCGTTTTGACTGGAGCCGAGGTCGCCATCCTGGTGGAGTCTCCAGGCGGCCTTGTCTATGGTTTCGGCAGCCCAAGTGTGGAATCCGTCATGGGCCGCTACCTCGGCGGAAGTTCTACCGGGGCTCCGGATCCGCAGCAACCCGGGTCGGAACTCGACCGGGCCATGTTGGAACTCGACCGGGCCATACAAGCGCAGTATAAGCAGCAGTATTCGGAGAAATCCAAGGAGATGGAGGCTGAGAAGAATAAAAAGGCTGCCATGGAAGAGAAGAAAGAGGAGAATCATTGGTGGGAAGAATTATCTTTTAAGGGATTAGGGTTGGAGGAACTTGAGCAGTATATAACTGTAATGGAAAAACTCAGGGATAATTTGATCACTAGGGCAAAGGAACTGGGGATGATTTAATAATTTAATAATTACGCATGCATGCAGGATAGATGGTTTTGTTTTGTGGTACGTGGTAATAGCGCTAGGTTACGTATCTTAAGTTCTAGTGCATGAATTTACTAGCATTATATATTATGTATGAACTAGCTAGCTAGGCCAGCTTCTTTAATTAATTAGTACGTTTTTAATTATAAATAATGATGTTGGTTTTGCCAATTATCATGGATTAAAGGAAGTCTTTCATTTTAATTTCTTTTATATATTAACTCATGCATGTTTACATGCATGAGATTTCTTATTTAGATTATTATATGATTTTGATTGTACATGTGATGAGGTAACAATTATACCAAACTTTTTAATATCTTGTATAAACAAATTTATCATATAATTATGTACATGCATGTCCAAGTTAATAATTGCAGGCAGATTTTCTAAACAACGATACATTAATGCCTACTCATCACTTAAATTTATATAAGAATTATTCAAACTATTAAATTTAAGAATTATTTAAACTAAGACAGATTATTAGTTCTTGAATCTTTAACTAATGAAAAAATAAACTATTTAAAATTACTTAAGGGTAATAATTAATTTATGTAGTGTTCACAGTTTTGAAGAATCATATAAATAATGATTGACTAATCAATTCATTAATTATATTAATAGATATGTTTGGTAACTCATGGAGAATATTATATTATGCACATCATGCATAAGCATAACCTTAATTGGGGAGATTTTAAATATATCATACGTCATCATATGATATGCAGGCTTAATAACCCAAATCAATTCCCATAGAGTTTATGCAATGAATTCATCTTACACTTCTTAAATCTCATGATATTTATATATATTATTGGGCATGACCCTGCATGTCCCAACTCGGCCTGTACAAAGTACAAGCAAGGAATGAAACATATGAACCGACCCGACTTGGTACAGAATTCATCAAAACTTTTGCATTTGCAGTTATAGTAGCTCTATAACAAAAGTAAATTGTAGACAAATAGCTAGTTAGCTAGCTGCTTTTAAGCCCAAAAATCAAACAGTGAAGTATGTTGGAATTCCTAAATACACCAACACCAACTTAGACACCGTTTCATTTGAAAGTGCATGTTGTTTCTTCATGAAAGGTTGCGTCTCCATGTCAAGGTGTAACGGTTGTACAAGTAGATGTATTTGACACCTTATCAATATATATATATATATATTAGCGGTCTTTGTTCTCAGTAAAATAAATAAATAAATAAAAATTCCAAACTCCGGTATATAATATTCAGTCCCATATATTCTCGTGTAACAACATTTTGTGGTATTCTTTCTCCTTCTTGTTCTGTTTGTTCGGGCTGCTCTTAGGTTGTGCAAATCCTTTGAATAGTAACAGGTGAATCTGAGTTTATTGTATCCTGGGACGATTTGCCGTGTAACCAGGGACGAAACCAGGATTTTTTTTTTTTTGAAGGGGGGGGGGGGGGGGCAAGAATTATTTTTTTTAACAACATAATATACATTTAGAAAAAGGGTAATCGAAAAGAATGTATTGATATGGACCGTAATAGATGTAAGCTCGTCGAATTTCATCACACCACGAAATTTTCATATTTCGATACGTTTTCCAGGATCACGTTCCAAATAATTAATATCTCATTCTTTACCTTCAATTCTTGGTGATTTTAGAGAACGTTGTTCTTGTTCAGAGGTAGTCATAAGTGTTTGAACATTAAGCTCAGGGGTAAGTAGAGATGTGTCAACATGATTTGATTGCTTTCTCTTGAAAAATGAATCAATAGTATGTGATTTTCCCATAATTCTAAAACAAAAAATAAAAAATTCAATTAACTATACTACAAGAATGAGTTAATCAATATTATTGGACCATTTATTGAACTTTTTAATAATAAAATTTTCATAAATTTACAATCAAATATGTAAGGTTTTAGTTGGTTACTGGAAAAAAATTGAATATACAATTGGAATTAACATATACAATATTATGATCACTCATTAAACTTTTAAAAATTAAAATATCAAGTTTAATAAAATAAACAAAAAATTAAAAAAAATTAAATAAGGGTTTAAGTTGGTTACTTGAATATAAATGTATCATTCAATTAAAATAACACATACAATATTATGCTTAAATTATACAAACTTACAATTATAATAAAATTAATAATGATATATTTTCAAACCTTAGGGTGAACCTTGTAAATTTTTCAAACTTTGGGGGGGGGGGGGCGCCTGGCCCCCTCCAGTCCTACATTAGTTTCGTCCCCTGCGTGTAACCCTTTTTTGCACTCGCACTTTGGTGGAAGGGCGGGGAATTTGTCTTAAAGATAGCGAACAAATCGTGCCTTGAACTCGGATTCGACTTTGTCTCCATAATTTTCTATCTATTAATCTAACAATTTTAAGACAAATTCCCAATTATGGAGGCGTTGGCATCTACCGTTCAATCTATTCAAGTTATGAATCAAGACTTGATTCGATTGAACCGCTTTGACGGTCAATTTTTCAATCAGTGGCAACAAAAGGTGTTGTTCTTCTACTTTGAAGCTTGGGTACATTTTGAGTGAGGATCTCCCACCAATACCAGATGCGAAAGAAGACGACACCGATGAGATAAAGCAACAAAGAAAGAAACGAACTGAAGATGATTTTCTGTGTAAAGGTCATATTCTCAATGCGTTGTCCACCGCTCTCTACAACTTCTATCGCCATGTTCCGACGACAAAAGAACTCCGGAAGCGTTTGGAGAACAAATACAAAACAGAGGAGATCAGCGCCCGTAAGTTTTTAATTGATAATTATGTCCATTTTCGTATATTTGATGGGAAATCTATCCTTTCTCAAGTGGAAGAATTACAACTCCTAATGGATGATATTACCATTAGTGGAGTTAAATTGATGAGGAATTTCAAGTTGGAGTTATCATTGCAAAGTTACCTCCATCTTGGAATGATTACAAAAAGAGGCTTAAGCATCAGGAGAAGAAATTTTCTTTAGAAGATCTAATACGTCATCTTTGAATTGAAGAAGAGTCTAGAAAACGAGATGGACATGTGGACAATTTAGATCATGATTCTAAAGCAAATTTGGTGGAAGGAGAGTGAGTCTTTTGGCAAACCCAAAAAGAGTGGTATTCCTCCTAAGAATGATAAGCGTTTCAAGAAAAACACCAAAGACTTCAAAGATAGGAACTGTTTCTTTTGCAAAAAACCTGGTCATATAATGAAGAATTGTCGACTTCACAAGAAGCATCTGAAATCTCAAGTAAACGTGACTGAAGATTATGCTGCAGTTGTAACTGAAGCAAACCATGTCGACACCGATCGATGAAGGTTGGTGGTTGGACACTGGAGCCACAATTCATGTTGCTAAGTGCCGGAATGCGTTCACTAAATATGAAAGTGTTTCCGATGGACAACAAGTTAAAATGGGTAACAATGGAACTGCAAAGGTTATGGGAATTGGTTTTATTGAACTCAAATTTACTTCTGGTAAAACAGTTACTTTGAAGAATGTACGCCATGTTCCTGAGATCGATGAACAAAAATCTCGTTTCTTGTGATGTCTTGAACAAGGCAGGAATCAAGTTGGTGTATGAATCGGATAAGTTTATCTTATCCAAGAATGGTGTTTTCGTTGGGAAAGGGTATTCATGTAATGGAATGATTAAACTTAATATTAATAAAGATGTTTCTTCTATTTATATGATTGACTCTTTATGTTTATGGCACAATAGATTAGGCCATGTGAATTACCAATCTATTAAGCGTATGAGTAAACTAGGTTTAATTCTAAAATGTGACAATAGTGATATATCTAAATGTGAAGTGTGTGCTCAAGCGAAAATAGTGAGAAAACCATTTCATCGAGTTGATAGAACTTCAGAATTACTAGATCTTATACATTCAGACGTATGTGATTTTAAGAGTTTTGTGACTCGTGAAGGAAAGAAATATTTTGTGACCTTCATAGATCATTTCTCCAGATACACATACGTTTATCTATTGTCTAGCAAAGATGAAGTTTTTGAAAATTTTAAAATTTTCAAAGTTGAGATTGAAAATCAACTTGGCAAGAAAATGAAAGTGTTAAGGAGTGATCGTGGGGGAGAATATTTTCCTAATAAAGAATTTCAAGAATTTTGTGAAACTCATGGAATTATACATCAAATGTCGGCTCCCTACACTCCTCAACAAAATGTTCTTGCTGAAAGAAAAAATAGAACCTTGACTGAAATGGTAAAATCATTGTTAATTAGTTATGGACTTCCCAATAATCTATGGGGAGAAGCGTTACTATCGGCATGTCGTATCCTTAATAGGATACCACACAAGAAATCCAATATGACTTCTTATGAGTTGTGGTTTAATTGGAAACTAAATTTGAATTATCTAAAAGTTTGGGGATGTCTTGCTTATGTAAGAATCCCAGATATCAAGAGATCCAAATTGGGGTCTAAAACCTACAAATGTGCTTTCATTGGATATTGTAAGAATAGTAAAGCTTATAGATTCTTAAATCTTGTGTCGAATGAGATTATATAATCTAGAGATGTCGATTTCTTTGAGCATGTATATGCTAAAGATAAATTGAAACAACAAGAGTTGTCTATTGATGAGCACAATAATTCACATGAAGATAATGTTACTCATGAACAAAATCTGCAAGGTGATCCCAACCCACGCTTTTCGAAAAGAGCTAGAACCACAAATTATTCTTTTGGACCAAATTTCTATCTTTTTCTTGTTGAAGGAAATAGAGAAGAAATAAAGAAGGAAATTAAATTTGTGATGAATACGGGTGAAGATCCAACTTCCTATGTAGAAGCTATTGCTTCACCAAATGCAACTCTATGGAGAGAAGCAATTGAAGAAGAATTAGATTCTATTGTATCCAATGGAACATGGAAGTTAGTGGATTGTCCCCCAGGATCAAAGCCAATTAGCTGTAAGTGGGTATTTAAAAAGAAATTGAACACTGATGGTTCAATTAATAGGTTTAAAGCTAGGTTAGTTGCCAAAGGCTTTAGACAAAAGGAAGGGATAGATTTCTTTGACATATATGCACCTGTGGCTCGAATTAGTTCAATTCGATTACTCATTTCTCTTGCATCGATCTACCATTTAGTAATTCATCAAATGGACGTGAAAACGACCTTTTTGAATGGTGATCTAGATGAAGAAATATACATGGAAAAGCCAGAAGTGTTTGTTCAACCAGGCCAAGAAAAGAAAGTTTATAAACTTATTAAATCCTTATATGGCCTGAAGCAAGCTCCCAAGCAATGGCACGAGAAATTTGATGAGGTCATATTGCCAAATGGATTTTATACTAACATTGCAGATAAATGCATATATAGTAAGTTTAATGACGATGGTGGTGTTATTATTTGCTTATATATAGATGATATGCTAATTTTGGAACAAACTTAGAACTTGTGATAGAAACTAAAAGGTTTCTTTCCACTAATTTTGATATGAAAGATATGGGGGAGGCTGATGTGATTTTGGGTATTAAGATTAAAAGAGATCATGGTAGTTTAGCACTAGTACAGTCTTATTATGTAGAGAATGTGCTAAATAAGTTTGGTCATTATGATAAAAAACCAGTATCAACCCCGTTTGATTCTAATGTTAAATTAGTGAAGAACACCGGCAGATGTCAATCGTAATTGGAGTATTCCAGGGTCATTGGTGTTGGGTTTGTACGAAATCACGACGCAATCAAATTGCAAAAATTAGCGGAAGCATGGTATATCAGAGTTTAAAAAATTTCTACAAAACCATTACCCGGATCATCCTTTATGTAAATTATTAATTTAAAACGATAAATAAGAAGTTATGGAATCATACCCTTGTAGAACGAAGCTTCCACAGGTACTAGTTCAACTCCTTGTTCTTCGTGATCTCCTTGAATTTCCGGGTTAGATTCCTTCCTTTGATCAACGTTAGCCACCCAAGTGTTTGGCCTCTAGAGGTGATCCACCAAGGAAGATGAATTATCAAGAAGGAGGGTGTTTGGCTTAACCTTAGTTTTCTATCCTCTATAGAAAAGGAGTACTCTCCAACAATTGGAATTACCTCATCTAATATCTATTATAAGACTTCTCTTATATAGACATTGGTCAACCCTTCTAATCCTATTAGACATGGGATTTCTTTTAATTAATTAAACTCCTTTAATTAATTTAGACTTCCCACCACATGGGAATAATTAATTAAATTCATTTAATTAATTTGTCTCCTAATCTTATTAGGAATAAATGAGAGTACTAAATATTAAATTAATTACTAAACTCCTTTAAAAATTAAAATAATAATAATTGTAATAATATTAATAAGACTCCTCTTATTAATTTATATTTAATATTTCCAAAATATTAAATAATAAACATTAAGCTATTTAATTTATTCTATCACCATAGATTAAATTAATTATACTTAATGCATTATTACGATTATGCCATTACCTTCTTAAATAATTATTCTTCCTTTTATGGTGTGACCCTTTAGGTTCTCCATATTAAACCGGTTGTGAATAAATCAATTAAAATAATTTTAATCTTATTTAAATAAATAAATTAAATTAATAATCTATTTAAATAAATAATATTTATTCTACAATAGGGATAAGCCTCCCTAGCGATCAACGACTTTCCAGATAATATAGATTTCAACATTAATCATAAAAGAACCTGTGAGTTAATAGTTACCATACAATTCAATCCTTCCACCATACAATGTCTCAATTAAATATAAGACATGGATTTACTGTCAAGTCTTATTTTATTTAATTATATGTATTTCGATTAGAAAATGCACAACTCCAAATAATGCAAATTAAAAAACTCCTTTCTAATTTCATTTCACCTTGGCCAAGGATTCCTGGGTTGTCATTTAACGAATCACATAGGACATATCTCCTCTTTTACTAGAGGTGGTAGATTCTTTATTGATCATTCATTATCTCCATATGTAACTCATTATACCCAAGCATACCCTATATATGCCTTAAAAGGTCTTAAGGAATAAGTCAAAGTATAATTTGTTACATACAAGATACTATGATGATCTCAAGTCCAAGGATCACTTGTACTACTATCACATTAGGAATTCCTATTGACATGCGAGTAAAACTCCATTAGGTATTCCATAGCGAATCACGTTCAGTGAACTTATTCTCCAATAAGCACCTACATACTTGCTTTAGTGTCTCCACACAAATGATCATGAGATCAATCATCCTCATCCAATGAGCAAGCAACATATGTACCAATCTATCCGGATTTACTAATCCCCTTTTTAGTAATCCCACGATTGGGAACTATTTAAGTTTTAAAACTTTCTAAGAATTTAGATCTCATTAGCATGATCATCATCATGATTCTAAAAGCATTGCTTAAAACTATGGGTTATTTACATATTATAAAAACAGCAACATGTAGATAATTAAATGCCTTTAATAAATGAATATTTTATTAATAAATAAATAAGATTGTTTACAAAGTACGTGCTTTATCATCATACATGATTGGCTTGTATGCACACTACTATCAATCTCCCACTTGCACTAAAGCCAATCGCCATGGTATCTCATACCCATCTTCTCTAAGTGACGATCAAACTGCTGTTGTGTTAAAGCTTTAGTAAATGGATCTGCAATGTTGTCTTGAGAGTCTACACTCTCCTCTTTCAATGATTTTTTTTTAATCAAAGTGCCGCAACGCATGTTTAGATTCAAGATGAGACTTAGGAACTATTCCTAGTTCTGTAATGAACTTTTCATCTAAAACATCAACTTGCAGCTTCACTTACAGTTATATACTCTGCCTCTGTCACTGAATCAGCAACTGTTTGCTGCTTGGAACTCTTCCAACTCACTACGCCTCCGTTCAAGGTAAAAACATACCCCGAAACAGATTTACTGTCATCTTGGTCCGTTTGAAAACTTGAGTCTGTGAAGCCCTCGAGTTTTAATTCAGACCCACCGTAGACAAGAAAAATATCTTTAGTCCTTCTCAAGTACTTTAGGATATTCTTCACTGCCTTCTAGTACTCTTCTCCAGGATTCGACTGGTATCTGCTCGTTACACTAAGTGCATGAGCAACATCCGGTCTAGTACATATCATACCGTACATGATAGATCCTATTGCAGAAGCATAAGGGATCTTACTCATACGGTCTCTCTCCTCAGGTGTCTTTGGGGCCTGTTTCTTGGAGAGATGTATTCCATGGCTCATCAGCATGAGACCTCTTTTGGAATCTTCCATGCTAAATCTCTTTAGCATTGCATCAATGTACGTTCCTTGGGATAAACCAAGCATCCTTTTAGATCTATCTCTATAGATCTTTATCCCCAAAATATAGGATGCTTCTCCCAAGTCCTTCATGGAGAAGTGTTTAGATAACCAGATTTTAATCGATTGTAGCATAGGAATGTCATTCCCTATCAGTAATATATCATCAACATATAATACAAGGAATGAAATTGCGCTCCCACTAACCTTCTTGTACACACATGGTTCATCGTCATTTTTGATAAAATCAAACTCTTTGATTGTCTCATCAAAACGAATGTTCCATCTACGAGAAGCTTGCTTCAATCCATAAATGGATCGTTGCAGCTTACAGACTTGATTTATTCCAACCTTTGAAACAAATCCCTCTGGCTGTGTCATATACACATCCTCCTCAAGTTTCCCATTGAGGAAGGCTGTTTTCACTTCCATCTGCCAGATCTCATAGTCGTTATAAGCTGCAATCGCAAGCAAAATCCGAATGGACTTGAGCATAGCTACTGGTGAAAAGGTTTCATCATAATCAACTCCTTGTCTTTGTTTGAAACCTTTTGCAACCAGTCGGGCCTTATAGGTCTCCACCTTGCCGTCTGCTTCAGTCTTTCTTTTAAAGACCCATTTACACCCAATAGACTTAATGCCTTCAGGTGGTGAAACCAAAGTCCATACTTTGTTTTCGTACATGGAGTCCATTTCGAATTTCATGGCTTCAAGCCATTTCTTTGAGTCTTTATTACTCATGGCCTGTTCGTAATTCAATGGATCATCATCATTCATGATGCGTACCTCATCGTCATCCTCTACAACGAATCCATACCTCTCAGGTATCTTCGGTACTCTTCCAGATTTACGAACAGGGTGTGGTATAGTAGGTTCTTCTACTTGGTCAGGTACCTGACTTTGATCCGTGGTAATTTGTGGTTCTTGAGCTTCTTCAAGATATATCTTACTCCCACTGACCCCTTCATGGATAAACTCCTTTTCCAAGAAGGCAGCATGTTTCGCAACAAACACCTTTTGATCAGTTGGATGATAGAAATAATACCCTACAGTTTCTTTAGGGTATCCCACAAATCTACACTTTTCGGATTTAGTTTGTAGCTTATCATGTTCAAACTTTTTGACATAAGCTGGACAACCCCAAGTCTTAACATGCTTAAGATTTGGTTTCCTCCCCTTCCACATCTCATATGGAGTCTTTGGGGCGGATTTGGTAGGTACCTTGTTAAGTAGGTATGCAGCCGTTTCTAGGGCATATCCCAAGAAGGAAATTGGAAGGTCGGTAAAACTCATCATGGATCGAACCATGTCTAATAGTGTTCGATTTCTCCTTTCAGATACTCCATTTAACTGTGGTGTACCTGGAGGAGTCCATTGTGAGATTATACCATTTTCTTTGAGACAATTGAGAAACTCACCGCTTAAGTATTCTCCGCCTCGATCTGATCAAAGTATCTTTATACTCTTGCCCGTTTGTTTCTCTACTTCACTTCTGAACTCTTTGAACTTTTCAAATGATTCTGACTTGTATTTCATTAAATACACATATCCAAATCTTGAGTGATCATCAGTGAAAGTAATAAAATAAGAATACCCACCCCGTGCACTTGTTGTCATAGGCCCACAAACGTCTGTGTGAATCAATGTCAACAACTCTGTAACTCTTTCTCCTCTTCCACTAAAAGGAGATTTAGTCATTTTACCCATGAGACAAGATTCACAAGTTGGATATGATTCATAATCGGATAGCTCGAGGAGCCCATCTTTATGCAACTTGGATAATCTTGTTTCATTGATATGACCGAGTCTACAGTGCCACATGTAGGTATAATTAATATCATCTCTTTTCCTTTTCTTAGTTTGTTCAATTTGAAATATATTTTCTTGTAAGTCAAGTGTATAAAGTCCATTTCGCAAATTTCCAATACCATATAAAACATCGTCTTTATAAATAAAACAACTATTGTTCTTTATAACAACGTTAAATCCTTCCATATCCAATACAGAAATTGAAATAATGTTTTTAATAATATTCAGAACATAATAACAATTATTAAGATAAATGGACTTGCCCGAAGGCATTGCTAAATAATAAGTTCCTACTGCTAATGCAGCAACCTTTGCTCCATTCCCTACTCGTAGGATCACCTCATCATTGTTCAGCTTTCTACTTCTGACCAGTCCCTTCACATTATTACATATGTGAGAACCACAGCCGGTATCCAATACCCAAGTAGAATTTTGACTTTCTGAAAAATTAATTTCAATCATGAACAAACCTTGATTGGAAGTCGAAGCTTCTCCAAGCTTCTTCTTTGCCAGAAACTTCTTGCAGTTCCTCTTCCAATAACCCGGCTCGTTGCAATAGAAGCACATTCCTTTGCTAGCTGGATCAGATTTCTTTTGTTCCTTTATGTTCACCTTGCCCTTGGTCATCCGAGATCGGAAGAGCTCCTTAGATATCTCATATCTAGCTGTCCTACTTTGTTCACCATACAACTCCTTGAGGTGAATCAACATAGTAGGAGCATCCATGTTTTCTTGCTGACGCTGAAGCTCGTTATTCATGGATGCGAGCATGATGCATTGAGCTACAGATGCATCATCTTGCCACTTTACAATGGTGGCAATCTCTTCCTCAGAGGTTGTTTCTGGAACAGTTCCAGGGACATGTGAGTTTAGGACATAAGAAATCTTTTCAGCAGTGAGAACTATTCTCAGATTTCTTAGCCAGTCCGTATAATTCGGTCCGGTAAGCTTATTAGCATCAAGTATGCTTCGCAGTGAAATTAGTGATTTTGACATTTTTAAAATTCTGCATGTGAAAAATAACATTTTAGCAAACATTCATTTTATTAATTTTGCATACCAAAATAAATTTAGGTCTTTATTTTAAATTGGTATCTCCCACTATTTTTATCAAACTATATTACCCTCACTTATATAGTTCGGCAACATCTAATTAAAAAATTGCTAGTGAGAATAAGGATCCCATTTCAAATGTATATAACCTTGTGGATAGCACAACAAGCGATATACAAATAAATAGGTAGACAACTCTTGTCAATTACAACACTATATAACTCCTTTTATTTTGCCTCTTAAATCATAATGGTCAAGTGTGTGCACATCCGAACTAAAATGATTTAAGTTAAGTCCAGCCTAGCACTTCCATAAATTTAAAAAAGAAAAATGTTCGTCCTTGTGGATAGCACAACAAGACTAGATCGTTCAATTTTCTTGATAAGCATCAAATGTGATTAATTAACATCTTAAATACGCAATACTCGCCTTGTGGATAGCACAACAAGCTCATATTAAATATCTAATACTCTATTAATTTATCATGCTAGAAGGCGACGTTCGATATTCCAAATATCATTTGAACACTTCGGACTTAATATTATTTCTTTGAGGGGTTTGTTATTATTAGTCTCATCTTTGTTTAGCGCGCATGCACATATATATATAAAATACGCGTCATTTTATTAAACATGCGAAGCATGTTTGCATAAAATATAATATATATAATATTTAGCATGCAATATAGAATACTATATTCTACCCGGATTGATTATGGACTTTTATTCTAGTTTGGTTCACTAGAGCCACCAAGTGAACCAAAAGGTCAAACCTAGGAGTGCAAGAATTTAAATTTAAATATAACTATTACATTTAAATCCGGGCTCCATACAAACGGGTCTTCACGCGCTCCTTGCTCCTTGGTCTCCAATTTCTTCAAGATAATTCTAACTATTCTTATTACATTAAACTATTTAATTTAAAAAGAAACCTTGATCAACAGTCAAGGGGAAGTACATAGGAGGGAGATAGAATTTTACATCAAGAAAAAAAAATTAGAGAAGACGAGGTACGCAGACTCCATTTAATAAAACTCATTCATTCAAGCATTCAACTAAAATAAAATCCAATCACATTGGTCAAATAGTCCATAATCAATCCCCATTTATTTTCATACATATCACCATATATATCAATAAATAAATATTCATCTCATGAATTAAAACATTCCATATATATATGAGTATCATTTAATGGGCAATTTTAAATTGCATGAAATCCAATTTCAAGATTAAAATAAACTCTTTATTTTAATTATAAAATTATTTAGAATATAATATATAAATATATCATATTTATTTTTTAAAAAGAAGTCACCTTCTTTTATTAAAAGAGTCCTGCAGGTTTATTAAAAAAGTACTTTCCTGATGGGTCACCTTCTTTCTGGAGTAAGAAAGAGAAAACACCTTTTCTTTGCAGAATTCAAGATTAGCACCAAAAAAAAAAAAATTGTGATTCGTCCCAAAAAAAGTCTTTTTTTTTCTTAAAAAATATAATTTTATACAATAAAATTATGCCCAATAAATTATTTTAAATACATACCCATATGTATATGAAATCAAAAAAAAATTAATAATTGCATAAAGATTTGGCTCTGATGCCACTGTTGGGTTTGTACGAAATCACGACGCAATCAAATTGCAAAAATTAGCGGAAGCATGGTATATCAGAGTTTAAAAAATTTCTACAAAACCATTACCCGGATCATCCTTTATGCAAATTATTAATTTAAAACGATAAATAAGAAGTTATGGAATCATACCCTTGTAGAACGAAGCTTCCACAGGTACTAGTTCAACTCCTTGTTCTTCGTGATCTCCTTGAATTTTCGGGTTAGATTCCTTCCTTTGATCAACGTTAGCCACCCAAGTGTTTGGCCTCTAGAGGTGATCCACCAAAGGAAGATGAATTATCAAGAAGGAGGGTGTTTGGCTTAACCTTAGTTTTCTATCCTCTATAGAAAAGGAGTACTCTCCAACAATTGGAATTACCTCATCTAATATCTATTATAAGACTTCTCTTATATAGACATTGGTCAACCCTTCTAATCCTATTAGACATGAGATTTCTTTTAATTAATTAAACTCCTTTAATTAATTTAGACTTCCCACCACATGGGAATAATTAATTAAATTCATTTAATTAATTTGTCTCCTAATCTTATTAGGAATAAATGAGAGTACTAAATATTAAATTAATTACTAAACTCCTTTAGAAATTAAAATAATAATAATTGTAATAATATTAATAAGACTCCTCTTATTAATTTATATTTAATATTTCCAAAATATTAAATAATAAACATTAAGCTATTTAATTTATTCTATCACCATAGATTAAATTAATTATACTTAATGCATTATTACGATTATGCCATTACCTTCTTAAATAATTATTCTTCCTTTTATGGTGTGACCCTTTAGGTTCTCCATATTAAACCGGTTGTGAATAAATCAATTAAAATAATTTTAATCTTATTTAAATAAATAAATTAAATTAATAATCTATTTAAATAAATAATATTTATTCTACAATAGGGATAAGCCTCCCTAGCGATCAACGACTTTCCAGATAATATAGATTTCAACATTAATCATAAAAGAACCTGTGAGTTAATAGTTACCATACAATTCAATCCTTCCACCATACAATGTCCCAATTAAATATAAGACATGGATTTACTGTCAAGTCTTATTTTATTTAATTATATGTATTTCGATTAGAAAATGCACAACTCCAAATAATGCAAATTAAAAAACTCCTTTCTAATTTCATTTCACCTTGGCCAAGGATTCCTGGGTTGTCATTTAACGAATCACATAGGACATATCTCCTCTTTTACTAGAGGTGGTAGATTCTTTATTGATCATTCATTATCTCCATATGTAACTCATTATACCCAAGCATACCCTATATATGCCTTAAAAGGTCTTAAGGAATAAGTCAAAGTATAATTTGTTACATACAAGATACTATGATGATCTCAAGTCCAAGGATCACTTGTACTACTATCACATTAGGAATTCCTATTGACATGCGAGTAAAACTCCATTAGGTATTCCATAGCGAATCACGTTCAGTGAACTTATTCTCCAATAAGCACCTACATACTTGCTTTAGTGTCTCCACACAAATGATCATGAGATCAATCATCCTCATCCAATGAGCAAGCAACATATGTACCAATCTATCCGGATTTACTAATCCCCTTTTTAGTAATCCCACGATTGGGAACTATTTAAGTTTTAAAACTTTCTAAGAATTTAGATCTCATTAGCATGATCATCATCATGATTCTAAAAGCATTGCTTAAAACTATGGATTATTTACATATTATAAAAACAGCAACATGTAGATAATTAAATGCCTTTAATAAATGAATATTTTATTAATAAATAAATAAGATTGTTTACAAAGTACGTGCTTTATCATCATACATGATTGGCTTGTATGCACACTACTATCAATTGGAAGTCTTATGTATTTAATGCATTGTACAAGACCTGATATTGCGTTTGCGGTGGGTATGTTGAGTAGATTCACCAGTAACCCAAGTCAAAAACATTGGGATGGGATTTCTTGAGTACTTAGATACTTGAAAGGAACTATTGACTATGGATTACATTATCAAGGGTACCCATCTGTTTTAGAAGGGTATAGTGATGCTAGCTGGAACACTGATATGGAATCAAAGTCAACAACTGGGTGGATTTTTACCCTTGGTGGAGGAGCAATTTCTTGGGGATCCAAGAAACAAACATGCATTACTCACTCGACTATGGAGTCTGAGATGATTGCTCTTGGAGCTGCATGTAAAGAATGTGAGTGGCTTAGAAACTTGGTGATGGAAATTTCTTTGTGGAAAAAGCCAACTCCATCAATTACTATTTATTGTGATAGTCAGGCTACCTTAACTCGTGCTACGAGCAAGATGTATAATGGGAAGTCAAGACACATTGGTCTTAAACATAACTATATTAAGCAATTGGTAAGTGATGGAATAATTAGTGTGACATATGTTAAATCAATTGAGAATTTGGCAGATTCTTTGACGAAAGGACTTGCCTGAGAGATGATAAAGAAAACATCAACTAAGGTCTATAAATTATCAATCACCTCAACGGAAACCCAACCTAGGTTTTGAAACATAGGCTAGGTTCAATGGGAAAAAACAAGTTGAACGAGTGGTTATGTGGAGTATCGCTAGAAACTTTTCAGTTCTATTATTGGATGTTAAAATCTAGCGAATTAGGTTCTTGTCAATTTTTAGGTTGAGTAATATACTCTTAATAAGTTTATAGCGTTCAACTGGGATGATATAGACAAAAACATTCTTGATAAACTTACCTATATGAGTGAGGAGGTTTGGCCGCTTCCATAAAGAGATCGAGACCTTTCTCGAAAGCACTCGTGAAAACTGGGATACACACATGGCCATAAACGTGCGAACCTAAGAACTTCAGAACATATGTTCAAACGGATATGCTCAATGTGTCCGGCGGCTAGTCACATAAGGTCATTGGTTCAAGATTACGATCACCAAGCACCTGACAAAACTCTGATGCATTTGTGCTAACTGGAGGTTCAAGTCCAAAAGACACCTACCAGGTTATGTATTTGTTTCTAAGAGCGCCACATGATGTGTATATTTCGTAATGGGGGAGGATTGTTGGAATTCCGAAATACACCGACACCAACTTAGACACCGTTTCATTTGAAAGTGTATGTTGTTTCTTCATGAAAGGTTGTGTCTCTATGTCAAGGTGTAACGGTTGTACAAGTAAGTGTATTTGGCACCTTATCAATATATATATATATATATATATATATATATATATATATATATATATATATTAGCGGTCTTTGTTCTCAGTAAAAAAAATAAAAAAAATAAAAAAATTCCAAACTCCGGTATATAATATTCAGTATCATATATTCTCGTACGTGTAACAACATTTTGTGGTATCCTTTCTCCTTCTTGTTCTGTTTGTTCGGGCTGTTTTTAGGTTGTGCAAATCCTTCGAATAGTAACAGGTGAATCTGAGTTTATTGCATCCTGGGGACAATTTGCCGTGTAACCCTTTTTTGCGCTCGCACTTTGGTGGAAGGGCGGCGAATTTGTCTTAAAGATAGCGAACAAATCGTGCCTTGAACTCGGATTCGACTTTGTCTCCATAATTTTCTATCTATTAATATAACAAAGTATAAATAGCAGCCCCTTTTACATGATGCAACTTTCTAAAACATTGTATGCAAAATTGCAGAAGCACTTCAGCTTTTTCTTTCTTTCTTTTGTTTCTAAATTTAGAAATAATCTTCTTCACTATCTTGAATACTTGTACATATATCATTCATTCTCTGTGTGCTTCCTGAGGTATTAGCAATTCTTCATAATCATCAACTTCCACCTGTTTACATTTAGGCAGCAAAGTTTAGTTTCAGTCAATTGAGTATCGCACAATACGCTTGAAAAAGGAGGCAACTTGGTACCTCATATCTGCTGCCACCATCTGCGTTTGGATTGAAAGAATATATGTAGGAATGGAATGACTCATTCCTATGGAATAAAAAAAATTATGTTTGGTTTCGATTAGAATGAATTGAACCATCCTTTTTTTTGCTATTTTTGACTGAAATTTAACATTTTTGCCCAAGATTTCATGCCCAAAGCTTTGTGAGTAATTTTTTTTATCATTGAGTCACGAGGGTCTTGGGAGAGGGAGAGTATAGAATAACTCATTCCAACTAAAATGGAATCAATCATTCCAATCTCCATTCCATTCCTTCAATCCAAACGCATCATAAGTGTACTCCACTTGCAACAGCTAGCTTAGCTTCTCCCGGACAAGGATCGCAAAATCCCATGATGCCCGACTTCTTTACACCCTCATGAAGCTGCCCATTTTACAAGCCAGATGTCACATAAAATTTTCCATTAAGAGGAGAACCATTATTTGTGTAGTAGTCGGTTTTTCGATTCCTACTTATCCGAGTGATTTATATACACATCATAGCACAAGCGTACCTAGTCATAAAGCACATTCAGGTGCATGTTCATAATGGTAGATATGTTATAATTACACGTCAAAATTTAGTTTCTTCTCCAATTATGTATGACTACTTAGGATAGGCCAGAGATCAAGACACTAGCATAAAACTTTCCAAGAATGAAGCTTAATTAAATCACACCTACCAGGCTGCCACATGGAGTATATTTTATCTGACAAGCCAAAGCTAATCTCTATTATATTTTCTCACTTCCACACCTATTCAACTAAGAAAACTCCCTACCATTATTTATAATACTCATCTCATTGCTGATGTTGCAAGTTTCTTAGCTCTTTACTTAATAGCACTATTTCAATAAACTCTGAATATAAACTAAAAGGATGCATATATATGGTACTTCATGGTTTCTCCCCCGAATTTCTCAGATGTGTAAACCTAATCTTCTCCAGATACTGTTATTTGTGGTTGTTTATAATCGAGATATAATTATGTGTACCAAATCTAACTGAAAATCTAGAACAGAAATCACAAATAGGATATACAGCATATGTAATTACTGTTAGCCCAATTCAATTTTATGTTGCAGCCACTCGTCACGTTAATCATACACCGTTTAGCCCCAAAACAATTTAGAAAAGAATAGCAAAAAGATATACCTTAAGCTGATATCATCAATTAGAAAATTACACCTAAAACACTGTTCTCGTATATGTATCCAAATTACACCTAAAATACTTTTTTTTTTTTTTTTTTTTGTAAGTAATCCAGTTGAAATAAATACTATATATTTTTTAAGAGTCACAAGAAAAATCAAAAAAATAAAAATAAAAATAAAAATATCCAATTCAATGTCTAATTCCAATGTCCAAATAGACTTATCGAAAAAGAATAAAGAAAACAAAGTGATGGACAAAAAAAATAGAAAAGAAAAAACTTTGTTTATAATATATATAGTACACAAAAAATCAAAAAGCATAATTTATCCTTTTGGTTACAGTAAAATAGATTTATCCTTTTTCTTTTACCTTTCTATTTACTCCTTCAAATTTTGTAAAATTTATATTTTACCAAAAACATAATTTACACAGGCAAACTAGAAATACAATCTACACAAAAGGGACCGAGGACTGTAGAGAGTGAAGGGCTGGCATTAAATGGCGGCCGCTGTTGCTTTATCTCCGGCCAATTCTCTCCGCCTGAAACCCTTATCCACCACCGTCCGATTTATCTCCGCCTATCGCAAAACTTACCCTAAAATCCCCTCAGTTCCTAAAACTCTTGCTACCAATTCCCCTTTCTCTCCAAAACCCCACATTCTCCACTATATTCATCCACCTTTTGCCGGCGTCCCAATTCGGCGGCAATTCAGCAGTGTAATTGCTGCAGCTCTCTTCTCCGGAGAGGCTATAGAGAAACAGAAAACAGAGGTTTTGGTGACCGAAAAAGTTGGCAAATTTCGCAAGCGGTTGAGGATTGTGGATATAAAGGGAGGGCCTGATGAGGGTTTGGATCGACTAGGGCAGAATTTAGTTGTGAAGGGTTGGGTTCGGACTCTTCGTGTGCAGAGCAGCGTCACGTTTATTGAGGTATTCATTTCTTAATTCTAGAAATAATATTTTGTTTAAAATAGGAAACTTGAATTGACTTACATATTTTTGTTTAAGTTTTGCTCGAAATGTTTCAATAAATATGTAAACTTGAATGCATAGGTGAACGATGGTTCATGCCTTTCAAATATGCAATGTGTTGTCAACTCAGATGCTGAAGGTTATGATCAGGTAATAATACCAAGGAAATTATACGCATATTGTAATGTCTATATGACTTTAGATTATGCCAATTCATCTTTTTAAGCATTAAACTTTATTTATAGGTGGAGGGTGGCTTAACTACAACAGGTGCTTCGGTATGCGTAGAAGGGATTTTGGTAACCAGTCAAGGCTCAAAGCAGAAAGTTGAGTTAAAGGTCGAGAAACTGGTGACGGTAAGATATATCTTGGACAAATAAGGAACCTAGAAGAAGAGGGCAAATCTATTATAATATAGTCATTCGCCTAAATTGGGTTAATTAGTACTAACTCAGTTCTTCACAACAAGCTATTGTTGCAGTGTGACAGAAGAATACATAACTACATTGTGTCAGAGTAGATCAGATTTTTGAATGAACAATGTATTGAGATGAATGCATTACTATCTTGTATCAGAGTATCAGATTACTGAGTGAACAATGTTGTTCTTATGGAGTGAGGAATTATGGACTTATAGTCATAACTCATAAGTAAACGCAAGCATAGGTGAGGTATTTTTCCACTAATAATTTGAAGAAGTAGACATACAAAGGAAATTGTTGTATACCTCAGACCTAAAAACTTTCTGGTATTTTACCACAAACAATATGAAGAAATTGTCTTAGAAATAAAAATGTTGTATATGGTGGAACTGTGCTCTCTTTTTTCTCTTGTAGCTTCTTCCAAATTTTGTCCCTATGCTATGGTTCATATTATATGCTTTTAGTAATGACTTTTGTGCTTTTTCATTCATATACATTTTTTTATAGGTTGGTAAAAGTGATCCTTCATTTCCCATCCAAAAAAAGAGGGTCAGCAGAGAATTTTTGAGAACCAAGTCTCATCTTCGTCCAAGAACAAACACCTTTGGGGCGGTATGGTTCAGTGTTTTGTTTACCATCAAAACTTTTCTTTTATCATTCCTGTTTAGCGCATTTGATAGTTTGGATCCTACATCTATTCTTTTGTAGTTTTCTCTTTGGTCAGTTAGGGCTGTATAATGATTTAGCGGTCTTAGCGTAATCCAGATTAATTTTTCTTAATAGCTGTTCTGAGCATGTGAATTCCTATTTGCCATATATGGACACTTCAAATTCTCAAGAATCATTCCGTATGTACACCTGTCTGCTTATTGTGTTTTTACTATGATGCAAAGGCTGAGAGGCTTTCGTATATATATCAACTGCTTGCATTTGCTATAAAGTTCCCTATAGAACCAATAATCTCTTCAGTTTTTGTGCAAGTTGGTTTCAGGTAGCCAGGGTGAGAAACGCTCTTGCTTATGCTACACACAAGTTTTTCCAAGAAAATGGCTTTGTCTGGATCTCAAGTCCTATTATCACTGCCTCTGATTGTGAAGGAGCTGGCGAGCAGTTTTGTGTGACCACTTTGGTATACTCTTCTAAAATTTGTTTTTCTTCACTTAATGGATACTCTCTCTCTCTCTCTCTTTCATGTTTTATGTTTGTATTTTAACTGTAAGGATTTCAAAATTGAGGATTTTTCGAAAGAATACAAGCATTTTGTTTTGTCATTCCGCATCTGTTTCTTTGTCCATCTTTTTAGTAACTGGTAACCGGAGGAGACAACTTCTTGCCTTTAATCTCTAGTTTTCTTTCTTACTCGTTCTTTTTATATATTTATGTTTGTGTATGCATTATGTGTGGTGGTGATGGTCGGGGGGAGGGAGACAAAAAGAAATCCTTGGTCTTTAGTTAAGAAGTTTATAGAATATAACTAGCAATCAATTACTATTTTCTGAATCAATGAATATTTCTTTGCTTTGTTCACAAAATTAGAAATTCAAATAGATGTTTTATTTAGCAAACATGTCATTATAATATCATAGTTTTTTTATATATACAAATAATACCTTTCATTATTGGTTGAAGCAGATAGTTATTTTGTTCACCTATCCTACATAATTTGGTGTTTCTGTAAGATCTTTATTATTTGCTTTTTTAACAGATCCCAAGCTTCAGAGATGCTACTGATTCTCCAGCTGACGCCATCCCCAAAACTGCAGATGGTTTAATCGATTGGTCACAAGTAAGTAAAAGCACCTTCACAATGGAATATGGAGTTTGAAATGTCTTTATGCATGGTAAACTAAACCAACCTCAATTAAGAACCTTTCTATCGGAAATATAGTTGTTTCTATTACTAGTGTTGTACTGTTGTCAAAGTCGAACAAAATGCCTTGTACTTCAACTTGCTACTTTTAATTCTTATTTATTGTGTCTTTTGGGATTAAAGTAAAAACCAGCACAGTTTCCTTACAAATTCTTTTAGAAAAAGTACTACAAACATTATCATTACAATTAACCCTTTTCTTGTCCCCTCATTCTTTATTTAATATATTGCTATATTGGTGGACTTTAAGCTTCAGTCGTATCATGATTTGTTACTTCAGATTATGGGCCAAAACCATTGGATTTTGCACTGGTTCAACACCTGGTTATGATTTGAAAACAATTTTTTGGTGGGTGGCAAGCAAGTTGAACTCTCCTAAGACAATTGCTGCTAGGCATACGTGGTCCAAATTTTACCAGAGCCATGTTATCCAGTTAATTGAACATAATCTTGCTTTTGCATGTCCAACAATTTGGGTGTTTTTGACTGATGACTATGTGTCACCCTCAGACATCAAACATATACCAATTTGTTAATATTTTCTTTCATTGTTTTTAAGAACCTGTAGTTGGTTGGAAAAATTAAGATGATAGTCTCATACACAATAATGAAAACATGAAGATCTTTGATTTCTGGGCTTTGCTCGAAGCAATAAACCTTCTATGCCAAAAACCGCAATATTTGGGGTGTGAGGAAGGCTTGGTGGTTGCACACTTGAATTATCAAATATAAAAGGTTTAGACTTTACTACTTTAGAGACAGTTGATGTGAGAGATTACTTTACATTAACCCAATGCTAAGGAATACAATGTACACTAATTTTTTTAGCAACTAGCCCTCTCTCTCTCTCTCTCTATATATATATATATATATATATATATATATCTTTGACTAGAAAATGATATGTCTTTTGCCATCGACTATGCCATTCTGCCTGTAACTGTAACCTATGAACTGTATCCATGAATGTGATATCATTCATGTTGGATTTGTGCGAGATTTGTAGTTGTAATGGGGTTGATTTCATTTGCATCTTTCATGTGACAGGATTTTTTTGGGAAACCAGCATTCTTAACTGTCTCTGGCCAACTAAATGCAGAAACATATGCTACTGCTCTTACAGATGTATACTTTCTCTCTCTTATTCTCAATGTCAGATTAGTAGCTGTTGGGTGAATAATGCAATTTGTTTTCTTTCACCACATGTACAGTTATAGAAATTGATTTACTTTCGCCAGGTGTATACGTTTGGTCCCACATTTCGAGCAGAAAATTCTAACACTTCAAGGCACTTAGCAGAATTTTGGGTATCTATTGATTTTTCCGATATTTATGTGTTTCTTTCACAGATATAGGTCTTCATAATTTATGAAAAATCTCTTACAACTGTTTTACCCTGTAATCTAAGATGATTGAACCAGAACTCGCATTTGCCAACTTAGATGATGACATGGCCTGTGCAACTGCCTTTCTCCAGTATGTAGTACGTTACTTTCACATCTACCTATAAATTATTGCATATGGTTATATTCTGCACCATATTTTCTCATTCCTAAGTATATTCTTATGCTTTTGACTTGTGCATTCAAGGTAAAATATGTTCTTGAAAACTGCAAGGAAGATATGGATTTCTTCAATACTTGGATTGAGAAAGGAATTGTCAGCCGACTGAGTGTATGAAGTTTCAGCGTAACTTATCTTTCTACACTTTAAAATTGTTACGTTTCTAGTAATTTCATATTACGTATTAGGATTATAATCCCATCCAAGATCTTGTTTTCTTTTGTCCTCTATTATTTGGTATCTCTCGTAAATGTTTTCCTATTAACAGGATGTGGTCGAGAAAAACTTTGTCCAATTGACTTATACAGATGCAGTTGAGCTTCTTCTAAGAGCCAACAAGAAGTTTGAATTCCCGGTATTTACTTGCTCTGGTTTTGTGCATTGGTAGTGAAAATGGCTGTTATATGAAATTTTTGCTGATAGTTAGACATATGAAAATTATTCTGCAGGTTACTTGTACATTCTTTTCCAGTTAAATTCTTTTGATGAGGATTAGAGATATTTATCTAATTCACATTCTCTTATTCACACAATATCGGTTCATTTTATAGGTAAAATGGGGATGTGATTTACAAAGTGAACATGAGCGTTACATCACTGAGGAGGCATTTAGTGGATGCCCTGTAATAATAAGAGACTATCCAAAGGCATGATTTTTTTATCCCTAATATGTCTTACCGAGATGGAAAACAATTCGCGGCCTGATGTTTGAATTATAAAATATTTTCAGGAGATCAAGGCATTTTATATGAGGCAAAATGATGATGGAAAGACTGTTGCAGCGATGGATTTGTTGGTTCCTCGGGTACCATATGCATTCCCATTTCCTTTCACTTATTGCTCTGAATATAAGTCTTTTTATAGGTAAAGCAATTAAACTAAAAGGATGCCTAGGGGGCTCCCAAGGACACAACACATACAAAAGGGTAGGAGAAGAAAAAAAACTCCAAAACCCGCTAGTGTAACAGATGGTCTAGAAAACCTACGCATACCCCAGAGCTCCAAAAAAATAGACTCTATGCTCCATATTCCATCTCACATCAATAAAAAAAAGTAAAACAAAAAAATAAAATAAAAATCAAGAAATCAAGAAATGAAACCAAAAGTAACAGCGAGTTGATGTCTTGAACATGTTCTTCATATATGTCTCATCTCTTAGTTGTTACCTAATTCTGCTTGGATAGTTCAAGTGGTGCTTAAATGTAATATTTATATGCACACACGTTATATATATTTTGTTAGATTGGTGAACTAATTGGTGGAAGCCAAAGAGAAGAACGCCTTGATTGTCTGGAAGATCGGCTAGATGATTTGAAGCTCAATAAGGAAAGCTATTGGTGGTATCTTGATTTGCGACGTTATGGTTCAGGTGAGGTGTCTATCTGCTATTGAACTTTGACGGTACTCTTGCATAACCAGTCTGAGCCTATTATTAGTTTGTTGTAACTTCTACGGTTCTATTTATTTTTTGTCTTTAATTGCTAAAGATTAGAAGGGGCATCATGGCGTATAGCATTGATGTCTCAATTCTGAATGTATGATAATTGAATTTAGTGTAGTTGAAAAGGCTCAAACTCTGGATTATCGTCCAAGTAACGAGTTGGATACCACTTGTCCCCAAGCCTAGCAAATCCATATTCACCACACCATAAATTGTGAAAAGCTTTAAAAAATCTCATTTTATATTTTGGGAATCTTCTAACTTTTAACTGAAAAATGGTGAACTTTATTTGTGTTTCTTTGTCTTCCAGTTCCGCATGCGGGCTTTGGACTAGGCTTTGAGAGGCTTGTGCAATTTGCCACTGGGGTAGAGAACATAAGAGATGCTATACCTTTCCCTCGGACTCCTGGCTCGGCCGAATTTTGATGTCTCATACCTTGTGCTCAATCTGGTTTTATTACAATTGTTCTTCTAGTACTAGTTTAAAATGTTGGCAAGAGAAGTTTATGTCAAGTCCAAGGCAGGGTTTCTGACACCAAGTTTACAGCGTTGTAGTTGAAGAAAAAGGTCTGAGAACAACTTACGGTGTAGTTAATACTCATGGACTGTTTTTGTATAATGTAACACAAGATTATGCAGAAGTGACATCATGGATGCACTTCTTCTTTTGGATAATTTGTTACTATGAAAAGTTTATTGAGAAAAGTTGTGTCGAATGTGAACCTTAATATTTTTATTTTATTGACAACACTAAACTAAAAAAGTAGGATTTTCATTTTCAGATAAAAAGTTTTTTGTTGTGAAAAGGTCACAAATTGTGTTATGTAATTGTAAAATATTTGAGAGCAAATGACAAAGGAATTTGAGCCTGCATCCTTTGCATTGCAACGGTGGTGAGGTAGATTATCTTTGAACCTTGGATAATTTTTTTATTTTTAATTTTATTATTATTATGTACAATGGCAGGTGAGTGTGTCTCAATGCTCGTAAAATCTTTGGGAGAACGGCTATTGAAAATAATAATGAAACTTGAAGCCAGGAGGCCAGAGGGCTAAGCAAGTTGAGCTCCAAGTAGCAAATTTGGCTGTATTTTAAAGCAAATCAATATATTCATTTGAATATTACAGGTTGTCTGTATAAAGCAGTAGAAATATACAATTTAATTATTTTAATTTTTGAAATTCAAATCCCATGCATGCACATATACTGCTATTACTTGTAAGACAAGGTTTCAATTTACAAAGGCGGCTGGCTATCCAAAGGAAGCATTCAAGTCATAGAGCACCGCAAATACAAAAACACATCTTATTTTCCAACTTGGTACATTTTCTCTCTCTCTCTCTCTCTCCCCAATAAATGAACAAATAAACTGTACAGCAGTAAGCTAACACTCTTCTTTGCTATATTGTAAAACCATAGGGCTCCTCAAGCACCAGGATGGTGTCAATTTCTGATAGATTAACAAAATCTAATTCCTAAAAAATACAAAGCAGAAAAATTATATAATACAATAAGAGGAAAAAACAAAAACTCTCTTTTGGCGCTCCTCTTCACACAGTTCCACCTCTTACCACCATTTTACCTTAACGAGATGTCTAGCCGGGCTGTGTGCATTAGTTGCAAGGAGCAAAACAAAATATTTACATCCTTTTTGCCTCAAAGTTCCACTTCATGAAGATCGTCCCCATAACTACCGCCACTCACTGAGGAGTGCATCAAGGCAGGGTTATTAGGCATGAACGATGAGGGGGGCATGCCCAACACCTCTCCTAGAGGCTTCATTTCAGCTTTACTCGGAGGACTGAATGACTCAGCGAAACTCCCACTCCATGATGATGTTCTTCGAGAGAGGGATGAAAGGGAGCCATTGCCACTGCCACTGCCACTGCCATTGCCAATGCCAGTTGTCGTCGTCCCCTTGTTCGAGATGTTGTCCATGCTTGCAAATCTTTGCATGTTCATCGACGACGGTGGGGCAAAGGACTGGAATGAGTCATTCATAGATGATGCTATGGGATTTTCATTACCCGATGTATAGTGTTGGATGTTATCCGCAGTAGCATTCACCGCCTGTTCCACTGAAGATACTGGTGTGGGAACAAAAAAATTTGGATTGGAATTGCTTTTGGGTTCAATTGAAGGCACATTTGGTGACTGGAACAAGTTTGTTGGGTTTCCACCACCTTGATTAAAGGTGTCAACGTACCTGACAAAACCCAAGAAAAAGTGTTATCAAAGTTGTACTACCAGATACTGAGCTAAAAGGGAAAAATGGGTTCCCTTTAAGAAGCTGAATTAGCAAGATAGAGAAGGCTGTAGTTTCTAATCATTATGTAATAGATAACTAACCACCAGAAAGTCACCACTTTCTTTTACAGTCTCCTGGATATCTGAGAAATGATTATAGTATTATAAAAACACTATTAACTATTATAACGGGACACACTTGAGCATAACAGAGTAGATCCAGATACATACAAAGTACAAGGTCAATAAGAAGAGGTTGATTTTGTTACTATTACCTCCTGGAAAACACTTTTTTAACAAGTCTAGAAGTTATCTTCAGGTTGGAAGTGTACATGACTTACCAATGGGTATTTGGACATCCTAATTAAAGTAATTATAAAAGCAGCATCAAAAGAAACAATAGAACTGATTTGTAATTACCTTGATCTGACACCCATCCGTCCGCGTGCTGAGAATTGGTTTGAGGTGCGTGGAATAGGTGGGATTCCTGCACTATGTGCCGGAGAAGGTGGGCTTCCACTGCTGAGTGACCCTTCACTTTTTAATGCACTAGTCAAGTTGTAATCTGTTCTGTTCGGGAAGACCCCAGTTGTTGGTGGGGGTGGCGGGGCTGCTTCCTCTGCTGGTAGGTCAACACCTTCCTCTACCCATCTCTTAAGTTTCTCATCATAATAAAACTTATTTGTTTCACCCAATTTAGCCTTTAGCAGCGAATTGACAAAGAGGGGAGGAACAGTGTGATATGGAAGCCAAGAGAAACGCCAGCCAAATTTTAAAAACAAAAAACAAATAAGAGAAATGAAAGTCATTATTCATAAAATAATGAAAATCATGATATAATTCTAGGTGCTGATCTAACAAAAAGAATCTACCTGCTTGTCTTGGCGGGGCTTCAGAATTTTTTGTAAGAACTGGGAGCCAAAGCCAAAGCGGCCAAATCGAGATGCCCCCCCAGAGACAGATGCTTTACCATGTGCATTGGCAGACGTTGCCTCTTTTGATGAATCAACCTGATCCTATAACAAGGCAAGAACTCATATAATTCTACCAAGGAAACACAGTGACATATCAAGTTTATTGGGTAATAAAAACAGTTATGTTTTTTGTACAAATAGGAATCACCAACCTGTCTTGGAGTTCTACTAAAATCTGGCTCAGAAACACTTCTGTTATGCATTGTCATTCTATTGCCATCGGCAGTCCATTCACTTATGGGCTCCATTGAAGCCGAAGGAATTAAGGATGACATTGCCATTGTTGATTGACTAGCTGATACTCTAAGACCTGAGGATTGGTTATAATGTTCATTACCTTGTATACTGCCAACTGTTATCGATGGTGCAGGAGGTGGTAGGCCCCCAACAACACGATGAGCAGTACTATCAAATAAGTTGAGCAATTTGCCCACTAATTTTGCAGGAGCCAAGTTTGTTGAGAACCCTCCCTATAAGAAGAAAGTCCAGTTAATGGGATGTGTAAAACACTAATAAGATATAAACTAGAGAAAATCATTGTACCTGTTGGTGAATTTTTATCCTCTCCTCAAGAGATGATGCTAATTGTCTCCATGTTTCTACTTCAGGTGCTCGTCCAGTTTTTAGAGATTTTGATACTGCTTGGCAGTACCTGAATTGACATAATTATACTAAGAAACTAAAAGACAAACTTTTATGAGACATAAATAAAAGTTTCAAGCACATACTTCAATGAATCCGATACTTTTCCCACTTCAGCCAACATGTAAGCATATACAAGCTTATACGGTTGGAAAGGTAGCAAGATAAACTGAGAGTTCCCAAGCAACTTTGAGTATTCATATATCTCCGTCCTCTGCCCATGTACACGAAATGTCACTTCAGTAAGATGTCCTTAAAAGGCATCACTACCCTACTAAGTTAGCATATGGTTGATTCTTTCTTGCTAGAGAGAGATCAGGGTGTAGAGGAGACAAGACAACCAAGGCTCAGATTACTTACAAGCTCATACATGATGGCTTTGTGACACAAACATTGTAAGCTAGGTGTTCCCATAACAACTGTTACGTGGATTCAAATTATATAATACATGAAATGTTGGCTACTCATGTGGCCCTTTCCTAACATTTGCCAACTAAACCTCTAATTTTTCTACAGGTCCAGCAGAACTTTCACCCTGAATATATTCAGGGTCCCAGCCAAGTATGTGTAAGAAGACTCGCAAGAGAGCATCCCATGGTCCTTGTCATTTAATAGGGCTACATCAAGTTTAAAAGGCAGAAACATATTAAATAGAAAAAAAAAAACTATATATAAGAAATTGTTGGAAACCTGAATAAACCATATATATATATATGCAACCTCAAGAAACTACATTTTATTGGTGATATAGATTGACAGGTCAATAACTATACAAGCAGTAAGTAGCATGATTTATATTTATTTATTTTTCACAGTTTTCATGACAGGAAAAGGGCATGGGAGTGCATGGGGATTGAAAAGCACCTGAATAGACTGTGGACTAGCATATGTTCGGGGGAATTTAAAATGATCTGCACCAACAAGACACAGTCTTGCGCTGTCTGAATATGGCTCAAAGTTTGCTTCTGCAACTAAGTAGCATATGTGTGCAGCAATAATCTGAACCATATTTTTCACAGAACCAGAAAAGTAAATGTCAGGCCTATAAACATATATAGAAACAAGAAGTAAGAACATGTTAAACAACATGATGTGCATCACATACTTCGCTTCTTTCTTTCCACAAGCAATCTCCAAGATGAATAAGCACAAGTTCATCATCTTTTGTTCTATTCGCAGTTATCACAGCCAAATTCTCTTCCCAGTCATCAAGCATACCATTAGCACTGAGCTGAAATTAATAGCGTAGCAAAGGCTGAGCTTACTTGAAATGTTTTTGCCACAGATGAAACAAATCAAGGTGCAAAACAAGCAACCATTTGATTTTGGAATGCTTAAAGGTAAACAGGTTTTGGGAGCACTAAAGCTAAGGTTTTTTTTTGTTGTTGTCATATCTATCTGGGTACAAAGTCTGAGCATATTCTCTCCTCTTTTTTTCACAAGTAATTGGACAAATTTTGAGCATGCTCCACCGTTTTAGTAAATGCTTAAAAACCACATATAAGGGCCTTGAGAAAGTAGAATTTCCAAAGCACAAATCAGTTTGAGAAAATACCTGTGCAGGCGGTTGAGACATATTTATAGCACTAGAAATGCTACCGTCAGCTGCAGTGTTCGTAGAAAACACCTCCGCTGGTTGACCAGCAATTAGTAAGCACAATGTTCGCAAAGGAGACCCTGCTACCAGCTGGCGTAGTGCCATTTGCTTCACAGTGTCAACATAGAACTGCATGTAGACCCCCACCATTATCACCACAAAAATAAAATTTTAAAAAAAGAAGAAAAAAAAAGAAGGAAGAAATAATAACAGAGTCAAAGCAGTAACAAAAAATCATGGAAGCAACCATAGCAAATCGCAGCAAGAATAAGGATGAAAAATAAATTGGGACAAACCTGATCTCCAAGTTGCGCAGCAAGAACAAGTGCAGGCCCCCACAACTGACCCTCTTGTGCACAATGCAAAGCCTCTTTCATTCTACCACAAACCAGAAGAGTTTGAACCTCAGCCGCAGTTGCCTGAAAAAGAAATCTGCAGCAATTAGGAGGAAATAATTTCCGCTGGATAGAATACAAGTCTTCTGAACCATGAATACCCGCATCTGTCCTTCAGAAGGCAATTTCTGCAAGCAGTGGGCAAGAGCACAGTACTCATTGATTTGTGAACCATTCCTCTTTGCAGATGCAAATAGTCTAGCAACTGCGGATTCTGGAGAATCATTTTCCTATCAAAAGTAACAAGCTTAAAAGAATTTACTCCAGTCTCAACATCATTTCATGCATTTGCTGGTAGTAGAAAATGTATGATTTACTTTGAGTTTATAAAGTACAGTGGAAATCATTTTAACCCGAAGGCTTTCACACATGAGCTTAGTTTTAAGCGTGGGTTAGGTGTCAGATCACCTAACCGAAACCCACAGGGATGGATCATAGAAGATGTTAAAAACGGTTGACATGCCAGACCCTGACATAAATTTCTGCTTTTCAAAATGAATTGACTGGAGAAATATGCTAATAATTTCTAAGTTTATAGTGAATATATCATATATTCAAAATATTTATGAGTAACAAAACTCCAGATGGTGAGAATATTTTCCAAAAGTACTTTATGTCTTACAAAATTAAGGCTTAGCTAAAAATGAGATATCACGACTTGCGTTATAAGAACTCGACTTTGATGAAGGCCTAGGAGGCTTTACACGAGGGTTCATGGATTAGCCGCCAGGATATAATTGGCTATTCGTCTCATAATCCCTCTTAATACTAAAAGCTGCCAAATGCTGGATAAACTATAAGAGGGAATCTTTAGATAACCATGTTGCTTTGGATACAATCAGAGAAGGGGTTTACAAACAAACATAGTTGAAATACAAAGATTATTTCATCATGAAACTTGATGCTCATTATAGATTCAAAAGCAAGTTTAAAAGACAAGAAGTTGTTAACCTTCAACATGGTGTCAGTCCCAAAAGGAGAACGAAGTTTTCCATAGTGCTGACAAGCTATTTTGAGCAATGATAGGAGCATCCTTAAAACTTCTCCTTTCCTATAATCCATATCAGAAGATTCACAGTGTGTTATCCTCTCATCAGTCCATCTGTTCAATTCTTTAACAGCAACATTCCCACCAGTCAGTGGACCCGGAAATGATTGTCGGCAAAGAGTATGAAAGTAATCACATACTCCTGATCTGGTGCTCGAAGCATCAATCCTTCCATTCACAACTTCCATCAAGTTGAGTACAGATATTGAGCTTCCTACTGGATCCTTTGCACGTGATAAACAAGTATTCAGTGTTCAATAAGAGTGATTGTCATAAATATTCGAGTGAAATTTTCAAGTATTGAATTCTCATGAATTTACCTGTCTTCCATAGGATGCATTTCCAAGAGAAGTATTATCTTTCATTATAATAAGTTTCCCTCCAAAACCAAAAGCAACCAAAGCATGAGGAGGATGTCCTGCTGATGATCTCCCTGCAGCTGGAGCATAAGAGAACTGATGGCCACTCTGATACGGTTGCTGGGAATATCTTACCACACTCCGAGTGCCATAGTAATTATTTGAGGTTTGCATATACTCATTTTGCTCGATTCTTGACTGATTAAACTGATGACTAAGGTTTCCAGGAGGAATAAAACCTTGGTTATGACCTGGACTTGCTTTCTCATTATAAGAAATTGTTTCCCCATACTCATAAGATTTTTGCTGACTAACATTGTTGCTTACAGAAAATTCTTGGCCATAGTGATTATCTAATTGTTTGCTTCCACTAAATTCTTTAGTAGCCACACTTGAGGCAACAGAATCAGATTGCCACATGTTCGAACCCTGCTGATTGTAATTACAGAAAGACCCAGCCCAGTTATAATCTTGTCCTTCGTTGCTAAAGCCCCCAGATCCGTACTTATCAACTTTCCCATTAACACCCTGAGTTTTCAGATCATTTTCAAGATTAGTACCAAAACCATTTTGATTCAGATGGTTCTCAGCTTGAAAAGAAGATGGAGCTGATGACATGTATGTGTCCAAAGAGCGCCATTCTTGGGCGATTGTGTCATAATACCAACCAGGGTATTGAGCATCAAAAATCATATGGGAGGGATACTCATTGTTCCCTTGTGAAACCTGATTCCAATTCGACACACTCTCAGTGCTGTCAGCTGCTTGTGAAACCAGATTCCAATTCAACCCCCTTTGACTGGCATCTCCCGCTTGTGAATCTTGATTCCAATTAGTAACACTCTCAGTTGTGCCAGTCTGAGGTAGTGTTCCTACAGTAGACTGAGTAGTTTGCCGCAAATAAGAAACCTCTGATTTCCCATCACAAACAGCCATGTCAAAGCTCCCTTCTGCACTTGTAGTTGCATTATAACCATCAACTTGATACCATTGCCCTGTATTCTGGTCATACTTCCACCCTGGGTACAGAGTCTCCCAGTAATTCAAATCCTGCACATCTGCACTTTGTTCACGTTCAGTGCCATAAACCTGGCCCTCTTGATATTGCAAGTGATTATGAGCATTATCTAAGGAGGCAGATTTGTATTCTTTACCATCAGATACAAGGTTTGGTTCACTATTCAAATTCTCCACAGCATTCCCACCATCTCCAAATTCACCAAAAAGATCGGAGTATGAACCAAACCCATTACCACCATTTTGCAATGAATCCGAATTAAACGCACTCCATTGCACCTCCTTAACACCTGAACCTCCAGATCCACTAATCTTGCTTGCACTCAAACCTGACACCATATCTGTCCCTATATTGCCATTATTCAATCCACTGACCTTATTGGAATTCTGACTACTCTTGGTTGCAGTCAAATCTGATGCCAACTCTATCCCTATCACGCCCTTCATTGATTCAATTAAATTATCAAACACAACTGAATTCGATGACACTAATGAACTAGCCTTATCTTCTTTATGAGTGTTGGCAGGTGCAGTTTTATGATATTCTCCAATAGCTTCACACCCATTTTCGCCACCCGAATCCTCCCCTATACTCAAATTAGCAAAAGCTTTTGCCTCATCCGAATCATTGTCATCATCTAAATTGGGAACTGAAGATGATGAAGGGGCAGTGAAATCATCATCGTCGTCATTCACCAATTTATCAAAGAAATCCTCATCGGTCTGATCCTCCACCTGAAATGGAGGACTTGAAGCCATCTACACAAACCCTAATCCTAACGATCCCTTACAATTCAGCGGAACTACCACAAAATTATCGCAAAAATCAAAACTTTCACTCAAAATTTGAGCCAAAAAACTCAAGATCCAAACCGTAAACCCACTGATTCCCTCGAACAAATCTTAAAAGGAAGAAAATGAAGCGCAAAACATGCAAGATCTAGTGTTTCTCAGATATCACAAATTCTACCACAAGAACCAAACAAAATTTTTACCCGAAAACCGAAAACTTTGCCTTGATTCAACATGCAAAATGAATAGCAAACCTAATAAACATGTATCCCTCTATAAAATTAAAGATCAAAACAATAATTTGGATGAAATTATAATATATATATATATATATATATATATATAAATGTGTATCTATAAATTTAGAGATAGAGAGTGAAACAACTCGGGTCAAATCTCAATTCTGAATCAAATTAAATTCATCCAAAATAAAGCTTTAAATTACTGGCCTAATAGTATTTTTTTGGGTCATCTTAGTCCACCACAGTCTCACCCAAAAGTCATGACTGAAGGTATTATTGGTAGCAACTTAATTCTTTATAAACAGACAAATTTTTTCTTTATCTTTCGATGTGGGATTGGCGTGTTACAAACTTTCCCACTTAAATTTTTGACGTCCCCGTCAGAACCGATCGCACACACGGTCCAAAGATCTTTGCCTTTTTAGTCATTGTGGGATAATACCGGCTGGCTTGTGTCCCCACCTCCGGACCTTCATCTCTCCATTGTGGGATAATATCACCAGCTTTCGTATCCCCACTTTCAACCCGATCGAATGACCTGACCCGAGCTTTCGAGAGTCGATTTTGATACCATACTCTGTAACACCCCCTTTCCGAAATAGAAAGAGAGGTTACTCAAAACACAACAAAACTGAACGAAAATTCTATGCTACGAAAGAATGGTCTCAAAACTAATAAATATCAAAAGATAAACCAGAATAAATGTCAAACTGGCCCAAATCACAATCTAAGATAATTATTACAACTCCAAATAAATTAATATCTCAAGCCTAAACAGAATATTTCTAAACCATTGGAATGAAGTCCGCATCTTTTTAATAATTAGATTCGTTCTTTTCTTTTGATTCCGGATACAAAATTCTTTTAAGGGGTAGATGATGTAATACTCGAAAAATAAAATAAATAAATAAATAATTTTTCTTATAAAATATTTTAATTGGACTTTATCTTTTAATTGGGTCAACTAGTCATTTAAATTAATTGGGCTTAATTTGTATTTAGGTAATTTTAATCTTGTTAAAATTTAAAGAGTTAATAAAATATATTGATAACTAAATAAATAGTCAAACCTAATTTATTCACACATTATACTTATTACGTAATTGTAACTGAGGAAAAAGAAAGAAGGCGACGATAGAAAATAAGAAGAAAGAGACGATAACAAGTATGGAATACATGAACATATATCTCATTGTTGCTAATAATAAAGAAGGTATACATATATGATTGAAGACCAAGTTTATTATTGTTGGAACGGAGGGCATTGACCATGTTATATATATATATATATAAGGCCTGCAATCAAGACTTTGGAATTGGTTATCCTGGAATGGTTTTATTTTTTTGACAATTATATATGCATGATATGTAATGATTGGTATAGAGAGTACAAGTTTTGAAAAACTTAAGAATTTTATTATATTTTTATATATATATAATCATGATTTTTTTTGGCAGAAAGTGTACTGGTTCATTTAGCCTATATACATATAAATAATTTATGAATAATGAATATGTTGACCATTTTGGTTGGAACGGAAGGCTTAGATAATAATAATAATAATAATAATAATAATAATAATAATAATAATAATTTACAAACGTACTTATGTTAATCATTATTTTATTTAATTTGTTCGAACAGAAGGAGTTTAACGAATAATTTTTAAAATATAATTTGGGTATTACATTGCATAATTCAGGTACAGATTTCGTACTCCTTCAGCGATTCTCTTATTAAATTTAATTTGTTCGTTTTGTTTCTCGTTTCGAAAATGGTTATTGTTTCTCATGATCGTTCGTTCTCAAATTCTTGTGATAGTTTTGTCTTGGTAGTGATACTTAGAATTCGTGTTTGTACTCTTTGAATTCGGTTAACATATTTAGTGTTTATTTTAATTTTTTAGAGATGTACATGTTAACGTATTTTTGGAGTTTTATATTTATATTTGTTTCGTTGTTACATGTATATACTAGAACCCCTTGTGTTAATATTGTGTCGCATGTGTTGTGACATGATATTATTGTTAGAATATACCGTAGGGTATACCTGAGCTATAACCACCTGTGGGGGTACCACAGACATGTCCTCTTGGCACTAGAGGCATGACACCTTTCGTGACTGTGTGATCAGTCCACGGCGTTTTCATTTTGTGCTTCGGTGGGAGTTGGCCATTTGATATTTTGTTGTGGAAGGCGTATGGGTCGACTCTAGTTTTTTGTTCTGTTCTGCGGAGTGGCGATGTTTGTGCCAAACACGCCTTCCGATTTTACATACATTTGAATTTGCGGTCCAATATGTGTGACTTGCCTGTGTGGCATTATTTGACCTTGTCTGTGTGGCAAGGTATATTTCTGTTTTATTTTGAGCTGGTATGAAATAACACTCAGCCATTTGATTCAGCCTATTATTTCGTTGTATTAGTTTTGTTCGTTTCAGTTCAGTTTATTTATTGAGTTAGTTATTTCGTTTTATTATTCTTGTATTCTATATTCGTACTGGGCGTTTGGCTCATGCTGTATTTTTTCTCTGGCATGTATTCAGGGGGATAAAGGACAAGTGTGATGAGAGCTCCTTTCAATCCAATGGGCTAGAAATATTCTGTTTAGGCTTGATGGATTAATTTTTTTTGAGTTGTAATAAATACTCTAGATTTGAGTTTGAGTCTGTTGGCATTTATTTTGATTTGACCTTTTGATATTTATTAGTTATAAAGATTATTCTTTCGTGGTATAGAGCTTTCGTTCAGTTATGTTATATTCTGAGTAACCTCCCTTTCTATTTCGAAAAGGGTGCGTTACATTGTTTAATCTAGGTACGAATTCCGTACTCCTTCAGCGATAATTTTTTTAATTTTGTTATGTTCGTTTTGCTTTCGTTTAGATTTTGTTTATCGTTTCACATGATCGTTCGTTCTTAAAGTCATGTGATGATTTCGTTTTGGCGTTAATATATGGAACTCATTTGTACTCTTTAGATTAGTGTATCATGTCTAGAGTGTTTTTTTTAATATTTGTAGTAATATACATGTTAATATATTTTTGGAGACTCGTGTTGATTCGTTTAATTTAACATATACACGTTAGAACCCTTCGTGTTGATATTGTGTCGCATGTGTTGTGACTTAGTATTATTGTTAGAATATACCGTAGGGTATACTTGAGCTATAAATATCTGTGGGAGTACCACAGGCATGTTCTCTTAACACTGATGCATGACACCTTCCGTGGCGGTGTGATCAGTCCACGACGTCTTCGTTTTGTGCTTCGGTGGGAGTTGGTCATTTGGTATTTTGTTGTGGGAGGCGTATGGGTCGACCCTAGTTTTTGGTCTGTTCTGCGTCTGTTCTGCGAGATGTTTGTGCTAAACACGCCTTCCGATTTGCATGCATCTGGATTCGACCGATTCGATGTATGTTATGCCTGTGTGGCACTATTTTGATTGCCTATGTGGCATTATTTGACTTGTCTGTGTGACAAGATATATTTCTGTGAGCTCGATATGAAATAACACCCGACCATATAATTCAGCCTATTATTTCGTTGTATTAGTTTGTTCGTTACAGTTTAGTTCATTTATCGGAGTTGGTTATTTCATTTCATTATACTTGTATTCTATATCTGTACTGGGCATTTGGCTAATGCTGTATTTTTCTTTCGACAGATAATAAGGGGGATTAAGGACAAGTGTGATGAGAGATCACTTCATTCCAATGGTTTAGAAATATTCTGTTTAGGCTTGATATATTGATTTATTTGGAGTTGTAATAATTACCTTAGATTGTAGTTTGGACCAGTTTGACATTTATTCTGGTTTACTTTTTGATATTTATTGATTTTTAAACCATTCTTTCGTGACATAGAACTTTCGTTCAATTTTATTGTATTTTGAGTAACCTCTTTTTTTATTTCGAAAATAGGGTGTTACATAGAGAGACAGTGTTTGAGACTTTGAGCAGACACAAGCCCTCGATTTCGCGCAACAGAGATTTTAACAGCACACCGCATGCTTCATTTTTTCCATTTTCCCCTTCTTTCTATTATTGTAATATTGTTTACTACTAGTATTTTTCTACTTATAGAATTAATTTAATAACAATGAAATGAAGGTATGCATTACCCTCTTTTCTTAAATGTATATTTTTATAACAAGATATAATGTAACTAACTCTATACTCCATAATTTATCTTTGCATGAGTGATGAGTCCATAACTCCATGCCCTTTATTATATGTTTAGGTGATCTTCTTAGCTCTAATTAAGGTCGTAAAATGAACAAAATAATTTATATTTAGTTCGTACTCGTTCGATTAAAAGTTTGATTCAAGATCGATTCGAAATATAAATGATTTAAATATGGGCAAATTTTGAAATTCAATAAATTATTCGAACATTTTTAAATTATAATTTTTTATTGATACTCGGATCATACTCGAAATTTTCAAATTACTCAAACTCGATTCAAAATTGTGCTCGACTTGGTAGTTAAACGAGTCTCAATCAAATATTATTTCATACTCGATAATTTTTGTGAACCAAACATAAACAACTCAATACTCGGTTCGACTCGGTTCATTTATATCCCTAACTCTAATGATAAACATGGTGACAACTCCTTTTTCCATTTAGTTATAATAGTCCTATCACATGTTCTAATCCTCTTCGCTACAAGCTCTTAGCTCTTACTTATTTTATTATTGAAAAATAATTGTATCGAATAAAATTATATGAAATCGTATCAATTGACTTTTAGAATGTATAAATTAACTTAAAATGAATCTTATATTTTGAAGCACAAGGGGTAGACTTTGTATGGGTAGGTTCCTTGAAATATTAATTTACTTGATCTTCATTATAGTCTACTTAAAAATTGTTTATCAAGTTGGGATATGATATACACTATTATGTTTTTTATGTTTATATTGTCACCAAATGTAAGACCCATTTTTTGTTATACAAAGTTGTTGGTTTCGTGAAACAACCGCAAAGACGGAGTAATAGAACACTTGATTCATACACATCTGCGTATATATTCATTTATAGAAATAAAGAAAGATAGATTAAATTACTAAGCAAAGGATTTGCATGTATAAATAACATGGAATGAAGCACAAGAAATCTGGTAGTCTTAATTTTTAGTTAATTTATAATTAACAAAAAAAAAAAATATTGAAACAAAGGAACTGATATATTCACATGATCCTCTCTCACATGAGTGTCTCAATTTTATATAAAAAAAGAACTATATAAAAATATCAAAAACATATAAAAATAGTGCTCTCGTGTGAAATCCCAACAGTTGATCGTTGTTCATGGATTCAAATCTCTATAAAAACATTGTGGGCCAGTGGATTCTCCTAATCGGATCCGGTTAGTATGAAATTATTTTTTTGCTAAGTAGGTCAATTGACCAATAGAATACTGACACACATACAGCTTGTCTGCGTATCAGTATTCTATTGGCCAATTGACCAACTTATCTCAAAATAAATTTCATGCTAACCACATCCCTCCTAATCACACACACAAAAAAGGTGACTCTCTTGAAGCAAGAATGAACTAATGTAATAGTTATAGGTTTAAAAACAGAGAGATAAAAGTATATATAATTTTAAGTCGAATGTAAAATAGGACTAGCGTGTGATTGATTCAGTAAAATAGAATAGTAATTGCATGAATTGTTAGAGTACATATATTATCTCATATAAAATATTTTGATAAAATATGTCTAATATATATAATGAATGAGTCAATTGTTTTCGTATAATCGATAGATATTTTGTAAGAGAAATTGATATTAGGCTAACATGGATCACTTATTTAGTAGTATTTCTTATCCCTGTATTTATATACATTTAAAATTATACATATTTTGTTTTCATAAAATGAAAGGATGTGGACCTTAGGTGGTCAGCATCAAAAGGATTTCCGCCCCCAATTCCCAACTCCAAAGCCCGGCTATGACAACAGTAATTAGATGCTCCGACAAGGTTACTTTTGTCATTGAGAAAATAAGTGGATAGTTTAGAAGCTGTTTGTTTATAAAAGAAAAAAAAAAAAAAAAAGAAGAAGAAGAATTAGAAGAAGAGGATGGATGAGATTACAATATTACATATATATCGTAGGATTGAGCAAGGAATCAAATTAGAATTGAAATCGCACAAATCGTACCAATTAAAATTGCACCAACGGTTCCTGCGTATGTAGCGGTTTTAGGTGGGTTGAAAAACTAAATTTACGGTTTCGATTTAGTTACTAATAGGACTGAGCAAAAAAAGGGTATAACCGAATTACCGAACCGAACCGAAATAAAATAATCGCTTTTTATGATATTTCATTTTTTTAATAATTCGGTTATAACCAAAATTAATTACGATGTTCGGTTAGTTAATACGGATACCAAATTTGAGTCATTCGGTTAAACCGAATAATCGAATAAAATGGCTTACCGAAAAAAAAGAAGACGAAATCTCTTGCTGAGTATAAAACCACTGACTCATCACGTGACTCAGTACTCTAATTCTAATGTCTTGTGTGGTGTCCCTTGTACTCATCAAGCATCTGCATCACGATCCCACTAACTATCCCACTATGTTATACTCTGGTACTCTGAATTAATTCCCATCTCAGTTCCTCTCTCTTCTTGGCTCTCAAGTCTCATCTGATCTCCGTCTATCAGATTTTCGTCTCAGATCTTACCTCTCGCACCTCTCTATACTCTGTCTCTCTCGGACATCCTCTCCGGCTCTTCGCCTCTCTGGACTCTGGCTATCTCCCGGCCTCTGCGTGTTGCGACCTCTTTTGAGTTCCGAGTTCTTCAACCTCGAGGTCCTCGACTGCTCGATCTCTTCCGAGTTCTTCAACCTCGACGGCTCGACCTCTTCCGAGTTCTTCAAAATTGAAGTGCATGTTGTTTAACTCTCGTCTCTTTGACCTTTGTACTCTGTTTTGTATAAATTTGTACTTTTTTAGTGTTATGATTTTTAGGAGCTGAAGATTTTAAGCCTTTTGTAGTTATGTATAATGTTTTACCCAAATAAAGTGCTATATTTTGGGCATCGATTGCTATTGGGATTTCAGGAGATTGAAAATCAAATTTTGGGGTTTTTATATTTTCTGGGAATTTGATTTCTGGGCTGGTGGAGATTTCAATTGAGATGTTTTGGGGATTGATTTCAGAACCCTTCTGGCTGTTGATTGCTACTTGCTAAGCGTATTGGGAAATTGGACTAACTCGGCTGAAATCTTTTTTCTTCTTCCGTGTGACTTGGCTTTTGAGCTGAATTTTACTGAATTCATTTAAAACTAAGAGGTTAGGATCTCTTTGTTTTGCTTCTTTTACATGCTCCTCAGGTAATAATTGTCTATTGAGCTTTTTACAGTTGTAAAAGAGACATTCTTTTGGGTTGAATATTCTTGATTTCTTTTGAGTTTTGAGTCTGTAAATTTTGTCCAACCATTTTAGTTTCGGTTATTACCCGAATACCCGAACATACAATTCGGTAATTCGGTATTCGATTATTACCCAAATTCGGTTAGTAGTTCGGATAGTTAAATTATGAAAATTTTGGTATTTGGTTATAACCGAATAGCCTATTCGGTTCGGTTATAACCGAATGATCAGTCCTAGTTACTAGTCAAAATCGCACACATAAAATCAAAATCAAACCGCACCATGAAATTTAATTAATTATACAATCCTATTATAGAAGAGATGTTTCATTTAACCTTGTGTAATGGTGTATGCCTAAAAATTAAAGATAAATGTATGCCTATAAATTTATAAATAACTAAGAGTTCAGAAAAACAAAACAGTTCGTGTGGTGGGATCATTGGATAAAGTGAAAATCACACCATACCCCTTTACTAATGGAAATCTTACAAGTATAATAAACAATACTACATTTGATCAAATATATTCCTATAGCACAATTATTAATTTAATATTTATAGATTTTCTCCTAACACAGCATTTCATGATTAAAACATACTCCTCCATACTCTACTTGGGTATGACTAATGGTGCCACACTGCCACTCAAAACTACAAGTATATTGTGATGAGCTCAATAAGTTCCCATTCCCACATGCTCAACAAATTTTAAGTAAATTAGCAACAACAACAAATTTATTGGACAGAAAATAATGAGGATTGAAACTCTTTAAAAGGACACATATTATAATTAATTCAAGAATGTTATATAATTGTTTGTGTATCCTGTATACATAAATAATAATAATAATAGATATTGCACACCATTTTACGTAAGATGAACAATCACCATTTGGGAGGGTTGAACCGAATTCAAATAAAATTACATAAAATTTTGTTGTTTCAATTGATTTTGAAACAGAAATCGCACCAAATGAAACTGCATCGCACGATTCAAAATTGCACCCATTACAAGCGATTTCATGTGCGATTTTGGATTTGTCAAATCGCACCTAAATAATTTTATGTGCAATTTGAGCTTCAAACTGTACCAAACCGCACCATGCTCACCCCTAATATATCACATGGAACAGGTGGGGCCTGGGAACAAATAAGCCAACGGAAATACTAAACACCACCATCTTTTTTTCTTCCACAAGCAAATCTCCATCCATAGTACCCACCCATCTGTCTATATAAATGCCTATACCTATAATATAATATATATAGTAGTAATATATATAACTCTGAAAAGGAGTACAAAGGAAGTGAACTAAAAGAATAACTTTGCAGGCCCTATAAGCTAGTGTCACCTTGTTCATTTCTAGTACTTTCATTTATCCCAAAAAAATGTATCATTTGCATAAATAAATAAATAATGGGGAATACTATTTTGTACATAAATTTTTAATATTTTTATATGATTTTCTCTTACGTGAAGGTAAAATTCATTTTATTTTTATGTGACGCCAAATATATGTGAAAATAATAGTTTCCATAAAAAATGTTTCCTAAAAAAGAAGGAAGTTGATGTTTCTAACATGAAAATATACTATTCTCACATAAATATATAATGATAATCCCATTTTTATGTGAAATATTATTTTTTTAATGTGGAAAATATCGGCTTTAAGAAAAGAGTTTAATTTATCTTGTTTCAGATAAATAGTACACAAATTACAAAATGATAGGATGTTCTCAATTTTTCATAATTTCACTATTGTGTTATCACTTGGAACTAAACATAATAGTAGTACTAATTAACGGAAGTGGTTAGTATGAAGTTTATTTTGGAATAAGTTGGTCAATTGATCAATAGAATACTGACACTCAGACGAGACTATATGCGTGTCAACATTCTATTGATCAATTAACCAATTTACCAAAAAAATAATTTCATGCTAACTGGATCCCTAATTAACACATTTTTTCTCATATAAAAATGAAATATTGTGAAAATAGTAAAAATAATTGTGCAAATAAAAACTTCTTTTTATGGACTACACAACCATCAAAATTCGCAAGAGCTACAGGTCACAAGTCGAGTCATTCATTGATCCATGAATTACAAATTGACAAGAACCAATTTGACCCAATTGCCCAAAACAAGCAAATATATTCCCAAATCAACAACAAAAGCAGCAGGAACCAAAATAATCCCATCATCATATAAAAAAGAAAAGTTGAAAGTAGTACTAGCTAGCTAGCTAGCTAGCTAGTCATGTCCATTACTACATACTCTATCAAGTATCAATAAGTTGTAAGCTTTCGAATCTGTCAACGGCTGGTTTGGCTACCTATTTATATATGAATTGAATTGATGGTTTCAATGCTTGATGGGATTACACGCACAGTCGTCTTCATCTTCTTCCATCGGAGCTGGCAAGTTAAGATCTATCAACTTCAAACCACCACCAAAATCTTTTCTTTCCATCACCAAATTTTCTCCAATTTCTACTACTACTTGTTTGGGAGTAGTGGTTGATGAGCTTGAAGCAGCAGCAGTTGCTGTGGCTGATGATGAAGAACCCAAAAAGTGTGATCTTTTGTGCCCACCAAGGGCTTGACCCGACCCAAACGCTTTGAAGCAAATCGGGCATTCATGCACATGTTTCTTGCCCACCATTTTCAATTCCGACCAGTTCTTCATTTTGTTGTGACTCGTTCTGTGTCCACCCAGTGCTTGGAACGATTTGAACACTTTCTTGCAAGTCTCGCATTCGTATATTCCCCGACTCTTCCGACTCGGCCAAATATCTCTTGAAAGCATTATCAGGCACAATGCAACATCTTCATCTTCAGGGGAAAAAGTATCAGAGACTGAACTCACCGTTTCCAACTCCGCCACTGGCTCGGTTGAACTGGGCTTCCTCTGTTTTGGGTTGCTGTTGTCCACCGTTTCTGGCTCTGCCGCCACCCACATTTTCCGAGTCCGCTTGGATCGCCTCCGAGTTGGGTTCCTGGTTGACTCAGTCTCACTCTCTTTGTCCTGATCAACAACCGACCCGACATCTAGAAACTCAGGATCTGCCAACTTGAAACTCTTCTTTGGGTTCTCTCTCAACTCATAAATCATAGCTTTCCCTTCTTCCTCTTCTTCTGAAGAAAAAGTTGAATTTGACTCGGTATAATCACTGGGTTGAATCGGTTGCTGCTGTGGCTTCGGATGAATGGGGAGAGGAGCCAAATGGGACCTCATGTGACCACCTAAAGCTCTACCATTAATGAAACTCCTAGTACAAAGCTTACACTGGTGTCTCTCCATTAGAGAGAGAAAGCAGAGCTAGCAAACAAAGATCAAAGCTTTCTCTCTCTAAAACTATGTGTATCTATCTATATTTCTCTCTCAAACTATATATAGAGATATATAGGTGGAGAGAAGAAGTACAGAGGAAGTGGGTACTTAAGAGGAGTAGGTGACAAGCATTCCTCCACCAAAACCACACACAAGCCAAAAATACTATCGGTCTATATATATATATATATATATATATATATATATATATATATATATATAAACTTGTATGTATAGTTTGGGTTGTAAAACGCATTCATAAATTAATTTATTTCAGTACTGAGAACGGCAAAATAGTAAAGAAAAATTAATAAAGCGTGATCCTTTCTACCCGAGTGGGAGTGGGATAAAGAGGGACAAGTAACATGCAAATCTTGCCCATTCTTTTCCCTGAATAAGTTTCTACTTTTACTTCAATAACTTTGTAAGACTAATTGCCATTATTATCACTTTCATTTATTTCAGATGTAATTTCCTTATTGTTTATCATATGTTAATTTCTCTCTAAAATAAGTATATTTTTCATGATTAGTTATTTTTTTCAGGCTGAGTTTCAAAATTAGAGATATATTTCTAATTTTAGACTATAAATTGACTTGCATTTTCTAACATACTATTGCTTATAGTATTGATAGAATTGAAATTTATAATATGTCAACAATCCTATAATTTAAAAATGCTAAGAATATTTTTGGAAAAAAATAAATTTCCTTATAAGTTGTTATTTTAAAAACGTATATTTAATTTTATAAGTGACAAGTATCAAATTAAAAATATGCATTTTGTGACCCATATTAGTAGGCGGCATAGTATCAAGTTAATTTGTGAGTGAATAAAATAAAGTTGTTAATATTGTTAAAGTAATAATGATATTGTCAAAATAAATACATATTTAAAGACATTTTTTTTAAAAAAAAACTTTACTCTTCAAGAGATCTTTATTGTTCTGATTATATTATTTTTATTTTGACAATATAAATTGCCTAAAAACAAAAATAAGTACTCCAAATTTCAACTAGGTGATTTGGGCCGGGTTGATGGTTTTGATCACTTGGCAAGAAGTATTGATGTCACCACCCCGAGTTACCAAGAAGGAGTACTTTACAGAACTATACAACATTTAAAAAGTAATTACAAAAAAAGTGCATCCACAAAATAATTACAAAAAAAGTGCAAAAAATTCAAACCATTCAATTTCAAATTAAATAAGGAAACCTAAAATCAAGGATAATTAATAATTCAAATTCAAATCTTTTGGATCTAACAACAATTTCAAATCCACAATTCAAAATTCAAATCAAAATGAGAAAATTAAAAATAAAAAATTATGAAGGAGTTAATGTTCATCATTCTCCTCCACCGCCTCCCGCCGCCGCCGCCGTCGCCACCACCGCTATATCGCCGGAGTTGCTATTCTGAATTTTTTTTGACGATTTGGTTACCCACAAAAATTAAAATGGTTAACTTTATACGAAGTTTGGCTACCAACTGCATCACATTCAAAATAAAATTGGTAATCAAATAAAACTGAATTGGTTACCTTATCAAAAGGTTTGGTAACTAATTGCATGAAGTTTGGTTACCAACTGCATCACATTCAAAATAAATTAGTAACCTAATAAAACTGAATTGGTTACCTTATCGAAAGGTTTGGTAACCAACTGCATGAATTTTGGTTACCAATAAATTGGTAACCTAATAAAAATGAATTGGTTACCTTCATACCAAGGTAACCAAACCTTCATACCAAGGTAACCAAACCTTTATAACAAGGTAACCGAACCTTCATATTAAGGAAACCTTCATATTAAGGTTCGATTACCTTGGTATGAATGTTTGGTTACCTTGGTATGAATATTTGGTTACCTTGGTATGACTGTTTGGTTACCAACATATAAAAGTTTGGTTACCGGTGGAGGTGAAAAATGGACCGGTGGAGATGGGAGGCGGAGGGAGGAGAAAGGAGGCGGGAGGAGAGGGAGGGGGAGGGGGTGGGGCGTGGGGGGGGGGAGGAGAAAGGGGGCGGGAGAGGGGGAGGCGGAGGGAGGGGAGGTGGTGGGGCGGGGGCGGGAGGAGGGGGAGGGCGGTGGGAGGCGGAGGGAGGAGAAAGAAGGGCCGGGAGGAGAGGGATGGGGTGGGGAAGGGGCGGGTGGAGGAGAAAGGGGGGCGGGAGGAGGCGGGAGGAGGGGGAGGAGAAAGGGGGCGGGAGGTGGGGAGGCGGGGAGGCGGGGATGGGGTGGGGCGGGGGCGGGAGGAGGGGGAGGGAGAGGGAGAGGGAGAGGGAGAGGGAGGGGAGGAGGAGGAGAAGGGAGGCGGAAATGGAGTGGAGAGAATCATGAGAAAGATAAGGAAAATAATCGTGGCCATAATTAATGGGATAAGATTGCACTCTTTTTGTAATTAAGTATTGCATATGCATTAATTTTGTAAATATTTTATTTATGCACTTTTTTTGTAATATTTTATTAGAATGTACTATTATATGTAATTGTTCCTTAAAGAAAAGAGGAGTGATCTCTAAGTCTTATTCTTTAATATATACTTTCAAATTAAATATTCTATAAAAGGTATTACTAGCTAGCTACAAGACATATTAATTAATTATAGGATTAAATATACTTTTATTACATTAAGTATTACTAAATTCATAATTGAACCCTTTTATGCTATTATCAATTAAAAAATAAGACATTTGTATTTAAAACTTTTTTCAATTTATGACTCTTTTTTGTGGAGAAATAAAATTTTGTTTCTGGCATATTCCGATGGTAAAGAGGGCAGCTAGCTTTGGGCCTTCTTTTTTCCAGACTAATGGGAGAAAATGGGAGAAATGTACTAGCTGTTACCCATCTGTCTCATAATATATGATATTTTAGAGTTGTGTATAAGAATTAAAAAAATAATTGTATAAAATTAATATAATATCAAATATCTATAATACCCTTAAATTTTTATATTATAGAACGGAGGGAGGAGTATAATTTTCCATCACTGTTTTTATTTTTGGTAACATGGTTGCAAAACTAATTTTATGATAAAAAACCGGTCTAACTATACACCACACCATCAAAATACCGGGACCCATAAACAATAACTTATTTATTCTCTTCACTCTATTTTTGTTCAACTTATTTTGTGCGAAAAATGTATAACCTTTAATACAAACGTTAGAGTAATAAACTTTGCATTGATCTACTTTATTTGTTAACCCAAACAAGTATTAGCCAATTAAAAGATAATCAGAAGAAAGAAAGTTGAATATTGTTCTGTTAAATTATGGATTGGTCTTAAATTGCTCATAGACAATGTGGATTATGGATCATTTCCTAGATTTTTCTAAATTATTGGGACAAATTTAAAATGTATAAAGAAAAAAAGAAAAAAAGAAGAAGTGAAATAGGATTCTCATTTTTGGCCTGGAGAGTAGTATTAAAATTAATAATAACAATACAATAGTAATAATAATAATAATAAATACTATATTAAAATACTTAATATAGTTATAGCTCGACATCTTATATATATAATAATAATTAATTAAAATACGTATGAATAGGTACCTTAACTTTTGCTAACTTTCATTGGACGCCAACATCTACAAAATCTGTGGCCACAAGTTGATTTAGGGGGTGTTTGATAAAAATTGAATGAATCTGAATTTGAATGAGTTGAATCTAAATTTGAATGAAAAAAGTTGTTTGATATATGATATGTCTGAACTATTTGGATAACATATTTTTATTATTTTATTTCTCTGAGAAAATTCAAAAAATTGGTGTAAATTTATTTTATATTACTTAATATAATAGTTAATATTGTAAAAAAAAAAAAACTCATTCAACCGCTCATCCAGCCAAAAATGGGACTAAACCATTCAGCCCAAATCGTCTGAATGGCTAACCGATTCAACCATTCAAATGATTTTTTTTTAAAACAAACACACTAAATGACTGAATCAATTAGTCATTCAGCTAATTAATTCTAATCAAACAGTCCCTTAAACTTTATTTAATTTATCACAATAATTGAGAATCATGCAATGAAAATAACGTAAGTAATGTATCACACTCACATTTAGACAAGTCAACTTGATCGTTTTACTATTAATTTACTACAATCATTTCCCAAGATTTTTAATTATAGCCGTTTTTTCGTTTGAATAATTGTTGGGTGTCTAGATCGAGTATTAGGATTCAGAATTAGGATTAGCTACTTCCTATATTTGGTTTTTAAAGTATACTCTCTCTCTCCCATAATATATGGCGCTTTATATAATTTTTTTATTTTTTATTTTTTTGTGATTTTATATAATCTAAAAAAATTAACTATAATTGTTTTAAAATTATCCCTCATAAAAAATATTACAAATGTGAGAGAGACTTGAAATTGTAAGATTAAATTATGTAATTAATGGAATGTTTATGTAACTTATTTATATTATAAGTTAGTTATTATGGTTAATAATTAGATAGTGATCACCAAATCTATGGTAGTGAGTACTCAGGTTTGGGGGCGTCAACCACATATGTTCGAATTCACTTTTTATTTTTGTTAAGGAATAGATAATTGTCGACGTTGGAAAATTTAAGAATCTCGCGGGTCGGTTATTAACCCGATTTTTTTCAAACCGATCTTCCTAAGTTTTCTACCCTTACTCTTTTTATTTATAAAAAAGGTTTTGAAGAGATTTTTTAGAAAAGAGGCCAACATGTGTTTATGTTGACGATTTGATTTGATTTAACAGAGTCGCTAGTTGGTAGATTTAAAAATAGTTGTACCAGCTCAACCGAGTTTGATTTGAAAAGAGACCCAATTGCTGGACACTGTCGAAATTGGATCTTTAAAATCAGAGTTTTGAGTTTGGGGGATTGGTTAAAGTGTGGGGAAGGTGTTAGGCACCCCACGACTCCCGTGTAAATACGGTACCGCATCTTTTCAATATTTCCCTTAAAACTGTGAATGCGTGAGTGAATGCTGTTTAAAAATTGGGCCTATTGATTTGATTAATTGAAAGTAGTGTTTTGCTTCGTTAAACCTATATACGAAGGGTTTGATTTGATTTGAAAATCATTCTTTGATTTGATTTGCAAAAAGCATTTTGATTAGATTTTCTTTTGAAAAGCTTTTCTTTTAATTGAATTGAAAATGATGTTTTGAAAGCTGGTTGATCAAACCTCTATGCTGACATAGGAATTGAAGCTTGTTGATACTTTCAATTTATCTTTATAGCCTTAAGGCTGCATGTGAATGGTGATTTGTCGGGCTGCGAAGCATCCTAGACCACAGAAATAGACAAGTGTCGGTCTCCTCATGGGTATGAAAACTATCGGAGGGACGCTGACACGACAATCCATATTTTTACTAGATCGAGACCTTAAATACGGATAACCGTTTTAAGGTCTGTGTATGTACATTTTATAAAAAAACTGGCAGAGTACATTTGTAAATCGGAGTTTGTCCATCGTGGGAATTAGATTCCGATCGTTTTGATCGTGAATCCCACGATTCCTAGGCTCACATATGAATAACCAGAGACCTGCACAGTTTAAATTTGTACAGAAATAGATAAATATCCCAAAATGGCCAGAATCGAGGATTCATTCAGTAAATCCCGGTCCGCACGGTCAAAGCGTCTCGTTCCCATTAGATAGCGATTTAAGGGACGCGAGGTTGCTTTTGAAGCTGAAACTAGAAAGAATGCTAGATTTAAGAAACTCTCACCATTCTAGCTTTCCGGTTCAATCTGGATGTTTTGAACCGTTTGAAAACTAGAAATGGAGAGATTTAATTAAATCTAGTCCGCCCGCAGACATGTCAGTGCCAATTCATATAAAAATGAATATCTAAAGCAACAATTGAATAGAATGAGCAAAGCAATATATATATATATATATATAAATATATATAAAAGCTGTAAAGGGCGATGGATTTTCACGCCGGTTCCCGGACTAGAGTTAAAATATATATATGTATATATATATATATATTGACAGAGACGTAGTCAACCAAGACTGGGAAGAGGACTAGTGATGGTGAAGGCTATTTATACATGATACATATAAAAGCAGTAAAAAGACCACAGAATAATTCAGGCCAAACTGGAATGTAAATTGCAGGAAAGTAGTCAACCAGTAACTGGGGAGAGCACCCAGTATGGTAAAGAGTGCAAAAGCAGTATAAAGGCCATGAAATAATCCAGGCTAGATTTGAATGTAAATTGCAGGAAAGTAGTCAACCAGTGACTGCGGAGAGCACCCAATATGGTGAAGAGTGCAAAAACAGTATAAAGGACGATGTGTTTTCATGCCTGTGTCCGGACTGAATTGAAATATATATATATATATATATATACACATATATATTGACAAAAATGTAGTCAACCAATACTGGTGAGAGAACCAGTTATGGTGAAATTCGCTTATATATGCGTAAATATATATAACAGCGGTAAACTATCTCGGATTTGACATCCGGGCTTAACAGAATTAAAATATTAGTATATATACAGTGAAATATATATATAAAAAAGGGCCAAACCCAGACTGGGAAGATAACCCAGTTCGACGAAGTTGCCAGAACGTGTGTGCTAGTGCATTGAAGCTGCTGGAGCTGACGGATCGTCAATCCGAGTTGTAGAAATGCAAAAAATTGAGTTTATGTACAAAAATGTACCAAATTTTGACAAAAACGTCCACGGAACAAAGTTCCGGGCGTGTTTAGAAGATGAAACTTCGTGTGCAAGTGGAAAACAGTGCAAAGTAGTAGTATTGATTTTCTGATCCTAAAAATACTTACAATGGACTGCAATACGGGCATTTCGCCAAATCGTAGGCTCTATATGTCCAAATATACAGGTTATTTTCTGATATGTGGTAGTATATGGGTATATTTACGTGTTAGAGTGAAAATATTTGAGTTTGGAAGAGGTGTAAAAGTCGCGAAATTGAACTGGTAGAGCTTCGCTGCATTTCTTGCTTATGAAAATGAGAGGGGAGTGCCCCTCTATTTATAGAGGGGAGAGCCGCAGCTCTACCTAGGGCAGCCGTAGGTAGAGGTGCGGCTCCCCTGGTGGGGCCCGAGGTGCCGAGTTCCATCGTCTCGAAGTATGTGCACTCCAGACAACGCGCAGTCGAAGTCGAAACTTTCTAACTTTTGATCGGAGCGTCCGTTTGAGGCGTGCGATACCTTTTCGAAAAGCTCTCGCCGAGAGTGTTGCAATGACATGGGATACAACATTTTTCGGATCCAAGAAGATGGGTTCATAACCAGGTCTTCGATTCTCTGCAGTTTATCCGTTGAGCTGTCTTGGTTTGTTGGCACTCGGGATCGTCGTTATGGTTCATTCTGACTTCGATGGCATCAATTTGGGTTGAGTTTGACCGAATCGGTTGAGGTTTGATAAAATGACCATTTTGCCCCTCCCGGGGTGGTCCTTAACTGATCTGGCTTCCCAAGGTTGTCTCTGGGGCTGAACTGCACTTCCCGGATTGATGCTGGGGCTGATCTGTACTTCCCGGGTTGAGACCGGGGATGACTGATGAGTGAGTTTTATACCCATGCATTGGTATTCATTTTAGCTTGAGTTTTGGTGTTTTTAAGTATTTTTATTATCATTTTACTCGGATTTATGTTACTTGTGCAGGAAGCGGAATATGTGTAAAGTAGCATAAAAGAGTCATGTTCAGCATACTTGGGCCCATGATTTCTGCAGTTTGCAAAGAAGTAAGTAACATCAAGTGGGGCGGCTCCATGAAAAAGAATTATAGCAGTTAATGGACTAATTGGGCTGACCAATTAAGGACCAAGGAATTAAATCATCCGGACAAATCCTCTCTATATCTCACAACCCCACTACCCCCAAACTTCCCCCAATCATTACCCACTCCCCCACGAATTAGGAAGCCACAACTCCTCACTACACTAATCCATTCTCTTAATACAACTTCCCATCCCACTACATCCCCATCACACCTATTTATCCCCACGCCTCCTGCAGTACACCCCCACCAAATCCATAACCCCATCCCACGTAGTCCCAAAACACTAACCCCCCAAATTTACGGATACCCACTATCACCATCATACAGATTTCAAAAATTCAGGAAGTGCAGGCACCGACCTCCTCTCCCCCTTGGAACATCAAACATTTACTCCACCAGACCGTTATTCAACATCAACTAAGAGAGCAAACTCACTCAACATCAAGCCAACCTGACCGTGCACACCAAGTGTTCGATAAAAGTACTGAACAACAATTCTTTCGAAATACTTAAGTTTGTGCACAATTACATCTTGCCACCACGCCCACAGAAAAAGCAAAAGGGTGAAGGGTCATCCTCCGCCGCCGTTCCCCCGTTCGACAAGAAATTTTTTTGGAACGCGGCCGCCGCCGAACGTTTTGAGTATGTGTCGGGAAAAACCCTCACCCCAGAACGTGGACTTACACCAGATCCGGTGGATGGACAAATGGACAGTCAAATTCATGAACGACGTTGGCACTATTTCACACAATAGCCTAACGCGGCGGTGGTCGCCGTAGTCAAAGAATTCTACGCCAATGCGGAGAACACCCCTCCGTTTAGAGCATTTGTAATGGGAAAAATGGTCAACTTCAGTGCCGAGACAATAAATGCCTTCTTCAATATCACACCGCTTGCTATTTGTCAATACACGCAGTTGCGAGACGCCGGGATAGATTATGATCAGATTATCAAAGAAATTTGTAAACCGGATACTGTATGGGTGAAAGACAGGAGGAAAGGCACAATCATCCCAAGGTCCACTTTGAACAAGTATGGGAAGGTCTGATATTCCTTCCTCTGTGCTAAACTATTGTCGTCCACACACACCAGCGACATTACTAAAGAAAAACTCTCAGTATTGTATGCAATTGTCAAGGATCTCCGCATAAATATTGGGACAATCATTAACTTCTCAATTCGCCGGTATTTGCAAGGGGGATTATCGGGAGGACTACCACACCCATCACTTATCACTAGGCTGTGTTTGCAAGCAGGTGTCGTCTGGGCGCCAAATGAGCCAATTCAACCACCATTGATGGTTCTCGACTCAAAGTTGATGAATAGATTTGAACCTTGGACGGGGGCAGCATCACATCCGCGTGGCCTCGGTTTTATCTTTCCAGACTCAGATGGAGAGGAAGATGAGGCTGAGGATGCGGACTACATACTCTTCGACGATGAAGTGGACGCTGAGGCACCTTCAAGTCCAAACAATGCCATTCTCAGCGATATTCAGCTGCAATTGAGCCAACAAAGAAAACTTCAATCTCAACAAAGAAAGATGACTGACAGAGTAGCGGCTAGACAGAGTCATATATTCAACAATCAGATCCAATTTCAAGCTGATGTCGCTGCGGCATTTGCCCTAATCACTACGGCCTCCGATCCAGTGCAGTTTCATAGCCCATAACCACTCCCAGCGTATCCACCTTCCTACTTGACAAGGAGGAGGGTGGCGGACCTGACGCTTGACTTGACAGGGAAGTCCTGACACTTCAATTCTATATTTTTCACAATGAGAACATTGCTTAGTTTAAGTTTGGGGGTGGGAGTTTATTAATCATCATAATTTTGCTAGCATGCTTGCATGAATAGGTTGGTATAATTTGCATAATAGAGGTTGGTATAATTTGCATAATAGATTAGTTTTCTGTGTTTTAATAGCGTTAGTTAAGTTTTATGCTTATATAGAAAAATGAAAAATCATAAAATACCAAAAAGAGTTGTTAATTAGGTTTGTATGAGTCAGTAGTGGTAAGAAATAACTTTAGCCTGTGATGAGACTGGACTTACATAAGAACATTAACATGATGATAACTAGAATGTTGATGTGACGCCGCCCCCAGAATAGGTCCAGTCATTGCAACCCATTCTGAGTCGCCAAATACATGGTACATAATTCAAATACAATCTTTTATATCACACGATCGTGCAAAATACGACCACACAACTGTGAGAATCAATACAAATATGTAGAAAATATTAACATTCAAACTAAGTCCTCATTACAATTATTATCACACTATTTATTAGAAATAGTGAGGACTACTACTGCTCTAACTCGGACCATCACTCTGTCTCCCGATTAGTTTTCGCGACATTCTCATTTCCTGAAGAGGACAATAGATAAAAAGGGTGAGCTCAACTAGCCCAGTAAAGAATATTATGACTAAGATAATGGAAAATAAATTATCGTTAGTCTTCAACAATTCAGATAAAATATTATTGACAACAAGTTTTAGATCAATATTCGCAGCGAAAATAACAATTCATTAGAAGAGTTAAGTAGAGAATGAAGTCTACTATCTTTTATGATTTAAAAGTCCATCATCAATATTTTATCCCTGTAACATCAATCAATATACATCTAAAATCAAATATTCATCTTTGTACTACGGGCCAAATATATTCATTTGTATCACCAGTGGTCATGTTCATCTCAACACCTGTCCATCTTTGCACTACGACCAAAGATATTCATTAGGTAATCATTCATCTTTGCTCTACAGGCAAAAGATATTCAGTTATATCACCTTTTAGGACTGAGAATGATGAAAAATATTTTAAAGAACGAATCCAGTGAGATAAAGGACAAAGACTAAGGATTCGTATTTTAGTTTATCCAATTCAAAAATACTTCGTAATAATCAATTATGGAGCAAAATTCAAGAATAAAGCTCAAAACTTAGATCCAATCAAAGATAGGAACCTTAACAAGCAATTTGGACAAATAGAAGAAAATTTAATTTTTTCGTGAATAGTGCCGTATACGTGAATAGTAACCCTGACGGAAAAAGTAAGAATTTCATAATAAAATACATGACAATATTTTGGTATAATAATATTGAAAAGAATAACATCATTTATGAAAGAAAATAACATCCCTTACCTCAAAAGAATAGTACTTCTGGCTGAAATATCGGATATAATACCGAAGAAAATTTGCACTGAATAGTAACACTCAAAGTATCTAAATACTCACAAAAATACGCTCGATATTATAGACAGAAAAAATTTCTGATTCTGGTGTGATTTTCAATTCTAACCTAAGCACCCTATTTATAGGAAAAGCTTAGGATGTCAAAGTAGACTAAATTAATAAAATATCAATATTCTTTAAAAAAAAATTACGCACACTTCCTTGACCAAAATATCAGCCACCACACCAACCAAAAGTGGGGCCCACCATTTTATAAAAAAATATTTATTTTCGAAACTTCAATAATTCATAATAAATAGCCATTTTATCAGAAAAATATAAATTATATATCCTTTTCATGGAAAATTTAATTATCTACAACTTTGTAGAAGGAAATTTTTCTAAAATCTCAACCGAATATAGCTGAAATCCATAATCGGATGATTTTCCACACCAAAATACTGATAAAAACACCTCAGCACTAATTCCTTCTTTTATATCTATAAAATAAATATTTTCTTATCATATAAATCAATAATTAATTATTCACAAATAATATTACAAAACTACAATATTGACAACCAGGTCGTTCTCAGGAAAGAGGGGGCCTTCCGATAAGGATTTCTCCTTACTGGCGCGCAATTAAATAACCCCTCCTAGACAGAACTTCCTTAGACATTGTCAATAATGCTATCTAATAATATTATTCAAATAATATAAATTATTGAGTTGATAATGTGAAATACTGTGCAGTGACAATTATTGAATCAATAATACAAAATATCAACGGCAGCAATTATTGAATCAATCATATAAAATAGTAACGTAATAATTATTGATATAAAATATCAACGTAGCAATTATTGAACCAATAAAATATCATGCAATTATTGAATCAATAATATAAAATATTGAACAGTAATTACTGTAACAATTATTGAGTAGTGACTTCTTACGTAAGAATCAATAATTCAAAATACTGTGCAATACCGTGTGCTACTGTGCACAACGCGTATTACTGTATTTTTATCACCGAGTATTTCAACAGTTTAACCGTAACAGGTTTACCGTTATTTATAAAAAAGATTATTTTTGTCGCTTTCTATATCTGACAGTTATTCCGTTGTGGGGTCCACAAATAGCTGCGCCGTCGTACGAATATTTCCCGACAACAAGAATATTCTACGGCCAAACGAATATTCCCCGACAACAATGAATATTTTATAACCACTTGCTTATTTTAAAATATTTGCACATTTCACCCATAATTTTTCACATTTATCAAATCAACACCTTACTGTTTTGAAATAATATATAAAGAAAATTAAATCTTTATTCATAAAAGTTGGGGTCTTACAACCTCCCCTCCTTATGAAATTTCGTCCTCGAAATTGACGTACGTACCTGGTATGTCGAAAAGGTGAGGCTACCTCGCTTTCATTTCTGATTCCAACTCCCAGGTCATTTCCTTAATTTCATGGTTTCTCCACAAAACTTTAACTTGAGGTATAATTTTTGAGCGTAGGACATGCTCTTTCCTATCCAAGATCTTGACAGGTACCTCCTCGTACGTTAAATCTTTGGCTATCTCGTCTGGTTCTAACTCAATAATTCGGTTTGGATCTTTCACATATTTACGAAGCACGGATATGTGAAAAACGTTATGAACACGAGTCATGCTTTGAGGTAAAGCGAATCTATAGGCCACCTTTCCTACTCGGTCAAGGATCTCAAATGGACCAATGAATCATGGATTGAGCTTTTCTCTCTTGCCAAACCTCGTAACTCCCTTCCACGGAGCAACACGTAATAACACATGGTCTCTAACATTAAATTCCATGTCCTTTCGATGAAGATCCGCATAACTCTTTTGTCGATTCTGTGCCGTTTGTATACGTTGTCGGATCATTTAGATCTTTTCTGTAGTCATACGTACCAACTCCGGTCCCAATAATGTTGCTTCACCCACCTCATCCTAAAATACTGGAGAGCGACACTTTCTCCCATAAAATGCCTCGAATGGAGCCACACCTATACTTGCCTGATAACTGTTGTTGTAGGAGAATTCCACCAATGGTAAGTACTTATCCCAACTCCCTTTGAAGTCTAGAACACAGAGTCTCAATAGATCTTCAAGAGTTTAAATAGTCCTTTCTGATTGCCCGTCTGTTTGAGGATGATAAGCCGAACTGAATCGTAAATCCGTGCCCATAGCTTTCTGCAAACTGATCCAAAATCGTGAAGTGAATCTTGGGTCACGATCCGAAGCTATGGATACTGGCATGCTATTTAATCTCACAATCTCATTCACATACATACGAGCGAGACGTTCAAGGGAATAAGTCTCTCGTATCGACAAGAAATGAGCAGACTTGGTTAATCTATCAACAATAACCCAAGTCGCATCTATGCCTTGAGAAACCTTGGAAGACCCGTAACGAAATCCATCGTAATGTGTTCCCACTTCCATTTTAGAATCTCAAGTGGTTGCAATGGACCCTTCGGTACTTGATGCTCCGCCTTTACACGTTGACAAGTTAAACATCTCGAAATAAACTCTGCAATCTTTCTTTTCATATTGCTCCACCAAAATGTATGTCGAAGATCACGATATATTTTGGTACTCCCAGGATGGATTGCAAACGGTGTGTTGTGTGCCTCCATCATGATTCTATGCTTCAAGTCAGAATAATTAGGAACACAAAGTCTGGAGTTGACTCGAAGTATTCCCTCTTCATCGATTCTTGCTTCTGGAATGGCACCTTCTTCTTCATCTTCATTAGCTCCGGATCCGTAGCTTGAGCAGCTTTAACTTTATCAATCAAAGCTGGTTCTACGCGTATACTTGACATCATCGCACTCGTTCCCACATATGATCTTCTACTCAACGCGTCAGCTACCACGTTTGCTTTTCCAGGATGGTATTGTCAGAACAGGTGCCGAGATAAGTCTTCTCTTGAGCTCTTGGAAGCACTTCTCGCATTCCTCGCTCCAAACGAATTTTGTATCTTTCCGAGTCAACTGAGTTAATGGAGTAGCGATTCGAGAAAATCCCTCTACGAACCTCCGATAATAACCAGCTAAGCCCAGAAAGCTTCGTACTTCGGTCACCGACTTAGGTTGCTCCCAGCTTTGTATTGCTTCAATCTTCGTCGGGTCAATAGATACTCCACGTTTCGATACCACATGCCCAAGAAATGCTACTTTCTCAAGCCAGAACTCGCATTTCTTCAGCTTGGCATATAGCTTGTTCTCATTGTTATACATTCTCTTCTTGAAATCGCCCCCCGATTCGCTTTTTCTACTATCATGGCCACGATTACCACCGGAGTGGTTACCGCTTCTGTCATACTTTCCTACCCGCTGGTTGTCATTGCTCCGATGACTGCTGCCACCGGTACGACCTTGGTTGTTGTCCCTTGGTTGAATATAATCACTATCTCGTTCTAACAACTGGGACCTGTTCACTACATCCGAATATAGAAAAAATTTGTGAGAAATGAGGTATTGACGTATTTCGGGTTTCAAACCTCTCAGAAACATCCGCGTCATACGTTTCTCATTCTCCACCAAATGAGGTACAAACCTGGACAGCTCCGCGAACTTAGCCTCGTACTGGGACACAGTCATGTTATTTTGTTCTAGTCTGATAAACTCTACCTCCTTCGTATGATGAATACTTTCAGGAAAGTACTTGTCATTGAACAGTTTCTGAAATGCTTTCCAAGACATCTTGAGTGCGGCAGGCTGGGTACGCTTCACAGATTCCCACCAGTAATCTGCCTCTCCACGGAACATAAAGGTGGCAAATGGAACCTTCTGTTCCTTCGTGCATCCCAAGACATCAAATATCTTAGTAATTTGCTTAACCCACGTCTCCGCCTTGATCGGATCCTGCTTTCCCTGAAATTCTGGTGGTCCCAATTCTTTGAACTGCTTGGAAGTGACAAGCCGCGAGTTGTTATTATCTCCACCTGTATTTTGCACACGAGTCTCCCTCGTCTGGTTTTGCATGAACTGCAAAAAACTTCTAAACATCTCATCGTTTATCGTCTGACCAGCGTTGTTTTCAGGATGAACATTGCCTTCTTGTTGCACGTTCTCCTGGTTGGTGATTAAAGGTGTCTCCACGATTTCATTCACTTCATTGTTAACATTCTCAACTACCATTCTCAAATACTGCCATAAAACAAGGGTTAATTAAACAAATTAACATATCACATATTAACCCTATGCTCCGACTGATCAATTAAATTCCACATAAGCTTAGGTAGGATATACTAGTGAAAGATTTACTCGTCTCTCCCCTCCTAGTTCTATTCTTCGATCTCCGCCAGAGACCATATCCCTAAGCTCTGATACCAACTGTGACGCCCCCAGAATAGGTCCAGTCATCCCAACCCATTCTGAGTCGCCAAATACCTCAGAATTTAAATACAATCTTTTATATCACACGATCGTGCAAAATACGACCACACAACTGTGAGGGTCAATACAAATATGTAAAAATATTAACATTCAAACTAAGTCCTCATTACAATTATTATCACACTATTTATTAGAAATAGTGAAGACTACTACTGCTCTAACTCGGACCATCACTCTGTCCCCCGATAAATTTTCGTGACATTCTCATATCCTGAAGAGGACAATAGATAAAAAGGGTGAGCTTAACTAGCCCAGTAAAGAATATTATGACTAAGATAATGGAAAATAAATTATCGTTAGTCTTCAAAAATTCAGATAAAATATTATTAACAACAAGTTTTAGATCAATATTCGCAGCGAAAATAATAATTCATTAGAAGAGTTAAGTAGAGAATGAAGTCTACTATCTTCTATGATTTAAAAGTCCATCATCAATATTTTATCCCTGTAACATCAATCAATATACATCTCAAATCAAATATTCATCTTTGCACTACGGGCCAAAGATATTCATTTGTATCGCCAGTGGTCATGTTCATCTCAACACCTGTCCATCTTTGCACTACGGCCAAAGATATTCATTAGGTAATCATTCATCTTTGCTCTACAGGCCAAAGATATTCAGTTATATCACCTTTTAGGACTGAGGATGATAAAAAATATTTTAAAGAACGAATCCAGTGAGATAAAGGACAAAGACTAAGGATTCGTATTTTAGTTTATCCAATTCAAAAATACTTCGTAATAATCAATTGTGGAGCAAAATTCAAGAATAAAGCTCAAAACTTAGATCCAATCAAAGATAGGAACCTTAACAAGCAATTTGGACAAATAGAAGAAAATTTAATTTTTTCGTGAATAGTGCCGTATACGTGAATAGTAACCCTGACGGAAAAAGTAAGAATTTCATAATAAAATCCATGACAATATTTTGGTATAATAATATTGAAAAGAATAACATCATTTATGAAAAAAAATAACATCCCTTACCTCAAAAGAATAGTACTTCTGGCTGAAATATCGGATATAATACCGAAGAAAATTTGCACTGAATAGTAACACTCAAAGTATCTAAATACTCACAAATATACGCTCGATATTATAGAGAGAAAAAATTTCTGATTCTGGTGTGATTTTCAATTCTAACCTAAGCACCCTATTTATAGGAAAAGCTTAGGATGCCAAAGTAGACTAAATTAATAAAATATCAATATTCTTTAAAAAATTTCTAGGCACACTTCCTTGACCAAAATATTAGCCACCACACTAACCAAAAGTGGGGACCACCATTTTATAAAAAAAATATTTATTTTTGAAACTTCAATAATTCATAATAAATAGTCATTTTATCAAAAAAAATATAGATTATATGTCCTTTTCATGGAAAATTTAATTCTCTACAACTTTGTAGAAGGAAGTTTTTTCAAAATTCCAACCGAATATAGCTGAAATCCATAAACGGATGATTTTCCACACCAAAATACTGATTAAAACACCTCAGCACTAATTCCTTCTTTTATATCCACAAAATAAATATTTTCTTATCATATAAATCAATAATTAATTATTCACAAATAATATTACAGAACTACAATATTGACAACCAGGTCGTTCTCAGGAAAGAGGGGGCCTTCCGATAAGGATTTCTCCTTACTGGCGCGCAATTAAATAACCCCTCCTAGACAGAACTTCCTTAGACATTGTCAATAATGCTATCTAATAATATTATTCAAATAATATGAATTATTGAGTTGATAATGTGAAATACTGTGCAGTGACAATTATTGAATCAATAATACAAAATATCAACGGTAGCAATTATTGAATCAATCATATAAAATAGCAACGTAACAATTATTGATATAAAATATCAACGTAGCAATTATTGAACCAATAAAATATCATGCAATTATTGAATCAATAATATAAAATATTTAACAGTAATTACTGTAACAATTATTGAGTAGTGACTTCTTACGTAAGAATCAATAATTCAAAATACTGTGCAATACCGTGTGCTACTGTGCACAATGCGTATTACTGTATTTTTATCACCGGATATTTCAACAGTTTAACCGTAACAGGTTTACCGTTATTTATAAAAAAGGTTATTTCTGTCGCTTTCTATATCTGACAGTTATTCTGTTGTGGGGCCCACAAATAGCTGCGCCATCGTACGAATATTCTCCGACAACAAGAATATTCCACGGCCAAACGAATATTCCCCGACAACAATGAATATTTTATAACCACTTGCTTATTTTGAAATATTTGCACATTTCACCCATATTTTTTTACATTTATCAAATCAACATCTTACTATTTCAAAATAATATGTAAAGAAAATTAAATCTATATTCATAAAAGTTGGGGTCTTACAGTTGATGTGTATTCAGACCGTTGCATGAGTCCTTACCTGTTTGATATTATTGCACCAGTTAGCACGATAGACAACAATGTGGTCAACTTAGTTCAAATAGTCACATAATTGTCATCTGAAACAGAAATTAGGTTGAAATAACGGGAATTCAGTAAACTGGTATTAGAGACTAAGATTAGATTGAAACCTAAGTTTGGGGGAAGATATGGGAGCTATCTGAAAAAGAAAAAGAAATGAAATGAAATGAAAAATTAAAAAAATTAAAAAAAATTAAAAAAATTATGAATAAACACCGTGACTAGTTTAGTTTTGTGGCATTTGATATTCGAGTAAGTACGTCATAGGAGATGTCTTTACACCCAGCGCCCTAAAGCAATTCGGTTTGGGAGTCGTTGGTCGAAAGCTCGCTACATGGGTATCATTGAAGAGCCTAAGGGAACTAGACATTGCACAGTCATGAGAAAAATTGAGATACGAAAAAAGAGCAAAATGCCTCCGTGAATAAAGAAAGATAGAAAATCTCCCATATTAACTTCCAACTTGGTTGACGTTTACTTGAAGTCACTGTACCTGGTTTACGCGATATCTTGAGTTGAACTCTAATTGCATTCTAAGACGCGTATTATGTTATAAATTTGATCTTTTGTTGGTTATATTGTTGTTAAGCACACACACACATAGCGTCAGTGTTGACAGGTATAGAGTCATAGACTGGTTTGAATTACGGATACGTACCTGGTTGGATTTAATGTTTATATCTATTGTGAATTCTCTGAGGCACGATGAGTTAGCATTGTATACACTGACAGTTGCATTAATGAACATTGTATAGTCCTGCATATGCAGGATTTTTTTCTTGAGTACAAGCAAAGTCTCAACTTTGGGGGTATTTGATGAGTGAGTTTTATACCCACGCATCAATATTCATTTTAGCTTGAGTTTTGGTGTTTTTAAATATTTTTATTATCATTTTACTCGGATTTATGTTACTTGTGCAGGAAGCGAAATATGTGTAAAGTAGCATGAAAGAGTCATGTTCAGCATGCTTAGGCCCATGATTTCTGCAGTTTGCAAAGAAGTAAGTAACATCAAGTGGGGCGGCTCCATGCAAAAGAATTATAGCAGTTAATGGACTAATTGGGCTGACACATTAAGAACCAAGGAATTAAATCATATGTGGGCTTGAATGCAGCTCACGAAATCAGCATGAGCATATTTGTGTAGACTGCTAATTAGTGGATGTAAGAGGAATGGCTGGAGCTGTGACACCCCCAAAATAGGTTCAATACCTACCCGTTCTGAGTCACCAAATACATGGTACAGAATTTAAATACAATCTTTTATAACATACGGTCGTACAAACTACGACCACACAAACTGAGAATTTCAATACAAATCGTATATAATACAAAATATAAACATTCAAATTCACTCCTCATTAATTACAATCATTATCCCTTGATTTTATAGAATAGTGAGGACTTCTACTGATCTAACTCTGACCATCACTCTGATCCCCGACTAGTCCTCGCCATATTTCCATTTCCTAAAGAGAACAATGGAAGAAAATGGTGAGCTCAACTAGCCCAGTAAATAATATTATGACTAAGGTAATGAATAATAAATTATCGTTAGTCTTCAATAAATCAGATAAAATATAATGGACAACAAGTTTTCGATCAATATTCGCAGTGAAAATAACAATTCATTAGAAGAGTTAAGTAGAGAATGAAGTCTACTATCTTCTATGATTTAAAAGTCCATCATCAATATTTTATCCCTGTAACATCAATCAATATATATCTCAAATCAATATTCATCTTTGCACTACGGCCAAAGATATTCATTTGTATCACCAGTTGGTCATGTTCATCTCAACACCTGTTCATCTTTACACTACGGGCCAAAGATATTCATCAAGTAATCATTCATCTTTGTACTACAGGCCAAAGATATTCATCAAGTAATCTTTCATCTTTGCACTACAGGCCAAAGATATTCAGTTATATCATCATTTAGTACTGAGGAGGATGAAATACAATATAAGGAACAAATACAGTGAGATAAAGGACAAGGATTAAGGATACGTAATTTAGTTTATCCAAGTTCAATAATACTTCGTAATAATCAATTGTGGAGTAAAATTTAAGAATGAAGTTCAAAACTTGGATACAATAATTTTTTTTATCGTGAATAGTAACTCGTGAATAGTAACTCGACATGAAAAGATAAGAATTTCACGAGAAAATTCAGAAAATTATTCCGGTGAAATGATACTAGATGAAGCGCAAAACTCAAGAAATTTCTGATCATTTCAGGAATTCTAGAAGCAATACTTAACGTAGTAAGTTTAGAGTTAGGAATCTGAAATAAAATAATATACGAAACTGCAATTGAATTTCACCAGTCTGGCAGTAATCCGCTCAGACAGATTATTTCCACAATTTAATAACAACTGGATACGAAGGGTTATTCACCAGGCATGCGGTAGTCCGCGTAGACAGATTATTCCCACAGAATAATAAAGAATGAAATAACAACATGATTTCACCATGCATGCGGTAGTCCGCATAGACAGGTTATTCCAACAGAATAATAAAGAATGAAATAACAACCCTTACGAATATTGAAAGAAAATAACTCTATTCATGAATACGAAAGAAATAATACCCCTTACCTTAAAAATTTGGAGACTACACTAATGTAATAGCAGAATACTCTTCTTCTTTCTCTCTTATTCTCTCTATACTTTCTTTCTCTATAGCTTTAGTGAATTGGTGAGAAATAATGAAGAAATGAGCTTCTATTTATAGGCTCAGCAGAGTAAGGATAAAATAGTCTTTTCGCCATAATTTATGACATCATCGCTTACATCATCGATCCTATGACATCATTGCTTACCTCATCGCTCCGATGACATCCTTGCTTATCTCATCACTCCGATGACATCATTGTTTGCATCATAAGAGTTCAAATTCAATTTGCACTCTTCCACCTCGTTTAACTTTTATACCATGAATTTACTATAATAATGTTACCATTCAAATTATAAAAATCATGCTATTATATAATCACATCATACTACTATAATGTAATATTATAATAATATATTTGAATAAATTATTTTATCGGACAAGATAAAATACCAACTTTCAACAAATGTCACATGTTAAAAATTCATTCGTTTAAATCCGCATTGAATAAATATTTTCTTATCATATATATCAAAAATTAATTATTCACAAATAATATTATAGAACTACAATATTGACAACCAGGTCGTTCCCAAGAAAGAGAGGGCCTTCCGATAAGGATTTCTCCTTACTGGCGCGTAATTAATCAACCCCTTACCAAGACAGAACTTCCTTAGACATTGTCAATATTACTATCTAATAATATTATTCAAATAATATGAATTATTGATTTGACAATTTAAAATAATGTGCAATGACAATTATTGAATCAATAATATAAAATAGCAAAGTAGCACTTATTGATATAAAATATCAACGTAGCAAATATTGAACCAATAAAATATTATGCAATTATTGAATCAATAATATAAAATATTAAACAGTAATTACTGTAACAATAATTGAGTAAGTGTCTTCCTACGTAATAATCAATAATTCGAAATACTATGCAATACCGTGTGCTACTGTGCAACACCACGTATTACTGTATTTTAACCACTGGTATTTCAACAGTATTAACGGTAACAGTTTTGCCGTTATTTTTATAAAAAGGTTACTTCTGTCGCTTTCTATATCCGACATTCATTTCGTTGTGGGGTTCACCAATGACTGCGCCGTCGTACGAATATTCTCCAACAAAAAGAACATTTCTCGACCAAACGAATATTCTCCGACACAACGAATATTTTATAACCACTTGCTTACTTTGTAAACTTTGCACATTTCACCCATAACTTATCACATTTATCAAATCAACACCTTACTATTTCAAAATAATATATAAAGAAAATTAAATCTTATTCATAAAATTTGGGGTCTTATAGGAGCTTAATAAGAAAAGGGCCACACGAAATTATCAAAAATTAAGGCTGCTAGTTTATATTATATATAAGGGCCTTGACCTGTAAAATGGGACGCAAATAGCCATGTAATGAGCAGCCCACGAAAATTATTAGGCTAGCAAAGTAATAGTGGGAGTCACCTGGACAGCTTGCATAAGAATGGTAATTGGCCACGCATGCAAGCAATATAGTTATATAAAGTGGGTGAGCAGCTTAAAGTGGGATAGCTTAGTATAGTGGTATACATAACTTGAACCTTTTAAAAATGGAGCCACTCATGCACATGCCAATTCATTATCAAGTTGGTTTGCCATGCAAAGGTTACAAGTCATGAATTCCTTTCAATCACGATTAGTGGGTCGCATGCAAGAAAGATATGGCCAGCTCATCGTTTGAAGTGGGTTGCTGCCGGGGCTGACTTGACCTCTCGGGTTGTTGCCGAGGCTGATTTGAAGGCCCAATAGTTGAGATCGGGATTTAAACTGATGGCCCGATTGGAGATCGGGATTGATCTGATGGTCCGATTGGAGATCGGAGCTGGACTGACGGTTCGATTGGAGATCGGAGCTGGATAGACGGTACGATTGGAGATCGGAGCTGGATAGACGGTCCGATTGAAGATCAGAGCTGGATTGACGGTACGATTAGAGATCGGAGCTGGAGTGGCGGATCGATTGGAGATCAGAGCTGATTGATGGTCCGATTGGATATCAAAGCTGGTTTGACGGCCTGATTGGAGATCGGAGCTGGATTGACGTTCCGATTGAAAATCGGAGCTGATTTGACGATCCGATTAGAGATCGGAGCTGATTTGACGGTCCGATTGGTGATCGGAGCTGGGTTTCGATTGGAGATCGAAGCTGGATAGACCGATATTGGTGATCGGATTTGTTTGAAGTACCGATATTTAGGATCGAATTTGGGATGACCGACTTTGGTGGTCGAATTTAGTATTACCGATATTGGTGGTCGAATTTAAACTGGAGGACCGGCATTGGGGGCCGAATTTGAGTTGAAGGATCGGCATTGGTGGCTGGATTTGAGTTAATTGACAGTTTTGCCCTCCTACAGTGTTGGGACAAGGAAAATTTCGAGTGTCTACAGATAATTTTACAAATGATAATGTGAGTTTCACAAGTTCTTCTCTCGCATGAGGATAAACTCCACTTATTATTTATGTGAAGAGAAACTAACACTTTAACTTTTGAAAATATTAATTTTCACGGCTTGCTTGCATTATTTTGAATATTATTACTCACTCCGACGCTAAAAGGATAAATAAAGAATATATACTTTGTACACATTAAAAAAAGTAAAAATAATGTAAAGAAAATAAATTTTTTTAAAATTTATCATTAGTGGTCCAACAATATTATATTAAGTGATGAATACTTTTATTTTTTTAACATGTGAAAATATCAAATATAAAAAAATTATCTATTTAATCATCTTTTTGGGAATGAAGGGAGTACAATATAATATTAAATTGTAATTGTGGTGCTTTAATTAATTCGTAAAATTATTTAAGTTATATTTATCTTAAGTCTATGAATGATGATATTTAAGAAGAACGAACTATGTTGATTTGCTTTGGGTTTGTTTTAAGAAGATCTGATAGATCGAATAAGTTGGATTAAAAAGTTTGGAAAAACAACCCCTCATCTACCTTTGGGTGTTTTTAGACACATAAATAATGTGATTTAGTAATTGTATTTTTTTGGGAAGTTGAGTACGACATGCACTGGTAAAATGAATCCGGTTATTATGAAGGTAAATTAGTTAATTGACCAATACAGTACTGATACGTAAAAAAAAAATCATCTCCCGAACTACATGTCGATACTATATTGATCAAAAGACCAAAATTAACTTTATACTAAGAACTTATAGTAAACCCTTGCCACATTTCCATCTTTGCTACTGCTACTGCCAGACGGGAAAATAGACCATGACTGCCTCTGACTTTTATGTGATTCACTTCAACGGCCAACCCAATTTTGCTTAGGTAATGGTCGGTTAAGTGATTGACTTTGATTTATGCGTGCGTTGTTACCGACACCTGTTACACAGAATGTTAAAACTGAATTGGAGATTTAATTTCCATATAATAAGTTATCTTTTGCACAAATATTTTAATTGTGAATGATTAAATTTTGCATTCACGATTTTTAATTGACATTTTATTTAGTAATATAATAGTATAATATTACATATTAATAATATAATATATTAATATTACAATAATAATATAATATTACAGGAGGAAGTAATATATTAATAATATAATATTACAATGTAAAAGGGATTCAAGAATCAAGCATAAGTCAGCAACATTCAGCGGCTGACATTATTTGACAATATAATAATTATATGAGGGGCCCTTTAGTAATTGCATGAGCCGCCACAAGTGTTTTTAATGCCGCTGCAGCTTGTAGCGGCGGAGACATATTTTTTTCAATCTCAACCATTAAGTATGTTGATCAACGATGAAAATGATGATTGCTGGAATAGTTTTCTTAAGAACCGATTGTCATGGATTGTAACTCATATGTATATTTCTTTTAAAAATAAAAGTAGCCCATCTGCAACCGGATGGATCATCGACACAAATACTCTTATATACACGGATTTGGGTCATTTATTTTTTAAAATGTCTTGTTATTTCTTCCTTGTATATTTTGGGAGTGGGTTTATATTTGTTGATCTGCGGTTAATTAGATATCTCATTAATTTAGTTGCATCCAACAATAATTAAGAAAAGTCCTACATTCAAATGTAATTTAACTAGAACTAGAAGTAGAATACTTTGGAGGGCCCTATAAATATGGAACAAAGGAGCCTTTATTTGTCAACCCATCCATCACCTCTGCCTCTCTTCCAGCTTCGCTTTCCTCCCCTAATCAATCTCTGGAGTCCCTGTTTAAGTTTAAACCCGCACCAACACAATCTCTCTATATTTATAATATATTTCAAAACTCAAAGAACCCATTATGAATTTCTTCATGGAAAATGGTCAGAATGCTAGGCTGATGGATTAACCTCCAAGAACTTGATTCAGGTGAATCTATCTCTCTTTCTATCTAATTTGTCACGTGTGTATAGTATATACATATAAACAATTAGACATGGATGTAAGAAATTTCTATGGTCATTGATTTTATATTTTCCAATTAGCATAAACGAATTGGAAAGTATGATTTGGAATGGGTATTTTTACTATGCCATTTTTCTGAATGAGCCCTTTTCTCTGAAATTTGCGCCAGAATGTGATCAAGAAATATGGGTCGGTGTGTTGTTACTCCGAAGCTAAGTGTAGGGGCATTCTTGTCAGTAGAAAATAATAGCCAAGAAAAGACATTCAAATTCGGCAATTTCTTAGGCTATTTCGTGGAAACCAGAAGACAAGTAGTTGCAGGTTTTGAATTGAATTTGGCGTTAAAAGACAAGAATGCCCTGCCGCCAACTTCTGCCTATATTTTCCAACTAAACCTCCTACAATACTAGTACTACCATTTAGGGGTATATTTAAATTACGAGTTATAAGCCATGAAGAGTAATTTTACAGTATCCCCTTTTTTACCATTTTGTAATGCATTGCATAACTATATGTTGTCAGCTGCTAGGTTGATTGCCATGAAATTTGTTGCCATCCGTTGGCAATAAGTTCCAAACCGCATATTAGTTAATTCTACACAAAAATACTAGAAAATTAAGCAATGGTATTTTGAGCTTGTCACAAAGAGTTTTATGGAATATATCCATTGATGTTGATGGAGTTAAGTAATTTCAATAGGGCTGATTGTCAAGCAGAGTCTCTTGCACACGGTTCATCGTTGGTTTAATATGCTGAAGTTGAGCTTTTAGATCATCTCACTATCTCTTTTTGAAAAATGACACTGTTTTCCTTTGTTTAGATTTTAACATTAGACTTTATTATTTTTATTAAAAGAATAATACCCCCAATCAAATTGGCCTAATTAGATATATTTACAAGCTATGTCTAATTTTGAATCTTGGACAAATTTCAAAGCAGAAACGTATGTCCCAATTACTTTTGGTGGTTACTTATATGGCAGGTTACAATTTCTGACTTGGACTGTGATGATGTATTCAGATTAACTAAGGATTTTGACACGCTTCATCTTTTGTGTTGACTAGAAATAAGAAAGGATTTACTTTTCTTCTATATGTATATAAAAGTGTGACAATTTGATCATTTATATAGGGTTCTAATTATCTTGAAAAGTTTACTGAAGTTGGTTCTTTCTATCTCTGTATGTATGTGTTTCACTTTTTATATTCAGTAGAAAGTGAAAAATTAAGGTGAGTTGTTATTTTTTCAAGAAATTAAAGACGCAAAGTAGTCTGATTTTCATTTTAAATTTCTATTTTTTCTTCTTTTACTAGTTATACTTGAGAATTTAAATCTGATTTGAATTTCATGATCTCAACGTGCAGGTACTGAAGTGAGAATATTTGTTGTTTGTGTTTGTTTAGGGGTTGTTTTTGAACAAAATGGCCTCCAATGGTACGGAAAAGTGTGCACATTTTATGAAGGCTACATCAAATGGAGTCTTCCAAGGCGATAATCCTCTGGATTATGCACTTCCTCTGGTTATCTTACAGATGTGCCTTGTGCTCGTTTTCACAAGGTTTCTGGCTTACCTTCTTAAACCATTGCGGCAGCCTCGAGTTGTAGCTGAGATAGTTGTAAGTACAATTCTCTCTCTATTATAATAAGTTGCTATCAGTCTGTTGCATCGCTTCTTACTTTACATGATAATTGTATAATTTACTTATGCTACTACTATTTTGGCAGGGGGGAATTTTACTCGGTCCATCAGCACTGGGTCGCAGCGAAACTTATCTCCACGCAATATTTCCAACTAAGAGTCAGACAGTCTTGGATACTGTAGCCAACCTTGGTCTCCTCTTCTTTCTGTTCCTTGTTGGGCTAGAGTTAGATCCACAGTCCATTCGTCGAACTGGAAAGAAAGCTTTATGCATTGCCCTTGCAGGAATCAGCCTCCCTTTTGGATTAGGAATTGGAACGTCATTTGTTCTAAGAGGAACTATTTCCGAAGGGGTGAGTGAAGGTCCGTTTCTTGTATTCATGGGAGTGGCCCTTTCTATTACTGCCTTCCCTGTCTTGGCACGTATCCTGGCTGAACTCAAGCTCTTAACCACCGATGTTGGCAGAATGGCTATGTCCGCTGCAGCAGTCAATGATGTGGCTGCATGGATTCTACTTGCTCTGGCCATAGCACTCTCTGGATCCGGACGTTCTCCCATCATTTCATTATGGGTCCTATTGTGTGGTGCTGGTTTTGTTATCGGTTGTATAATTGTCGTCCCGCCTATATTTAAATGGATGGCGCGCCATTGCCCAGATAGCGAGCCAGTAGATGAAATGTATGTTTGTGGTATTTTAGCAGCTGTTTTGGCTGCAGGATTTGTTACTGATACTATTGGAATTCATGCCCTATTTGGGGCTTTTGTGATTGGAGTTCTTGTTCCAAAGGAAGGGCCATTCGCTGGTGCTCTTGTGGAAAAAGTTGAGGATCTTGTGTCTGGCCTTCTGCTTCCACTGTACTTTGTCTCGAGTGGGTTAAAGACTGATGTGACCACCATTCAAGGTGCTCAGTCGTGGGGTCTCCTGGCTTTAGTCATATTTACTGCCTGTTTTGGGAAGATTGTTGGCACTGTTGTGGTCGCGCTTCTGTCCAGAATACCTTTTCAAGAGGCTCTGGCTCTTGGGCTTTTAATGAACACCAAGGGTTTGGTGGAGCTCATCGTCCTTAACATTGGGAAAGACAGAGGGGTAACTTTAAGTTAATTTATGAATTCATATTTGAAAAATCTGTTTACTGTTCTTAGTTGAGTGATGTTCTGAAGTGGTTGGTTTTGCAGGTATTAAATGATCAAACATTTGCCATTTTGGTTCTGATGGCCCTCTTCACAACTTTCATCACAACACCTCTAGTTGTAGCAGTATATAAGCCAGCTAAAAAATTGGCAAAAGCTGCATATAAGCATAGAACAGTTCAGAGGAGTGAAACAAGCTCTCAACTCCGAATGTTGGTGTGCTTCCATAGTTCTAGGAACATTCCGACATTGATTAACCTCATTGAGGCTTCACGTGGTACTGGAAAGAGGGAAGGTCTTTGCGTGTATGCAATGCACCTCATGGAGCTATCCGAGAGGTCATCTGCTATGCTTATGGTCCACAAGGCAAGGAGGAACGGGCTGCCCTTTTGGAACAAGGGACAGAACTCTTATTCCACCCAAGTTGTAGTGGCTTTTGAGGCTTTTCAGCATCTGAGTCGAGTTTCTATCCGACCCACAACAGCGATTTCAGCAATGTCCAGCATGCATGAGGACATCATCGGCAGTGCTGATGGTAAAAGGGTGGCAATGATAATTCTCCCCTTCCACAAGCACCAGAGGCTTGATGGGCAATTGGAGACAAGTCGAGCTGATTTCAGGCATGTCAACCGCAAAGTTCTTGAGCATGCACCTTGCTCGATTGGTATCTTAGTAGATCGTGGACTTGGTGGATCGACACATATATCTGCCAGCAATGTTGACTCTGTCATGACAGTGCTATTCTTCGGGGGTCACGATGATCACGAAGCACTTGCCTATGGTGCGCGCATGGCTGAGCACCCCGGTATAAGTCTAGTGGTTGTTCGTTTTCTGTTGGATCCGAAAGTTACCGGGGAGGTCATCAGTGTTGATATGAACGATTTCACGAATGCTGAAGAAAGGGCGATGGACGATGAGGTTCTTGGCGAGTTTAAGCAGAGAATTTCCGAGGACAGCTCGATCCAATACGAAGAGAAAGTAGTGAGTAATGCTGCAGATACGATTGAAGCGATTCGTTCATATAATCGTTGTAATATGTTCTTGGTTGGGCGAATGCCTGAGGGTGAGATAGCCACTGCTTTAAAGAGAAAAACGGAGTGCCCGGAATTGGGGCCAGTGGGGAGCTTGTTGACTTCCCCTGAATTCTCGACAACAGCATCAGTTTTGGTGGTGCAACAGTATCACAGTCAGTTGTCAATGCATTCGTTGGCTTCTCTAAAGGAAGATGAATCCACTGATCAGGGAGAAGGATATGATTCTAACTGATTCTCTTGCAATTTGTATCATTATATGTATTATAATAGTTGTAGGGAGTTGTGTAAATGAGAAATAGTATTGGAAATATAATGAAATTTTCAACTCATTTCTTCCCCTCTTTGATGTAGCTGCAGAGTTTCTTACAATCCATTGCTTTGATAAGGTGGCGTTTCTTTTCCTTGTAGTTCTACCCTTTTTTTCTATCCTTTTTGTGAGTTGTTATATCCAAATTCAGTAACAAAAATCACTAGAAAACAAGCAATACGTACTCATAATTAATTAATTAAGATGAGCTTATATATATAGTGAAATATTACGTACTCATAATTAATTAAGATGAGCTTGTGTGTGTGTGAGAGTGAAGCAATACTGCATTGCAAACCCTGAATATTATTAATATTTGCAGCCACCACCCATAAATCACAACTATCTAGCTAGTGAGATCGATGTAACTTAATTATGTGCATGTAATGCTACTTAATTACTCAAGGTGAATGCATGTCCTAATTAATTTTGTGTGTTGAAATTACAAATATTGTAGTATATTATTTGTCTTCAAAGTGTATGATTTTTATTTTGGGTCCTCTTAACATGTGCCCTAAGGGCACATGCTAAACACACAATTTAAGAGAATATTCTCTTGAACTGTGTTCATATTCCCTTGATTTCTACATTTGTACCATGTTTAAGGGAATATACACACAATTCAAAAAAATATTTCTTTAAACTGTGTGCTTAACATGTGCCCTAAGAGCATATGTTAAGAAATTCTTTTTATTTTTAATGTTGCAGTTTGGGGAATCTCTCATCGGCTTCTATTCTCTATCTCCATTTTGACGGGAAAAATATGGTATTGCGACTATTATATGTACGTACGTATATGAGTTGTCACTATATGTATGGTCCTGAGGGACACGACAATATATCATATAGAAACTATCATATGGTATTAATATTAAGGAATTTCTTAACATGTGCTCTAAGGACACATGTTAAGCACACAGTTCAAGGGAATATTCTCTTGAATTGTGTGTATATTCCCTTGAACTTGGTGCATATGCAAAAATCAAGAGAATATGCACACAATTCAAGAGAATATTCTCTTGAACTGTGTGCTTAGCATGTGCCCTTAGGACACATGTTAAGAGAACCCTACTATTAACTAAGGAGTTATAATTGCTTAGTTACCCCTTTAATTAATTACATGCATGCTTTTAATCTGTTAACCAGGCATTTTTTTCTTATTCATGTTTCCCAACAAAGTAAAATAAGGCTAGCTACAACTATAGCTCCAATATTATAAAAGTCATAAAAGAGTGCTAAAGAATAGTAAATTAATGCTCCTACCCATTAAGTTTAATTAATCATGCCTTAATTATTTTATTAGCAATTTGTTATGTGGATTCGAATCAAATGTCTGTTGGGAAAAGTACGCCTAAAATAATCTCAACCCCAGGAATTACTTTTCCGTCTTTGTGCAATTAAATAGGAAATCAACAAAACCAATTATGAGAACAAAAATAACAAATAACCATCCACAAGCAAGACACAATATTTAACGTGGAAAACCCTCTAAAACTAAGAGGTAAAAACCACGGGTCAAACTCCGAATCTCCACTATATCACTAATAATGGGTTTACAATAATCCTCCCAAGTTTTATGTCCTAAAACTTGAGGTTACACAATAAATCAAGAGAATACAAATTTACCTTTAATTAGGTTAAGAAACCTAATTAACTTCACCACCCAAAAACACTCCAAACAATAAAGTCTTCAAGCTTCTATTGAATAGAGATGGTGCCGGATACCCACAAACTGTAATTCTCTCTCTTTATTCTTTTGGTACCTCCTTGCTACCAAGCTTCTCTCATATATCAAATAAGACTCCCCCATAGCCTTATTTATAGTACTCTTTCTAATCCATTCCTATTATGGATTAGAAACAATTTATTCTCCTAATCAAATTAGGGATCACATCTCCTTATCAAATCCTTTTTCAACTTGATTCTTTATTTAGACCAAAACCGTGTTTTGTCCAAAACATCCAATTCCAAGTCCAACTTGGAATTCATAATTCTCATGGGTGAGGACCCACACCCAACAATCTCCCCCTCCGAACCCATGAGAGAAGGGATCACCAACCACAACTCCTTACTCGGAGTTAATTCCAACGAAGTCTTGGCTCAACTCAAGCTTCTTGAAATTTTCAACTATCTTCATAACCGGCTTTGTCTCATCGGCATGGTTCTTCTCGATGGGAGGATCTAACTCAAACTTGACAGATTTTTGCTTGCCAAATTCATTCACAACCGCTTTGTAACCTGATTGCGAGCTGTCACTTTCCTTCTTCACTTTTGGTACCCATTTAAAGCGAAGAGCTTTCCTCTCGTGGTTCTCATGCAAGGTTTTTCTCCCATCTCGCATGGCTTTGTACCACATTTTTTTCCGCTTAACTCCCCCATCTTCAACACCTCTCACATGTGCCGTCTTCCTTTCATACATGGACTCCAATTTCTTCCAGAGAGCATAGGCTTCAGTTTCCGTGGCAACATGATGAAACACACTTTGATCAATCCACGATCTAATTAGACGAATAGTCTTCTTGTTCATCTTGTTCCACTGCGCGTCACTCTTGTTTGTGGGCTTAACTCCATTGTTCTCAAGTGGCTCGTACAAATCCTTGCAGTAAAGCAAATCCTCCATTCTTGGCTTCCAAATTGCATAATTTGCAGCCTTGAGATTAATCATGCAACCTGCTGTCCAATCCTCCATTTAATTCGCACAAGAAAATCACAAAAATAACCAAGCTCTGATACCACTGTTGGGAAAAGTACGCCTAAAATAATCTCAACCCCAGGAATTACTTTTCCGTCTTTGTGCAATTAAATAGGAAATCAACAAAACCAATTATGAGAACAAAAATAACAAATAACCATCCACAAGCAAGACACAATATTTAACGTGGAAAACCCTCTAAAACTAAGAGGTAAAAACCACGGGTCAAACTCCGAATCTCCACTATATCACTAATAATGGGTTTACAATAATCCTCCCAAGTTTTATGTCCTAAAACTTGAGGTTACACAATAAATCAAGAGAATACAAATTTACCTTTAATTAGGTTAAGAAACCTAATTAACTTCACCACCCAAAAACACTCCAAACAATAAAGTCTTCAAGCTTCTATTGAATAGAGATGGTGCCGGATACCCACAAACTGTAATTCTCTCTCTTTATTCTTTTGGTACCTCCTTGCTACCAAGCTTCTCTCATATATCAAATAAGACTCCCCCATAGCCTTATTTATAGTACTCTTTCTAATCCATTCCTATTATGGATTAGAAACAATTTATTCTCCTAATCAAATTAGGGATCACATCTCCTTATCAAATCCTTTTTCAACTTGATTCTTTATTTAGACCAAAACCGTGTTTTGTCCAAAACATCCAATTCCAAGTCCAACTTGGAATTCATAATTCTCATGGGTGAGGACCCACACCCAACAATGTGCAACCATGTTACCTTATGCACTATAAAAGACAAAAAGAAAATCATGAAAATCCGAAAGATATAGACCAGAGAGAGTAAAGAAAGCTAGCGTCATTCAAATCTATTATATATATATATATATAATTACTAAAAAGAATTTGTATTAGTAATCATGAAAAGTAAAAACACTCACTGAGTTTTACACATTAATTAATTAAGAGCTGGTATATACAGCCAGTTAATTAACCAATTACTCTTCTGTAGTATGAGTAGTAAATTATTAATTATTTATATTCTTAATTAGTCTCTTTTCTCCCCCATGCAACAGGTCAAACCCGAGTTATGTCCCTTGATTGATTTCTCCCTCGCATTTGATCATCATCATCCCACTACTAGCTCGTAGCTCGGCTCGATCGTCTCATTCAGTCATTATGGAGACTGGAATTAATTAATTTTTGCAAAAGTCTCTTAATTTCTTTGCATACGTACCACTATTTTTAAATTTGATGACTTTCCTCCATCCAAATTAATGGTGATGCTGATGCATGCATGTACGTATAAAGTTAGGTCACTTATTGAAAGCCTCACCATGCATGCATATATATCACATAAAAGATTTTCATATATACATATATATATATATATATATATATATATATATATATATATGCTAATTAAAACTTCAATTTAACTATATATTTGCATTGTTTTCGATTATCTAACCTAATTAACCAAACTTAATTAGAATTAACACATTTTAAAATTGCTAATTTTGGAGATCGACTCCAAATTAAAATCATATAATTTTACGATAAAACCAATGTACAAGAGATTAACTTTGTTAATTGGTGATATATGCGTGTGTGAGAGACAGAGGGTCAAACGAAGTTAGACTAATTAATTAGTTAGGTCATGATTCGTTTTTTGGCAAAGCAGAACCTTTAATTAATTTATTGCTGCGAAAGAAAGAATATGGATTGGAGGTTTAATTAATTAATTATTGCTCCAAAATGTCATATACATTAAAGAAAATTCACTAAAATGATTAACATCATCCAACCAAACATAAAAAAACTCAAAAACTTAAGGAAGAAAGATAAAGAACGATCTGAACAATTTATGTTTAGACGATCTCAATATCGCACTACTGCTATAACTTTCCACCATCAATTTGGGAAAACCCCATTCCTTTTTTCTTTTCTTTTTTGACCAAACGTACAATTTAAATGACTGAAATATATTAAAATTGTAATTTGTTATAAAAGTTGAAAAGATTATAAAAAATAAACTCAAATAATATTTTTAAAAAAAATATAATAACAGATAATCAAGGAAAATAAGTCAATCGTAACAACAACGCTAATGAACATCAAATAAACTCTTGAAATATAATCATATCTCCAAAATAATAATAGAATATCCAAATCCGAACCGTTCTTCCCGCGAGCAATGGAAGAACAAGCCGCAAATGGAAACGTCACATCAAAATCTGAATAATCCATCTTCAACAATTCATGCACTAGAAAAAGTCTCACGAACAAAAAAAATCTCCTAAACGGAGAAAACAAAATCTCCCAAACAGAGAAAACAAAATCTTCCGAGAGATAATAGTGAAATCTTCTCACGAAAGAGACAGAAATCAGTTATCTCATACAGAAATCAGAAAACAAATCTCACAAAAGAGAAAAACAGACTCTACAGACTACAAAAAGAGAAAAATTTATTAGATCAAAATAAGAGAGATCTAGGGGAGGGTATCTCCAAAAGAAAAGCCCTCCCCCATATCTAAGGTAGAGGCTAGGGTTCTTGATTAACTGCATTCCTTATCAAGTTGATTTTAAAAATTAAAATAAATTCACATCACAATCTGAATATTAAAATTTCATAATTTAATTAAAATTAAAATTATGCAAATTAAATGAGTCTAATGGAAGAAGTTTATCATAATAGATTTATTTTTTTGTAGGGAGAGATTAAAATTAATACAATTGTAATGCATATAATGATCCGTACTTTATTATTGTAATAGGAGGAAATTAGTAGCTTTCGTAGATCGATTATTATGTGAAATAATTGTTTAAAATTCCTTGGTTCCCTTAAATTCAGCAATAGTTGCATGCAATCCAAAAAAGCTCCTCTAATTACTACTATAGGCCGGCCAGTATCGTGCTCAGTAAATTTGCTTAATTGTTTTTATACCTTAAATAATTGAATTAAGCAAATGTTTTATTTATCTTGGAACCATTTATACTTTTTTCTTTTCAGCAAACGAATATATATGAGATTGCTTTGTTTTAACCATGCTAATCTCCATAAATATTTATTTCGTAACTACTTTATTGTTATTACTTTTTTGATCAGTGCATTTGTGTTTCTGTACGTGACGATGCATGTTAAACTACATATAGAATATGTAAAGATGTGGAAATGGTACAAAACGAAACAGCTTGATCTACTAAAATGATAATATATAAACCAGTTATTAATTAATAAAATACTAAATATTTTGGTACTCAAATAACTAACTTTAGTCAAATTAAGCACATATTTAGACTCTTTTTTCTGTTAAGCAGTTATAAAAATTAATAATTTATAGATATACCCAATAATTAATGAGTCGTTATCTTTTTTCTTTTCTTTTTTTTTTTCCAGTTGGAAAGTATTTTAAAAGAACACTTCTTGTTCTTACTAGTCAGTTTCGCTTAAGAAAGATATACACATACAAGGACTTTAGAATTTTGGAAATTGATATTTTCACGTCTCTTTTTTGATGTTTTCACATGAAAAGTGTCGCTATAAATGTATAGCGACAGTAAAAACCGTCGCTATAGAATCTATAACGACAATTTTTATGTAAAAATATCAAAAAATCATGTAGAAATATAAATTTTCTCTCCTATTTAATTAGTCAATGACCAAAACAATTGCCTGCGGTCAAAACAGCCCCATCCAATATATATACACATGTAGATTTTTTTAATGCACTCAATAACTCGTTTTATTTTCATATAATTATTTAAATTGATAGACAATAATATATATAGGATTTAATGTTTACAAAATAATTGTAAATACTTAAAATATATTTGACATGTGTATGGGACTATGGGGTATGTGCGTGTAGCGTTTTTGTACCATAAATAAATTTGCCAAGGAAAAAGGAATTCATTTATGTTGTGTTTGATTTCAATTCCTTGGCATGTATGGAATGGAATGACTTAAGGAATGGAATGGCCTAGGATATTTGTTCATTCATTCCATCAGGAATAAAATTACCATTTTACTTTAAATATTTGTTTCTGGTTTACATGAATTACATTTGTGAATGAAATTTGAAATGATCTTTTTTGTTTTTTATATACTACAAACTTATAAAATGAATGAAAAAATAAATTAAATAGAACTAAAAAATATCTTCACTAGAATCTTGAGTACTTGGCTCCATAATTAATGAATAAGAAAAATAAACTCATGTCATAATCAGTCTATGAAACAAATTTATATATAGTTATTACTAAATATATAGCATAATTTATTATTCATCAAGTACAAGAGATTCAACATATGATGCTCACCCTCTTATTTATTCATCAAGTACTAGGAAGACATAATGCATAAATATTTTTAAAACAACCACTACCAATAATTATTTAAATTTAAAATCCTGAACATAATATAATAACCGTTTTTAACAATGATAATAAAATGAAATCACAAAGTACGATTATTAAAAATTAAAAATCTAAGACAATTATACTTAGACTTCACTCAATTATTTACATTCCTCCATTCATTAAAAATCTTTTCAGCAAAGTTGTTTTTAAAAATTGTCCACTAATTCGAACAGTCAATAATTGTGATCACTACAAAAAAAAATAATTATTTCCGACTGAATTATTTTCACGAAATTATTTCCGTCGAAAATAATATAATTCCGACCCAAACTTCGGTCGCAATTACTTCCGTCGAAAATATAACCACCCTTTTAATTACACAGTTCACGATTCTTATTTCATTCCCTTCTTCACAAATCAGCTCTGAGAAAAGAAAGAAGAAAAATTGCAGTAACCTCAGATCTCGTTCCTCCTCAGATCAGTGGCTCCTCAGATCGTGGTGGCGGTGGCGTAGTACCGTGGCGGCATAGTGGTGCTCTCCTTCTCCTTCATCCTCTTTCATTATTGTCCAATTGAAGGTACAAATTTTCTTATTTTTGAATTTCCCCTAAAAATTAGGTTTTGGGGAGATATTTTCTTCAATTCAATATACATATCTAGTGTGCACAAGGAAGTAAGCAGGTTTTGTAATTTAGATGTGGCTGAACTCCTCTTCTTCTAATACAACCTCATGTGATTCGGGTAAAGTAGGAATTACTCCAGAAAAGGGTTATTGAAAGAAGAGGATACAACTGAATATCCAGTGAAAACAAGGTAATATAATTACATACTCATTGATTTGTATCTATGAAGTGATTATTATTAAAGACAACTAGTAATTTGGTTAAGTTACTTGGTTTTGTGTTCATAATGGATTTATAATGTTTGAAAATGGTATATGGAATCAGTGGTAAAAAGGAATTATGTTGGAAATTATATGATTGTATATTGAGTATGTAAGAATTAGTAATGAAAGTTTTTAAAGTTCATAAACTAGTTGATCGTAAACTTGTTGATTACTTATGCATATGGCTGGTTATAGGATTTCTACTGTTTGTATTAGAACCAAGGAGTCTAGGTTGGGTTGTGAGGAGAAATAAGGTGGAAAAATTGAGGCTAGAATGCAAGTCAAATCTTTAGAAATCTGCACTTTAAAGGAATGTACATGGGTGTTCGATAAAAGTCCTTAATGAACTGTTTTGGTTAAAAATTGATTATTTGATGGAATTAAAGCTTGGGCTAGATATGTACACCATATATGTTGTTAAATAAAGTGTTTGAACATATTAAATGCAAACAAAAAGGGAATTTAAGTTTAAACTAAAAGATAGCGGGATAAAAGGTTTCAAATGATATGCGTATGTGTGATTTTGCGTATATATAACTGTATATATGATATTTATGTGCTAGTTCAATAGTTCATACTTAATTAATCTAGCTACCAGCTTCTCATATGTTTGTGTTTATGCCTATGTTTGAATTGATTTCACTTGTTCATTTTTATACTCAACTGCCAATGTCTCCATTCATGAGCTAAGTTTAATTACCAGTACTATTTTTGGTTGGTTTGTTGGATCAAACAGGTCACTGTTGCTTACAACAAAGATCCAAGCCCTATAAAGTTGAATCTAGGTGTTGGTGCTTATCGAACTGAGGTTAGTTTCTCCATAAATTATACCGGTTTTACTCGCACACCAAAATCCAACACGCACAGAGGTATATATAGTCGGATCACCGATGTATAATTTTGTTGGCTTACCAATTCATGTTTAATAACAGGAAGGAAAACCTCTTGTTCTTAATGTGGTGAGAAGAGCAGAGCAGATACTTGTGAATGATCAGTAAGTTTGTTTGTAAATATAATTGATTGGTGGAGAAATTCAAATGATTTAAATGTTGATCTACAATTTTTTGTGATTCAGGTCTCGAACTAAAGAGTATATTCCAATTGTTGGGCTGGCTGATTTTAATAAATTGAGTGCCAAGCTCATTTTTGGTCCTGATAGGTAATTTGAATACGTTACATCTTGCAAAACTATACTTTGTATGCTCTGTTATAAGCCTTGAACAGTTGTCTTGCACTGGCTGATATATTTGAAAGAAGGCCTAACATAAATGGTGCATCATTTCAAGAACACGATTGAAGTCCTTGTCTTAAGAATAAAATATCTTATAATAGGAAAATAAACTTAAAGATGCCCAATAGCCCTTCGAAAACAGTTTCTGATTCTAACTAATTTCTCTTTTAGAAAACAATAATGGCAGAATCTATTTGATTGCTAATTTGAATTTTTAATTCTTTTTTGATGCCTTCTACAAGTAGAAAACATTTAGAAAGTAGCCAATATTAGTTAGATATATTTCTAAATTCTGCTATTTGGGAGTTTTTTCTTCTGAAAGGGACTTTGCGATTTAATGCAATAAACCTTTGTCCTTCATTTTTAGTGATGAAACGAATTTGAGCAACTTGTCTGTACTTCGTTTTTGTTATGAAACTGTAATTAGTATTACTTTAAGTTGTTGTAATTACTGTATATTAATGCATATGTTGCATACTTATGGAACAGCCCCGCCATTCAAGCACCTATATGTTGTTTGTGTGTACGTTTCTTGGTTTTGCTAATTTTGACTTTGGGTGAAATTCTGTGGCTATGAGAAATAGATTGAGCAGAAATGAAGGGACTGTAATTCTGTGCTCTTTCTAAGGTATTATTGTACCTTCATTAAAAAAAAGATGTAACCACATTCTTTTTGAGTTCTATAACTTGATTGTATGACAGGGGTGGTGATGGAGAACTGAGGCTGGGGATCCGAAGAACAACTCAAGTAAAAAATGGAACTGAGTTTGCAGTAGCCTGTAACCAATAGAAAACAGATTTATTTTTTTTAATTTTTAAAAGGTTATTTTCGACGGAATTTTTCGTGGGAAATATTCCGTCGGAGATAATTATTTCTGATAGAATTCTCGACGGACTTATTTCCGACCTGCATATTTCCAGTCGAATTTCTGACGGAATTTTCTGTTGAAAATAAGTTAATTCCGACAGAATTAGCTTATTTCCGACGGAAAATTTCGTCGGAAATAAGCTTTTTCTTGTAGTGGATAGTGTCTTCCATTGGTTCATTTTCCGCATCATTCTCTTCATCCTCAAGGCCCAACTCATATGGATCATTGGGCATTTCAACTCTTATATAGTTGTGAAGAATGCAACAAGCTAAAATTATTCGGTTCTGTATCTTGATAGGGTAATATGATAGACTTCTAAGAATTGCCCATCTCTTCTTAAGAACGCCAAAGCATCTTTCAATTACATTTCTTGCTGAAGAATGCTTCATGTTAAAATATTCCTCAGCGGATACGGGTTGATGTCCATCTCTCCAATCATTCAAATGATACCTTTGACCCCTATATGGTGCAAGAAATCCCTCTCCATTAGTATAGCCAACATCTACCAAATAATAAGTACCTTCAAAATAAATATATATATATATATATATATATGTTATTTCTTTATCTCAAAAGGATATTCTTCATTGCGGCTAAAAAAAATTCTTACCCTTTGGAACAATTAATCCATTTTTTCTAAGCAATGCGTCTTTAAGTACTCTACCATCTGCAGCCGACCCTTTCCAACCAGGTATCACATACTAAAATTGCATCTTTGGTGAACAAACTCTTAGAACATTTGTTGTAATTTCACTTTTTCTATTTCCGTACCTAGGCTTGTCCTCTGTGGGTACGTTCATTCTTATACGAGTCTCATCCAATGCTCCTAAACACTTCTATAATAACATAGACAAGGATTACAAGATATAGTTAAACATATGAGGTTATGTTAAAAATGTATGTGTGTGTATATGTGTGCAAATTGTACCTTGAAATACTTCCACCTTTCATCAGTTGAGTCATCTGCAATTGGTCCGGGATTCTTAAAAAAATCTCCTTGCAATCTTAAAACCGCATTAAGTACCTTATGAAAATGTCTACTTATCGACTCCCCATACCTTTCGAAGTTGAATTTGATAACACGATTTTTTGAATGGTGTCCCAATATATACAGGAATATTGCAACTTGTTCCATTACATCCATGTGCTTCGTTGAACGTAAGTAATCTTTTGTCTCAAACATAAAACACAATTTGTGAAAGGTGCTCATATTCATCCTAAATTGTTCAATACAATTATTATCACCTCCATTGACCAATCTATCAATGTAACGTGTCCTCCCCAACTTATAAATGGAATACTGTTGCCTTGAAGCTTTCCGCCTAATCAAACCCATAATTTGAAAAAACCAATTCACCAATGTAATCATGTGCAACCACATTGTAAATAGTATAACAATCCTCTTCTTCGCGATATTTTTCCTTGTAGCTAAATTAAATCGAGTCATTACTGCAAACCTTAAAATTGAACGGAACATAGAAAGTCAGTATATGTCGCATGAGTTGCACATCATTAAACCTTAAAAATTCTTAAAATTAACTTGTGAAAATTTAGTAAACTCAGAAAAGCATCAATTTTGGCAAGTCCAAGCATATACTTATTATATCAAATAAGGAGAGTTGAACTACAAATACAATATCAACTTATAGAATGTTAAAAAAAATCATTAAACACCCAAAAAGAAACACGAAAGTGGCAAATCCACAAGTTTTGTCATTCGGAATATTATAATGAATCAACCTACATGTTGTCGATGTTAAAATATTGAAACTTTCTGCCAAACACTCCTACTGTCATTACCAAATTTCATATACTCAAAGACAAAAAAAATTTGCCACCTCGAATATCATCTCTAGAACAGCCTCCAATAATGGAATTCCAAGAAACTACATTTCTGATATCATTCTTCTCAAACAGAACTTGAGCTTCAAACAAGTACCCACATTTTGAATACATATCCACTAAAACATTATTCACTCTTAACTCCTTATTCAACTCCAATTTCACGGACAATCCGTGAATTAGCCTTCCCAACTCAACTTCTCCTTCTGCTGCACATACCGATAATATAGCAACATCTGGAATCAAACAATCCTCATTCTCCAGCATTTCTCTAAACAAACTGAAACTTTCTCGAAACACCCCATTCTCAAAAAACACAGAAATCATAGAATTCCAGGAAACCAAATTCCTCTCAGGCATATACTCAAACACCTTAACTGCTTCCTCAACAAGCCCACATTTTCCATACATTGCAATCAGTGCATTAACAACAAACACATCAGAACCCAAACCCATCTTCAATCCCAATCCATGGACATTCTGCCCCAAACCCAAATCCAAAATCCCACCACAAGCCTTAATTACACAAGGAAAAGTGAAATTATCCGGCTTATACTCAGACACCAACAACAATTCACAAAAAGCCAACACTGCATCAAACCAAAGCTCATTTCTAGTGTACCCACTAACTAGTGCATTCCACTGATACAAATTCTTAATCTCGAATCTATCGAAAACGAAACGAAATATAACCAATTAAGTAAACATGTATATATGCATTTAGAGAGATAAAAAGTAGTTCAAAAATTGATTGAGCACCAAAATCACCAAATATAACCAAAAATCAGATTTGATTATGAACAAAGTGAAAAAATCACAAATAAATACAATGAAATTAGATGTCTTACCGAATTTTGAAAAAGAATAGCAGGAGAAGCAAAATTAACCTAGAAAATGAAAACTATGCAATCAATTTTAGAGGAGATGGAGAGAAGAGAGACGACACAGAAAAGAGAGAAAAGAGACAGCAGAGAGAAGAGAGAGAGAGTGGAGAGACGAGAGACTCGTATCTGCGATGGATGCCATGAGAGGCGAGCGAAGCTATTGAAAGCGATAGAGAGATCGATCGATTGATGGATATGGCGAGGCTCAGCACGAAATAAGTTAACCTAGCTAATTAGATGATAAGCAAAGGAATGAAATGGTCATTCCAAATAATTAGATGATAAGCAAAGGAATGGAATGGTCATTCTAAATAATTAACCAAACATGTTTTAAGTCATTCCTTAAGAAATGGTCATTTCATTCCCACCCACCAAACACAACAGTGTATACGTAAAGACTTTCAATCTTTTGAAATACTATTGTAACAAACATATAATAATTGAATTCGTCATATGGACTGCTAAAATCTAAATCATCACCAACCCCCACCAATCTTCTACCAGATATTGAATTTAGAAAAAGTGGCATATAGTGGTATATATTAATTATATAAGAGAAATTATGAGAGAGAGAAATAGTTAACTTTTATATATGCTCATCTTTCATGATTGACAATTATTTAAAGACATGTTGAGAATATGCACATGAATTTGGACTTTTACTTAGATAGCTGTATAATTCAACTACGGTTGCCAAAACAATATTTATGTACGTTTATATTGAGAGAATGTACGTAATAGAGGCAAAAGAATGAAATAAAAATAGTATTTTGATGATTGTTTTGGAAGATAACTCATTTTAACGGAATGAAAACTCATTCCGTTCCCTTTTTTATTTCATGGGGAGAAGGTGAAATAAAATCAATTCTAATGAAATGAATACATGTGATAATTAATTTTGTCATCATATGACAACACCCACCACCATCAACAACTAAACATACATTTAAAATATTTTAAAATTATTACATTCCGTCTTCCATTACATTCTTTCAATCCAACGCAGTATTAGTTTAGCCACTAATGGCTTCCATTTCTGCATGCGCAGAGGTACGAGGGAACCCAAAAAAAATTGCAAAAAAAAATTGAAGAAAGCCATAAATAAAAAAATTGAATAAGAAATTCCCCCTTTTCCTTGAGAAAGTATTTTAATTTAGAGTCCTTTACAGAACTATACAACTTTTACAAAGTAATTACAAAAAAAGTGCATTCATAAAATAATTACAAAAAAAGTGCAAAAATTCAAACCATTCAATTTCAAATTAAATATGAAAATCTAAAATCAAGGAAAACTAATAATTCAAATTCAAATCTTTTAGATCTAACAATAATTTCAAATCCATAATTCAAAATTTAAATCAAAATGAGAAAATTAAAAATAAAAAATTATGAAAGAGTTACTGTTCATCATTCTCCTCCCCCGCCTCCCGTCGCCGCCGCTAAATCGCCGCCGCCGCCGCCACAGCTATATCGCCGGAGTTGCTATTCTGAATTTTTTTTTGACGATTTGGTTACCCATAAAAATTAAAATGGTTACCTTTATACGAAGTTTGGCTACCAACTGCATCACATTCAAAATAAATTTGGTAATCAAATAAAACTGAATTGGTTACCTTATCGGAAAGTTTGGTAACCAACTACATGAAGTTTGGTTACCAACTGCATCACATTCCAAATAAATTGGTAACCTAATAAAACTGAATTGATTACCTTCATACCAAGGTAACCAATCCTTCATACCAAGGTAGTCAAACCTTTATAACAAGATAACCAAATCTTCATAACAAGAAAACCTTCATATTAAGGTTCGGTTACCTTAGTATGATGGTTTGGTTACCTTGGTATGACTGTTTGGTAACTTACTGCATGAATTTTGGTTACCAACTGCATCACATTCAAAATAAATTGGCAACCTAATAAAACTGAATTGGTTACCTTCATACCAAGGTAACCAACCCTTCATACCAAGGTAACCATACCTTCATAACAAGGTAACCAAACCTTCATAACAAGGAAACTTTCATATTAAGGTTCAGTTACCTTGGTATGAAGGTTTGGTTACCTTGGTATGCCTGTTTGGTTACCAACGTATGAAGGTTTGGTTACCAGTGGAGTTGGAGAATGGACCGGTGGTGGAAGGGAAGCAACGGGTGGTGGAGTGGCCTCCACCTCGGCCAGTGGCGGGGCCTCCACCGACGGCCACCTTGGATCGATTTGGGGGAAGAGGAGGAAGGGGGTGGGGTGGGGTGGGGTGGGGCGGGGCGGGGCGGGGCGGGGCGGGGGTGGGAGGAGGAGAAAGGGGGGGGGGGGGGGCGGGAGGAGGGGGATGGTAGTGGGAGGCGGAGGGAAGGGAGGGGAGGGGAGGGGAGGGGAGGAGGCGGGGTGGGGCGGGAGGAGGATAAAGGGGTGGCGGTAGGAGGCGGAGGGAGGGGTGGGGCGTTGGCGGGGGGAGGAGAAAGGAGGCGGAGGAAGGGGAGTGGCGGGGGTAGGGGGTGGGGCGGGGGCGGGGGCGGGAGGAGGAGCAGCGGAACAGTGAGGTGGGGGAGGGCGGTGGTGGAAGAATAGGAAGAAGGTGGGTTGGAAGAGGAGGAAGAAGATTGAGTGGGATAGAATCATGGGAGAGAATTGTGGGAGAGAATCATGGGAGAGAATCGTGGGAGAGAATCATGGACATAATTAAAGGGATAAGAATGCACTCTTTTTGTAATTAAATATTGCATATGCACTAATTTTGTAAATATTTTATTTATGCATTTTTTTTGTAATATTTTATTAAAATGTACTATAATATGTAATTGTTCCTTTAATTTATACGTCCTCCCTTTGTACCCAAGAAAATGTTTTGAACTAAGCATAAATTTCAGCCCAGGCCCAGCTAAGCTTTATCACCAGCTCATTTTTTAAGGCTCAAGTAAAAAGCCAAGTGTATATATATATATAAATTTTAATTAGATATACATTTTAATTTTTTAAAATCAATTTATAAAATTCTAAAACTCAAAATTAATATGAAGTTATTTAGTTTTAATAGAAAAATATTATAACAATCATATTATATATATAAAAGTAGAATACACTTAATCTTAATTGCTTAATTTTTTCCTCCAAAACACAAAACTGTTCCTTTCAAAACAAAATACTTTTTCCCCCAAAAATTAGATTATATACTTTTTCACGTTTTTAACAACAACAAAAAAACTCTTTATTATCTCACTCCCTTTCTTTAAGAGTGTAGTCCTCAATCAACCAAATTACTCAATGAGAATTGGACATCCTTAGGTGGCTATTGATGCTATTTGTTAAAGTAAATCCAGAACATCATCATCAATAAGAAATTATTGGGGAGTAAACAAATGAGAATAGTGGCCTACTGAACTTTGTGCTACCAATGATAGTAATGCGAAAGATAAAACTTAAAATTATACTCTTTAACGCTCCATAATATTATTAAATAGTACTAATGCAGTGAAGAGAAACGGGCCTTGAAATTATGAAAAGAAGGATCAAAGACTGGATTGTGCATTTGGTCATTTTTGTCGAACTGTTGGAGAACAATGATGATGACCTAATTTTAGGAAGAGTCTTCGATAGCAGGCCCCTGCTCATCCGTACATGCACAAACGCTCTCACAATGTATGACGGTTCGGGCCTTCGTGAGAACGCTTCAGGATGTCAAGTGAAATTGTTTAATTTGAATTCTTGTGCATCGCACAGGTTCAATTATTAGTTGTAAACTAACTATAAAGTACCACCTAATTATCATCTTTATTATTTTCAAAACTTGAGCGAAATTATATCAATTTTGAATTTTAAAATTTCACGAATTGACTCAAAAAAGTTGAGCTAAACACTTTGATCGAATGGATTGAGAAGTTGGTCTTTCGGAAGAAGCTTATAAACTTTTTCATGTGCTGAATGAAGTTTTCCTTTGAGACTTTGAGCGTGAATAATAATACAAGAACGTTGGCATGGATCCTACTATTTATTTGTGTGCTTGTTTGTGCGTTCTGAGAGAGAAATCTTGGTAGTAATATTTCATCCGATATATATATAACAACGAATTTTAGAAAAAAGAAAAAAAAAGTTATATATTTTCCAAACATAAAACAAAAATGCATCCCTATTTTAGAAATGATCAAAAAATGCATTCATATATATATATATATGTTTTCACCATAAATTAATTTAATGATATCTTTAGGAAGTACTCAGTTGGTTCTTTATCATGATGGTTGATTTCGCGGAAAAGAAAATTAGGTTAAGCTCAACTAAAACATATTTTTGGACATCATATAAAAAAATAATAATAATAAAATCTAGCTAGTTATCTAATCTTGGGATTATTAATCTATTGCGACCGACTAATTATGTAGAATAGTCAATGTATAGTTGGGGGAACAACTGGAATCCTTATATATAGTCAAATTAACCCGGTAAAGATGCCATGCATGTGAATTAATGAATGAAGTATCATTTTTAGTAGTATAGTAGTATTTTTTCAGCCACCGGCCCCTACCTACCTACCAATATGTCTATATATGTGACATAATAATAATCCTAGCTATAAAAGGAGATGAGCTCGCTCGCTCTAGAGCAAATTCACAACTACTCATTTATTCAATATTTCTCGATCGATCTTGTTCAACATTATTATATAACAAATTAGTAAGAAATATGGCAAGAGCAAGAAGTAGTACTAGTTCAATTGCTCAAATTATTCTTCTACTCTTCTTCTTCTTCTTTTCTTCTCTTTCTTCCTCGGCATACCGGCCGGGGACGACGAAGAAATTAAAGCAATATAAACCATGCAAACACTTGGTCCTATTCTTCCACGACATAATTTACAATGGTGAAAATGCAGCGAATGCAACTTCTGCCATAGTAGGTGCACCTGCGGGGGCCAACTCAACAATTTTAGCAGATAAATTCCACTTTGGAAACATGGTGGTTTTTGATGATCCAATTACACTCGACAACAATCTTCATTCGCCTCCCGTTGGTAGAGCACAAGGAATGTATCTATACGACACCAAAAACACCTACACCGCGTGGCTTGGGTTTTCGTTTGTTCTAAACACCACCGATTATCAGGGCAGCATCAACTTCATCGGGGCGGATCCGCTGATGAACAAGACCAGGGATATTTCTGTCGTCGGAGGAACCGGTGATTTTTTCATGCACCGGGGAGTTGCCACCATTATCACGGATTCATTTGAAGGCGAAGTCTACTTTAGGCTCAATGTTGATATCAACTTCTATGAATGCTGGTAATCTAATTACTTAATTAGTTATGTACGTATGTACGTACGTACGTACGTACGTACGTACTTGAAGAATGAATTAATCAATAATATTGTCAAGTTCATGAATTTTAGCTATATATATATATATATATATATATATATATATATGGGCTTCAATTCTTTTTTTGTATTTGCATGTGGTCGCAAAAATCCAACGGGTGTATGCTTGCTTACCAAAGCGCTATCACATTAATTATTTTAGATAATTGATATTTTCACAAGAAAAATTAATATTTCTACAAGGCTTCACTTACATGAATGTGTAGTCTCATTTACAATTTATGTGATAAAAACTTTGTGAAAATATTAATTTTTTTTATGAAAATATCAATTCTCTTAATTTATAAGTAATTTGTTCTTGAGAATTAAAAGATTTTAAAGTTAATTATAACTAGATGGCCTGCTGCACGTGCCTTGTCAAGGGATTTCGGTAACCTACCAAAACAACAGCATCTCAGTACCTGATCCCCACCGACTACACTATTCGCCTTGTAACACAACTAACACATGCAAATTAAGCAACCTTTTCTGATCAGCCGCCGGACATAATAATTAATATCCTGCCATATCTCTTATCCACGAATCAAAACCAATTGAAGTTGTAAGTTTATGACAATAATTGAAAAAGAACCACCACCACAACAACAAAAAGTTAGCATGAATCTCCACCAAAAATTTAGAGGCCACCATCAAGATTCTTTCATCAAAAATACTGTATATGTATATGTGGATACTGTATTATAATAATATAATATTACATATTAATAATATAATATATTAATATTATATTATTAATATAATATTACAGGAGGAAGTAATATATTAATATGGAAAAATATAAATACACAGTCGGCTATGACGACGATTTATTGGGTTATACATCGTCATATTCTGACTGTGTAATACACAACTGTGTATATACATATAGTCCATATTAATAATATAATATTACAATGTAATAAGGGATTCAAGAATCAAGCATAAGTCAGCCGCTACATGTTGTACTTGTACATAAGGGTGTAAACGAGTCGAATCGAAGCGAACAGAGAGCTACTCGGATTCGACTCGAAATGATAAATTCGTACTCGAATTCGAATTATATTTGAAAATTTCTACTCAGATTCGACTCGACTCGACTATTTACAACTCGAATTCGATCCGACTCGGCTCGAATTATAAACAAACTCGCGAGCTTCAAATTCAAGCTCGAATTCGAGTCTCTACATAATAACTAGTTTTATAATAAATATAATTATGAATTGAATTTGTTATTTTACTTAGAAATGAGAAAATATATTTAATATTACACTTTACCAATATAAAATCACAATTAAAATTAAAAAAAATAATAATAATTAATTATTCTAATTTGATTTAAATTTTTATATATTATAAGAGAATGTATCGAGTATCTAATCGAATTTGTATCAATCGAGCATGTATCGAATCACACTCAAGAATTCGAGTAGTTTGAATCTTAAACGAGTCGAGTATAACCTTACTCAGATTCTACTCATATTTTTATTCGAACTATTTTTAATGCTCAGATTTGAATCATATTATTAACGAATCCGAGTCTCGCTCGTATTTTTTCGAGTCAAGCCCGACTCGAGCCCGAACCGTTTAGCTCGTTTACAGCCTTACTTGTACATGTAGCGGTTGACATTATTTGACAATATAATAATTATATGAGGGGCCCTTTAGTAATTGCATGAGCCGCCACAAGTGTTTTTAATGCCGCTGCAGCTTGTAGCGGCAGAGACATATTTTTTTCAATCTCAACCATTAAATATGTTGATCAACGATGAAAATGATGATTGCTGGAATAGTTTTCTTAAGAACTGATTGTCATGGATTGTAACTCATATGTATATTTCTTTTAAAAATAAAAGTAGCCCATCTGCAACCGGATGGATCATCGACACAAATACTCTTATATACACGGATTTGGGTCTTTTTTTTTTTAAAAATGTCTTGATATTTCTTCCTTGTATATTTTGGGAGTGGGTTTATATTTGTTGATCTGGGGTTAATTAGATATCTCATTAATTTAGTTGCATCCAACAATAATTAAGAAAAGTCCTACATTCAAATGTAATTTAACTAGAACTAGAAGTAGAATAATTTGGAGGGCCCTATAAATATGGAACAAAGGAGCCTTTATTTGTCAACCCATCCATCACCTCTGCCTCTCTTCCAGCTTCGCTTTCCTCCCCTAATCAATCTCTGGAGTCCCTGTTTAAGTTTAAACCCGCACCAACACAATCTCTCTATATTTATAATATATTTCAAAACTCAAAGAACCCATTATGAATTTCTTCATGGAAAATGGTCAGAATGCTAGGCTGATGGATTAACCTCCAAGAACTTGATTCAGGTGAATCTATCTCTCTTTCTATCTAATTTGTCACGTGTGTATAGTATATACATATAAACAATTAGACATGGATGTAAGAAATTTCTATGGTCATTGATTTTATATTTTCCAATTAGCATAAACGAATTGGAAAGTATGATTTGGAATGGGTATTTTTATTATGCCATTTTTCTGAATGAGCCCTTTTCTCTGAAATTTGCGCCAGAATGTGATCAAGAAATATGGGTCGGTGTGTTGTTACTCCGAAGCTAAGTGTAGGGGCATTCTTGTCAGTAGAAAATAATAGCCAAGAAAAGACATTCAAATTCGGCAATTTCTTAGGCTATTTCGTGGAAACCAGAAGACAAGTAGTTGCAGGTTTTGAATTGAATTTGGCGTTAAAAGACAAGAATGCCTGCCGCCAACTTCTGCCTATATTTTCCAACTAAACCTCCTACAATACTAGTACTACCATTTAGGGGTATATTTAAATTACGAGTTATAAGCCATGAAGAGTAATTTTACAGTATCCCCTTTTTTACCATTTTGTAATGCATTGCATAACTATATGTTGTCAGCTGCTAGGTTGATTGCCATGAAATTTGTTGCCATCCGTTGGCAATAAGTTCCAAACCGCATATTAGTTAATTCTACACAAAAATACTAGAAAATTAAGCAATGGTATTTTGAGCTTGTCACAAAGAGTTTTATGGAATATATCCATTGATGTTGATGGAGTTAAGTAATTTCAATAGGGCTGATTGTCAAGCAGAGTCTCTTGCACACGGTTCATCGTTGGTTTAATATGCTGAAGTTGAGCTTTTAGATCATCTCACTATCTCTTTTTGAAAAATGACACTGTTTTCCTTTGTTTAGATTTTAACATTAGACTTTATTATTTTTATTAAAAGAATAATACCCCCAATCAAATTGGCCTAATTAGATATATTTACAAGCTATGTCTAATTTTGAATCTTGGACAAATTTCAAAGCAGAAACGTATGTCCCAATTACTTTTGGTGGTTACTTATATGGCAGGTTACAATTTCTGACTTGGACTGTGATGATGTATTCAGATTAACTAAGGATTTTGACACGCTTCATCTTTTGTGTTGACTAGAAATAAGAAAGGATTTACTTTTCTTCTATATGTATATAAAAGTGTGACAATTTGATCATTTATATAGGGTTCTAATTATCTTGAAAAGTTTACTGAAGTTGGTTCTTTCTATCTCTGTATGTATGTGTTTCACTTTTTATATTCAGTAGAAAGTGAAAAATTAAGGTGAGTTGTTATTTTTTCAAGAAATTAAAGACGCAAAGTAGTCTGATTTTCATTTTAAATTTCTATTTTTTCTTCTTTTACTAGTTATACTTGAGAATTTAAATCTGATTTGAATTTCATTATCTCAACGTGCAGGTACTGAAGTGAGAATATTTGTTGTTTGCGTTTGTTTAGGGGTTGTTTTTGAACAAAATGGCCTCCAATGGTACGGAAAAGTGTGCACATTTTATGAAGGCTACATCAAATGGAGTCTTCCAAGGCGATAATCCTCTGGATTATGCACTTCCTCTGGTTATCTTACAGATGTGCCTCGTGCTCGTTTTCACAAGGTTTCTGGCTTACCTTCTTAAACCATTGCGGCAGCCTCGAGTTGTAGCTGAGATAGTTGTAAGTACAATTCTCTCTCTATTATAATAAGTTGCTATCAGTCTGTTGCATCGCTTCTTACTTTACATGATAATTGTATAATTTACTTATGCTACTACTATTTTGGCAGGGGGGAATTTTACTCGGTCCATCAGCACTGGGTCGCAGCGAAACTTATCTCCACGCAATATTTCCAACTAAGAGTCAGACAGTCTTGGATACTGTAGCCAACCTTGGTCTCCTCTTCTTTCTGTTCCTTGTAGGGCTCGAGTTAGATCCACAGTCCATTCGTCGGACTGGAAAGAAAGCTTTATGCATTGCCCTTGCAGGAATCAGCCTCCCTTTTGGATTAGGAATTGGAACGTCATTTGTTCTAAGAGGAACTATTTCCGAAGGGGTGAGTGAAGGTCCGTTTCTTGTATTCATGGGAGTAGCCCTTTCTATTACTGCCTTCCCTGTCTTGGCACGTATCCTGGCTGAACTCAAGCTCTTAACGACCGATGTTGGCAGAATGGCTATGTCCGCTGCAGCAGTCAATGATGTGGCTGCATGGATTCTACTTGCTCTGGCCATAGCACTCTCTGGATCTGGACGTTCTCCCATCATTTCATTATGGGTCCTATTGTGTGGTGCTGGTTTTGTTATCGGTTGTATAATTGTCGTCCCGCCTATATTTAAATGGATGGCGCGCCATTGCCCAGATAGCGAGCCAGTAGATGAAATGTATGTTTGTGGTATTTTAGCAGCTGTTTTGGCTGCAGGATTTGTTACTGATACTATTGGAATTCATGCCCTATTTGGGGCTTTTGTGATTGGAGTTCTTGTTCCAAAGGAAGGGCCATTCGCTGGTGCTCTTGTGGAAAAAGTTGAGGATCTTGTGTCTGGCCTTCTGCTTCCACTGTACTTTGTCTCGAGTGGGTTAAAGACTGATGTGACCACCATTCAAGGTGCTCAGTCGTGGGGTCTCCTGGCTTTAGTCATATTTACTGCCTGTTTTGGGAAGATTGTTGGCACTGTTGTGGTCGCGCTTCTGTCCAGAATACCTTTTCAAGAGGCTCTGGCTCTTGGGCTTTTAATGAACACCAAGGGTTTGGTGGAGCTCATCGTCCTTAACATTGGGAAAGACAGAGGGGTAACTTTAAGTTAATTTATCAATTCATATTTGAAAAATCTGTTTACTGTTCTTAGTTGAGTGATGTTCTGAAGTGGTTGGTTTTGCAGGTATTAAATGATCAAACATTTGCCATTTTGGTTCTGATGGCCCTCTTCACAACTTTCATCACAACACCTCTAGTTGTAGCAGTATATAAGCCAGCTAAAAAATTGGCAAAAGCTGCATATAAGCACAGAACAGTTCAGAGGAGTGAAACAAGCTCTCAACTCCGAATGTTGGTGTGCTTCCATAGTTCTAGGAACATTCCGACATTGATTAACCTCATTGAGGCTTCACGTGGTACTGGAAAGAGGGAAGGTCTTTGCGTGTATGCAATGCACCTCATGGAGCTATCCGAGAGGTCATCTGCTATGCTTATGGTCCACAAGGCAAGGAGGAACGGGCTGCCCTTTTGGAACAAGGGACAGAACTCTTATTCCACCCAAGTTGTAGTGGCTTTTGAGGCTTTTCAGCATCTGAGTCGAGTTTCTATCCGACCCACAACAGCGATTTCAGCAATGTCCAGCATGCATGAGGACATCATCGGCAGTGCTGATGGTAAAAGGGCAGCAATGATAATTCTCCCCTTCCACAAGCACCAGAGGCTTGATGGGCAATTGGAGACAAGTCGAGCTGATTTCAGGCATGTCAACCGCAAAGTTCTTGAGCATGCACCTTGTTCGGTTGGTATCTTAGTAGATCGTGGACTTGGTGGATCGACACATATATCTGCCAGCAATGTTGACTCTGTCATGACTGTGCTATTCTTCGGGGGTCACGATGATCACGAAGCACTTGCCTATGGTGCGCGCATGGCTGAGCACCCCGGTATAAGTCTAGTGGTTGTTCGTTTTCTGTTGGATCCAAAAGTTACCGGGGAGGTCATCAGTGTTGATATGAACGATTTCACGAATGCTAAAGAAAGGGCGATGGACGATGAGGTTCTTGGCGAGTTTAAGCAGAGAATTTCCGAGGACAGCTCGATCCAATACGAAGAGAAAGTAGTGAGTAATGCTACAGATACGATTGAAGCGATTCGTTCATATAATCGTTGTAATCTGTTCTTGGTTGGGCGAATGCCTGAGGGTGAGATAGCCACGGCTTTAAAGAGAAAAACGGAGTGCCCGGAATTGGGGCCAGTGGGGAGCTTGTTGACTTCCCCTGAATTCTCAACAACAGCATCAGTTTTGGTGGTGCAACAGTATCACAGTCAGTTGTCAATGCATTCGTTGGCTTCTCTAAAGGAAGATGAATCCACTGATCAGGGAGAAGAATATGATTCTAACTGATTCTCTTGCAATTTGTATCATTATATGTATTATAATAGTTGTAGGGAGTTGTGTAAATGAGAAATAGTATTGGAAATATAATGAAATTTTCAACTCATTTCTTTCCCCCTCCCCTTATTTGATGTAGCTGCAGAGTTTTAATGTGAGCGTTACAGTTTCTTACAATCCATTGCTTTGATAAGGTGGTGTTTCTTTTCCTTGTAGTTGCTACTTTTTTTCTTTCCTTTTTCTAAGTTGTTATATCCAAATTCAGTAACAAAAAGTTAAACAAATAGCAAAATCACTAGAAAACAAGTATTTTGAACTTTTTTTACTATGCCATTACCTGGTATGCGTGATTGGTGGGATATTGCGTGTACCTAGTAGTTTATCTGATAACATTGAGGTAATAATTATTAAGTGAAGATTTCACTGTCAGACTGATAACAGTGATAACATTAAATAATTGCATGTTTCACCATCAGACACGGTTTGAGCGTCGAAGAAAAAAATATTTTGATCTTTTTTGGTATTTTCAAAAGGAAAACAACCTAGAGAATGCTAATCTTCTATCTATCAAACAGCACTGTTCATTTACTAATTAGTTTGCACAATATTTTTGATTATGAAGGTAGTCTTAACTCTTAATAAAGTATCTGTCTACAATCTACTTTTGGCTAACATCACAAGGAGTGAATGAAATGTGTAAATTTTAAAATCATGAATTTATTCATGAATACAGGATATTATAAAAATGGGTACCTCTTTAATTCTAAAACACTAACAAATATTTAGAAAGTGTAATGCACAATGTCATCGAGTTGTTATATTGATATGATTGCTAGTGACATATTTGAAGTCTGTTACACATTACACAAATCTCACCAAGCCTCAAATATCTAACACAGATACTTGATGCATTTTGAAGAGTCCATGTCTCATATACGCTTACTTGCACCAGAATTCTAACATCCAAATGAAAGGGAAAACAACGAAAGAATGTCCCAGTTTCGGTCCTTAGACCTGAATGCCCCAACTCAAGCACCCAATGCATCACAAGTAGTACCCTCAAACTTAAAACAAACATTGTCCTCAATGTAAAGATAGACAAAATTAAAACAGAGGACTCCCCTAAGGTTGCGTCAATCGTCATCAACAACATCCTCCCCACCATAAGTCATTTTGGGAGCCATTCGCATTTAAAAGTGCCAACAAAATGCCCCGCCTAGCTTGTGCCTTGCTTTTGGCCTTGGCATGTGCCTTGCCCCTTGCTTTGCTTGGCGATTCGTTGGCGAATTGTGCTCGTAGCTATTTGGTGCCTGGAATTAGCTAACACAAAACATTAGAACTTGGGTTGCCTCCCAATAAGCGCTTGGTTTATAGTCTTCAGCCCGACTTTAGGTAAAACAGGAAATACAAGTTTAAATTAAGATTAATTCGATTGAAATCAATATTGGAAAAACAAAAGAAAACTAATTCCCCGGCAACGGCGCAAAAAACTTGTTGGTCGGATAACCGATCGATGAACACGCACAAGTATACGCGGTCAACAAGTAATAAAGTGATAAAAAAGTTGTCGATCCCACAAGAAATTATCTCTAATGTTTAACCAAGTACTAACTTTATACCGTCTCAATCTTAATTAAACACTTTGATTGAATAGATAAATTTTGATTTAGGCAATGGATAAATGTTACAACTACATTACATGAAATACAAATGTGACTCCCCCAAAATAGGTTCAATACTCAACCCATTTTGAGTCGTCAAATACACTCAACAAAATTCAAATACAATCTTTCATATCACACGGTCGTGCAAAATACGACCACACAACTGTGAGTGTCAATACAGACATGTAGAAAATATTAACATTCAAACTAAGTTCTCATTACATTTATTATCACACTATTTTAAATAAAAAAAATAGTGAGGACTTCTACAGCTCTAACTCGGACCATCACTCCATTCCCAGACTAGTACCCGCGATATTCTCATTTCCTGAAGAGAACAATAGAAGAAAATGGTGAGCTCAACTAGCCCAGTAAAAAATATTATGACTAAGATAATGAAAAATAAATTATCGTTAGCATTCAATAAATCAGATAAAATATTATGGACAACAAATTTTAGATTAATATTCGCAGCGAAAATAACAATTCATTAGAAGAGTTAAGTAGATAATGATGTCTACTATCTTCTTTGATTTAAAAGTCCATCATCAATATTTTATCCCTGTAACATCAATCAATATACATCTTGAATCAAATATCCATCTTTTCACTACGGGCCAAAGATATTCATTTGTATCATCAGTTGGTCATGTTCATCTCAACACCTGTCCATCTTTGCACTACGGGCCAAAGATATTCATCAGGTAATCATTCATTTTTGCACTACAGGCCAAAGATATTCATCACGTAATTATTCATCTTTGCACTACAGACCAAAGATATTCAGTTATATCACCATTTAGAACTGAGGATCCAGTGAGATAAAGGACAAATATTAGAGAATTTATCCAGAGTTCAAGAATAAAGATCAAAACCTGCATCCAATCAAAGATGATTTGGAAGGAATTTTTTTTTAATCGTGAATAGTAACTCGACATGAAAAAATAAAATTTTCACAAGAAAGTTCAGACCAATATTTCAGTGAAATAATATTAGATGAAGCGCAAAACTCAAGGAATTTTTGATCATTTCAGGAATTATAGAAGCAATACTTACCGTAGTAAGTTTAGAGTTAGAAATTTGTAATGAAACAATATACGAAACTGCAATTGAATTTTCACCCGTTTGGCGGTAGTCCGCTCAGACAGATTATTTTCACAATTTAATAACAACTGAATACGAAGGGTTATTCACCAGGCATGCTGTAGTCCGCGTAGACAGATTATTCCCACAGAATAATAAAGAATGTAATAACAACAGGATTTCACCATACATGCGGTAGTCCGCGTAGACAGGTTATTCCATAAGGAATGGAATAGCAACCCTTACGAATATTAAAAGAAAATAACTCTCTTCATGAATACGAAAGAAATAATACCCCTTACCTTAAAATTTGAAGACTGCACTAGCGTAATAGCAGAATACTCTTCTTCTTCTCTCTTCTTCTCTCTATACTTTCTCTCTCTGTAGCTTTAGTGAATTGGTAAGAAATAATGAAGAAATGAGCTTCTATTTATAGGCTCGGCAGAGTAAGGGTAAAATAGTTCTTTCGCTATAATTTATGACATCATCGCTTACATCATCGATCTATGACATCATTGCTTACATCATCGCTCCGATGACATCATTGCTTACCTCATCGCTCCGATGACATCATTGTTTGCATCATAAGAGTTCAAATTCAATTTGCACTCTTCCACCTCGTTTAACTTTTCTACCATGAATTTATTATAATAATGTTATCATTCAAATTATAAAAATCATACTATTATATAATCACATCATACTGCTATAATGTAATATTATAATAATATATTTGAATGAATTATTTTATCGGACAAGATAAAATACTAACTTTCAACAAATGTCACATGTTAAAAATTTTTCCTTTTAAATCTACATTGAATAAATATTTTCTTATCATATATATCAAAAATTAATTATTCACAAATTATATTACAGAACTACAATATTGACAATCGGGTCGTTCCCAAGAAAGAGGGGGCCTTCCGATAAGGATTTCTCCTTACCGGCGCGCAATTAATCAACCCCTTTTCTAAACAGAACTTCCTGAGACATTGCCAATAATGCTATCTAATAATATTATTCAAATAATAAGAATTATTGATTTGATAATTTAAAATAATGTGCAATGACAATTATTGAATCAATAATATAAAATAGCTAAGTAGCAGTTATTAATATAAAATATTAACGTAGCAAATATTGAACCAATAAAATATTATGCAATTATTGAATCAATAATATAAAATATTGAACAGTAATTACTGTAACAATAATTGAGTAAGTGCATTCCTACGTAAAAATCAATAATTCGAAATACTGTGCAATACCGTGTGCTACCGTGCAACACCGCGTATTACTGTATTTTAACCACCGGGTATTTCAACAATACTAACGGTAACAGTTTTGCCGTTATTTTTATAAAAAGGTTACTTCTGTCGCTTTCTATATCCGACATTCATTCCGTTGTGGGGTCCACCAATGACTGCGCCGTCGTACGAATATTCTCTGACAAAAAGAATATTCCTCGACCAAACGAATATTCCACGACACAACGAATATTTTATAACCACTTGCTTACTTTGTAAACTTTGCACATCTCACCCATAACTTATCACATTTATCAAATCAACACCTTACTATTTCAAAATAATATATAAAGAAAATTAAATCTTATTCATAAAATTTGGGGTCTTACAACAAATAACATAGATAGATAAATAATGAACTAAGAAAGTAATATCCCCCAAATACTTCATTAATATCTCCTAACTCTCCAATTGATTATAATGGTCACGATGATTTGTCAACCGAGAATTCGTTAGTATTCATACGCCTCTTCCGAAGTTCATATAAACATATCCTCTCCAAATCCACCCAAAAGGGAATAAAACGAAAAGGAACATCCTAGCTACATAACCCATCATATTCCTATATGAATTAACATTAGACAAGGAATTCAAGCTTATATTCTCAAATTGGCTACACATGGTATATAGGTGTATTTCTATCCTACACACAAATTATGTATTCCAACAAATGCAAAACAACATAATCATATGCCAATATATTCATAGTCTCAATCAATACTCCATTTCCCAATTTCATAAAGATTACCAATGAGCTAATCACTAATTCCTTAGCAATTAAGCAATAAACACAAAATATATTGAGCCAAATCATATGGTGTCAATCAAAAGGAAAAGAAATTCAATATATATTAAGCAAATGGGTTCATTACATTCATAGAACCAAAACTAAACTACTAATTATATAGAAGACCAACAGAGAAGAAAGATAGAGGAAACTTCCCCTTTTTGGTAGCCCAAGCTCCATTGGAGCACCTCCATGGAAGCTATTGAAGGATCATGGCACAAGGCCATGGCCTCCTCTCCTATGCCCAGCCGCCTCTCACTCCCTTTTTCCCTCTAGGTTTTGTTAGAAAATAAAAATATCAAGGGTCCTTCATTTGGGTCCAAAAATAGGTCATATAACAGCTAAAATCAGTCAAAATTCGCGATCGGGCGCTGCGGAGCCTCAATTTAGCTTGAATGGGGCGTTGGGGCACTGAAACAGGAGCGTGATCTGCTTAGGGGGCGCTGCGGCGCAGGATTTGTACTAGGAAGGCGACGGGCATTATTCTAGAATTTTTAGCTTCGGCGTCTGTTGGGAAAATGGCCATAACTTCTTCGTCCAAACTCGGATTGAGGCGATTCAAGATATTCCGAAAAGAGGAGAGGTAGCTCTACAACTTTCATTATTTGAGTTTTGACAGAAAAGGGCCGGATCAAGGTCAAAATTGACCTCCAAGCAGCTGCTGCGTAAATGACCCGTCGAAAACGCTAATCTAACAACCCCAAACATCGCTCCAACTAGCTTTTATTCCGATTCCTACAAATCAAAGTTAAAACACATAAAATACATACAAAAACATATAAAAGCAATATAAAACTACATTACACAACAATAAAATGAAAACACATAAAAACCAAACGAGACAGCTTAGGATTCACAAATTATCAAGCTCAAAAGCACCTAATTTTGTGTATACAAAACACACTCATCAGGTATTACATAATGTGGTCGTGTTCGATGACCCTGCCACCCTAGATAATAATCTACACTCGCCACCTGGTTGGTCGAGCCCAAGGGTATGATAAGAAAGAGATTTTCGCGTCTTGGCTCGGGTTTTCCATGCATATTTGGTTTTTAATTCTTAATTTTGCAGGGGCTGATCCAATTATATATGAATATATATATATATATATATATATATATATATATATGGGAAGGATCAAGAGCACTCTTCTTAACTAGCATTCCTTATTAAATAGCACTCTTTTATTAAAACTACGTCGTTTTGGAGATTCTTTTAAAAAATAAAATAATATTAAAATAAAGCAGCCCCACTTATTTTTTAAAAGAATCTCTAAAATGATCGTAGTTTTAATAAAGGAGTGCTATTTAAGAAGGAATACTAGTTAAGAAGAGTGTTCTTGATTAGGTGAATATTAAAAATAAGACTAGGGATATTTCGGTAATTGGTGGAACTGGCGACTTTTTTATGACTAGCTAGAGGGATAGCTACTTTGAGGACTGATGCATTTGAGGGTGAAGTTGATTTTAGGCTTCGATCGTGTTGATATTAAGTTGTATGAATGTTGGTAATTCACAGGGTTTGGTTTTGAGTTGTGATATGCTTGCGTACTTGTTATTCTGATTTGTAAGTTTTTGTTGGGGAAGAGTGTTTTTTTATTGAGTAATATACTCTTAGAACCTCTTTTGAAATGACTTAAAAGTTTATCATATCAACTTAAGTCATTTGTTAGTTACTTATTTGGTAGTATTATTCAACTACTTTTGGTTTATTTTATTATGCTCAAATTGTTTGACAATGAATTAATCATCTTCATAATCTACTTCTTAATTTCTCTTTGAACGGTAAAAAATTAAACGACACCTCTCGGTTGTATTTTTCACCTAATTTCTCTTAATAATACATGTGTCGGAGATATAACATAAATAACAGCTAATTTTATTGTGTGATTAAATAAAATATTTCTGACAATAAATAAGTATTGAAAGAAATTGGGTCTCATAATGTGCAACATAAAGATAAAAATTGCTTAAACTTTTGGAAGAAAAAAAAATACTTTTAAAAATAAGGAATTAAATAAAACTTATTTGATTTTGATCAATACAAATGATTCAGATTATAAACTATTTTAAAAATATTACTAAGTGGAGTATAAAGTAATTATTTCATAAATTAAATAAGAATTCAAATCATAAATTATGATGAAATTCAAGTAGTAGTTAGTTATTTGTGAGACAAAGCAAATACTCCTATTATTATTATTATTATTATATTTAAAGGAAATGGAGTATAGATAAAATAAAAGGGCGAGAAATAACGGCCCCAAACTGGCGCTCTTTTCTGATAGCAGCTTATCTACAAAACAATCGCTCACTTTTTTATAATATCATCATCATCAACGTCACTGGGAGAGGGAGAGGGAGAGGGAGAGGGAGAGAAACAGAAGAAGAAGAAGAAGAGAATGCGGAGCTTAACCCTGTCCCTCTCTTCCGAGGGTGTGTTATTAAGGAGGAGGATTTTGGGCCTCAATTCGAATTTGGCATCATCAATTTCTTCTCCAAAACCAAAACCAAAACCTAATCTCATCTTCTCCAGGTACCTATAACTCAAATTTCAGCTTGGACACTTTTTTAGTTTCCATTTTTATAATTATTTGTCTTCTGCCGATTAGTATCACTTGTTTTTGTGTTTTTCTATTGCCAAATTCTGAATATACTTTAGCACTAGTATTAGTATATATTAATAAAATTTTGACTTATTCATACGCTCAGTCAATTAACAGCAGTGGTAAACTGGTTTTTTCTTCTTTTCTGGTTTGTTTTCAGGTACTTGAAAAAATGTTGCATTAACATGTGTCATGGGAGGTTCACTCCCTTCTTACATAAAGATTCACAGAATTCTCATACCATTGTATGTTTTCCCGCTACTCATACTCCTCTTTTTTGCTTCTCTTACCATATATGATGTAAAAAAAGAATTCTTACAACTGCTTATGTATTATAGTTACTCAACTTCTCTCTAGTTTAAAGCAGCTAATCGTTGCTTCACTCTATATATACTTCTGTTGAACTAATCAATTTTTTTTCTTTTGCATCTCTGCCAATATGTCAGTATTGGCGTGCACGTTGTGTATATCCAACTGTTTGTTCAAACAATGCGCCCAGTTGAGCACGTACGGGGGCAACATATATCCTTGTACTAAAATGAGAAAATTTGGGTAGGAGAATAAAAAAACAGTATAATGTTTTCCTTTTTCTTGCAGCTTAGACAGCCCAGTAGGAGTAGAGTGTTTTCTAAAAGGAACGTCCAGATGTACAACTTAAACTTTGCTAACTAAGAACTACATAGCAATTAAAAGCTTATAATTAAACGGTTAGAAAAAGTATTTGTTTTCTAGAGGTTGTATGAGTTTTCCTCTGTATTACGATAACTGTTATGTTTTTATAGTTCCATAATTTGTCTTCATTAAGTCTTGCATTTGTTATTGACGAAAAAATTGGAACTTGTGGTCTCTGAAATTTTGTAATCTTGCTCAGGAGTTCAGGCTCCCTAACTCCAGCAGTCTCAGTGCTACAAAGTTGATGCAAAATATGGATGACTGCAGCGCTTCAGAGAACTCAACTTCCACGATTGAGTCAATAAAGGGAAGTTGCATTTATGCAGTTGCCCCGGCTCTAGATATATCATTCAATAGTTATCTAAAGTTTGCGCTACTTTGTGGATTTTTCATACTTCAAGGCACTGGACAGGCAGCTGCTGGTTCAGATTTTGACTCTGGAATTCAATCAAATTCATTTTTCGGCGACTTCAGCGACATTAGCACAGGTTTTACTTCAGTTAGGATAAGCTCCCTCTTTTATATAGTTAGCATTCTTGTTATCTTAAGTAGAACCTGAATTCTCTTTCTCATACTGATATTTTAAAACTCAAAGTTGACTTATTTATATACTGCCCCTCTGAACTATACAGCTGCATTCTCTTCTTTTATTTGATATATATGTATTAAACTTATGCTATCTTTGAAAATGTTAGTGAAATTGAACGAAGTTGTCCCCTAGCATAAATACTTGCACAAAATTTATGATATCCTATTTATATTACAAGCTAATCACATACATATATGCCCCCCTTGTTAGAAAACAAGTACGTACCTATAGTTAATCTTAAGGGCTTCAAGTGCTGTCTACAAATTGTTGCTGATGAGTTCCTCCCATCCATGTGAAACAATGTGTCTAGTTCATGACAAGGTTTGAATTCACCGCCAAAAAAGGGTATGACTGTGGTTTCTTACCTTCGTCAAAAATGAATAAAATTTGGGGTTTTCCTTTTGTTGGGATTGTTTTTAGTATTACTTAGCATTTTACCTTATAAATCTTTGTCTTGTTCTTTTATTTAACATTCATAGCCAAAGCTTTCTCTTTGTACGTCAACCTTAGCAATCAGTAAAATATTATATCATTTTAATGATTGTGTTTAGAATCCAGAGAACTTTTCCGTTGGCATGGTTTTATCCGCTCGTGTAGTCATATAACATTTTGTTAGCTTATATCTCAAATGCAATTTTCCTTTTGCAGGCATTCTTGCTGATATTTTTTTCTGAACTGGGGGACAAAACATTTTTTATAGCTGTAAGAGATCCCATCAGAAACTGTCTATTCATATTTTCTTCCCATCATACTTCCTGAATATATTGGGTGAATGCCATATGCATGTGTATCTATAAGATACAAGAATTTACTTTTCGACAAAAGCCCATATTGAATACTATGATTCTCAATTAAACAATCAACATAATTATCGTGCTTTATCAGCTGTTCAGTGCCTTATTTTCGGCTGACTCAACTTCAAATGCTTAATGTCTTGACAGGCACTTTTGGCAGCTAGAAACTCATCCGCTGTTGTTTTCCTTGGGACTTTTGGAGCACTTGGGTATGTATATTTTAGTTAATAAGGGCGATTTTAAAATGGCTTTTGCATTTAGTTCTTTTCTTTATAGTGAGTTTTTCAGACAATTCATCTGTTATATGCATTGTTTACTAGAAGCAAATTTAAAAACTGCACCACCAATTTAAAAAGAACAATAAGAAAACATTGTATGCAACTTGGGAAGTAGCAAACAAATAACTTAGAACTTGTGATGCGAGTCTGACATAGTTCCCTGCTCTAGCTTGCTAATGACGCCCTTCAAACAATTTGCAATACATAATGTTCTCAATATTTCAAGTCAGATGTGTGAAGCATGTGCTATTGTTTTTTTTATGGGGGTTCTATTGAACTTGGTTGATTAAGTGTATATTTCCGCTTCCATTACTTCACTGTTGAATCATTCTATTCACTTTATCAAATCAGAGACTAACAGAAACATGCTTTACATCAAAATGGACTAATGATTGTCTAGTGTAAAAAAGAGGATATGTTTAGTAGCTTATTATTAGAATAAAGACGAATTACTATTTCCTCGGAACTCATTAATGTTCTGTGTATCATGAGCAGGGTAATGACAATCATTTCTGTTGTTCTTGGACGAACTTTTCACTACGTTGATGAGATCCTACCATTCAGGTTTTACTTCCCGTTCAATCTATTTTGTATAATTAGGAGCTTTTCAATACATATGTGATAAGTTTCATACCCCACAGTGAACTAGACTCGGTAGGACAAAGAGTTAGCGAGCTTTTTGGCTTTATAGGGACTGGTTGTGGCATTTGTATTCAAATACATATATTGATTATTCTTGTGAGATGAGTTGCTCATATAACATTCAAGCATTAATTGTATGATTGTTACTGGCCAGAGATAACAATATCCAGAACTCATTACATTTTCATGCTTGAATTTGTTAATTTCTGGGCTGACAACTGCCTAGATCTGACCAATGTGACCCGTTAAACTTATATCATATGTATAGTCAATTGGTTACATTGATAGACTATCCATGTATTATACCAGGATTCATGGATTCCTATCCAGTAGATGGTTTACAGCAATTTCATTTCTATATACTATAATCACATCAGTTGTTGTTCTGATAGATTTATTTGGATGACAGATTCGGTGATACGGATTTGCCGATTGATGATATTGCTGCTGTACTCCTTTTGGTAACTTATGGCTTCCATCATTAGCTAGGCAATGAAATAAATGACTATCTCAAAATGAGAGTACAGAAATAAAAAAACTCATGGAGTTTTAGCAAAGTTTGTGTAGTGCCAGTTTAACCTCCTAAAGCAATTTAAATTGCAATGTTTACTTGTGTTTAGTGACTCAAACCTCACAGAATCTATTGATGTAAATTAAATTCACTTATATCGGTGTTTAATTGATTGCAGGTGTATTTTGGAGTTTCAACATTGCTGGATGCATCCTCAGGTGATGGAATGAAAGCAGATGAAGAACAAAAGGAGGTGAATTTCTTGTGCTATATGACTGATCTAATTAGACATACCCTGGCATATACTGCTGACACTAATCCGATGCATTCTGAGCCAAGACGATAAGGATCCACTGTCAATATGTAGTTTGCAAAAAAACCGATCCACCAAGTAATCAAACCCAAAAGTTCAAAGAGAGATGAATAACCAACAATTCAAACGACCCATTCTGATATTCTTCTGCCTGATGACACTGGCTACCATTTGAATGAAATTTATCCTCTTTACTATAACACCTTAACATATGAGATAGCTTTTGCCTTTAACTTCTAGATTCTTTGATGCCCTTTTTCATTGCACTTGAACAAATTCCGGCTAGTCGGAAGCATTTGAAGATATAATAACTAGCACCCATGTCTGAATTCTGTTTCCAGGCAGAACTAGCAGTTTCAGAGTTTTCAGGGAATGGTGCTGGGATTCTGGCTGCTGCTAGCACCATTGTAAGCACATTCCTTCTAGTGTTCGTTGCTGAATGGGGCGATAAATCGTTCTTCTCTACAATAGGTGAGTGATTAATCTGAAATACCTATATTTTATTTTATTTCGTTTAGTGGGTTTTGTTGATAGTCCGAGGTAAATGTTTCCTACTTGATGCACATATTTCAATTTGCAGATTTAAGATCAACTTATTTAACTGGTAACACTTGAGGTGTCATTTTGTGTAAATTTTACCCACTTGATGATGCATTACTGACTACAGAGGCAGAAGTCTGTACTTTAGATTTGCTTGTGTTGAACAGGAAATGTAGTCTTCACAAAAATGTTGTGGTCAATAACATTTTATGGAACAAATGAACGTTTTTTTTTCCTATGTGACATCTAAACACCTGGTAGATTTTCTCTTCAAAGCACCACTGTTTCTAGCTGCTTGAACTTTGAAACTACATGATTCATATGTTCAAGATGCTGGATCTGGTTTAAAATATTCTACCCCTATGTAAGGAAAATAGGTAGGAAGTTATGTATCCAGTGTTTTAATTTCTGGAAAAGGTAGAATAAATCATGCGTCTCTTATATCAAACCAAATAGTTATAGAAGTCCTAACCAAATGGTTTTCTCTATGCGGTAAGTTGGTGGTTTCTTATGCAATATAATAAGATATTGTGATTACAGTTTATGGTGGCTTTTTGTTTTTCATTCATTTTCTTAGCAACCAAACAAAGCTGGTGAAGTTCTATTGCCGACCTTCAATGCATGATACATATGTTTTAACCTTCTTTTTCTGATGCAAATCATTCATTTCATAATCTGCTAGTGATAAATACTTTTATTCTTGTTATGCAGCACTTGCTGCTGCCTCATCTCCTCTTGGAGTCATTGGGGGAGCACTTGCTGGTCATGGATTTGCAACGTTGGTAAAGTCTAACTTTAATAGAAATTATGCCTGCATTTGAAGAACCAACTATTTATGAGCTCGTAGACAGAGAACCCGCAAGTCTTGTTGCTAGTTGTGAAATTTAAAAAAAACAGAAATTGCTGAATTACACCTCAAATGTTGAGACATCATATAAAGCTAGTGAATTTTGACAAAAAAGTATAGATAGGAAATTGCTCATTGCTCCCTTTTTTTTTTCTCCTTGTCTGAGAGTCTCTTAGCTATCCTACTTTATGGTAGCACGAGGTTGTCAGTGCAGAGTATTTTACAAAATCATCTGGGTATTTGTATTGTGTGTTGTTAGAATTAGATCACACACACGCACACGGCAATAAAGAATTAACACAGAAATTTACGTGGTTATCCAATTTTTGGGTACGTTCACGGGAACGGCGTTCTTTTATTATTTAGATTGATTACATAGGGTTTATAAATTGAGAGTATATATAGAGGCTACTCTTATTCTAACTCTAATTCACATTATAGCCTGAATATTCATAATGTCCTTGTAAAAACTGATCCTTAAAACTCTGTTTGCCGTCCGGCGCGCCTCGCGCTCCCAGCGGCGCGCCCCGCGCCAGTGTTACAGGATCTTGTCCGTGCGCCCCGCGCCAGTGTTCCAGAACTCTTGTTCTCCTGGCGCGCCCCGCGCTACACATAGGTCTGTACTTGCACGCCCTGTGCCGGTTCTGCAGAAACTTTGTACCGTACCGCAGGGGGCTTCATTTCAACCCTGATGGGCCAGTGCTTCGCTCCCTCACTCCGCACTCGGTCCTTTTTCAGTAGTTTCTAAGTTATAAGTCATAAATCCCAACACGTGTGATGTAGTAATTTAGTAGAGAGCCTAACCATTTGAATTCCTTAAGAATTCATAAAATTTGGCTTTACCTTGTTTCTTTGACTTGCTGATTCTCCATCACAGAGCTGATTCTTCTACTACTAATTGCCTCGTGCAGCTGGCTGTTCTGGGAGGTTCGTTACTGGGGAACTTGTTATCTGAAAAGGTGAGTTTATCTAAATGTAAGCCCCCACCCCCCCAATACGGATACAACAAATGATAAAATATTAATCTTCCTAATATCCATCACGCTTACTTCTCTATATAGACTCGTTTTTTAAAGTCTCCATTCTCATACATTTAGCTACACAGTTGTTACAAAATCCTTCAATTCCAATGTAACCCAATTCACAATACATTAGCGCGCACCCATGTGATTTAGTTTAAACAAATTGTGTATTATTATACACACACATATCACAATATTGGTAAACAAAAATAGGATTTTTATCGAGTCGGTTTGGTCTTGTTTTGTTTTCTGTACTGACAGGTTATTGCCTACATTGGAGGTTCTCTGTTTCTCGTCTTTGCGGCATTAACATTGATTGAAATTGTACATTCCTAATTTCTTTCTTCTTCATTCTGTCTTCCACCCTCAAGAGAACAATTAGTGATTTCATTATTAATTAGTTATTTTGTTTAATTTTTAATTTTTTTTTTTTTTTTGGGGGGGGGGGGGGCGGGGGGAGTGGGGGTGGTTGAATGGAATGATGCTTCACAGGATTCTTTTATGCCACTTTAATATTCCAACAACAACAAAAATAGCCTCACTTATCTCTTTGTTTTCTAACTTTTATGCCACTTCATCTTTCTTCTAAACAATGAATAATTATAGTACTAGTAGTATATACATACCCAAAAAGAAAGAATACGAACAAATCAATGTTAGTAATACTTCATCTCATCCCTTAATTAGGTTACCTCTCATTTACTTGGGTGATACAATTTTAAAACATATACTACATGTATAGTTATTACATAGGGAAATTTTTTTACATCGGTTATATTAATATAAAAGAATTTTAGCCGTCTTTTTTTTTTCATAAAAAAAAGTCTTATTTTTGTATGATACTATAAAATGAAATAATATTTTTTATATTTACTTTTATATGACATCACTATTAAACTGTTATTACTCAATAAATTTAGGAAATTGATATTTTCACAAGTAAAAATGATAGTTTCACAAAGTTCCTCACACATGAATAGTATAAATGGATTTTACACTTATGTGAGTGGAAGCTCGTGAAAATATAAAATTTTACTTGTGAAAATATTAATTATCTAAATTTAATCGTAAACATATAATAAAAAACATTTTTATAATTAATAAATTTTATAAACATTTTTAAAAATCTATTTGTTGAGGGCTGTGGAAGGTTGAAGAGAAGGGAGAGGTGGCAAAAATAAGTAGACGTGGCATACCGCAGCCCATTCGTCAACAACCTTTTTTTAAAGAATAAAATCAAAGGTGGAAGCCAAAATAAAATCAATCTTCTCTCTCTCTCTCTCATCTGGTGTTTGTCTTTTCCTCCACTGCCAAATGTCTCATCTAGACTTACGGATTACAAAAATGCTAGGGGGACCGGGATTTTAAGGTTTTTTTTATAATAATTCCACAAAAATGTATAATTTTATTTTATATATATATTCAAATCACACTAAAAGTATTAAATTTTGTAAAAATTTTAATTAAAATAAATATTATATATTTTTTATAAATTATTATATATAAAGAAAGATCGCTAGACCGATCCCAAAAAAAATTCGACTCGCGGGAGAAGGACTGGATTGATTATAGGAGTATTAATTATTCTCTTCTTTCAATTTTTTTTCACAACTACTATGTTTTTCCCCACTTTTGAGTCCGTACACAGCTCATCTGTCCGATGATGCTTCATAAATATCAAGCGACAAGTTACAATTTGTTGATTGAACAATGCTACTATCACATAAATTTTATTACATAATTTTTACATACACACACATACATATTACAGGACTCCGCTTGACATGCGAGACCCGCAGTATGTATATGAGTGTATGTGAGAATTATGTAACAAAATTTATGTGATAGTAGCATTATTTTTGTTGATTCTATATAAAATCTTTTCAAAAAAATATTACTCATAAAATAGCATTGGAGAGTATATAGCCAACTCTCCATTACAATAACTTGTTCACTACATTTACTAATTTAAAAACAACAAATATAGTGATTACCAATATTTTTGTGTTAATTTATAATAATTATAATTGTATATGCTAAAATTAATAAATTAATTTTAAAAATTAAAAAATATCTTTAATTTTAAGACGTAGTAAACAAAAAGTTGAATAATAGTTGCATAAGGAGTCATGTTAGGGATCTTAAATTTTTAATCTCAAAATGACATATCATTAAATATTATAATGATAATTTATGACATAGTCGATCACATAAAGTCTACTCAATTAATATTATAATATTAATTGAGATATTTTTTAAGAAACAATATACATTTACCGAGAGGTTTTGACTCGATTGATATTTTAGGTGTTTTGCTAAATAAGAGGTTATAGGTTCAAACCTCTTCCCCGAATTAGTTATATATATACACACTAACACACACGTGGCTCGTAAGAACCGAATCTAAAAACGGATATTCTTGAAAGTTTGAGGAGACACAGCTGTCATCATCCCCGTCCACTGACGAATAAAAGATTAGGCCACGACAAATTTAATCCCAAAAAAATAGAAGGAAAAAGAACACTTTCGGAAGGAGGGCTGATGGAAAAATAAAAAGGCATAGTAGAATATATTTGCTGCATGTATTCAACCGAGTTCAGGGGTATATTTCTTTAATATATCTTTAAAGATTAAAAATTTATTTATTATTAAAACATATACGGAGTTTAAGGTTGTAAAAATAATGAAAGAAAATAACATAGTAAATCTATCTTGTTTTACAAATTAAGTTGGTATTTTGCTTATAATGAGATGGCCGGCCATATATACAATTCCTGCTGATTCGATTTCATTTCATACAGTTGTGTCAACACACATTGGATGGTTAAGAGATATGGGGAGAGTATAAATAATTAATTAAATTGGTAAAGGAATCAAATTCTATGCAACTCTCTTTCTATTCTCCACATCTTTGGCTCTCTCTATACACTCGACTCACTCATCAACCGATATATGCTTTGGATTTTGACCTTTTTATTTGCCTGCCTGCCTGCCGTTTGACTCAAGCAATACACACACTTACTATCCTAATTAATTCTTCTTGTTTGGAGGAATTCAAATAAATATATTTACTTTCTTGAACAAAAACTTTCAGATCTGACTATGAGGAAAATTGTAATTAACAAAAGGACGATAGGGGAGTGGTTAGCATCGAATTAACTTTTTGTCAATTGACAGATATAGTGTCGACATGCATGTCGAGAGGTGATCTCTCTCTCTCTGCATCTCACTACGGTATTTGTCAATTAACTAACTTATCATGAAGTTAATTTCATAGTAACCGGATTCGAAAGATAAAAAATAAGTTTTATTAACCAAAAACAAAATAAAAACCTCGTTCTTTATATAAAATTAAGTCTAGGTGCACTGGATCTGTTGAGAGAATGATCCGCTCATAAGTTGCCAATTCGAGAGATGAGGGACAAATTAACTTTCCCTTCTTGTTTAAAAATCTATCCTTAAACTAACTTTTATTGTATGAATGATTTTATGTATCGATTTTTTTTACAATTTTTATGATACATATAAATAATAACCCTTTTAAAAAGAGATACGCAATATGACATATTATTCTTATAATTTACTTCTATTGTATACTCAGACATGTATAGTATTAATATCGATCTCACTTAAAATTAAGTAGAAAACTTTCCCCATACATATTAGGAGCGGACAGATTAACTTTATACTCAAATAGTTATCACAAACTCCGATTCCATTATAATTTACTCCATCTGTTTTATAATATATGACGTTTTAGATAATTTTATTTTTTTAAAATTATTTATCGCTTTATATAATTTAGGAGAATTAATCATAATTTTTTCAAAATTACTTCCTCATGAGAAAATATCACATATGAGAGTGTATAAGATAAGTATGATAATTATTAGATTGTAAGGAAATTAATGGTATTAGATAATTAATATTATATTTAATGATATATAATTATTTTTTTTTAAATTTTTGTACACAATTCTAAAATATCATAAACTAATAATTATTCATGCATGAAGGCACGGCGTAACGAAATCCTCTCTCTCTCTCCGTTTCAATAATCTGAAAATTAAAATAAATTTGAACCGTCCTTTATATTTTTCTGTTCAAATCAATTAAAATGAATCTGAATAGTTCTTATTCGTTTAAGTTCAAATTAAATTTTATCTTATTATTATAAATTATAGATTATGAAGGGAGACGGGACGAGTAATAAATTAATCAAGGAGAGGTTAAAAATCGCCGCTGGCCACAACAGGGCCCCACCATAAAAATATAAAAAAACATGGAAGGACCTAATACTCACTCTTGCGTCTACCGCGTGGGGTCCACTTATGAGGAAAGGCACCACGAACGGTGACGAACCGCTGCCAAGAAGTTGCTGACTATGAATGAGGAGGAGAAAAGCATCCAGGTTCAAGCAGGCGCGTAATTAGGCCTCTAAAAAAAAACTGAAAAACTCAATCTCGTATCGCCACGTTAGAGTAGTGGTTGGGTGGCTGACTAACCTTCTAGCGGGTGAAGGAGCAACGCACCAAAGTCTAAACCGCACCGACTGACCGCTTTTTGACGTCATGTAGGCCCCTGCTTAAAGATCAGCTGCGCCTTGGACCATTATGAGGAAGAAGAATAATGTTAAAGACACAAATTATTTTATAAATTATTAATGTGATATATTTTATCTCAGTTTTTCATATGGGGTCGAAGATTATATTGAAATAATTTGTTGATTAATATGCTGAGATGGAGTATGTCACATCAGTAATTTATAAAATATTTATAAAATAATTTATGTCTGTATTATTACTTAAGAAAAGGAAGACTACAAATTATTATTATCATAACTGAATGTTTTAATTGAAACAATACAAATTTTATTAAGAAAAATTATAATTTTATATGATTTAACTTTTTATATTAAAAAACTGATATTTCTACATAAAAATCGTCACAATAGATATAATATTTTTTCTGAACAGGAGTATAATGTTTATTCTTCTTCATCGTTTAATCCGTTTACAAAGAAGATATGAATATATATATATATAGAGAGAGAGAGAGAGAGAAGCCAACTGATCATTTTCAGTGTTTCTCCCCCTTCTGTTACTAAAACTTTTGATAAAGATAGTGTAGAAATAGAAGTAAAGTTTAATTACTAGAATTAATTATGATCGTTTAGTATGTTTGTTTTGTTTGCAAAAAAAAGAAAAAGACGGGAATACTATTTTTAGAATATAGGGGGAATTCAATTTTTTTATGATTTACTGTTTGGCAATTCAAATTTAAATTTTAAAAATAAAAATAAAAGAACAATTTTATTACTTTGTCTAATAAATACTACTAGTCCTAATTGTAAACTAAAATTGAGCCTGCCATTTGTAGAAGTACTACTCTACTACTAGTATGTATTGACCAAATATACTTTTTGAATAAACAAACAAACAAACAAACAAACATTTAAAAAATAATTATAAAATATAAAAACACTGGCTTAACGTACGCCCCTCCCTTAATATGCGCGACTTTTCACAGTGGTTTAATTTCCACCCCTAATCATCCACACGCGCGCACAAACTCTCTCTCTCTCTCTCTCATCATATGTATTGGAACATTTTCTCCCACTGTCTGCCTTATATTATTTGCTGCCGGCGCTCAAGAAAAAGCCCTAGCTCTCTCTCTCTCTCTCTCTCTCTCTCTCTCTCACATGAACAAATCAATTGCTCAAGGTAATAGTTCTTCTCCTCCGGTCTCTAATTCGAATTTCCTGCGCTGAAATCAGCATATTCTTTTTGATGAATTTTAGTATCTTCTTTTGCTCCAGATTCTAATTCGCTTACTTTAATATACTTTTATTGATTTCATTTCTGTTCAATTTTCTGTAACAATGGCGATTATTGAGCTGTGAGTTTATTAATCAATCTCATGATTTTTTCGGCAGCCTTTTGTTAATTGTTGATAAAAATGCTTTCTTTTTCCTTTTTCAGGTTGTTGATAAAAGAATTGAAAGTAGAAGGAAGATCGACCTTTATATATCTGGCGTGATTTCGGGGGAAAAAAAATACGACTTTCAGCTCAATTACTTTTTTACCATACCAAGGTATACCTAGTTGTAAGAATTGTCCAAATTTCTGTGTATTGATATCAAATTTTGTTATTTTCGACCTTAAAGACAAACAGATAAACATCAGCTTCAGCTGAATTTCAATTACAATTCTTTATATTCCTAAACAGATGCTTTCGTGTTTAGTTTAATATGTTCTTTTTCAGATCACTGATGCTCTTAACTTTCTATTCATTTATTTTTGGGAATTATTGTGCATGCTCTCTCTTCAATTTAGATCTCCAATGCCTTAGTTTTTTTGCTTCACATGAAGATCTATTTTCTTCTTGTGTCTTTGGATTGAAGTTGAGGTCGGAGATCTGATTCAATTTAGCATTTTTTTTGTTTTTAAATTTTTGTTTTCATTTTTATTTTTAATTATGAGTGTTTTGACAAGTCTATATAATCACAAGGTGCTTTATATATTTTCTGAATGAAGTATGTGGTGATTGAAGAATTTGGACAATATCTAGGCAGCTAGTAGGTCCAATACCAATTGATATAAAGTAGATTTTCTTCACATAGTGAAAACATCTGCTGCTAGATCCGGAATACTTAAACTACTCCTGGATCCTCGCAGCTTTCAATAATTTACTAAGAGTTCAGTTTAAACTATAAGATTTTACCTTGGACGGTACAATCTAGAAGCTCCTAACTTGGTTTGCATTATGAAGTAATCTGTGTATAAATTGTAACAAATTAATGTCACATCAGAAAACATACGAACCTGGTGTAGTCTTGTTGGAATGAACGTGTGAAATCAAATCAATATTTTGAAAGGATCTTTGTTTTACCTTTCTTAATTCTTTTTATCTTATGCTTCATCTTTTCGTTTAATTTGTTTCCTGAGTTTTATTACCTATGAAAAATGTTTTAGTTATGTGCATCGATGAAAGCCTTAATTTTTAAGCTCTTTATCCTGCTATTTTTCAATTTTTCTGGTTCTTCTTCTGGTTCCTAACCATGTGCTTTATTGTGTAGCAGGAATGCAGGATGCTGGGCAGACATGAGTTTGTGACGAAAGATTCAAGTTTATGAGATCTTCTGTCAGTTAATTAACTGAAGTTCAGACTAAATTATTGAAATGGATCGTCGTGATACATCAGGATTTGTTAGCGGGGGTGGGATGTACTCTGCTGCTTTTAGAGACATCTAACCCTAGAATCTAGTTTTTTTTTTCCCTTTTCTTTTTAATTTTTTTCCTCTGTAGATAATTCTTTTAATCCCGGAAGTCAGGAAAGCTGTTCTTTTGCAATTAAATTTGCTTGAAAATAAGTGTTGCATTTTAGGAGTTTGGTCATGGATGCCAGGTTCCGTAGTCAGGGTTTTGCTGTTAACCCTGTATCAGACATGTTCAAGAATCTGGGCAACTCCATCCATGTTGGAGGAGCTGGATCTGCAGCTGGTTGCGATGCAGATACCACGTTAAGACTTGATTCCCCTGGTTCTTTATTCTCTGATGCCTTGTCGGCCTCAAAGGGAATCAAGAGGAAACGGAGCTTGTTTGGTGGATCTCTGGAGCAGAAAATTGGGTTGCCACTATGTCTTGGGTTGGGCCGTTCTTCAAGTTCCTCGGATAGTAAGGGGAGTTCAGCTACCGCATGTACCACAATGTCTTCTGCCAAAGAAACTGATGAGGAGTCATCAATGGATCTGGAATTGGACTTCTCTCTCCATCTTGGTAATGAGAAGACACCCAAACCAAAGAACTCTGCCGTCTCTAATGTAACAGCAGTGGATGTGCCCAAGGTTGATTTGGAGTTGAGTCTGTCCTTCGGACCTGCTGAATCTGATATTACTACTGTCCATCCAATCTTCAATCCACCTCCAAATGTTGTTAAAAATCCGTTGATCATTGGTGGAGCATATATTCAAGATGAAGGGTCAACATCTTCACATTGGAAAAGAGGAAAATCTTTCCCTTCATTGCAACACTCACCAGAGACTAATTTCTTTCTCAACCAGCCTCTAAGAGAACTCAAACCAGCTGCAAAAACTCAAGACCTCTCATCGAGCGTAATAACTACGCCAAAAAGCTCAGTAACTTGTACTTCCGGGATTACACAGCAGCAACAACAGCGTAGCAGTAGCACAAAGACATGTCAGTTTATGGGATGTGGAAAGGGAGCAAGAGGTGCTTCTGGTCTTTGCATTGCCCATGGTGGTGGCCGGAGGTGTCAGAAACCTGGATGTCATAAAGGAGCTGAGGGCCGAACTGCATACTGCAAGGCCCATGGCGGAGGTAGACGGTGTGAGTTCCTAGGATGTACAAAAAGTGCAGAGGGACGCACAGATTACTGCATCGCTCATGGTGGCGGTCGGAGATGCAGTCAGGAGGGTTGCACTCGTGCTGCCCGAGGGAAATCTGGGTTGTGCATTCGACATGGTGGTGGCAAGAGATGCACAATGGAGAACTGTACGAAGAGTGCGGAAGGACTCTCTGGTCTCTGCATCTCACATGGAGGTGGGCGCAGATGTCAGTATCTAGAATGCACAAAAGGGGCTCAAGGAAGCACTATGTTCTGCAAGGCACATGGTGGTGGTAAGCGGTGCACACATGAAGGTTGCACCAAAGGTGCAGAAGGGAGCACACCTTTCTGCAAGGGCCATGGTGGAGGGAAAAGGTGTGCCTTTGAAGGTGGTGGGGTTTGCCCAAAGAGTGTGCATGGAGGTACTCTCTTTTGTGTAGCGCATGGAGGTGGTAAGAGGTGTGCTGTGCCTGAATGCTCAAAGAGTGCCAGAGGGAGGACTGATTATTGTGTTCGTCATGGCGGGGGCAAGAGATGCAAATTTGAAGGATGCAGCAAAAGTGCACAAGGCAGCACAGACTTTTGCAAGGCTCATGGGGGAGGGAAAAGATGCTCTTGGGGTCAGCCTGGTTCAGAATTTGGCCAAGACGATATTCCTTGCAACTCATTTGCTAGGGGAAAGACTGGTCTGTGTACATCCCATGGTGGCCTGGTGCAGGACAAACGGGTTCATGGGGGTGCTACTGTGGGTGTTATGGTCCAGGATTCAAAACCGTCCGAGAAAATGAAAGAGGGTGTCACTGCTGAGGACACGAGTGTCGATTTCATGATGATGGACAACAGTTTTGTGACTACTGCTGGATTTATTGGATCTGCTTGGAAAAGTTTGGGACTCCATGAAGGTAATCTGTCAGTTCGAGGCCAAGCATCAATTCCGGTTGCAGTTCCTGAAGGGAGGGTGCACGGAGGCGGCCTGATTGCACTGTTGGCAGGAAGTTCTGGACACATATTTAACGCCAGTAACAAAAACATTGTTGGTGATCCATCTGAGCCCGGGGAACTTTACATGATACCACCAAACTGGATGTAAGGCATTTTCTGTGCATTTGTTTTCATCGTTTCCAATTTTGCAGGGTTCCTCTGCACTATGTTCATTTGGCGTTTCAAGGTTATTTAGTTGTTTGATACTGGAGAACTGGTGTCTTTCAGTTATTTTAATGGTCAGAGCTTTGGAAGTGCTAAGCAAGTATAACAACAATAAGGGGAAATTAGGATCAAGTTATAGGTTTGTGAGTGTTGGCTGTTGATGATGTCTTTATGTATATATTCATGTTTCTCAGCTTGGTGGTTGTATAAATGTCTTCAGTCAGACGGTTTTAGTGATAATAATAAGACTTCTGGGTTCTGAATGCTCGTGGTGTTGATTTGATGTATGGTACCGGTTTTGTTCTTCTATGAAGAGCTGCACTGAAAATTGATTTCTTATGGTGCTCATAAATCTTTGATGGGATCAAACAAATGCTTTGTGTTAATGATCTTACATGTAAAAGAAAAATCGAAGTTTGGGTCAAATATTTAAGTGGATGTATTGATACAGGAAGAATAATTGAAGTGATTGATTGTACAAGTCACCTACATGGTACAGTCAAATGCCTAAAGGCTCTAAACAAATAAAAAATTATAAACTGTACGGCAAGGGCAAGGGCAGGGGCAGGGCAGGGGCAGGGGCAGTCGAATTCGGTTTTGGTGGAGGGCTTGCCAGCAATGGATTTAAATTTTCTAGTCCAGTTCCATCGCCTTCCTGTGTTTTCTTACTGCATTGTAATCACAAGTCCTCAACCAGAAGCTAGCAGTAATATTTAACCCGAACTGCAGATGGCCAAATTAGTCAAAATATTAATTCTTTTGGGCTTTTGGTAATTTCAATGATGTTGCAGTCTAATAATAGTGAGTATAAGTTTTTTTTTTAGCAGTCAGGTATGTGCATCATCTGATCCCGTATGTGAACTTCAAGTCTCGGATATACAAGAAAACTTAGTTTTGTTCTGCAGATATTTACTTCTTCTAGCTAGCAACTTTCCTTAACAACTATATATTTTTTCCAAACCCAAATTTCCATAATGTCTTGTATTTGTACGTATAATAGCGTAAAATTCCGCACACTTGGTTTCTTGTTTTCACAGAACCACCTTATCCTTGAATCTTGCCATTTTGGAGAGCTCGTCAACTGCTTCAACCAAGTGATCAAGCCGAGCCACAAATTCAATAATCAATGAAGTAAAGGTAGCGAGTGATAATGTTGCGGTGCTCTCTAGTGCTTTCATTCTCGGAATAAAGTTTGCTTCAAATCCTCCCTCTTCCTCAAACACATCCACCTCTCTGGATGGCCAAGAATGGAGCCTTCTTGATTGTTTCCTCATCGTCGATTCCACGTGTGTTGTTGGCTTTTGGGCTACTGGAGAGGATTTCTGCTCTGCTGTTTTGGTGGTGTTGAGCTCAGCCAGTTGATTCAAGCTTAGCTTAGGAAGTGGTTTCGAACAATTATCAGCTGGCGCATCATAATTAGACGCGAGGAGATAGGAATGCATGTCAATGGCGCGTTGGAGTCTTTCTGTTGAGCTGTGAACGCCTTTTATTAGGCAAATGTTGAGGCTTCTTTTCATGTCACTTACGTCTTTTCCCAAACATCGAACTAGCTCTGCAGCCTGACTTGTTGCCTCTTGGATCTCTGCCTGGAATGTTAATCTTAGATTGTAGGGGGCCTGTAGAGCATTTGAGTAAATATATATGTCAAACACAGTTTTTAGTATAATTGAACAAATAGAACAACACTTCCCTTGCATATACTACTACTATTCTACTACCAATTGTTCTTTTAATTGAGTTTGCTTTTATTTTACTGATTTGTGCCAGGTTAAATCTATACAAGGGTAGAATTTTTCATCCAGGCCCGTGCTAATTAAATCCATGAGGATATGAGCCTAAGGCATGTAAAACCAAGTCATGGAAATCCTTGAGTGCTTATTACGGAATATAGTATGTAAACCAGATCACTGAAATCCTCGAATAACTATTAAGGATTGCAATATCGAGATGCTCAGAATAACATAAATGGGAATATGTCTTGTGAGATGAATTTCCCTATTTTGTCAAGCATCCGTGTAGCAGCCCACCTTAAACAAGACCAGAACATCAGGAACAAACACATGGTGTGGTTCCTGATTGTATGATTCTTATACCTTTCCCTTGTCGACATGCTTTTATGCCATTGGGATTTTTCAACTGCCATGACAGTTTTGGGACCTTGTAGCACTGCTTTCAGCATATATCTCGAGTTGGCAGCATATTTTATAGGCAATTGGAAATCTCAGAAGGTATTGATTCCATTTACTTAACATTGGATATTCCATCATATCATGATCTATATATGTACATGTACGTGTGTGTGTGTGTGTGTGTGTGTGTTATTTCTGTGTATAAACAGCTTAATTATAAGAATTTAAAACACTAAGGTCTTGATGACAAGGGACCTGGATTTCAGAGTGAAGAACACCGTGAAGTGCCATAACCTCGTATGTACAATATCTCAATACTGCACCAACTTTGACATATTCTGACCATGGATAAAGCAAGTGTCTGAACCGGCCATGTGGGGGCTCCCATTAGGCCGAAACCGCCTTAAAAATGGAAGCACATATAACCAAGCTATTAATAAGCTTGCTGACCCAAATTATATATGGTTGAAGAAAATAATGAGGAGTTAAGTGTGGATCTACATTTCCTGTATGCTGGCTCATCAGGAAATTCATCTATGATGGTCTTGAAAAAGTCCGGATGATCAGATCCATCATCTTCTAAGTACTTCCCAACACATTCTGAAAATTTCCCAGATGAAAACTTTAATGAATCTTTCAGAAAATAAATTAGATTTTGTCAAATTATCAAGTGCAAACAAGCGTACTCCTTAAATTAGTTTACCTTCAAGTGAATCAGCCACTGAATTAAAGCAGCTGACTAGTTCCTTGTGTAGCTGCTCACCAGCCCATATGGGAAAAATTAGGACATTCACTAGAACTGCTACAAATAGCTCCTATGGCAATTGAGTAGAATCTGTCCATGGAGGTTAAAATTGGATTCCCCATACGATATCCAGAAACTATGATCAAACAGTATGTGAAGAGGATGACTCGGAAACCATACTCATAGGGCACAAGGGATGGCCATAACTTCATGAATGATGTAACTGCCCCTGTAACATATTTGAAATATTTTAGCTCTCTCTAGCTTTTATTATCTCCGCTTGATTCTGAAAAACTGTACGTAACGTACCAATTATAAAGATGCTGATGCCAATTATATAAGGTTCAGCAACTCTGCCAGAGCTTAAGGCTAACTGACCAATAACAATGGCCAAGACTCCAGCAAGCAAGCTTCCAAGTGCTCGATTGAACCCTCGGTTGAATGTCGCACCTTTATGAAATTCATCCCCAGGAATGATGCACAGGTATGGTATTCCAGTTAGTTTTCTTTATATATTCATGTATATGCATCAATCGATGGTCCAAATTAATATTCATCTTTTTGTTTAACTAAGAGGGAAAAAAATTCATAGTTTACATGAAAATTATGTATTGTAAGCTTAAAAGAATGAATGTAGCCTTTTATACATACCTACAGTGTACTCAAACATTATGGCAACAGTGAGGATGGACCAGATGATATTGGCGCCAAATACATGATAGGAATAGTATGAGTAAAGATACAAGTAGAACAGCAAGCCCTACTTTCAGTGAGAATATTACTCTATTGCTGTCCTTCTTGAAAAATTTCCAACCATTCGATATCCAACCTTTGAATGAGAATTGCACATCCCCTGATTTCTTCATAGTTTCCGGCAGTTTAGTTTTGGAAATGGAAGCAATATTGATCTCAAAATTACTACTGCCCTTTTTCCCATTCATTTTCCAGTCAACTAATATTAATCATTGTGAAAGTCTAAGGAGCTCTTAAGAATACAAGTACTGAAGGAAGGAGAGAGCTTAAGACGAGCTGAAGAAGTGATTTATGAGTTTTTGGAGATAGAATGAGGAAATACACGACAGTACCGATTTAAAGAAGAGGGTGGTGAATCAGTTTTTGATCAACTAGGAGGAGAAAGCGTGTGTAGTCAGGGTGTGAGAATTAGAGAAAAGAATAATACAGAAGAGCAGCTGAAAATCTTGGATAAGAAGATGCTGCTGCTGCTGCTGCTGCTGCATGCGTGGAGAATTAGAATCTAACAACACATGAAAAAATTTGGCTCCTGACAGCTACATTTGCTCTAGTAAAATATTTTGATCCCCCATTGTCATGGTAATTTTAGTCGAAAATTATACAACTGATGGGGATGGGGATGGTGACCGATGAAGAAGTAAAAATATTCAGCCCATGAGCGGTGGTCTATAGTGTTATTATGAATTGCACATTTTCAGATTATCTATTTAGGTTGGTACCCGGAAAACAGAAAACTGATTTTGACATTTTAATTTTAATTGTTTGATTCAGCATCTAAGAAAGATATAATTTGTTTACGCATTCATGACAGTCATTTGGTCATAATAAATGAAAACTGCTCCTGAAATTGAGTAAGCAGGTTGAGTTGGAAGTGGACAATTTTCATCAGCAAGATGTTAAGCTGAGGGTGGCCTGCCTACTAGCTGGTTCAGGGTGAGGAATTTAATTTCTCTCTTTCTTCATATGGGAATATTACATTGCGCGTAAGACGACTACTACTACTACTACTACTACTAGTGTTCTGGTCGGCCGAACTCTACCTATTAATCAGTACTTGTGCACCTTCCCTTCCATTTTGGAAGCAGCACTTGTACGGCCACCATCTGGATGCTCAAAGTAATGATTGATAAAATGTGGTCAAGTTTTGTGGTTTCCTATGGCTGCAGGGGGGGGACCTATATAGAAGATGCAAATGGACCACAATTATTATGTATTTCAACATTTTATTATGCAGGGATCTATATATATTAGAAGATGCAAAGTCTTAACATTATCAAGAAAAGAAGAAGCGATCTTTTTAGTGCTTTTAACTACTAGAAGTTATAGTTTATATGGGGTCATAAAAAAAAATTTACTTTAATTTTTTGAAAATATTAGGTGATTGGTTTGATCTAATTTTATGAGTGATCAAACTAGGACTAGCCAATCATTTTCCAATGCCCCTTTGGACCCATCCCTAGAAACATTAAACTTGAGAAGACCGTGATTGAGCTTACCAACTACCAAGCATATATCCACTTTTTTATTTAGGACTCCCATTCAACTTATCAGTCTAAAGCATACCTGATTTTGATAATGACTTGGTGGCACTCCTTCAACCACCTATGGATACGCCACGTGAGGCTAGCCACTCAATTTAATTCAAACCAACTTACATAGAGTTCATTGCACTTACTTAAGAAGACAAGGGTTGAGGTTTATTATAGCTATTCAACATTGGTCTATTTATGGAGGTAGCCATCTAACACAATCTGTTAACGAGAGTTGACATTCTTGTTCGATAAAAAATACACCCTTTTTTTTAATGCATCGTAAGTAGTAAACAATGGTAAGATCAGTTATCCATCTTATTTTAAAGAGCTAATTAAATAGCGACTAAAAATACAAGCGAAAAAGCATGCCATGCTATAATACGACAGTGACTTCATATGGTGTACGAATACGATATTCGGTGACACGGTGACATGTGCATAGTTCTCCGTTAACACCTCTTGCAACACATCATTCAAAAGGTACAACTAAATTGTCGAAAGTGTTTTATCATTCATAATTTTTCATTCCGACTCAGACATGTCGCTAGCCTTTTTCGTCTTTCAATCCGTCTCACACATATCTACTGGCTTCCCTACAATAGCTTTTTACGAGCCTTGAGAATAGTTTTCATCCGAACCTGCCAATGACTAAAACTAATATTCCCATCGAATTTATCAATATCAAATTTCGTTGATAAAGTCGAGCTCAACGTCATAGTATAGATCGAAAAAAACTAGGCTCTTGATACTAATTTATTATGATAAACTATGACAAACACAATCAATCAACACCGAACGATAAAGATAATAATACAAGATTTTACATGAAAACCTAAATAAAAAAAACTACATAGAAAAATAGAAGAAATCCACTAAATAAAAATCTAAAGAATACAAAATAAAAGAGAAAACTATGAAAATTATTATAATATTTTTAAATATCTCTCCTCTAAAAATATACTACCTATATTTATAGGCCATATAAAAATTTCATAACTAAATAGCATAGAAAATACTAAAATTCATTATGACTTTCCTAAATCAAAATAGATTGGAAGTAATACCTAAATTCAAATGATCAACATTCATGTCAAACCCGACACACAAAATTTCAAACTCGACTAGTATTTGTACTAATTTAAACTTCAAGCCCCTCTCTCTCTCTCTCTCTCTCTCTCTCAGTAGTATCAACTGTCAAATGTGGTTAACTACTTCTAGGGTTTTGTCCTGAAACTACACAAAACCCTAATTATATATGCACGATTAAATAGTACAGGGCAATTTATCTGTTAGCTCAGACCGAACTCATGCTGAGATTCAATTGCACTCCCTCCATCTCCCAACGCCCCCTTCTTCTACCTTCTGTCTCCCCAATTAGGGTTTCTGCCACTTCCCAATCTTTCTTTCCACTCACTCGAAGTTTTCGCATCTCTGAATCTCATCACAGGTCTTCAATAAAGGTAAGCCCCCACAAAAACTCAAAATTTATACATATAGTAATATGTATTCATATCTGTTCCCAACCGTTTATATTGTTAATTAAGTTCCATTTTTTTATGCTTACTATGTTTATGTAATTAGAATGTGCATTTGCACCCAAAAAACATAAAAAATACCAAGAAATAATTGAGTTTGTCATGGCAAACCATAATATGCTTTAAGAAAATGTCAAATAGGACTCTCATTCTTGTACAAAGGGACTATGTCTTTGTTTCTCTGTGTGTCTGTGTGATATTTTTGTATGTGCATTCGTGCATTTTATCTTTGTTGAGTTTTCATTTTCAGTGGGTTTGTATTGCAGAGGCTGAAAGTTTTGTGCTTTAGGCACGAAGAATTTTCTTCAGAGACCTCGAAGCCTGAAGCTGTTGATGATGTTCTACATGAAGATTTGCAGGAACCTGAGATCAATAAGCCAAGTAGATCAAAAGGAGGTTGGGTTTCAATTCTTCAAGAGGTAAAGCTAATACCTTTGTTCAGTTCTAGTTCATGTTTCTAGGGATCAATTTTTTTATAGTACAATAGTGGTGCACTTGCAATATTATGAAAATTCTATCTTTAGTACATTGGTTAATTTCAGGATTATTCAGGGAATATAAGCTACTTTTATTGCAAATGTGTAATAATCGAGTGTTATTTTGTGTAATTGATTTGTCACTCTTTCCAACTATAGTCTATATGTTCATGCTTTGGAACCTGGTAGAGAGTTTTGGTTAAGTTAAATTCTCGTTTGGTTGTAAGCTTCTGCGTAGTCTATGTCAGTACATTTGGATCCATCTGTGTGCTTGGCAGAAGCTTGATTTGGCTAATGCAGATACCAAGTTTTTCTGTTGCAAAATTGGTTTAACAAATGAAATATGTACAACCAAATTCAAACAATTAACACACTCTGATAATTAAAGAATAGAATGTGAAAATTGTTCAAAACGAGAGTAAGAAAAACTAGGAAAATAAAATCCTTGACCATTCATTTTAACAATATATACCCCTTTTCTATATCTGAAAAGGGAAATGTTATATTACTATTATACATTTGACAATTAATATTTGTAAACGTCACTAGATAACATCCTATACTATTATTTCAAAAAAAAAGTATCATCTTATTTTATTTTATGAAATAGACTTTAAGTTTTGACAGATTATGAGGCTGGTATGATCTTGAAATCTAGGATATGTATGCTTCATAATTGTTTCAGGCTGCAGCTGCTGTAATTGGAGCTATTAATGAACCTTGGACTGTACCATGGACAGGAGAGACCATCCTGCAGGTAAGTACACTCCTTACTTGAGATTAGTTAGTATACATATCAGGACTCAGGAGTGAGTAGAATAGAAATTGTGAACAATCTTTCTTATAATCAGGTTTGGTAAAAGGATTGTCACGCTTATGTCTGTTGACAACTGATTTTTTCTACCTAGCCTCTTTTAAACCTTAGGTAGTAGCAAAACCCTTGCCATCGAACTATTAGGGGACCATGAACTACTTACTCTACTTCAAACCCTACCCCCCCGTCCCCATCTTCTTTTGTTGTTTTGGAAACTCCCCTTTAGGTGGTCATGTAACAGTTGTGTCTTCATGTTATAAACCGATACCTCTGAACTGATATATTTAGTTTCTAACTTCTAATGCATGTGTTCGAGATACTTGTTCATATGATAATCCTTGTATAATAATCCTCCATCAGTGAAGGTTGTACTTCTTCCGCCTATGATAAATACTTATTTCACGATAGGATATTACGTCCCATAGGTTCTCTGATTTTGAACTCCTCAAACTAAGCTTTGAGTTTTCCTTGTTGTTCAGTTGACCCACGATTCTTATAATAAGAATACCGGATATTGATTATGCTGATGCAGGTTACACTTCTTTGGATTACTGCATTCTGGTTCGTTGGTTCTTGGTTGGTTCCATTTGGAGCGGGCATGATGGGTTTCAACAAGGTATCTTTGACGTACCGAGGTCAGGCCTTATTGAGCCTTTTAACTGATGTAATTGAAGGCCTTGCTGGAGCTGCAATCCTCTATCGCTGTCTATCTCAGTTTCGGCCCCTTCCATCTGATTGGTTCAGATTCAGCCTGAGAGGGAATTGGCTGTTTGATGTTACTATCGGATGCCTCATGTTTCCATTGGTTAACCGGCTGTCACAGTTTAACCTTGACCTATTGCCTCTTCTCCCTTCAACTCCTGTGTCAAGTATAGAACACTCAATCATGGCAAGAGATCCTGTTGCAATGGCACTGTATGCAGTTCTACTTACTGTGTGTTCTCCCATGTGGGAGGAGATGGTCTTTCGTGGTTTCCTTCTCCCGTCCTTGACGAAGTACATGCCCATATGGTGCTCAATCCTAGTGAGTTCAGTTGCCTTTGCTCTAGTACATTTGAATGTATACAGGATGCTACCACTTATCTTTCTTGGGGTTGTAATGGGTGTTATTTATACACGGTCTAGGAACCTATTACCATCTATTCTCTTGCACAGTCTCTGGAATTGCTTTGTTTTCTTAGATTTGATGAAATGACATTCATTATTCATATCACACATAAATCTGTGATCCCATATCAATGCACCAGATTCATTTAATTTTAGCAAATGTTTTCTTTTTCTATGTTGGACCAATTAAACATGAGCTTTATTTATTATTAGTAGTTTTTACTTTTTTTAAAAGGAAAATTGAAACTCAACTGAGTTAAATTTTAAAATTAAAAATTAACCAGAGCTTGAGTCTGGCGCCTTAGACCACTCGGCCATCCTGACTGACAAATTTCATCGTCCAGCATTATGGTTTAGTTATAGTACTATTATGGAAATATCAATTCTCATTATTTATTTATCAATAGAAGATAAAAGACAAATACTAATTACTAGTGACAAAATTATATCCTATGCGTACCAAAATATAATATAAAATTATTATTAATTTTTAAATGTAAATAAATTTATTTATATTTAAATTTTATGCAAATTATATAATTAAAAAAATCAAAATATCAAATTGGACTCACTCTCATATAAAAATTTACTCTTGTAATTTCAAAATATAAAATTATTATTCTTTTTTTTAATTGATTGAAGATATTTTTAAATTTTAAATTGATAAGAATTTAATACAATGATAACTATTAGTATTAATTATTTTAAAAAAACTACTCATTATAAGATTTTTTTTAAATTTTTAATGAATTACTTTAATTTTAAATTTAATAATATATTCGATGCTATATGCATTACCTTTTTTGTCTAGAATTTTGTTCTACTCCATTTTATTTAATTTAATTACAATTATAGTATTAACATTTTTCATAAATCTTATACCACGTCACGTGAATGAGCCCACTCAAATGCAAAATCCGAGGCCAGAAAAAGCGGGAACAACTGACTCTTCATACTATAAGTATGTCAGTTTGTTATAGCCACTTCCACCGCTGCTCTCCGTTTATTTCTACCCCTTCTTCGCCGTCTATAACCACCCTCCGCCGCCGTAGTTAAATATAAAAAAGTTGTCGGAATTATTAATTGCATGGCGTTCTTTTAGGAGATCCGCTTCTTACGGGTTATATAACTAGGTTCGAAATCCCGATCATTCACAGGAAGAAGAAAGAGAAATTTTCGACAAAAGTGAGAGAAAATTAACCCATTGTGATATATTCTGTTCTGCACAAAAATATAAATTATATTTCTATACAGAACTGATATTCCTATATATGGATAGAGGAAGAACAGAAATTTGAACGGAGATAGGACTGGAGGTGTTTTTATATCTGTTCGTTTTGAGAAGTTTTGGTTCGTACTTGGGGCAGGTAATACCGTTTTCACGGTTCCAATTAGAGATCTCAATTTTCCGATCAAAATTATTTCAACCGATTCAACTTCTCATTTGATAACAACTTTTTACGCCAATATTATGATGTTAATTTACATTTTCTAGGTAAAAATTTGTTCAGAATCAAGTTGAGTTAGTTGGTACTTGCGAATTAAAGGAGTTGGAGATCAGTAAAATGGAACAGAAACACATATTGCTGTCAGCTTTGAGTGTGGGAATAGGCGTAGGAATTGGATTGGCTTCGGGGAGCAAATGGACTGGTGGGGATGATTCCTCTTCAAACGCCATTACACCTCGAATTATGGAGCAAGAGATGCTTAATTTGATTGTTGATGGCAGAAATAGCAATGTCACTTTTGACGAATTTCCCTATTATCTCAGGTGAACAAATTTTTTTCTGATTCTATCTAAGAATGAAAGTCTGCTTTTCTGTGTAACGTAAACGATTGCGCTTATCTGTTTGGTTATTCTATCGCCTTTATTAATGTAATTTAATTAGGTTCAGAGTCTTAGACATCGTGGAGGCATATCATGATTTCATACTAATGGGTATCTCTATCCATATTAGATCATTGTTGGATCTTGGAATTATCAAACAGTACATTTAAGTTGATTGCTTTTTTGTCTGTCACGTGCACTTCCTATTTTTAGTAGTGTTCTTGTCACTAATGTAAATCTGGGAAGACCTGGTCACTTTCTAAGACTTGTTCTTATTTTCAACTTTTTTTTATATTTAATTTTTACTGGCGTTGATTGATTTGTGGAATAAAAATGTTTGAGGGTTAAGTTTTCATTCGGTGAGAGGGCAGCAACTCGTGATTCCTGTGTACCATAATTAAGGGATAAGGACAGCTTTTGCTCTTAGAAAAATTAATTCAAAAACAAATTATTGGTTATTGAAAAAAATTATTTCAAAGTCTGTCCTGGGTAGACATTGGTAAAGGCTCTTGCTACTTCCATGAGGGGAGGATAGTCAATAGTGATTTTTTGGGTGGCCCAACTTCGGCAATGGACAAAGTATGAAACTTGAAACAACCCGGGTCAAATTCCGAGTCCGGAACAAATTTCGGGTCAAATCTTAAGTCCGAATTGAATTAAATCCATCCAAATAAGACCTTAAATCACTAGCACAATAGTATTTTCTTGGGTCATATTAACCCACCACAGGCTCACCAAAAGGTTGTGACTGAAGGTACTATTGTTAGTAACTAAATTATTTATACACAGACAAATTTTTTCCATAGAACCGTTCACACACACGGACACGGTCCACAGATCTCTGTCTCTCTAGCAATTGTGGGATAATACTGGCTGACTTCGTGTCCTCATATCCGGACCTCCCTCTCTCCATTGTGGAATAATACCACCAGCTTTCGTGTCCCCACCTTCGGCAATCAGATCGGATAACCTGACCCGAGCTTTCGAGAGTTGACTCTGATACCATATGAAACAACCCGGATCAAATCTCGAGTCCGGAACAAATCTCAGATCAAATCCATCCAAAGAAGGCCTTAAACCACTGGCACAATAATATCTTCTTGGATCATTTTAGCCCACCACAAACTCGCCCAAAAAGTCATTATTGAAAGTACTATTGTTAGTAACTTAATTCTTAATACACAAACAAATTTTTTCCATTTCTTTAAATGTGGGACAAATGTTTTTCATATCTTTCGATGTGGGACTGGGGTGTTACAAAACTACTGCTATTATTGTTTTCCGAAGCAAGAGGAAGCTTCATGTTTGTGTGATTGAAGATTAAGTGACTTTGCTAAATGAACCATAACTTTATATACGAAAATGTCAAGATTGAGTACACTCCCTCTATGGAAATGAGTAATTCGTTAAGCTCTCGTCATTGTTCAGTCCCTGCCATTCAACCTCGTGAAGATCCTCTTATTGAGTTATTTACTTAATTAGTAACTGGATCATTACCCGGACAATTCATGAAGGAGTGAAAAAAGGTATTAAAAGTCAACAAGTCAAATGGAACCCTCATAACCATCATTTCTGTACAGTCCTAAGGAAGGAGTATTAACAAGGATAGTTATGGTCTGTCTCTGATTTTTTTTACTTTCATTTGATTCTCTTCTTCTTCATTGATTCCTCGTGATTTTTTTTTTGACAGAGTGGTCCTCATACGTTGAATAACTATTTTTTGGGAGTGTAACATACTTTTAGTTTTTGGTCAAATGATAGATGACTTCAATCATTCTTACTGTATTTTAAAGATCCATTCTTCTTTCACCTTGGTTGTTCCTGTGAATTGTGATACTTCCCTTTAATGAAGCTTAAATAATATATGGGGCGAGGTTGTGGCGGGAGATGAAGGGATCCCTGCTTGAGCTATGTTTGGTGCTGGCTGATTCAGAGATGATGAGACAGGAAGTGTGAGATTCCATATCTTTATAGAATGCTGTGTTGAGGGGATGAGAATGTTGAAGCAGATTCTGGTGGACATTGGAGGCTCCTATTGGATGGCCGAAGGTCTTTCTTCCATACATGGAAAACCTAAAGTGCTTCTCTAGCATAGCTGAAGTTAGATACCGAATTTCAGGCTGCACGCGTGCTAAGATGAATATTTATAGTAGGAAAAAAGATTTATATTGCGACAAAAAGATGTCGACTTTGGTTGAGAGTAGGCACATTAATAATTGTCCATGTATTTGTATTAATTTATAGATCATACCATTGTGTCTACTGGAAACAAGAGTCAGACATGTTTTTGTTGCCATATAAAGAAGAACTCTTATAGTAGGCTAGTAGCATGATCTATGGAGAATTAAGTGTACTCCCTCCATCCTGATTTAAGTGACATGCTTTCCTGTTTTGTATGTTACTTTTACAAAAGCAATTCAACATTAATGCATACGGACTATATTAAATTTCCCTTCTGAAAATAGTGATACAAATATGTGGACTCGACAATACAGTGTATTGTATCATGTTTATTCATGCTTTCCTGCTTTGGATTTATTTGTTTTGTAACCAATCCAACATTATTTCTAATGGACCATATATACTTCCCTTCTGAAAATAGAGATATAAATATGTGGACCCCAAAATATTTTACTATCTTTTAAAACTATTTTACTCGTGTTCTTTTCTAATCAACCCTATGCTGTTATAATTTACTTCAATATGCTGAGAACTTTTTTGTCACAACAGTGAGCAGACAAGGGTTTTGCTAACAAGTGCTGCCTTTGTTTATCTGAAGAATTTTGACTTTTCTAAGCACACACGTAACCTTGCTCCTGCAAGTCGAACTATTTTGCTATCAGGACCTGCAGGTTGGTTCTCTGTTGAATTAGTCTATATGTATGCATTTGTACTTTTGTCATTCATTTTCTTATGTCTCATTTTGAAGAACTTTACCAACAAATGCTTGCCAAGGCATTAGCTCATTATTTTGAAGCCAGGCTGCTATTGTTAGATATTACTGACTTTTCGCTAAAGGTGAGTTTGGAGGATTACATTTTTATTTGATGTCTACTTATGCCAAATCTTATAGTGGTTAATTGCTTTTCTACAGATTCAGGGAAAGTATGGGTCTGCCAACAAGGAATATGTAAGTTTTTTAAATTCAATCCCAACACATGTTTTTTCTGCATTATATCTGTTCAGTCTGTTCTTGCACCAAATGCAATATTGTCTCCCCACAGAACGCAGGAGATTTTGAATATTCAACACGCAGTTTACGTTGGTTTTTTCTTTTGCAAACATCTTGTTTACAGTCTTTCAAAAGGTCCATTTCAGAAACTACTTTGGCCCGGATGTCTAGTTTATTTGGATCTTTTTCCGCCCTTCAACCACGGGAAGAATCAAAAGGTTTGATATAAGATTATTTGTTCCTTTTATTTATTTATGTTGTTTCTAATTCACCCCCCCCCCCCTCTATTAAGGCGACATTTACGTGGGGGAGAGACCCACATAGGATGCTTGTATGCACCATATGTTTACTTTGTCAAGTTATATTTTCCCATTCTCTTTATTTTGTGTATTCCTGTAATCACCCTAAAAGTGATTGCAGCAGTAGGAAATCTCATGCTATGACACCTCCTTCTCCATATGTTTTAGAATAATGGAGAGCATGGTCAGGTCTTTTCTTAGCCACATACACCATTTTTACGCTCTTATAACTCTTCAGCTTCAAATTTTGTTTATAGTTGTTTTAGATTCTCGATCACTGTTTTAAATAGTTTTTAAAGGGAAAAAGAGAGCGAATGATGTTCTTTGTTTCCCATGGGCTATTATTGCTTCTGCATTCCATTGAATTATGTTTATTCTAAAGAGGTTTCCAAGTATTAAATACATAGCTTACTAATTATTTTTATATTAGTAAGAGGACCTTGTTCCTTTTTCTTTTACTTCAGTCTGAGAGTTGTACGTTGTATTGTAAATCATTTCTCTGACATTTTTGGATTTGGGTTAGTTATTTACTTGAATTAAATTTACACTTTTCCATATTGAACCTTCCTGTTGCAGGCACACTACGTAGACAGAGCAGTGGTGTAGATATTGGATCATGGTATACGGCTCATATCTGTTTCTTGATTTGAAACATTAGGAATCTAGTGGTATGCTGTTCAGTGGTTTTATACCTATGCTAATTCAGCAGTTCCTTTATTTGCAGGAAATCAGATGGAATGCCTTCAACCCTCCGTAGAAATGCATCTGCTGCAGCTAATTTGAATAGTCTTATGTCAAATAGCACTCCTACAAATCCAGGTTTTTATTCAGGACTTCTTTTATGAAATGGCACAAGTCTCAAGTAATTGCATTTTCCACGCAACAGGAAAATCTTTCATAGATGGTGCACGCAGCAAAACTGAATTTTTTTTATATACTCCACGAAATATGCTTATAATGAAGTTGGGTAAGAGAGAAGAGGGTTAAAGAATACATGATGTTTCTCTAATTCTTGCACATGGTCCCTTCAGTTGCATGCATTTTCCAGATCATTGGATGGAAATATATATAAGAGAATATAGGTGATTCCATATTGAACCAAACATATTTGTTACAAGAATTTAATTCTTTTTATTATCTATTTTAGAAGAAACCATCAAGTGAAAAGCCATATTGGTGTTATAATCATAATTATATATTTCCATGTTGGTAAGCAAGCGGTTTATTTGAGCTTTTTATGGTAAAATACTCTTCACATGCTGCTGCGCAGTTGTTTTTAATCATATTATCGTGTTGAAATCAAAGGAAGAGAGCCATGAGAAAGATAGCCCGAGCAGGAAATTTTTAGTCTTACCTAGAGAAAATAACTTTAATGTACCATTTCAGATTCGTTATAATTACCTCATCTGTTTTTGTTCTTTGCTGTCCTCATAACTCTAAGATTCTTTATCTAATTCCTACAGTTGGTTAAATTTTTTTGAACAAACATTACTGGATCAAATATATCTTTAATCTTTGGAATTTGTAGGACCTTGCTCATATAAATGAATCATGCATTTCAGACAAAGTTTGTTCCACATACAGTTATGAATTTGCTTATTTATCTCAAAGATTAACAGATTTTCTCTTTCTTTTCACTTGTACTGATGATATCTATATTTCAGCTCCTCTTAAGCGTACTAGTAGCTTGTCCTTTGATGAAAAGCTTTTTATACAGACGCTATACAAGGTCACTTATCTCCCTACATCCTAGATATCAGCTAATCATTACAGTGTACGATTTTGTATAGGCTTTTATGCAGTATAACAATTGTGACCTCTTACAGGTTCTTGTTTCAATATCGAAAACCAGTCCTATTGTTCTTTATCTTAGGGATGCTGACAAGCTTCTATGTAGATCACAAAGAATATACATCTTGTTCCAGAAAATGTTGAAGAAATTAACTGGACCTGTGCTAGTCCTCGGTTCACAAATTGTGGACCCGGATGGTGACTATAGAGAAGTAGATGAAAGGCTTAATTCTGTATTCCTATACAATATTGAAATCAGACCACCTGAGGATGAAACCCATCTTGTTAGTTGGAAGGCTCAACTGGAGGAGGATATGAAGATGATCCAGTATCAGGATACCAGAAACCACATCATTGAAGTACTTGCAGCTAATGACCTTGATTGTGATGATCTGGGCTCAATATGCTCAGCAGAAACGATGATTCTTAGTCGATATATTGAAGAAATTGTTATGTCTGCAATCTCCTATCACTTGATGAATACAAAGGATCCTGAGTACAGAAATGGAAAACTTGTTATTTCATCTGCAAGGTCAATTCAGTATATTATCTGATGGTTACCTCACCATTTAAAGTTTTCTGACTTCTTGTGTTGAACATGAAACAGTTTATCCCGTGGATTGAGTCTATTCCAGGAAGGTAAATCTGTGAGAAAAGAAACCTTAAAACTGGAAGCTCAAACTGAAGTTCCCAAGGTTTGCCTGCCTCTAATTATTCACATTCAATAATCTGAAGTAATTGAACAATGATAGGAGTAGTATTTATATGAAACTGTCTTATTTTATTTTATTTTTACATTTGACATTGAGAATAGGAGGGACGAGGGGGAGGGACCTTTCCTAAGAAACCAGAAACAAAATCTGAAAGCTCAGTACCTGAAAACAAGAGCGAAGCATCAGCTCCAACAGTGAAGGATGTTGATAGTTCAAACCTAGCAACAAAAGAGCCAGTAAGTTTAGTATCCTAGTTTGTTGCCTTAGATTTTTTACAATTCCAACTTATTTCTCTTCCTTCTATACATCATGAGGCTGTATACCAGCGTACCTTTATATCTCAATTATTCTATAAACTAAGTTTTATAATCCCTCCATGTCAATGTATCAAATCTCGCTATATTGAATTTAAAATATGTCAAGTTTGGTTAGCAACTTTGACCTTTAGTGGGCTCTCATTTTTGCCGGATGTAGTATCTAAGTTGTGCCATGGAAACTAGAGCATTCAATTGAAGTTTGGTAATTTGAAACATGTCATTTCTCCACTGGTTAACTCATCGTCGTTTCTACATTTTTATCAAATGCCCCATGTTCGCAACCTTTTACTTTTCATTTTTCTGCAAGCCCACCTGTGTGAACTACTGGGGCGGAACCTATGCAGTGTGTGCATGATATTCAAAAATGAAAAGAAATACATGAGAATTTATCAGGTACATATATTTTGGCAGTAATTACCAAGGAAAAATTATAACTTCCTTTCTTGGGTTTTTTTTATTTATTATATATACTTATTTATTTATGTAATTTACTTTGAATGGGGTAAGGGGCACTGTGCTGGAGGCTAAAACCATTTGAGTATATTTGTATTCCCACACAAGCATGCCTTACACAAATAATATCCAGTACTTACTGACAAACTAAAATTCGTGGTTCCACTCAAGCAGATCAATATAGTTGTATCATAGTGCTCATGCATTTCATGTAATGTTATCTGCTTCTGCAGTGTTTATCCATTTGTTTCCTTTCCTTAGTATTCCCTTCTTTTCACAACGAAGTATCTCCTTCTATTGATTGTAACAGGAGCCTCTTCCTCCGGACAATGAATTTGAGAAGCGGATAAGGCCAGAGGTTATACCAGCAAGTGAAATTGGTGTGACATTTGCTGATATTGGTGCCATGGAGGAGACTAAAGAATCCCTTCAGGAACTAGTTATGCTACCTCTCCGACGTCCAGACCTGTTTAAAGGTGGCCTTTTAAAGCCATGTAGAGGAATATTGCTATTTGGGCCTCCTGGTACTGGGAAGACTATGCTGGCTAAAGCAATTGCAAATGAGGCTGGAGCAAGCTTCATTAATGTGTCTATGTCTACCATCACTTCTAAATGGTTTGGTGAAGATGAGAAGAATGTCCGTGCTTTGTTCACTCTTGCAGCCAAGGTTTCCCCAACTATTATTTTTGTGGACGAGGTAGACAGCATGCTTGGACAGCGCTCAAGAGCTGGGGAGCATGAAGCCATGAGGAAGATAAAGAACGAGTTCATGACACATTGGGACGGACTCTTGACAAAACAGGGTGAGAAGATTCTTGTTCTTGCTGCTACCAATAGGCCGTTCGACCTAGATGAAGCAATAATCAGACGGTTTGAGAGGAGGTACACTGTGTACAAGGAACCATTATTGTGCTTCTGTACTTCTACTTTAATTTATTGATCAATTGGATATGGAAGGGATGAATAAAATAAATTAAAAGACCTTCCGTGTCATAATTTTATCAGCAAACCAATATCGATACACTTACAAGTCTCAACGAGTTATTTACGTTATATTTTTGTTAGAAATAAGCTACTTTGGAATGAAAAATATTATAGATCTTATATTTTCTTCTCTTTTCAACAGGATACTGGTTGGTCTACCATCTGTGGAGAACAGAGAAATGATACTGAAAACTCTCTTGGCAAAAGAAAAGGTTGACAAAGGATTAAATTTCAATGAGCTTGCCACAATGACAGAAGGCTATAGTGGAAGTGACCTAAAGGTTGTAAATCTTATTATAGCATTAGTGTTGAGATTCATAATTACCTGATTAACTGGGAAATTGTTGTAAACAGAACTTGTGTACTACTGCTGCTTATCGACCAGTTAGGGAGTTGATACAGCAAGAAAGGCTGAAGGAACTAGTAAGTACTTAAACCGCAACTCAGTTGAATTCAACTACTTGGAATTGGGTACACTACTCTGGTTTTCTCATTTTGGATCTATAGTAAACAACTGAATTTGCACGACCTTTAGTAATTTATTTCACTTGATTTCATAACAACCTTGGTTCCTTATTTGAATTATTAGCAATCTTTCAACTCTGCAGGAGAAGCGGAATATCGAAGGAGGACAGAAGTCTGAAGCTACTTCGGTTTCAAAAGGAACTAAGGAGGATAAAGTAATCAATACAAGACCATTGAACATGGCGGACTTTAGGGAAGCAAAAACTCAGGTGAATATACACCCCCTAGGAACCCCAAACCAAAAAATTAAAAGAACTATCTACTTAACACTAGCTTTAAACATGAGCACTGAGCTTCTGATATTTGATCTCCTATTCTTTATTTTCCATGTGGTACAAAATTGCATGAGAAACTTGTCTAATTACTAATTAAGGAATGGAAGAGAAAGATCATCAGAAAAGGGGGAAATATATATTGAAAGGATGAAAAAGACTTGCTTACTGCAAATTTGACGGTTTCACCCTGATATCTTGATAAAAGGTTCTAGCACCAGTGTATCGTGAGGCAGAACCAGACCACTCAAATGAAAATGGAAATCGTTTATTATGATGCCAACTATCCCTCTAGGATTTTGTTGATTCCTGGTTACTACCCTCTTGGAATATATAGATTCCTAGTTAATTTTTTTTATGCGTACTTCTTTTATGTTGGAGTAAGGTTTCTTGACCTGTAGTTTGATATCTGAATGATAGTCTGAGTAAAAAGGTTTAGTGACCTGTAGTTTGATAATTGAGAAGATTTCATACTGCTGCTGATACACGTGTATCTTTGAAATTGTGTTACAGGTTGCAGCAAGCTTTGCAGCTGAGGGATCTATAATGAATGAGCTGAAGCAATGGAATGACTTGTATGGCGAAGGAGGTTCAAGGAAGAAGGAACAGCTATCTTACTTCCTATGAACTATAAAGTATCAGAGTTTTTATGTGAGCATATATTTTGCTTCTGCCAAACCCTTGTTGTGCAAATGTTGAAGAAGAAGAATAGGTACTTTGTTGGACCAGTTTACTGTGACACGTAAATGAGTCTTGCGTCCGTAAGTCACGAGATAGCCTGAAAAACTAAATGTGAAGGAGCCCAAGTGCAACGGAGAAATGTGTTTCTTGAGTGCCCCTGTTAGGGTAGAATTCCTCCTGTCTACAGTCTTGTCATACTGTATGTTTTGTTGTATCTTTCCTAAAATGTAGAATTTTCCAACCCTTTACCACCAAGTAAACACCAATCAGCTAACTGAAGATGGCTATATCTATAGGTTGGATAAATGACCGATCTTTTTTCAGCATGATCAAGAAAGTAAAGTGATGTAAAACCATAAAATGACACCAGCAGTCTCCATGAACAGATGGGAGAGGCCTTGATTACCGGATGGATTTGTATGAAATTTTAAGTATCACAATGTTTGGTTTTCCCAGTTGTGACTTGAAACCCATATACTTTCTTGGATGTGCCTCACAAGTTCATCATCAGGGGCTCTACCGAATAGAGCTTAGTAGTCCTGTTTCCACACGTGAGTGACACTTATATTAATTGTTCTTTTCTGGTATCATAGCCAATAATTACAAACCTTAATCAGGAAATGAAAAAAATACTGGTAGTAAATTGGAATAACAAAACTGCAAAAAAACGCAAGATTTCGCCAAATCCTGTTTACAACTAACAATAACATAGCCTGCTTGCCTGCCTAAAGTGCAAGAATTAGGTTATGGAGTTGGACCAGACCCCAGCCAATGAACCGTTTGATGATCAATCTAAAAGCCATGAGATAAACATCACGTCCAAAATCCAATGTGGTTTGCAGACTACAAGTAATTACCATGAAATATAACACTGTATATCACAACCAGAACACCAAACACAGAACCATATGACATGCCACCCCAACTAATGTGTAGTTTACATAGGAAGATGGAATATCCATCCTGTGTGAACCAAGACACCCTAAAATGAAACTAAGATATGAAGTAGGTTTCTAAACAATAATATTGTATTCAAATTCACAAATAACACGACTATAAACTTGTCAAAACCAGATAAATAATAAGCTGCCTCTAAACTTTCTTCTTGCCTTTTAGAGGTCCCCTCGGGATCTTGCTTAGAACCTTTGCATCAAATACTGCATATTGTTTTTTGATCTCAATCAAAGCCTTCTCTGCGAATGGGTCCACTTTGTCCTCGTATTTCTCATAAAGCACAGGCACCATGAAGAGCAAGACAAATACTGCATTAAGATCATTGAGACATAGTGTCACTATTTTTTAAACGTGAGTTGTAAGACAAAAAAAATTATCAACATAATACTTGCCTATGTAGAACAATGTCAAGAAGTTGAAGCAATTGCCCAAAATTGATAAGAACCACAACCCAGCAATCACCTGGTTAATGAAACAGTAACATAAAATGACAAAAAATACCGATGAGATGAGAATATGAGATCATTCATATCCCTCCAACAGTGGGAGAACCAAAATTTGCATAAATATACATTTCTCTCCTGATAGAATTGTAAAGACATGATAATATAACAGAACATTGTGGATTGTTATTAATAATAGGAAATATTTAACATACAGATAGAAACTTCTTCAGATCACTCCCAGTTGCAATTTCCCTTATGATTGCAGATGCCCTATTGATCTCAACCCTCAGAGCCGCAGCAAATTGAATAACTGGCTCCTCTGGAATGGAAACTTCAGGAATTCGTGGTGGAGACCTGTAAGGCAACACCGAGTGACCTTAGTAAGAATTCATCAGCCGTAGATGGCTAATACTAACATCTAACGAGATTGCTTGACAACAATATGATTTGGTTTACTTGTTGATGAAGGTTGTGGCATTGGACCACAAGAACAGTATAGCCAATGAGACCATCAACCCATGGCAGACCAGGCTGAGCAAGTGGTATCCCAACACTTCAAACAGAAACCAAATGGCTGTTGCCCCACCTAGGACTCCTGCTGATATCTTCTTGTTCCTCCACAGGAACACATCAGCCGCTGCAACCAGCACATTGAACCGTAATTAACATTAATATTTTTGTACATGTGTGTATATAGAGAGAGAAAAGTAGGTTTTCACATTTTTGTATGTGTGTGTATATAGAGAGAGAAAAGTAGGTTTATACCACAAGGGCAAAAAATTAAGTTCTTTTTTATAGGTAATTTAACTATTTAAAAAACACATCTTTGTGATTTATACTTCAAAAAGATAAGGTAAAAAGTTGGAATTTTAGGTTTAAAGTAATTCTACAAATTTTATATTCGACAAGCATATTGAGACAAACTGACAAACATTGTTGAGACACAGGAAGTATAATTTTCAGTCTCAACTCTGACAAAATAGGTGTCAAAGTAACCTTAAGAAAATGATATTATGAGAACAAGCTAAATGAACAGTACTTCGCCTAAGACCTCACTGCTATTGGATTGGCCAAAGGCATCCATCCAACCCACTCCAACAGCTGCTTGATCTCGTTGTAAAATTACTCAAGTTCAATTGCTACATGACAACCCGATCAACTCAGTAATAAATGAAGTATTAAAAATCTACTAAAAGGAGAAAGCAACCAAATTCACAAATTTGATCTAATAACGGGTTAGATCTAGATCCAAAGACAGCACGTAAAACCAATAAATTAACTAACAAACTCAATTTTCAGTATAAGGAGTTTAATAGTAACAAATCTAGCAACTAGCTTTAACACAAACTGAAACACAATACGAAATCCGATATTTTAACAGTTTTCTACTAAAATAACAGAAGCTACTAGCACATTAATTAACTAAGGTCTAACAAAAGATTGAACTACTACTGCTTTTTCATGAGATTAAAATCAAAATTTGTATCAAATTAAGAACAAACTAAAACGAAATGGATATGAATAAGTGAAGTACATACGTTTGCCCCCACCGAAGACTTTGTGAACAGGCTTTTCCCGCCCAAAGATCCGATAAACCTTGGACTTCAACGACGTCTTCTCGTCGTCATCGGAATCCGATGATGAAGAAGAAGAAGATGAATCGTCCTCATGTAGCTTCTCACTAATCTTCTCCATTATCGACTCAACCTTCGATTCCTCGTGATCTGACATCTCTCTCTAAAACCCCTCCGATCCCCTAAATTTTTGGACTAAGAACTGATGGATTTTAGATTTACAAGCAGAATTCTCTCTCTAAATGAACCTTCTTTAACTTGTGTAACAGATTAATCTGAAGCTAAAATGAGTGACAAGTCACAGATTCGATCTCTACCGTTGAAATGAGACTAGAGAGGAATTGAGAGGTACGAGGCTAGACGGTCGTTAGAGTTGACGGACTGAAGTGACGGCTCCGTTATTAAGCCGTCAAGTGTAAATTATACGTGGCCATTCCATATAGCGGTACCCCGTACCTTCACGTAGGTCAGGAAATAATTGACTGGATCGTACGAAAAGTTGTGTGTTTTGGTGGCAAGATTTGTCGACACCTGTGATGATCCTAACCGTTAAATTTTATTATCTTATTATTACTAAAAGAATTTCTTAACATATGCCCTTAGTGCACATGCTAAGCACACAATTCAAGAAAATATTCTGTTGAATTGTATGTATATTCCTTTGAACTTGGTGCAAATACAGAAATCAATGAAATATGCACACAGTTCAAGAAAAAATTCTCTTAAACTGTGCGCTTAGAATGTGCCCTTCTCTTAAACTGTGCGCTTAGAATGTGCCCTTAAGATACATGTTAAGAGGACCCTTAATAAAAAAGCCTTGGTTATCAACAAATAAAATCTTTGAGATTCCGTGGCCGGGTCTAAGCTAGAAGAAGAATCATTTTTATGATTCTTCAAAACTGTGAACAGTACATAAATTAATTATTTCCTTTAAGTAATTTTAAATAGTTTATTAATGTTGTATTATAATATATATATTCCACTCTTACATACCGGGAGGGAAGGAGGGAGGGCTCGCCACTCTTTGTATTTTATTTTTCTTTTATGGAAATTGATTTTGTGTAGTTCAATGAAACTTGGAGCCCAACCCAACTATAAATATTTTACTCTCACCGCATTCTATATTTAACCTTTCCTTGTGTTATTTGGACTTTCAATCCAACACTTTCCTTTCCTTATTTTGATTTTTAAAATCAATAAAAACTTTATTATTTCATTAGTTTAAGATTCAAGTACTAATTATCCGACTTAGTTTAAATAATTCTTAAATTTAATAGTTTGAATAATTCTTATATACATTTAAGTGAGTACGAGTAGGCACTAATGCATCGTTGTTTAAAAAATCTGCCTGCAATTATTAACTTGGACATGCATGTACATAATTATATGATAAATTTGTTTATACAAGATATTGAAAAGTTTGGTATAATTGCAGATCGATTGTTACCTCACATATACAATCAAAATCATATAATAAACTAAGTAAGAAATCTCATGCATGTAAACATGCATGAGTTAATATTAAAAGAAATAAAATGAAAGACTTCCATTAATCCATGATAATTGGCAAAACCAACATCATTATTTATAATTAAACAACGTCCTAATTAATTAAAGAAGCTGGCCTAGCTAGCTAGTTCATACATAATAGTATATAATGCTAGTAAATTCATGCACTAGAACTTAAGATACCACAAAACAAAACCATCCATCCTGCATGCATGCGTAATTATTAAATCATCTCCTCTTTCTTCTCTTCCATGGCAGCCTTTTTATTCTTCTCAGCCTCCATCTCCGAATACTGCTGGTTATACTGCGCTTGCATGGCCCGGTCGAGTTCCGACTCGGGTTGCTGCGGATCCGGAGCCCCGGTAGAACTTCCGCCGAGGTAGCGGTCCATGACGGATTCCACACTTGGGCTGCCGAAACCATAGACACGGCCGCCTGGAGACTCCAGCAGGATGGCGACCTCGGCTCCAGTCAAAACGCTGAGTTCGGCTGCCTTCCTGAAGAGTCTGCTCCGGCGCTTGGAGAAGTTGACTGGGCGACTGCTATGTTCATCTATTTTCTTCGTAGATTTCTTCTTGCGGCCCTGAGTTTTCTTCTGCATCATCTTGTTATTAGTTTAGAGAGATAGAAAGAAAAGGATGGATTGATTGATTGATTTAGGGTGAAGAAAAGATGAATGGTATGAGCAGAATATATAGTGATTTTTTAGGGTTAGGGTTTTGTATAATTAATATGGGAAGGACGTAGTGGTCACTTGTCTTTATTTCATCACATTAATTAGTTTCTATGTTTATAGATATTTTAGTTGTAATAACATAATTTCCTCCTTTATTTAAGTTGTAATAACATAATTTTCTCCTTTATTTATTACAGATGATCCTTTAAAATATAACGCTATAAATGAAAAGCAGAAATTTAGGAGAAATTATAGTTGTGTATATTTTACTTAATCTTCTTTGCCATGTAACTCTTGCAGAGAAGATGCTCTTTTAAGCTTTACCCTTTGATGTAATTTTATTTCTCAGGATCATCTTTTCATCGTTAAGTTCTTAAATTTAAAAGTTGATATTGAAAAGAATTGCGTTGACACAAATTTGCATCTTGCGTATGAAGTACTGCATATCCATCTCAAAGAAATTAATTTACTTTTTTGTTAATTATATTTTTAATATCAAAATTTGAGAAATTATTTTTTCTGCTGATTTTATTATAATAAGTTTTATTCTATAATCTCAGTTCAAAAAAGTTTTACAAAAATATTTCTATGATTTTTTGTACAAATTTTAGTATTTGAACAAAAAAATAACAAAAGAAATGAGTCTCCAGGGACAAACAAACAAGCAATATACACCAGCTAGTCCATCTCACACATGCAATGTATGCATCAAAACTAATATATAACATGCGGTAACACCCTTTCAATTTGAGTTCACTCTTAATTAATTAAAAGTTAATTTTATTCGTATCAAAATATTTTTATTGAGTTATAGATAAAAATAAAGTAAATCGTGAGTTGACCTTAAGTTTTTCATATATGTAAAAATACAACCTAGTTGATTTCGTTAATACGAGTCATACTGTAGAACAAAAGAGTTGCACTAAATATTATCCACTAAATATCTTCTGTGGGATTCCTATGCATTCTTAAGTCCTAAAAATCCTCCACCATAATTATCAAAATCCTAATATATATATATATATATAACTATATAAAGAGAGATACAATTAACTCTATTATATGTGAAAAAAGTGAATCAAGGAAAAAGAAAATTATTGCATAAAGATAAAAAAGATCACGAAGAAACCGTGAGATCTTCAATATTGGATCATCACCAGTACGTAAAGCTTATAATGATATTGTTGACTTCTTCTTGACCAAGGACTTAACGTCCTTTTTACTCAATTAATTTAGTAACAGAAAAACTCTTATTATCAATTTATTTTATTGAATTTTTTATTTGATTAAAATTACGTTTGAAACATATATAATGAATGAAGTTGATAGTTAAATTATATTTTAAATTATTAATAAATGAATTCATATCATTTTACTAATTATTTCACAAATTTGTTCGTACCTCGCACGGGTGCCGTGCTTGTTTGAATAAAACTTGAAAACAGTTTGATAATAGGTAGATTATTTGATTTTTTACTTCTTTCAATATCATGAATTATAATGGAATAATAATTTGGAGAGAAAATAGGGATAAGAGCGAGGGAGAAAAAATAATAACAGGCCGGTGTGACAAGATGGAGAAAAATAGAGGCTGATATAGGTGGAAAAAAAATTGAAAATATTTGAAGTTTTAGGAAATCAATATTTTTAAAAATAAAATTTGACATTTCACACATTTTTTTGTGTGTGTGGTCCATTTATTATTTATGCAATAAAATTTTTGTTAAACTATTATTTTTACACTCCTGTTATGTATTGCAATTTTTTTTTTGTTAAATTATGATTGCCACGTAGCATTACTGATCATTTGGGTCGACCCACACTTCATATGATAATATACAAATTTAATTATTTTTTTAAATGATAGTATATTTTATGGTGGACTTTATTGGTATCGCTTATATGAATAATTGTAATCGATAATGTCTTGCTTTTGTCTTATTAGTTGGAGTTTGCCTTTATTTGGGTATAAGAAGTCAATTTTATAATTATATATAATATTAATATTTGTCGTAATTCGACAAAAAAAATTCACAATATATATTCACGCTCTTTTTAAAAATTTATTCAATAACATTATAATTACTTCTTCCGTCCCAAAATAATTGTTCAGTTTTGATTTTTTTTAGTCAAATTGATTATTTTTAAAATTAATAATTAAGCATGTATAAATATATTTTTAACATTATAAAAATTGGTATTAGTAGTAAATTGTATATAACTTTTTTTGTTATAACCTCTTCACCTATATTTTGGCAAAAATAGTACAAAAATAGTCAAATTAACTAAAAAAAGTCAAAACTGAGCAGTTATTTTGGGAAGGAGAGAGTATTATTTTTGTTAGCAAAGTCAGATTTAAACTTTTACAAAACAGGTTCAATTGCTATATGAAGTTGGTAGTAGCTAGGCAGATAAATAAGTAAGCTAGTTGATCCCCAAAAACAAACAGAGTAAGCTGGACAAGGTTTTTTTTTTTTTCTTTTTTTTGGACGTGACTGCTTTCTATTTCTAAGTTGACAAGTATAATAAGATAATGAACGTATTAACTATATTATTGATATGTAAACATAAATATAAAAATAAATTATATATGTCTAATTAATTAAATAATAAACGAATAAATTTTACAATTATGCTGCTATTATCTTTGAATTCTAATTTGCAACAAAGTAATATATCTTATTAATCATAAAAGTAGTGTTTGTTTCAGTTTATTTAAAATAAATTAATGAAAGAGATCGCAAGTATTCTCAAGGTTGGGCTCAAAGTTTTCCAGAAAAAATGTTGGGCCGAAATCCGAAGGGGCAGGATGTTATGGGTTCAAAAAGTAGAGTCTAGAGGATGTATTTTTGAAATAAAGAGTTTTTGTTTTTATTTTTTGTTGTTACAAACATATCCATAAAATCGATGGTGTGATAGTACTTAATTTATTTATTACATAAACAATAATATTTTGTTAACTTCATATCACTTTATAATTGAAAATTAAAATGTATCTTTAAAGAATAAAAAATTTATTTATCCCGTGACTATATGAAGTTGCACTAATTTAAATTTATTGTCTGATTTTAAGTATAAATATTTATAAAGTTAAAGATAAATAGTAAATAATTTTTCACATTTACGACATCTCATCTCCTAAAATTAAAAGAAGATTAAAACTCGATTTTAAAATGGATAGAAAAGAAAATAAATGACCGAAAATTTAAGTTTTCTTTTCAATTTCTATGTTTCTGAATTTTTTAATAAACGGAAAAGAAAAGAAATGGATAGAAAACTTGGTCATCTTTCCTGTCAAATTTTTTCGTTCAAAATTGGCCTGATTTAGACAGAAAAGAAATCGAAATAACTAATATTTTTACAATTCTCATATTATCCTCAACTTTTAATATAATAAATTTTAAATTACAATTCATGTCCTCAATTTGTTTTAATCTACTAAACAAAAGCTGATAAAGAGAGAGATATTCTAGGTTGAATCCTCCTAGCTGGAGATCTCGTCTCTCTTTTGTTCCTTTCAATTCAAGGTATGTATTATTTTTTTGCTCTTTCATTCTTTGTGTCTATTCATTGATTTTATTCTGCTTTTGATTTGGATAAAAATGGTATCAAAAATCTCTCTCTCTCTCTCTCTCTCTGTCTTTTCTCTCCATTCTGTAATTTTTTTATTTTTATTTTTATTTTTTTGCAATTTTACAGATTGTTTTGTTTAGAAATTGAAGTTATGATTTGAGTTTGTGATTTCGTTTTGTAATATATGGGTTTTATGATTTGATTGTTATATGATAGTTGAAAAGCATTTAATACAGCATAAGCTTTTGTTCATTATGATGATAATAATTACTATCATTATCTTTATTTGATACTTGAAGGTAATCTTTGAAGTTCAAAATTTAAATTGGACGAGAAGTTTTTGTTGTGTGAGTTGATTTTGGTATATTGTGACACCTCTATAATGAACAAACAAAGTAGAAAAGAATAAAGAATGAGACTATAAGATTACCATTTTAAATTGGGATTTTATGAACAATACCCATTGTCAGTTTTTGTCAATTTTTGTGCTCTACAGATTATGTTTGATGATTTTTGGGTATGGTATGACCAGTAGCGGAGCTAGAGAATTTTAGCCGGGGGGTCTGGCAGGCGGGCGTCGGCGCGGCGATCGGCAGTGGCGACTGGCGGCAGCAGCGGTGGCTCTCTCCTCTCCTCTCCTCCTCCGTTTCTACTAGACCCCCTAATATATAGACCTCCTCTGTTATTTACTTCGTTTCACAAATAGAAAAATATTGAAAAGGTCAATCACGTCCATTACTCCTTTTAAAAAGAGTATAAAAATAATTATTTTTGTAGTGATGAGTATAAATTATCATCATATTTTAATATAGTGGTTAATGTTAACCTAACAACTTATTCACTTGAGATAGATATAGAACAAAAATACATATTTAATATTGATAAATTTTATAAATAAAGTTCTTTTTGTGAAACGAAGTAATTATTATTTTTAAATAACAGAAATACTCCTTTCGCTTCAAAAAAAAAAACTATATCACTTAGTTATATTCATGTATATAATGTCATTATTAATGAATGAACACATTATTATTTTAAAAAGTATACATATATAAAATAAAAAGTAGTTAGTGTTTGCAAAATTTATAAATGGGACTCTCTCTTTTTCTCTTGCAAAATAGAAAGATTATATAATAAAGTTTGTTAGACAACTTGCCTCCAAAAGATGCAAAAAATCTAGGTAAATTAGTACTTTTTTTTTAAATTAGAGATTCATTTCTTTGACCATTTTAAAATTGCAAAAGGATAAAAATTTATTAATATGTCAGTATTTATATTATGTGTAGGCTACTTAATTATAAAGTTATATATATTTTTTTAATTTCTTTTTCTTTTTCTTCTTCCCCTTCCTTCTTCTCACCAGCGCACGTATACTACATACTAATTTTTTCGGCAGTCGGAGGGGCCGTGGACCCCCTTCCCTCCGCCCCTGGGTATGACAATGACTTTGTAGAAGTAATTTTTGTTTAACATTTATTTGGATATTTGTATTTGATTATGGAATTTTTTTTCTTTGATTAAATTTATCTTGCATAGTTTTATTTATGGTTCAATGATTATAATTAATAGAAGGGTAAATTTGTAAAAGTGATTTTTTTTTCTTTTTCATTATAACTCAAAAACGAAGGAATTTTTTAAATTTTTTTTTTTATTCTTTTCTATTAAAAACTCAAAAACAACACAAAAGGAAAACTTTGAATTTTTTATTTTCTATTCTAATTTAAGTTTTCTATTTTTTTTTTCGTTCAAAACTCAGAAACAGAGGGTAAGAAAACTCAATCTTAGTTAAGTGGAGTAGTTTTCTTCTTCTTCTTCTTCTTCTTTAGCAACACATGATACTCTAGTATGTAACACCCGGACCTGATAAAGAAATTCTTAAATTCTAAAGATATTCATTTCTGAATATTAATTTCTGACTGAATAAGTCTTTGTTTCCAAACAATTCTGTTTGGTACATATGTTAATAATTAATTAATAGACAAAAAGTCAGAGTGCAAGGTCAAGATCCATGCTCTTTAAGGCAACTACAAGTGAAAATTTGACTCAGTATTAAACCCACAGCTTAATTATCCGTTTGTCACCTATTTTTTTTTTAGGAGAAGTATGCCTTCATTGAAGTAGCACAAAGCCTAAAGGCTAAAACTAATAATTTTTGTCAATAACACACACACACACACAATATATATATATATATATATATATATATGAATAAGACCGTAAAATAAGCAAACAGTTCGGGTTCGATTCATATTTGCTCGACTAAAAGTTTGATTCGAACTCGTCTCGAAAGATAAATAATTCAAATATGTGTAAATTTTAAAATTTGATAAATTACTCGAAAATACTCAAATTGAAATTTTCGATTGATACTCGGATTATACTTGTTCGAAAAGTTCAAACTGCTAGAGCTCGATTCGAGATCGTGCTTGACTTGATAGTTGAGCTTCAATCAAACTTTATTAATTTTGTGAATCAAATCTGAGCAACTCAATACTCGACACGACTCGGTTCATTTACACCCTTAATATATATATATATATATATATATATATATATATATATATATATATATGAAGACCGATCTATAGTTATTGTAAGATTCACATTTTCTAACATTTTCCTTACAACCGATCATAATCATCCATTCACAGATCTGATGGTGAAAATAATACTCTGTCCGCACTTTAATATGTGGAAGCCCCCACAGAACTAAATTGTGAACTGTAAAAGTGACAAAAATGTCCTTTAGGCTCCGCAATTTAATTATACGGACGCTGATTTTACCAAAGATTGTATTTTAATATATAATAATCAAAATGACGTGATTTTTCTATTCCGCTCAACTACAGTGCGAACGGTGAGTTCTCAAGTTCTTAGATTCTCTCTATTTTTCTTGACATATAAACACAAATAAAATTACAATCTTTGCTGAATTATGGAGATATTATGGTTTCCATATAAGTTGTCGATCTCGGCTCCATAACCTACTAGAGTTTATGTAATTTGGAAATTTGTTTTTCTTGACTTGGGTTCTTTGTGAGATTTTTCCATTCGAGTAATCTCCCAACTTAACCCTTATATTTTTATTTTTAGATTTTGGGCATTTGTATGATAGTTGATTTGGCTAATGAATCATGATAATATATATATATATATATATAAACATACTAGTTTGGGGTTCTATTTTTATAATTTTTTGTAATTAGATGGCTAATACCGATAATGGCTGCAGAAGAACAAATCCAAAGGTACACTAATAATAATAGTGGTGGTTGTGGTGGTGGACGTACTGGTGATGGTTGTGGTGGTGGCAGTCGTTAACAATAAAGATAGGTGTTGAATCATTAATTTGTTCCCGTACTCACTTATTTGTTATTAAAGATGATTTATGTTGCTTATGTTAAAGAGAAACTAATTTATAAGGAAGAAAGGAAGAAAAGAAGAAGGAGGATGACAATATTGCAGATTATTGGAAGTGCCCCGATCTAGAATTCCATTAATTTGGAGCACTGTTGCATGTTCGACAAACTTGCGATGGAGTTGAAGCTAGAGAACCAATTATACTTTATAAAAAAACTATTCTTTCTGTCAGCACTTTAATTGTGCGGAAGCGGATATTACCAAAATGTCATTATTTTATATTATAATAATATATTGAATTTTTTAAAAGTCACGGTGATCTGCACTTCTAAAGTGTGGATTCTATAAGGTATTTTGGTTAGTTTTAAATCTGCACTTTAGTTGTGCGGATACTTCTAAACTAAAGTGCAAACGGAGGATACATTTCACAGTTAAATATATATTAAATTGGACGATCACGGTTTATTTTAAGGATAACATTATTTTTACAACGACTACTACAAATAGAGATGAGGGTTTGCATAATGTTGAAAACTAAATCTCCAAGAAATACGGGGTATGAACAAAAACTTGGGTAAAAAGGAACAATAAAAATAGAGCTATTCATGAGCAATACTAAGGTGTCATCAAGTCCTCGTTGATTGCCGACATAGATAACTCGTCGGTGCCATTAATCATTAGTTGTAGCTTGCTTTTTGGTTCTTTTTAACAATGTAGAGAGAGTGAGAATCTAGGGGAGAGAAAGTGATGACATGAGTAATGTTACTATCACATAAAATAGTTTACATAAAGTTTACATAATGTCAGGTGACACCCTTTTATTTGTTGTTAAGTCAAGTGAGTCATGTCAACAACAAATCAAGGGGTGCCACCCGACTTTATGTGAGCTATTTTATGTGATAGTAGCATTATTTTAGACTATATATGTTTTTAGTTTATGGATGATTTAAACCAAATGTCTGCACTTTAATTGTGCGGACGGGGATATTATCAAAATTTTTATATTATATTAAATTTTCTAACAGTCACAGTATGCACTACTAAAGTGCGGATGAAGAGAACATTTTGATCACTTTTGCAATCCGCAGAACTAAACTGCGGGGTCTCCCATATTAAAATACGGATTAATATTTCATTACACCGTTCGATCCATGGATTGAAGTGCGGATTGGTTATGGATTAGTTTTTTATCTAATTAACAAAAAATAACTGATTTTGAATTTCACGCTCACCCTAACAAACGATCAGGACCGTCCAAAATTTGGGATAAATCTCACTGTCTATTATATCCTCTTTAACTTCAAAAAAAAAAAATTGCTCTCTCTCTTAGATCCTCCTTCGTTCTTCTTCCTCTCGAGCTCGCCCTCTGCATCCTCCGTTCTCTAGCGCCGACAATCTCTCCTCCCTTTTTTTTCGTACGTAGTACCGTAGTCACGAATAGTACGTCTAGTATACATATATTGTTAAATAGTACTCACTCCATTTTACAAAAACTAAAAGTCGCACTTGTACGAGTTATTAACTTTAAGAATATATTTTTGTTTCAAATTTTTATTAAATTTATTATTGTGTACTATGGTGAAGATGTCATGATAATGATTTTTTTGATGAATATAAGGATATAATGTTATTATATAGAATAAAAAAAATTGAGGACAATACATTAAAATTATTCAATAACCAACATATAAGTATATTCCACATAAACCTATGATTTAGTAGTCGGTACGTTGTGTGTGTAAATTATATGAGATAAAATTAAAATTTTAAAAAAATTGAAGAATTAAATAAAATGATAAAAAAATTAAAATAATAATATATCTAAAATTATAGAAACAAAAGAAAAATAATAAACGTGACACAAAATCACCAATTGAGGTCATCAATTGCCGTAGAGCCGCTTTATATATACAAGTCGCGACCGCAAACGTGTTGCGTGTGTAAATTACGTGGGGTAAAATAAAAATTTTATAAAATTTTGTGGAGTAAATAGAGAGATAAAAAATTAACAGACAAAATAATAATATATCTAAACTTATAAGGGTGAAAAAGTAAAAAAAAGTGTGACTCAATTACACCAAATTTATGAAGATTTGTATATATATATGCGGACCACCCGCATGCATGTTTGACACATGTCACATTCTGGTTGGTCAATCAACAATTCTTACGCGTTTGACTTGCTGATCGACTAACTCGCATGTGCCACGACCTAAACCCGCGAGCGGGTGGTCTGCATGTGAATGGTTCATATATATAGAGAGAGAATTACTGATATACTAATATATACTATAATTGTATATATGAACCGATCTGATATGATTTGTTTAAAAGTAACTTACATGCATGGGTCGCCATCAAATATCATCACAAACCGATTATATAAGGTCAGATGGATGAAACTTTAATTAATGAGTAATGCTACTCTTACACAAACATCATATATTATTTATGTGACATTATTTATATGACAGTACGTGATTTGTTATTGACATGATTCACTTATTTTAAGAATAAATTACATATAATTATATTATTATTATATGAGCATTATGTGACTCACTTTATATAACAGTAGCATTATTTTTAATTAATTAAGTCGAAACAAGTCCTTGCAAGTAAATATTGGACACCTGTCCTGATCTGTTTTTAATCAAAAATTATTTCTATACCGGATAGATTAGGTTAATAGCTCTAGCTACAAGCTACAAGACCAAGTTAATAAAATTAAGTCAATAATTAGTTTACTGTTTACACAAGTACGATGTACAACTACATGACTGCTTCAAGAATATTACTCTAGTTGTTTGAATATTACAAACGAGCCAATTCACACAGAAAGTTTCAAACTCAAACATGAGTGCAGCTGGTTAATTACTTGTATATATTAATTAATTACTTCATCGAAAATTTGGATAAAAAAATTGAATCAGAAGAATAAAATTAAATTTTTTTCGTAAATAATTAGATAATACAATCCAAATTATTCGCGAAAAAAAATTTATTTTATTCTTTTGATCTAATTTTTCTGTTCCTTTGTATACTTATTGATTTTAGAGACTAGCCAGCTATAGTAGCCTGTAGCTAGATGGCTAAACGACCTTTTCCCTTGACAACTATTACTCCCTTCTCTCCGTTCCAAAAATATAAAATATAAAATATAAAAATAGTATTAATTATTTGGTATAATTCATTTTATGATTTGATATGAATAGATTAGTATTTGCTTCAGGTATTTGGAGGAATTAAAATCGTATTTTAATACCTTTTCAACTTTCAAGATCGTACAAACTCTGTATTATTTGTCCCTTTGAGCATAGAGCAGGCTACCTACAGAATACATACAGAGTAAGCTATAGATTTTTTATAATTAATTTGAGATATTCTTAAATTTAAAATTAACATGAATTTCTTTAATTTTAAATATTAATAGAATGATAAATATTATAAATATCTAAAAAATATTATTTATTGTTCATAATTTTTATTTTGAGTTTAAAAAAATCTCCAATTAATTTTTAAAAGTCAATCATAGTGTTAGAATTTATAAGGGAGGGAATATATATTCATGCCAGGTAGGGTATAATTATATATTACTTTGGGTTTTCTTTTCTTTTTATAAAAAACAGAAATAACGTACCGTACATATCAACGATGGATGGATATATCCGGATATAATAATAATAAATACGGATGCTTCCTTCAGGGCTTCATCGGCTAAGAAGAAGTCTCAAGTCATGTTTGAAAGAAAGAATTAAACAAACAAATAAAATTCCTCCAGCCCTCCCTCAGTCCCTCACTATAAATATTAAATACATACTAGCTGAGCTCGCCCCTTGTATATATATTCACTAGCAGGCCTGCCGGCTTTTTTGCTTAATTTCTCTTAATAATTCACCACCACCACCACCACCACCACCACCACCACCACCACCAATATTATATTATATTAGTTTAAAATAAATATATCCATGGCAACCGCAACCGAAGTATCAGCCCTGGATTTCATAAGGCAACATCTTCTTCTCGACGAATTAATTTCTCCAGTTGAGACCTCCTTTCTCAATGAATATATAGGTCATTTTTTCTCCTCGTCTTCCTTAACTAATGAAACATGTACCTCCCACAGCTCTTCTTCTTCTTCTTCTTCTTCTTCAATACCATTAATTAATTATTCAGACTCTCCTATCACAATCTCGGATTATTTGCACAACGGATTAGTAGTTGATGATTCCTTCTCATCATCATTTTCTTCCGATTTTCAACAATATCATGATCATAATCAAACCGGACCGGAAGTCATTGATCTGACTTCACCCACACCGGTGGATTCCACTTTACGAAAGCCGTCTTTAAAAATCGAATTGCCTCAATTCGAGTGGTTAAACTACTTAACAACAGAGTCAACTCAGCAGCCAGCTGCTGCAGCAACCTCGGTTGAGAAAGTAAAAAAGGCTATTTTCAGCACTACTGTTAAGAATAACAACTGTAATAATAGTGAGGAAAAGAGGCACTACAGAGGGGTCCGACGAAGGCCGTGGGGAAAGTTTGCGGCCGAGATCCGAGATCCGAAGCGTCGAGGATTCAGACTTTGGCTGGGAACTTTTGACACTTCAATCCAGGCTGCTAGGGCTTATGACAAAGCCGCCTTCAAGTTGCGTGGAAGCAAAGCCATTCTCAACTTCCCTCTAGAAGTACGTAGCTAAATCAGGTGGGGCACCCGCCGTGGACGGTGGCCGGAAAAGACAGAGAGAAGTGGAAGTCAAAATGGAGCCAAAGGCAGTAATGAAAAACGAGAAATCCTCGGCCAGCTCAACCAGATATCTCTGCTAGTAACCCTGTTTTTGTAGATCCGTTATTAAAGCCGTCTAGTTGGGGAGGTAGTATTTGGGATCATCAGGGTTTATTTGAGTTCCCTAGCTCCATTATCGCTGTTATCTGATCCCCATCCTTCAATGGGATCATATCATCAGCTTATGGTTTTATGATTAAAAAAATAGGCTAGGGTTTTGATATATAGTTTACTACGAGTGGTATGTATTGCTTGATTTGCTTCCTTAATTCCTGTGCAGTGTGTATATATAGTGGTCGGACGTTATTTTGCATGTAAATCTTTAGTTGAAAGACGTTGCTAATTCAAAATAAAAAATTGGCAAACCTAAATTCATCGTTTTGCATGTTATTCTTCAGTTGCCTTTTGTTTTTCAGTAAATTAAGTGCCTATAATAACATTCATTTAAGCAAGCAAAAAATCTCATCAACATAAATTGAATTGATGACCTATACTTCAACTAAAGGCACAAGGTAGTCAAGGGCTCAAGAGTACACTAAGAGAAAATGCACACACTGTCCCTCGAAGAACGAAGTGTAATTAAGTATAAAGAAAGAAAAATGGAGTGGCCGGGCTTCTAGTTGCTCTGCATGGATTGACATGGTTGTCCCTCTTTACTAGTTGCAAGAATGTTATTATCACATAAAAAATCTCACATAATACTCGCATACACACATGTATACTATGGGTCCCTGCCTGACATGTAGGGCTCGCAGCATATATGTGTGTGTATGTGAACATTATGTGAGATTATTTATGTGATAGTAAAATTATTTTATTGGTTGAGGCTCGACTTTTGACTCCGCTTGCCTCTAAGTACTTTTCATGTCAAGTGTACAAGTGCAGTTTAGTGGGATTGACTTCTAAAGAGGAGATTTTTTTTCACAACAAATAAAGCATATTTAAGGGTAATTATATTAAGACGTGAAAATAGAATTAAAATATTATATGCTTTCTTATTTTACATGAAAATGTCAAAGTGGCTTTAAATATGTGAATGTCAAATTTTCTCTCAATTCATAAATATATACCTACATATCCTATATATGAATAAGTTATAACTAAATGGTTTCAAAAAAAATAAAATAAAAAATAATTGTGAAGTGCAAGCACATTAATTAAGTACATGATATATTGGCATCATATCATTCAAAATTAGAGATATATTTCTAATTTTATCTCTAAAGTCAATGCATGAACTTTCTAATTAAAATGTCATTACTTATATTCTAGATTGAGTATAGCACAACTATTATATTTCTAAAAAATGTGAATAATAAATTCGATAAAATAAAATTTTACATAAAAAAAAGTGGTTTTAGAAATGTATCTATCTGTCTTAAAAAAGGAAATGGATCTAATAATTTTGTAAGATATATAGTTAGTATTATGACGTATTGCAATTCTTTTAAAAGTATTAGCTTTATCTCTCTGTCTGATTCAATGTGTATAATTAATTTCAGCACCTCGCGAGAGATCTAACTGGGTAATCTCAAAATTTTAACCAAAAATATTTTACTATTTTCATTTCTGTTGCCGATATATATATATATATACTACTCCCTCCGTCCTTTAATATAAGACGATTTAAAGAAATTTTTTTGTCTCTTAATATATGACGTTTTAGAATTCTAAGTAAGCATTAATTGCTTAGTTTTCAATATTACCCCAAACATTAAATATAATTTTGGTTCTCTCATTATTTTTTGCCAAATAAATAACAATTTTTTTTTAATATAAGGACAATATAGACATTTGATATTATATTTAATGCTATACAATTATTTTTTTAATATTTATACACAATTCTAAAAAGTCATATATATTAAGAGAGAGAGAGAGTATATGTTAGTATTATTGAGCTGAGGATTTGGTCAAATATGCGTTGACAAATTAAAACTTGTAATAATGGTGTATTGACTTGAATATATATATAATGCAATTAATGAAGCATGCAACAACGGTCAAATTAATGGATGATGGAAGCAGTACTTTGTCAACTCATGCATGTGATGAGTCGTGTACAGATGTGAATTGAATGATCATACAAGACTTCTTCACTTCTTTTACTTTTATTATTTTATGTAGAAATATTTTTCAAATGGGTATGATCAGAAATATATTCTTTCCTCCCGCGATTGACATTTTCATCTTGCATAATATTAATCTTCTTGAAGTCTTTTGGTAGTTTGATTTTTTTTTCTCTTCCAGTTCTGATCTAAAGTACTCTTATCCCATCTATCATCTATAAGCAGTAATTAGCTAGCTAGCTAGGTTATTATAAATATGGAAATAGAAGTTTATATATATATATATATATATATATATAAGAAAGTGATTTATAGGACCATGCGTACGTCTTGTATAATTGTTATGCGGACAATAATTGCAATAATAGTGTACGTGTAGCAGCGACAAGCAATCCTCCCGCACATCAATTTTGGAAAGAGTTGGATTCACATTGACTATAGATCGAGTATATATAGAACAATAAGAAAAATAGAGCATTGAATTAAGAATTTAACTATTTAAGAGTAAAACCAATTTAACGTGCGTTTTGAAGCATATATATATGCACTAACGATTTGCCCCCCCCCCCCCCCACCCACCCCTCTCACCCCTCTCCCGCGCACTTACAGCTAGCTGTGCATGATGCTATATATATATATGCTTGAGGATGTTGTTCATATATCCTGCCGATCCAGATTGTTGGGAAACGCATCAGATCATACTGCAGGCTTGATGGTTCAAAAATAATATTCGATCAAGCAGGTAATTACAATTTCTTCCTTTGTTTTGTTAAGAGTATTTATTTTCTCCGATCCAACCAACTTTAAAATGGATTTTGTTTGTGGCAGATTAACTTGGACCCAAAGGCACGTAATGATACAGAGTACAAACTAGAGACTTTTGTTGGATCAGTTCACAGGAAGCTTTCTGGGAATTAAAGATGGCGTATTCTATCATAGACATTAATTTACAACTTGAAGACTAATTTGAATCAGTAGCTAGCTTGATTCAATAAACCCTAGTCACTGTATGCATTAATATATATATATATATATATAGAGTTCTAATTAATCTCCTTAAACTTGAACTATTTCCCATATCTATCTCTCTATCTCAATATACTATATAAATAAATATATATATATATATATCGAAGAATATGTTGTCTGACTTTTAGATGGATGGATAAGTACATATAGGTAGTTTATAGTTGATTGGTGTGTAATTAATTTAAACTATTTAATGTTTTTGTCAGGGTGTTGAGTGAATTCTTCTTCTTGCTACAAGTTGCTGCATGCTAGTGTTGAATTTCTTTTGGCTAAATATTTTTGACTTCAAATTTGAAATTGTGTGTACAGAAGAACATAACTACGTACGTAGTAATACTTTGGCTACTGTCTTGGCCGTACTACAAATATTATCAAGGCCAAATATATGTCCCATCCCATCCCAATATTCATTTTAATTTGGTTCCATGTTAAATGAACCACGTGCCGGGGTCATGATTCATGAACAAGTGACATATATCTATATTATAAAAATTGTGTCACAATTTTTTCTCTCTCTTTTAGTTTTCTAAGTTTAATTATATTATTATATTTTATTAATATTAAAATTTTATTAATTCTTTAAAATTTATAAAATTTATATTTTAACTCACATAATTTACACATGCATAACATTTTTTATAAAGAAGATATATAGAATTCATTCAACAAAACATGCTTCATTTTAAATTACACCATCCGTTTTAAAATTATATATATATATATATATATTAATAAATCATCATCAATTAAATATAACTTGTCACATCATTTATGAGAGTACTCTTTTGTATTTATAGCAATTCTTAAGAATTTAAATTTTACACTATTTTCTATCTTGGTACCCTTAAATAAAAAATTCCTTGTCTCCACATGAGATCTCTGCGAAGAAGAAGTTACACAAAGAAGCCGGTTTTTAAGTTGAGATTAAGAAAAAATTAATTTGCATATTCCCATATTTAATTTATCTAATTTATGTTGGAGTTTATGCCATTGCATATATATATATATATATATTCTCATTCAATCAACAACCTTCAACACTGAGCCCTACATATGTTCGTAAACGAACTGTTCGTTCCAGAGCCTTATCCTATATATATATATATATATATATATATATATATATATATATATTCCCATGCGTGTCGGTGTTATGCATGGACAACTGACTGATTCATTATTATATTTTTGTTCCCTGAATTAATTGCAGATTAAGGGAGCTTCACAGTTTTTAGCAGCCAAGCCATCTTAATTCTCCTCTGGCCTCTTAGTCGCTTGTTTTTTCCTTTTGAAATTATCGACGTGTAATATTTTGTTTGATATCACAAAAATTACAATTACCTTTTTCTATATCAAAACACCGACACGCATGTCCAGCTCCATCTTTCATACCTGGAGGATTAGAATATCACATGTATAATTCAAAATTATTATAATAAATAAATAAATAAAACTCCTCCCTCTGTCCCTTTTTTTTTTTTGGAATACTACTTTTCTTGTTAATGTTTTTCTTAAATATCAAGATTTGCATTAAAAATATTTTTATGTAATAATTGTCAAGTCTTTAAAATTTATTCTTAACCATTATGAAAGAGAATATTTATTATAAATTTGATATTTCCGCAAGTTTCTACTCACGTGAGTGTGGGGTCCATTTATTATTTATGTGAGAAAAAAGAGAGTATGATTTTTACTTAAAGAAATATTCATTCCCTACTTGTATTATATATGTATATACTTTACTACAGGTAACAAAAACTAGTACTCTTTCCCGGAAGGATAATCAAGGGAGTAGGAGTAGAAATCAAGCCTACTAGTAGTGGTAGTGGAGTTGTTTATTTTGCTGAATTAATAATGTGAATGATAACCCTAGCTAGTTGCTTTCCTAAATTATTTTTTTCCTTCTTCTTATGGATGCCTTTAAAAGGCATTTTTTTCTCTTATAAATATTTTTTAAATGACCAAAATGAAGTCAGCATTAAAATTAATGTTAAAAAGTATTTTTTTTTATATACATCGTATGCCATTTGTCATACAACTCATCACTCACCAATTATGGTTCACCTCTAATTAGTTTTAAGGGCATAATTTGTCCAATTATAAGAGTTAAAAGTTTTTTTGTGAAATAAAAAATGTTCATTGGTTAAATTTTTAAAAAAAGGTATGATAAATAATGCAATCTATCCGATCGTAGGTAGTAGGTAGTAGTAAGACAATGTTCGAAAATAATTTATAAGTTGGTCAAACCAATTTATAAGTCAAATCAATTTATAAATTGTTTTTATTGTTTTAATATTTGTGAGTGACTTTTTTTGTATTCATTTTTTGACTCATAAATCATTTTTGAGAAGTAATAAATTTTGAGTTCTTAAAAAACGACTTATAAATTATTTTTAATAAACATGTTTGATCCAATATAATGACAATTTTGTTATAAAATTATAATATATATGAATGTCTAGGTTCATTCCTCCCATCTTTATTGTAATGATCTTTAATCTTTTGAAACTTCCATGTTCTTTAAGTTTTGAAACTCATGACCTTTGAGTTTTGAAACCTCCAAATATTGATGTGCATGTACTTATAAATAGATGTATTGTAAAGAGAATGTGACACATGAAAATACTATGAGAATGTTCTATTTCTTCTTATCATCTTTGTTCTTAATTTTAGTATTCTTTTATAACACGTTATCAGCACGAATTGCTCCTCACCTTTATCTTGAAAATAATCATATTTGGTTTGGAGGAGAAGGTATGTTTATCTATTATATTTATACAAATAGTTAGTATACTTTAATCTATTAAAAAAAGTTGCTTTTTGATTATTCAATTTTTGTGTAGAAAGAATGTTTTGTATTTAAGGTTGATTTATATATATTGTTAAAGCATACAATTTATATGTAATAATCTGAAGATGTTGCTATTTGTTCTTTATTCTAATAACGTGTTATGAAAGAATACTAATATTAAGAACAAAGATGATTAGAAGAAAGAGAGCATTCTCATAGTATTTTCATATGTATCATTCTCTTTACAATACATCTATTTATAGGTACATGAACATCAATATTTGGAGGTTTCAAAACTCAAAGGTCATGAGTTTCAAAACTTAAAGAACATAGGAGTTATAAAGCTTAAATGTTATTACAATAAAGATGGGAGGAATGAATCTAGACATTCATATATATTATAATTTTATAACACTCCCCCTTGGATGTCTATTGTACAGCAATACGCATTGAAAGCTGTCTCATTAAAAACGTTACCAGGAAAAATTCAATGGGAAAAAACCTTGGTTAAGAAAAAAAGAGTGTAGCGCGTATTAGCTCCCCATCATGAATGTATCCTGAAGTCCTTCAGCTGTCGCATTCCAATATTGCGACGCAATCTTTCAAACGTTGCAGTTGATAATGTTTTGGTGAACAAATCTGCTAGATTATCTTTTGATCGAATTTGTTGAACATCAATGTCACCACACTTATCAAAGTCATGTGTGAAAAAGAATTTCGGTGAGATGTGCTTTGTTCTATCTCCTTTGATATATCCCCTTTTAATTGAGCTATACATGCAACATTGTCTTCATATAGAATGGTTAGAATTCTTTTGCTGCAGAATAACCCACTTTATAAGAATATGCCTACCACTACCACAATCATAATTTCCTCTATGATTATCAAATGAGGTTCCATTCACTTCAGGGAATGTAGTAGAATCGGTTGGGCAAGATTGTTGATTTTTCAGCAAAAACTCATTATTTTGTACAGCCACTAGAAGACATAATATCACTTCTGGGAACATAGTTTCCTTTATCGCTTCAGGGAGTATTTTGTGAACTTATGCTCTCGATATTACTGTTGCAGAAGCATATTCGAGGCATTGAATTAGTAAATATTTTCTCTAACATGTCTTCATTAGTGATTTTTTTTTCTTCATGGAGATTATAACGAATAAAAATCATTGATTTTTGCATGATCCTGCAGGGATGCATGATTGTCAATTTTAATTATCTCCAAGGTTCTTTGCCTTTATATGAATATTAACATCAAGAGTACATGACAAGTAATTATTACCCGAAATATCAAGGGTAACAAATTTAAGTTTTATAAAATTTGACATCTATATAATATATATAATTATGTTAGAAATTAAATATAAAGCATTTCTCAATCAAATTCACTACTTGAATAATTTGGCTATGAGCCTAGCAGAGTAGCCTCTTTTGAGCTGAACAAGTAGTTAATTTTTTTTTAATGTAACAGTAGTCAAGCTAGACACATTAACCAATATATTTTCTCATCTCCATTAGCCTCAATAGGTATCACCTTACCTTAATCGGAATTTTACAAAGAGACTTGTGATGTGTATATATATATATATATATATAATTTTAATGAAATTGTACTTCATATACATGATCAAATTTCATTGTAATGAAACAATACTTACAGCATGAGTTGAGAGAACTCCTTTTCCAAAATTGGGTAGAGTATCGTGCTGATAACGTGTTATGAAAGAATACTAATATTAAGAACAAAGATGATTAGAAGAAAGAGAGCATTCTCATAGTATTTTTATGTGTATCATTCTCTTTACAATACATCTATTTATAGGTACATGAACATCAATATTTGGAGGTTTCAAAACTAAAAGGTCATGAGTTTCAAAACTTAAAGGACATAGGAGTTACAAAGCTTAAATGTTATTACAATAAAGATGGGAGGAATGAATCTAGACATCCATATATATTATAATTTTATAACACTCCCCCTTGGATGTCTATTGTACAGCAATACGCGTTGAAAGCTGCCTCATGAAAAACCTTACCAGAAAAAACCCAATGGGAAAAAATGATATGTGCTGATTGTACTCTTTTTCCTTTGCTAAGGTTTTTTCCAATTGAATTTTCCTTTTGCAAGGTTTTAATGAGGCAATCCTAAGGCACTAGAAGTTATACAAGAATATTGTACTCTTTTACTTAGCCAAATTTTTTTCCCTACGGGGTTTTTATTTGGTAAGGTTTTTAACGAGACATATTCTTAGAAAGTGGGTTATTCTGCAACAAAAGAACTCCAACCATTCTGTATGAAGACAATGTTGCATGTATAACTCAATTAAAGGGAAGATGCATCAAAAAAGATAGAATAAAGCACATCTCACCAAAATTCTTTTCACACATGATCACCTTGATAAGTGTAGTGACATTGATGTTCAACAAATTCGATCAAAAGATAATTTAGTTGATTTGTTCACTAAAGCATTACCAACTACAACGTATGAAGGATTGCAACGCAACATTGGAATGCTACAACTGAAGGACTTAAGGATACATTCATGAGGGGGAGCCAATACGCGCTGCACTTTTTTTCCCTTAACCAAGGTTTTTTTTCCCATTGGGGTTTTCCTAGTAAAGTTTTTAATGAGGCAGCTTTCAATAATATACATCTAAGGGGGAGTGTTATAAAATTATAATATATATGGATGTCTAGGTTCATTCCTTTCATCTTTATTGTAATGATCTTTAATCTTTTGAAACTTCCATATTCTTTAAGTTTTGAAACTCATGACTTTTGAGTTTTGAAACTCATGACTTTTGAGTTTTGAAACCTCCAAGTATTGATGTGCATGTATGTACCTATAAATAGATGCATTGTAAAGAGAATGTAACACATAAAAATACTATGAGAATGTTCTATTTTTTTATTATTTTTGTTCTTAATTTTAGTATATAACAAATTTTATCTTTTATTATTTTTCTAAATCACTTATAAGTAGTTGACGAATGGGCCCCGTCTGTTTTCTTATTGGGTCTGGCCAGATATGTGGAAATCACGTGCTGTTATGCTGTCCACTCAAAGCCATAAAGAAAATGACACTCTTTTTTGGATGGGTTACTATGGAGTGAATTTTATGTGCTATTTTGATAAATTTATTTTATATTTAATAAAATGCTGATATACAGGAGAATAATCTCTTTACTTAAATGATCTGTCTGCACTATATTGAATATAAAGTTCAGTCACGCTCTTTTTCGTATTCCCAATCACTTTAAATATCTGTCTGTCTCTATGCAATTTTTTACTCCCTCGTTTTCCTCATTTAGCTCTTCTTCCTTTTGAATAAATTTTATAGTTTTAGTCCCACAATGTTTATCACTTTCAAACAACACCCATTTCCATCCACAACTTCATCAACAATCCAACTTGTTTAAGATTCTTGGGATTATTTATAAGCTTCATTTTTGTCTTTTTGCTCATCTTCATCTGGGTTTATTCCAAATTTATTCACTTTCCAAGAATTTTCTTGTTCTCAGCAGGGCATCTGTAGTTTTATATGTAACTTGGATAATCATTAAATATTATAATCTGGGTCATTCTTAAATATAAGGTTTTGATTTGATTCTAGATTTGTGGTGAGATTTTAATTTAAGAAGTTGAGATTTTTGGAAGGGGTTTATCAATGGAGTTAAAATTGGTTGGTTCAAAGTCTATTTTTGGTTCAAGAGGGATGTTTTCGAGCCCTTTTTTGGACTCCATTCACATGTTTGGTCACAAAGTCTCTCCGCAGCTCTATTCTTGCAAAGGTAATGGTTTTCCTCTTGAAAGTTGAGGATTTCTAGTTCTCCTTTTTCCTGTCCAATAACATGGGAAAAGAAAGGGAAAGGAAAATGTAGTCACTTAGTTTTTACGAATAGTTCAGCACCATAGCATTTAAAAATTCTATAATAGTTCTTATCTTTTCCACCAATTTCTCAAGCAACCAATTATAGAACTATATGATTTTGTTTAGGCTTGTGACATTTCTGCTGGGCCAAGAACAAATTTTTATTTGATTTTGTTTTTCTTCTGTTTTTATCTCTCTTTTATTATGTTTATGAAAAATGTCATACATTCTTTGTTTTTTTCTTACAATTATAGCATAATCATGGTCATATCTCACTGTGAATCAGAGTCTACTATATACTTCCAGCATGAATGATTTTCTTCTTTCATTATGCTCTTGTTTAGGTAATTATCTGCAGGCTTCTTACATTAGTACTTCAGACAATGCTCTGAGTTCAGTTGGGAAAGGAAAATTAATGGTGGACACTTACTCATTTCGAATGAATGGAACTAATGGCACCAGTCCAACTACATATTTTAGTACAAGAGTATTTGATTCAATAGACGATGAGTATGGTGGAGTTGTAATTAACCCTGAAAGATTACCATCTAATCCAAGTGTCTTTGCCTCTATTTTACGTTCGTCTCTTTGTCGTTGGAAGTTGAAGGTAATTTTCTCATAAATGTGTTTCAATTGCCAAGAAGAAGTTCTGTACAATTGGTTAATTTTTTCTGCATGAAGAGGAAAATCATGTGATTTAGCTTTCTGAAGTCCTTTTGATAGGCATTCACAATCTTATGTCATTCAATTGCAGGGGAAGAAGGGAGTTTGGCTAAAGATTCCACTAGAAAAATCTGAGTTTGTTCCTATAGCTGTAAAGGTAAACAACAAATTTAAGAGTGCCATTCGTCTATTTTGTTTCATTGTTTGAGCAGTTATTTGAACTGTGATTTGTTTGTAGGAAGGATTTCAGTACCATCATGCGGAAAGAAGATATGTCATGATGACCTACTGGATTCCTGAAGGACCTTGCATGCTTCCTGAAAATGCTTCCCATCAAGTTGGAGTTGGGGGCTTTGTGATTAATGAAATGAACGAGGTACAGAAACCTTTTTTTACCATATACTTAGTCTAAGTAATCACATATACGAAATCGTTTAATAGTGGCATTACTCAAACAAGTGCATAGTGTATCACACGCTACATTCTGGTTCCAATAACTTTTTGTCTCTTGTAATTTTTATTCTGCTCTTAGAATTTGTTGAACGCAATCTAAAAGTTATTCTGGTGACAAATTTATTAAGAAATTAAAAATCACTTTGGTTCAGTTGGTTCATCCTTATACTTTGATTTTCATCAAATCTTCCAGGTCAATTTGTTATGTTAAACTTGGACATACACCCAAAATTTCTATTGTTCTTAGAAAATATTTTTGAGACCATCTTCTACAGGTGCTTGTAGTACAAGAAAAACACACTTCCCCAGCACTTACTGGCCTATGGAAAATACCAACTGGTTACATTCAAGAGGTTCGGTTTCTGTTTTTTTTTGAACTTCAATCCAGTGTTTTTGGGTGCATGTAAAGTAATACATGTAACATAGTACAACAATCTTCATATGGACGAAGTTTCAACTCTTTTCCTTTTGATCTCTTCAGTCAGAGGAAATCTTTACTGGAGCTGTAAGAGAAGTTAAGGAGGAAACTGATGTAAGAACATAACAGTTCTATTGTCTATGTTTCCGTTCAGTCTTGCATCATTAGAGTGTGTATTTCAACTTTTCACGAGCTTTTGCAACCCTTTTGTTTTTAATGTTGCAGATTGACACTGAATTTGTGGAAGTTGTAGCTTTCAGGTAATAAAGATATGGTCATCTTCAAAATTTGTACTCATATATATGATCTTAATGACCTCTTATCATTTCAATCTTGTGAATTGCTTGCAAAATAGGCTCAAAAGTCACCTCTGCCTTCATAGAAGGTTCGCTTAAATCAAAAGCTTCCTGCTTTCTTGTGAAAGGCTTAAAAATGAACTGGTTGAAGTTAATACTTCTAGCCTAATATAGCAATGTACATAAAATTGTCACTATGTCAAATTATATATAATCCATGATCCCCTGATCAAAATTACCCGCCATGATATGCAATTTGATGCTACTCTTGTGGAATGATTTTAGCTTCAGTTATCAAAAACTGATTTCTTATACACTTTATATAACTTTTCAATTGCAGGCATGCACAGAATGTAGCTTTCCAAAAGTCAGATTTATTCTTCGTCTGCATGTTGAGACCCCTTTCAAATCAGATTGTGATTGATGATCTTGAAATTCAAGCAGCCAAGGTAAATACCTCTTACCTGAAATGAAGGCTTTATGTAATCCATCTCTGTAACTACTCTTTACATCACCTGAACAATATTGGTAACGGAGTAATTATTAAGAAAATGGTACGTACATCAAATATTGGACAGATGTTTTACTTGCAATATATTTTAACCTTGAGCACTATAGCACTACTGCTTGCTGAGAGATTAGCTTACAAAATTTTTTTGGAGTATCCACTTGGTTGAAACTAAGATGGTTGGTGCAAGTTAGCAAACTGCAAACATTGTTTTCTTACAAGTTAGCAAAGTGCAAACATTGTTTTCTTACGGAGGATTCAAAAAGAAGAGAAATTTGGGACTGTCTTGGAAATTGTTTGCGTAGGCAGGAAATGAGATTGAACGACTACGTTTATCTAGTAGTTATGGTTTGTGTAAAACCATGCTCTTTTGCTTACTCCTGTTCATTGATCATGCATAAGAAATTCATACCATCAACAAACATATAGATGAGTAAGTATCTCCATGTGTCATCGTGCAGTGGTTGCCTTTAGTTGAGTTCTTAGAGCAGCCACTTATCCAAGGAGACGACATGTTCAAAATGATCATCCGACATTTGCATTGCACGTCTAGGGAAGCGTTATTGTGGATTGTCAGTTCATCCACTAGTCTCCAAATTTGATGGCAAACTGTCCTCTTTGTACTATAACATAGTCGAGGCTCAGGATTTCAACTGTCAGGGCACATCACTCTGAATGCTTCAATCGTCATCCATGTATCTAGTAGTCTTTGACGTCGAAGACATCAATACTGCTACTGGATGCTTGACCACACTTGGCCCTATGAGTAATGTAAGTAGTGCATATAGTGCGATGATATATATAGTCTTGTAATGGCATAGGTCTTTGTAATGTATATATATCTTGTATTTTATAAATGTGGTTATTGAACATGTTGATTACCTTTTCCTTACTACATATTGTAGATCTTTCTAACTTATCTCTTCCTTGCAATTTTTTTTTTTTTGATTCTGTTAAGCGTAAAAAGAAGCGAAGAAAGAGTCGATAAAACTATGCTCATCTTGCAATTTTCTTTTGCAGGAAACTGGGAAGAATTATGTGTTTAAAAGTAGGAAATTAGTCAAACCCCTGAAATTCTTAATCTGATCTTCTTACGTCTTCCACCTCAAATTTATGGAGCATAGGCTAGGCTTTAGCAGTTATAAGGGCCCTGATGAATTATTTGGTGGTTCTGGGACAACATGCTGTATGTATATGTATGTGTGGTTTTCTGTGTGAACATGTGTGCTGCTAAGTTGCGTCTTTCATAACCTATCTTCTTACAAGCTAGTTGCTTGTTCTTGTTCTTGTTCTTATTAGCTGTGTCTCTTTCAACCTTAATGCAATTCTATATTTCAATACCTTTTGCCAAACATTCTACAAATACAACACACGGATTGAAAGAGTAAACCAATAGGCACAAAAATCATTAAGTATTTATACTAAAGGTTTTTATTATCATTTTAAGTAATCCCAAATTAAATATCTACCAATCTTAAATATTCTATTTTTTACAATAATTTACCTATAATACCCTTAGTATTTATTGACATATTTATATTCTCTATGCAATTAAATGAGAATTTAAATGTGCCAAGAAAAATATGAAAATATCAAAATTGTCACAGCTTAATTAATCAAGAAAAAACTTAGCTAATTGAGGTTACATTCTTCTTTTTGTTTTGAAAAGTAATGAAATTAAGTAAAACTGTGTTATTAACAACCTTTAAAATTTGTGAATAACACATTGGTGCTCCACTTCATTTGTATACTGTTGAATAAGAATGGATAAAGTGGAATTCGAATAAGTAAAAACAAGTTGGAAATTTTATTTTTAAAAAAATCTGGCTCTAGAAGCTTGAGTTTAAAATAGAATTTGGAAAATGATACCCATTTTCCACATGTTTTATTTTGTTTATGTCACTATTCGTCAAAATAATATGAATTTACTTTTGAGAATTGAGATAAATGATTCCAAGGCAACTTCACAAAAAGAATGGTAAAAATGTGAAATAAAATAATCTCTTATCGTACTTATGTTTTTTCATGGAAGTCAAATATGGCACTTTTTCGACCCAACAACATATATTTTTAAAATCATAAAATTTGTATTAGCGTTATTTTCATTACATTTATTCCCTATTTTTTTTAATATATATTCAACGACATAAATATTATAAAAATTATTAGCCACACAATAAAATTTATCACAAATCGTTATATTGTTAATAATGTAATTAAAAGTAGTTTTTATGTATTTAGATGAATTGAAGGATAACTCGGTATATAAATTAAAAAAGAAAACTCCTGCACTCCTCGTAAACTTGATTCAGCTAGAGGGAGAGTAGTTATGTGATTAAGCATGAAAATTGAGTACTTTTTGTCATACATTTTTTTAACGAATCTCTCTACACTATACAAATTACATTTGCGTAATTAAATAGTAGTAATTAATAATGCAAAAGACCACTTTTTTGTTTCACGCGAACAAAGCCATCAGACATCCTTTTGAAAAAGAAAATAGTTAAAAAGAGAAAGCTATGGCAGTTAGTAGTACATATTCCTTTCGTCCAAAAGACCCTTTTTTCAGTGTTTAGTAGTTCTCTCTGTCGTGCTGAAGCTGAATTTGCTCTTAATAATAGTCTACTCCATGAGCGCATTTCTTCCAAGTTGAACTCAATTCTGTGTAAGGCCTCTCTCTGTATATATACGTGTATATATCTATATGTCTATCATTGATTACCCGGTAATTTTCAGTGTTCCTTGCAATTCCGTTTGACATTTCTGTTATGCTAGGGTTTCTAACTACGATCCGCTAGCGTCTCTCTCACCTTAATGACGTTCGCATTAATTTTTTTATTTTTAGGGTTTCCTGTGTGTCATATGTATGTTTATTATGCTTATTAGTTGAGGTGTTATGATGTGATAAGATGTTGCTCAATTACTTTTTTTTTGTCTAATTTCAGTTGTCTAGGGATTTCTGGTTATTTGTGGTAGATGTTGAGCTTCAGTGAATAAAGGATTTATTAATTGAAACTTGAGGAGTGCAAGAAAGATACCATGCGATTGTTTCCGTTGAGCTCGACGAGCTCAAGCTTGTCCAAGGAGCAGAAGAGAAATGAAGGAAGCAATCGTGTCCATTTGTATCTCAATGTATATGATCTCACTCCTATTAACAACTACCTTTACTGGTTCGGCCTCGGAATTTTCCATTCTGGTATTGAAGGTACACAATTTCATCTTCCTATTTGCTGATACTTAGCTACTTTTATTAGAGAATTTATGGAATTGACGATGTTAGTTTCTGTTGTTTAAGTTTTTGGATTGACAAACCAGGAGGATGTTTTTGGATAGGAGTGATTCAGATCTTTAAAGTGCACATGGTACTAATGAATTCTTGTTTATTGTGGTATACATTATGCTAGTTATCTCCGGTGCTTGGTTTAAGTGTTTTCCTACTTGAGAAAACATTTTAGTTACATCAACCATCTAGGATAGTTACCTTGAGAAAGGCAACATGTATAAAAGTAGTTATTACTTATAGTTCTTTCAGATTTACTTTTAAAGCTTTTAACTTGGCATTGATAATTGAAAATGTCATGGTGCAGATACACTTTATTCGTAGTTGCCTTTTACTAGCTCTGGGTGCACACACGGGTGTGCATATGAACATAGAGCATGTTTAGTTGAAAGATTGAAAAAGAGGTATTAACAATACCTCTAGTAATTTTATGGGATAACTAATAGTGAATATTGTTTTTTTTATCGGATTTTTATACCTCCTTGTGTTGGCACCAAACTACGGTCAACATTGAGAATTTGAAACGTCTGATTATGTATATGTTGGTGATCAGCTTAGTATGAAATTAAACTTATTTTAACTTTTTAGTATGGCGAACTGAACCCATAGTAGAAGCTTAGGAAATTGTCTGTTCCACTATTGTTTAAGAAAAGTGTTTATACATACGTGTAAGGCAAGCCTAATTGTCCTCTTGGATAGAATGAAAAGGATACAGTAGGAAAAGGGGGAAGTTTTCACTAGCTGGTTTATTTATTTTTATTAGGGTTCATCCTGGAAACCATTTATTTTATCTAAAACTCTCTGCTTGAGTTGTCATCACCATTGATTCTAACTTTTACCAAATTGACTGCCTTTTCACCTTGATTGTACTTTTATTCGAAAGATAGCCGCCCTTCCGGGCCTTATATATTTGGTCCAACCCCCCTTTTAAGGCCAGCCTTTCCACCTTTTTATCACCCAAGCCTTCTTTTCTTCTTTTGTTCGTGCCCCATACCGACGTCTGGGGAAGTTCTTCACTTCATGTTCACATCTTTGTTGGTGCATCTTTGCCATTGGCAATTATGTTAACCAAAGGCTTCTGAGGCCAATCCATGTATGGCTGATGAAGGTCCTTAAGACAATCTTGATAGGTGGTACATTCCATCAAGAGCGTACATTGGTTAACCTGATAGGTCAGAATCAATCACCTTTTTTATTTTCATTTGAAGTCATTAATGCATCACATCATTATTAGCATTCTGTAAGAGGCTGCTGATCATGACTAGTGAATGTGCACTATATGATGGCACCTGAACTTGAGTTGGCATGCATCCTCAAACAGAGAACACATGGATTTATTTAATTTTACTCTTCCAGTTTCCCCCCATTATGGTGCTTGCATTGTTTTTGTATTACTCAAGTATAAAGATCTCTTCTGTAAATGTTTTGCATGTAAATTTTTTTATCAGCATTATAAGATTACGATGCAATTTTGATAATGTTCAATTCTTTTTGGTTAATGCTTACTGTTTTTAGTAGCATGAATGTTCATACTTGTTTCCTAAACAGTACATGGTTTGGAGTATGGATACGGAGCCCATGAATACCCAACCAGTGGGGTGTTTGAGGTGGAACCCAGAAGTTGCCCTGGTTTTATGTTCAGGCGGTCAGTACTTTTGGGCAGCACTGATATGTCTCGTTCAGATTTTCAGTTGTTTATGGAGAACCTCTCTGGTAAATATCATGGGGATACATATCATTTGATTGCCAAAAATTGCAACCATTTTACTGATGAAGTGTGTTTGCTTCTCACTGGGAAGCCTATTCCTGGATGGGTGAATCGATTGGCCAAATTAGGTAAGATAAGAGAACCTTTGTTTATACCTGTTTTGAAATTGATTCTATGTCATATGTTTTCATCAAAGTTGCATCCTGTCCTTGGTCAACTGAATTTGGAACTTGCACATATGATAAGTTATTCTACTTATTACTTTTAACTTATCCTCCAATTTTTGAAGTTTCAGGTTCTTTCTGCAACTGTCTTCTACCAGAGAGTATTCAGGTTACAGCAGTCAGACATCTACCTGATCATCCAGCATATTCTGGTTTGTTCCCCACCTCTATCCAAATTTCCTTCGTTTCATATCATACAGCCAGGTTTTAGGGTTCATAATTACAAGTTGTTGCCTATTTGTCTCTGCTACTTTCTTATGATGCAAAAATTATAATAATATTATGAGTAAGCTTGAAAATGTGTTTTTAGGAAGAAAGTAATTGATCTCACCTGTGAAATTATTATTAAAAAAAAAAGGCATGCTTATGAAACATCTTTTTCTAGTGCTTCATTTGATTTCTGCTTGTCATTCATATATATCTTATCCAACAGATGGGCTAAATATCGGTGAGTGTCATACACAAATTACTTCTTATCGATGAATATGCCTCTCGTGCTATCAGTTTTCAATAGTCATCTGCCAGATCAAATAGTTATATTCAACCACTGAAATTCTACATTTGCTTGCCAGCTGCAAGGCTCGACAGGTTTAGCCAACATGTAGTTGCCACGATCTAGTGGTTGTTGATTGTATTTTAAAGGGGAAAGCTAGCCTCCCTGCTTCGTGGAGGAGGTTAGCTCACAGCCCCACTTATTTTTTTGCCTAAAATATCCGTACTTTTGTGATATGATGAGAGTATGGCATGTCTTTTGACACATCTTCTTTGTGACCTGCGAAACAATGCCAGCTGTTGTGGTACAGACCAGCTTTCATTGTTATCAACTGTTTGTCTATACTTTGAAATTAGAATATACTCATTACATAATGTTGTTGGGTTCTCTCTGAATGGATGCTCAGGTTATTTGGTGGAATAGACTATAAATATTAGGATATCTTAGTACCTTCACCAATATATATCTTTTAATATGTTTTGACTTGTAATTTCCATAATTTTCCTCTTCTAAAACCATTAATTATGCTTAAACAGAAGATGGGTCGGATTCTGGTGGATCATCTGTATCAGTAGAGAGTGAAGAGGAGTCTGATTATCAATTCTTGACTGCACCAAATACTGATGTGGCATTTCTGAAGGACAAACCAGTGAGGCTAGCAAAAGAGCTTCTCTAATTTTCATTTTTTCCCTCTGATCATTAATGTTCTCTGGGGTCATGTTGTTTGTAGTTGTAGTGTATAATCTCGACTGTATCAGTAAAATATCATCTCAATGATATTGCGAGTTCCCAACTGTTTGTTTCCTTCCTGGTGCAATGTTAAAATACGTTACACTGATTCTGTATGATTATACGAGTGTATCTTCTGCCCTTCTGTGTTCTATCTTGCCCGTTATTATGTTCGACTGTTTAAGTGTTGCTCATTATTGCATGCAAAGGAACCAGCATATGGTCCGACCTTTGGGTGCACTAAATCCGAATGCAACCTCTTCATCCATCCAAAATGCGGTATGCCAACAATTTTCCAACACCATTTTCACCCATCACACCTTCTAATCCTCTTACCGTGGCGAATTTTAGCGAGTCCAGCCCCAAAACATCATCGTCAACAGCACAGCACCGTCTTCTTACTCTCCTCCAATTCCCACCAAATTCTTTCTTAATATATATACCCCTTCCAATGGAAGAGTACTCAAAAAAGTAAAAGGACAAATAAGTAAGATTAAGAGGAGATAAAAACTAAATAAATTTACTTTAGTGTGCGAGTTAAAGTTTAAATAAGAACGGTGTTAGAATTATGAATTATCATTAATGAAGTATTTGTGTTGGACAAAAATATCTTTAGTTGAATAATGTGTTAGGATTCTAACATCATTGTGTATACACTTGAAATTTAATAAAAGTAACTTAAGTGTGAAGGGAATAGAAGGTTTAATAAACACATTTAATTTTCAAAATTGAAGCATACCTTCAATAAATTGATTTTGAGGATGCCGAGGGAGGGACCAAGGGGTGTTTGTTCTGAGTGGACTGAATAACGGTTGAATAAAGTATTTTTATATTTAAAAAAATTACAATATTAATTATTATATTAAGTAATATTAAATAAATTTACAACAATTTAAAAAAAATTAGAGGGGTAAAATAGTAAAAGACTATATTTCAGATGTTTCAGACATATCAATTATCAAATATCTTTTTCTATTCAGTATTCAGCTTACTTAAACATTCAGAATTGTTTCATTCAGTTTTTATCAAACAACCATCTAATTGGCTTGATTAATATGGTAAATAGATTTGCATGAACTTCAATATAAATTTACGATTATTCTCTTTTGAAAAACATGGATAAATATTTCATCTTTCATAAATATTTTTTTCTGTCTCTTCTCTCTAAACAAAAACATTAGCCTCCATCTTAGGTCTGGAGAGAGTTTTCTTTATTTTGGAGAGACTCTCCCCTAAATCTCTCTTCTTCTGCTCTAATAATTTCTCCCTCCTTATAGAATTTGTTTTCCCCTTTTGTGAGATTTGTTTTCTCTATAGTATGATTGATTTTTTTTCTTTTATGAGATGATTTCATTATCATCTCTTGAGAGACTTTACTTTCTTCGGTTTGGAGATTTTTTTTATCGTTCGTGAATTTTTTTTAAGTTCGCGAGTTATTGAAGATAAATTGTTCAGATTTAGGTGTGACATTATCATGACGGTCGATTTTTCCTCTGCTCGTATTAAATAACTACTCAGATCTGCATATTATATTTACTGCTTTTGGAATATGACTTTTTTCGGGGTATTCCAGGTGTCCACTAGTTGTTACGATGGACCCTTTTTTCGGTTATCTGTTATTAATGCTTAAAATGATTATCTGTTCAAATCTTTGTGTTATAATATTTTCATCATTTGTAACAAGTTTATAATTTCAATATATTTTAGTTGATTAAATTGTTTGATAAAAAATAGATAGAATTCTAAAATAGCAATTAGCCAATCAAAAACGAAAATTAAATTATAAAAAGGTTAAAGCATGAATAAAGATATTAAAAACATTCTTAAAGATGGGTATTAATGGCTCAGTGTACTGCTTCTTCTTCTTTATTTTTAAAATCAAAAAAATCACAAACTTTACTTATTCGATTCACACAATTATTATTTTTCAAGGCAAAAATAGTGATGGAAATTAATCCAAAGAGCATTTTAGTTAATTTATTTTCATTCAATAATCTTATAAACTTTCAAATGGAGTAATCAATAAGAAATAACAGAAAATGTAACGCCCTCAGAATAGGTCCAGTCAACCCAATTCATTTTGAGTCGCCAAATAGATGGTACAGAATTTAAATACAACTTTATATCGCACGGTCGTGCAAAATATGACCACACAACTGTGAGTGTCAATACAAATCGTATATAATACGAAATATTAACATTCAAATTCATTCTTTATTTATTACAATTATTATCCCACTATTTTATAAAAATAGCGAGGACTATTACTGCTCTAACTCGGACCATCACTCTGTCCCCCGACTAGTTCCCGCAACGTTCTCATTTCCTGAAGAGGACAATAGATGAAAAGGGTGAGCTCAACTAGCCCAGTAAAGAATATTATGACTAAGATAATGGAAAATAAATTATCGTTAGTCTTCAACAAATCAGATAAAATATTATTGACAACAAGTTTTAGATCAATATTCGCAGCGGAAATAACCGCTCATCATCAATATTTTATCCCTGTAACATCAATCAATATACATCTCAAATCAAATATTCATCTTTGCACTACCGCCCAAAGATATTCATTTGTATCATCAGTGGTCATGTGCATCTCAACACCTGTCATCTTTGCACTACGGCCAAAGATATTCATCAGGTAATCATTCATCTTTGCTCTACAGGCCAAAGATATTCAGTTATATCACCTTTTAGGACTGAGGATGATGAAAAACTATATAAATAACGAATCCAGTGAAATAAATGATAAGATTAAGGATTCGTATCTTAGTTTATTCAAGTTCAAGAATATTCCATAATAATACTTTGTGGAGCAAAATTCAAGAATGAAGCTCAAAACTTAGATTCAATCAAAGATAGTAACTATAACAGACAATTTGGACAAATAAAATAAAATTTAATTTTTCCGTGAATAGTGTCGTATACGTGAATAGTAACCCCGACGGAAAAAGTAATAATTTCATAATAAAATTCATGCTAATATTTTTGGTATAATGATATTGAAAAGAATAACATCATTTACGAAAGAAAATAACGTCCCTTACCTCAAAAGAATAGTACTTCTGACTGGAATATCGGATATAATACCGAAGAAAACTTGCACTGAATAGAAACACTCAAAGTATCTAAATACTCACAAAAATACGCTCGATATTTTAGAGAGAGAAAACTTCTGATTCTGGTGTGATTTTCAATTCTAACCTAAGCACCCTATTTATAGAAAAAGCTTAGGATGCCAAAGTAGACTTTTGAATAAAATAATATTTTATTTTTAAAAAAATTCCGCCGCCAGCTGCTTAGAATTTTTCAACAAAACAACAAAAGTGGGGCCTACCCATTAAAAAAAATATTTATTTTTCAAAATTTCAATAATTCATAATAAATAGCCCCTTTGTCAGAAAAATATAAATTCTATGTCTTTTCATAGAAAATTTAATTCTCTACAACTTTGTAGAATGAAGTTTTTCCAAATTCCAAACATAAATTATCTGAAATTCATAAACGGATGATTTTTCACACCAAAATACTGATAAAAACACATCAGCACTAATTCTTTCTCTTATATCCATAAAATAAATATTTTCTTATCATATAAATTAATAATTAATTATTCACAAATAATATTATAGAACTACAATATTGACAACTAGGTCGTTCCCAGGAAAGAGGGGCCCTTCCGATAAGGACTTCTCCTTACTGGCGCGCAATTAAATAACCCCTCCTAGACAGAACTTTCTTAGACATTGTCAATAATGCTATCTAATAATATTATTCAAATAATATGAATTATTGAGTTGATAATGTGAAATACTATGCAGTGACAATTATTGAATCAATAATACAAAATATCAACTGTAGCCATTATTGAATCAATCATATAAAATAGCAACGTAGCAATTATTGAGTCAATAAATCAATGTAACAATTATTGAGTCAATAATATAAAATATCAACGCAGCAATTATTGAGTCAATAATATAAAATATTGAACAGTAATTACTGTAACAATAATTGAGTAAGTGCATTCTCACGTAAGACTCAATAATTTAAAATAATGTGCAATACCGTGTGTTACTGTGCAACACCGCGTATCACTGTATTTTAACCAACGGGTATTTCAACAGTACTAACGGTAACAACTACGCCGTTATTTTATAAAAATATTATTTCTGTCGCTTTCTATATCCGACAGTTATTCCGTTGTGGGGCCCACAAATAGCTGCGCCGTCGTACGACTATTCCCCGACAACAAGAATATTCCACGACCAAACGAATATTCCCCGACAACAATGAATATTTTATAACCACTTGCTCACTTTAAAATATTTGCACATTTCACCCATAACTTTTCATATTTATCAAATCAACACCTTACTATTTTAAAATAATATATAAAAAAAATTAAATCTATATTCATAAAAATTGGGGTCTTACAGAAAAAGTGAAGGGTACTAAAGTGCAAAGTACATACTCCTATATATATTAAGAAATTTCTTAACATGTGCCTTAAGGGCATATGCTAAGCACACAATTTAAGGAAATATTCTTTTGAATTGTGTGCATATTTTCTTGAATTTGGTGCAAATATAAAAATCAAGAGAATATGCACACAGTTCAAGAGAATATTCTTTTGAACTGTGTGCTTAGCATGTGCCCTAAAAGACACATGTTAGGAGGACCCATATATTAATGAGTCCTTTACAGAACTATACAACAATTAGAAAGTAATTACACTATTAGCGCATCCACAAAATAATTACAAAAAAAGTGCAAAAAATTCAAACCATTCAATTTCACATTAAATAAGAAAACTTAAAATCAAGAAGAACTAATAATTCAAATTCAAATCTTTTGGATCTAACAACAATTTCAAATTCATAATTTAAAATTCAAATCAAAATGAGAAAATTAAAAATTAAAAATTATAAAGGAGTTACTGTTCATCATCATCCTCCCCGCCTCCCGCCACTGCTATATCGTCGTCGTCGTCGCTGCCACCGTTATATCGCCGGAGTTGTTATTTTGAATTTTTTTGACGATTTGGTTACCCACAAAAATTAAAATGGTTACCTTTATACGAAATTTGGCTATCAACTGCATCACATTCAAAATAAAATTGATAATCAAATAAAACTAAATTGATTATCTTATCGGAAGGTTTGGTAACCAACTGCATGAAATTTGGTTACCAACTGCATCACATTGAAAAAAAATTGGTAACATAATAAAACTGAATTGGTTACCTTCATACCAAGGTAACCAAACCTTCATACCAAGGTAACCAAACCTTCATAACAAGGTAACCGAACTTTCATATTAAGAAAACCTTCATATTAAGGTTCGGTTACCTTGGTATGAAGGTTTGGTTACCTTGGTATGAATGTTTGGTTTCTTTTATATAAATGTTTGGTTACCTTTATATAAATATTTGGTTACCTTTGTATGAAAGTTTGGTTACCTTGATATGACTGTTTGGTTACCAACGTAAGAAGGTTTGGTTAGAGGTGGAGAATGAACCGGTGGTGGATGAAAGGCAACGGGTGGTGCATGGGACTGAACTAGTGGTGGTGGAGAATGAACCGGAGGTAGTGGAAATTTAACCGGAGGCGGTGGTCGTCGAGGAGGAGGAGAAAGAGGGCGGGCGGGAGGAGAAAGAGGGAGGGGAGGGGAGGGGGGGGGGTGGGGCGGGGCGAGGGCTGGAGGAGGAAAAAGAGGGGCGGTGGGAGGCGGAGGGAAGAGAAAGGGGGCGGGAGGAGATAGAGGGAAGGGAAGGGAAGGGGTGGGGCTAGGTCGGGAGGAGGAGAAAGGGGAGGGGGGCGAGAGGAGGAGGGCGGGGGTGGGGCGTGGACGGAGGAGGAGAAGGGAGGCGGTGGTGATTGAATTGCAGTGGCGTTAAAATGGAGGGAAAGAGAATCGTGGGAGAGATAATAAAATAATAATTAATGAGAATATATAAGGGATACAATCATGGATCATAATTAAAGGGATAAGAATGTATTTTTTTTATAATTAAATATTACATATGCACTAATTTTATAAATATTTTATTTATACATTTTTTAATAATATTTTATTAAAATGTACTTATAATATGTAATTTATCCTATATTAATACGGCTATACAATTGTATACAGCCAAAGACTAACCCGACCCGAAAAAACGGCTTTTCTGCAAAAGTTCCTGGGAGTGGAGAGAGAGAAGGGGGACTAGAGAGATTCTTCAATATTACGCGAATGGCTTATTATTATAATTCAGCGTCAGTTTTCTTCATCGTCTTCATCCTTATCTTCGCTTTCATCCCGATTTCATCCTCCGTTCCTTTCATTGTACTTCACGGTAATTTATAACATAGAACAATATGAATTATAGTTTATTAGCATGTAGTTTTCAATGCCTTGGCTTAAATTATCTCTTAAGGATTCCTTCTTTAGCTCGCGGGATTAAGATTTCTGACTTTACAAAATGAGATGAAGTGAGATTTTGTTTTCATATTTTCTTCTGGATTTTGATATCTTTATGTATTTATACTATCGTGATCAGAGTCACAAGTAGCTTTTGACATTTGATCAGTTAAGACTGATGATCTGTGGAACTACTTCCTTTTAGTGATGCTGGATCAGTAACTTTAGTGGGCATAATATCTGGTCAATGCAATGGCCTAATATGAGATTACATTACCGGTAGTTTTGTGCATTACTGATGAGTGATATGTATTGAATCCCTTAAAAGGAAAAAAGGATCTCGATATGACATGGTTTCGGTGCTAAACGTAGATTTAGGAATATGTAATAGTTGTACTATCTTACTCCCTCCATCCCAAAGAGAAAGTCTGCGACTTGTTTTATTGTTTATGAGTGTTAGTATTCGCCAATAGCACACTTGAAATATTAATTTATTTATGTCTTTCTTATCACAAAGTTTAGCCTTAATATTCAATATTGAAAAATAATTGATAAAAAAATAATCTCTAAGAAAATCCTTAACATGTTTAAGAATCAAAGAAGACTTTCTTTTTGGGAGGGTGGTACTATTAGGTCAGTGACTGCATTTTTAAGTGTCAGATTTTTTCCCAAAGACAAAAAACCTTACGAGGAAAGAACTATGTAAAGGAACATCCTATACATACAGTACAATTGAAGGTTCATTGCAGTCATGATTTGACGCGTTTGGTGGGCTATCAAAGTTTTAGAAGGCAACTACAGTGAAAGAATTTGTGTAGAATGTGAAAGAACTTAGAGCAAAACTTGTATTTGACTTCAGGAATTACACAACTAAAGCAATAAGAGTTCAGCAGAAATTTTATCTGAATTGGATTATAGTTAGTTACTTAGCACTCTTGCATGCAATGCAAGTTGCATTATTTGATCTGGTTTACCCTTTTAACTTTTTTGACCAGGTGTGACCAACTTCTTGCATCCTTTTGTTATAATTTCAGTTTTGACTCTTTCTATCATAAGTTTTTTCTTCTGGTCTTTAGAAGTGTGTTATAATACACTTTTGACTCTTTCTATCATAAGTATTTTATTTATTTATTTTGTTAATAATCAAGTTACATCTTTCTTAGTATATACTTAGCCCAAATGAACTTCTTTTGACAGGAATTGGTGATCAATGCTCCCATAAAGGAATTAAAAGGTTCACCGAGCAACTAGGCAACTGGTCTAAATCTGAAGGATTTTGCATGTATGATTTTCAGCCATATTTTTTAATTAGAGGCCTCCCTTTATAAAACTTATATGGAATTATTTATCAGTGTTATTTCAAGTTCATATAAAAGCTAGTTTACTAGATTTGGGCTTGTTTCATTGCTGCTGAACCTTGGCTATTTTATTTATCTAATTTGGAGTATTATTTTTTAAGAATTAATCAGTTACTTATATGTAATAACCTTGATGTGGACTAAAATTGGAAAGAGTCTTGCTACACATGTCGACAAATTTTTGTCAATAGTAAATACCGATGTATGTGCACTCATTGGGATATGTAGGAATTAAGAATGGCACCACCCTAATTTCTTCTCTTATCGCTTAGAGTTCCACGTTAGTCGCAATTCAACTTCGTCATATATTTATCGACATATAAATCCCCAATTGGAAAACATCTCTAGACCCTTGTCTTTGATTATCCTTCATCTTTGAAGCCATATCCCATTTTCCTACCTATTTGGCCTTTATTTTGAGCAAAAATAACATAACAATTGCTGCTCAACAGTTCCAACTTTACTTCTTCTACTAATCTTCTTGCAGCCAAACGCCTTAAGACGTGGCTAAGAGTGATTTCAATCTTTTATTATGTCTTGTAACATTTCTTCCTACTATTAAAGCTTTAATTTGTAACTCTTGTATAATCTTAAATCCACCATAAAATGAACTATAAGCAGCACTCTTCAAGTTTTCCATTTCCAAGCTTAATTGAGGCCTTCTAATTGGATTGGACTTTGTACATTCATAGAATCTTGGTGTACGCCAAAAAAACCTGCAATACGTCTACCAATTTAATAAGATTTTGTATTTTTTTCCCTCGACTCTTTAACGTTGCCTTTGCAGTGGAGAACGTCAGCTGATTTCTTGTACATTGACTATAGACATTGGGAGGTTAAAAACCCCACTCACTAGTTACCATTCAATGATGTGGACTCAATATGTGACTCAGGCTGGTATGACTGGTTGTAATTAATCACACTAAAGCCTATCAAAGTATTTCTTTTAAGCTTTCCTTGAGACACTAGTGCAAATTAGGATTATGTTTATTCTTTAGCATTGTTCTTAATCCAGTGTAATGTCCACACCATGGGTATCAATGCTCTTGTAACTTAAATGGACATAACTCAGACTTGGGCATACGTATGCTTATAAGTCTATATTTATCAATCTCTTTTGATATCTTCATCTTGAAATCTTCATTAGTATAGCTGCTATACGGGCAAAGACTACATGTCATTTGCTAAATGTTGGAAACTTTTACATTAGAGAAAACTTTCTCTGTTCGCAGCTTTCAACTTCTTAGCAGTTAGAATTATTCTTGTTGATTTATATTTTTTCTTCATACTGTTCCATGCAATAGAGAAATTGGAGATGGAAGCTGGGATTCCTGGTTTATGCCCCTAAAGGAACAGGTAGAGCCGTACATTAATTTTTGATCCCTTGGAATCGTCATTTTTCACTGTTCAGCAATAAAATCGACTCTTGCTTTTGCAGGCTCAAGCTGTTTGCAATAAGGTGGCAAAATTCTCTTCTACTTTTGCTATTATTCTTGTGCTGGTTTTTGAAGCTTTTCACATATTTACAAGTTTATTTTTAAACATTCAGGTGAAGAAAATGAAAGAACTCAGAAAAGGTTACAGCATAGTTGGTCTGTCCCAGGTAAGTGATATTAATGGGTTGTCGGTTTTGTTGTGAAGCATGCACCATATACATATCACTGTAAATAATTAATGTCATTGTTTCTCTTCAAAAGAAATTGCACATAATTAGATGAAAACTTAGTAGAGCACTTCCTAAATGTTATTGATTTGTTATTATGTGGTAGGCATCAGGATACATATGATTAATGGAAAATTTTGCATGTCTGTTAGGTTATGCATAAGCAGGGTTTAAGACAGCATTCAGCAGTTAAATTCATGTATAATCGTACTTTTAGGGATTCGACTACTTACGGAATAGCTGGAATCAGGGCCGGTCCTAAGAATTTGGAGGCTCTGTGCGAGAAAAAAAATAGGGGCCCTCTCACATATAAAAATTCTAATTTTTTTATCATCACCAATATATAAAGCACAATTTATATCAAAATTCATCATTAATTAAAATAATAAATGTCAACGTCGAGTAATAAAATTATCAATTAGAAAGAAAATATAGCTAAAACTTCAATAAATTATCAATTAAAAAGAAAAGGTAGCTAAAACTTAAATGGACAATAAATTTCACACGATCACTAGCATCATTCTTGCATTTTTTGCTGCAAAATCATCAATCAAACTTCCATAATCAATTTTCTACATATACACAAAAAAAAATTCGGGGGCTCTCCGAATTTGGGGGCCCTGTGCGGTCCTCTCTTCTGCACCCCCTCAGGGCCGGCCCTGGCTGGAATGCTTGTTGAAGAATAATTGAGATTAATAGTTTCCGTTTTTTTCTCAATCTTTGTAGAAATTTTCCGCTGTTGTCCTCTTTATGTTCTTCTACATCTTTGTTTTTTTTTCCTTCTCCCTCTCCTTCTTGTTGCTATTTGTTCTTCTTCATCTGCTCCAGTCTACTATTTTTTTCTCATCAATCCCACTTTTCACCTTGAATTGGACAAAACCAATTTTTCCTCTACCTTGCCAGGGCATAAGATGCTTTCTGTAGTCCCTTGCCTATAATGATCATTCATCATATTTGTCTACCTCTCCTGTATATGAAAAGTTTGCATATGATGTGGAGTAATCAAGGATAATGGCTGAACTTCATAAGTATTTAGAAGTTAAAATATTTCCAGTAGAACATTTTCATATCTATTTTATTATTTTCTGTACCCTCATTACTAGAATCAGGACATTTTCATATCTGTCTTAGGTGCTGCTTGATTGTCTCTGAATAGCTCTGAATGGACTTGCCTCTGATTCGGTCAGAGGCAAATGTTGTTTGGCAAAAATTTTTTTACCTCTTAATGGCTCTTGAAGGATTAGACACAAAAATTAGTCTATAGTATTCAGAGACATGTCTGAGCGAAAAAAAAAAAATTGGGACAAAAATAACCTCTTCAATTTCGCTGCTGCTCTTTTTCGTTGCTGAACAATCCTTGATTTGGGCAGTGAATCTTCAATTTCACGGCTCTCTCTTCTCTTTCTCTCCATCGGTCTGGAGCAGAGACCTTATCTCACTACGAGACAACAAAAAATCCGAAACCCTAGGCCACTGTTATTCGGAGCTCAACCAAATGGCGATCGTTATCTTCAGTAACTGCTACTGCTCTCTGAGGTTTGAACTGAACTAGTTGCTGCTGCAGCTTAATTATTCTGTAACAATGGCCGTCCTTCTTTTCAATCTCGCTCCCGATTTGTCTGTCTCAAGACTCTGCTTAGGTCTCTCTCCTCAATGTACAGCCTTTCTTCTTGGTGTTTCTGCTACTATTTATTTACAATTTTATTGTATATAATTAATCTCAGGGACCATGACTTTTGGAGAGTAGAACTCGTTGCCTCAGTCCTTTCAACTTCTCGACAAAGCATTCGATGCCAGGAATCAACTTCTTCGATTCTGCCAAAAGAGCTCCTCCAATGGCGTCAATAGCAGCAATGGCGTCACTGTTATCCGGAGCTCCTCCAATGGCTTCTTATACAGTCACTTTCTCTCGTATTTCTTTTGCAAAATCCGAAACCCTAGGCCAAGGCTTCAGTTCCTATGCTGTGTCTCTCTCAATTGCTCCTCTCACTCCTTATTTCCCTTCAAATAAGCAAACAGGTTTTGCTTAAAATGTTCTTAGGGTTAAATTGGTAAATTACTGTTATTCAGACATTTTAAGAAAATTAGTTATCAAACAACATTTTTTTCATTCAGACACAATTCTAAACAGATGCTCTAAATTATTCAGATATCTAAAGTGTTTAGATCTTAACACTCAGTTTTATCAAACAGCACCTTAGTTCTGAATGGTTCTTTTTTTTCTTTTCTTTTTTCAATTTACAGGGTAATTTGATTGGTCGAGGTGTTGTGGAATTTTGTGAAGGAGGACCAACTGTAAGAAGCATATTGTGTATATTTAATTCATCAATTCACTTTAGAAAATATCTCATTAAATTCATATTCATGTCGCCTTACCTAAAATGATTGTTTAAATCTGAATACTGTAAAAAAAATTATTTTCTTTAAACAGTTGCATATTTACTGCTGTATTAAATAATTTAAATTTGTTTATTTTGTAACTGTTACCTTCTAGGACATCCTAAAAAGGAAAGTGTCTTATAAAGTTGGACAGAGGGAGTAGATAAAATTCCTTGTATATTATTTAATACTACGTTTTTTCCATTTGCTCCATTTAGAATTATGTTGTCCTTTCTTATGTTGCATATCAGATGTTTGCACTTGTAAATCTTTCTTAAATGTAAATTATTCCTTCCAGCAGGTTAAAAATTTTATCTCATTGGGAGGCCCTCATGCTGGTACCGCTTCCGTTCCGCTATGTGGTGTAAGTGCTCTCATAGCCCATTATTCCTTAAAAATTGTCAGACTGCAGCACATATAGGGAATAAAATGCTTTTGATTGTCCTTATTTTATTTGAGAATTCTTAAAGAATATTTTGAGAAGCTAAAATCGCTATCAATTTTTGCAACCTAAAATCTCTTTTTAGGAATGTATTCAGGGGCAACTCTTGGTGCACACTGAGGCTGACGACTTTGAGTTATGTGTTAGAATCTGATATAAGACAAATTATGAGACAGGTTAAACACCCTGCCCATCAGGGTATAATGTGGGATTCTCTTATTGGGAATGTAAGGAGTCCTAATTCACGGTACATTAAGTTTTTTTAGGGTAGGCAATTATTTAGAAACTAGGATTCAATTGTCTAGAAATATTTCCACCAAATCAATTTCTATACATACAACATAAGCCTGCTCCACTTTGGTTGCAGAATTCAAAACAGTGTTTGTCCAACAGGTACATCTTTATTCTTCCTCCAACTTCCACTACACGTTTATTTTGTTGGTTTTATGAACTTATATGTTTTATTCTTCAACGCATTGAGATTTTTGCTGAATGAGGTAGATGCGAGTATTTTTATTCTCCCTCGTCCAAGTTAAGTTAGCAAATGTCAGGGCACATAATTTCAGGAGGAGAGTGATAGTCCTTTACTTTTAATGATTAACACTTAGATAGAAGAGCAAGGATTTGGATAGAATGAGCTCAATTATTTTGAGACAACTCGAAATGGACTGTAGGCTGTAGGCCATTAGAGCATCAGTTAGGTTTATCTTTGTGTTTATAACAATCATGTATTGCTATCATTTGAAGTTTTTTTATGCATGTTCAAGTTGTGGATTAACCTTGTTTGCTACTTTTGCAGTCTGGTATATTCTGTCTTATAGCAGACAGCCTAATCAAATCAGAGGTCTACAGCGACTATGTCCAAGTATTTATTTGGTTTCCTACATTTTTTTTTCTCATTAGAAAACAAAGTGAACTGCATAATGATTAATGAATATGCATTGTTTACTAATGGTCATTAGTAACTATCTATTGATATTCCTTTTTGTTCACATTGTATTTAATTATTTATTTATTGGGTCAAGGATTGACATAGTGAACTTGATTTGTTAATTGCAGGCTCACTTGGCCCCCAGTGGTTATCTTAAACTACCAAATGTGAGTACTATTTTTCATAGCTATTACACCTGAGTCAAAAAAGTTTTTCGGCACATCATCCTGTTATAACAATTGTCTCAAAACTCTCGATCATATGTCCAAGTAGCACTCAGTAATTTTTCTTTTGAGTTGCATTCTATATTGGTTTCACTTACTTGTGTGTTCGTGGGTTCACACGACTCATATTTCTAGGATATTCCTGCCTATTTAGAACATTGTAGCTTTCTGCCGAGGCTTAACAATGAACTCCCTGCTGAGAGAAACTCCACTTACAAGGAACGGTTTACTAGCTTACAGAATCTTGTGCTTATCATGGTAAGCTGGGTGGCCTCTCTTTATCATCTTTGGTTTACTTTTTCTTCAATATGTGCAATTTTGCATACTTCTGAGTTCTGATCCTTAGAAACATGCTTATATGTTCTCTGTACTTTCTTTGCATATGAACAGTTTGAACATGACACTGTATTGATACCTAAGGAAACTGCCTGGTTTGGGTATTATCCTGATGGGGCATTCAATCCGGTTTTGCCTGCTCAGCAGGTATTATTTCTTTTAAAGAAATTTTTTAGCTTCATGTTCCAAAACCCAAAGGATGCTGAATTGACATGCTATAGTTTAGTTGAACAAAATTGGGGAAAAAAGAAAAGAATAAACACAGGATCTAGTTGCATTCAGCTTTTCAGGAGTAGTGTCTATAATTTTGTCTCTCTAATCTATGAAACTGCTAGTAAGCACTACTAACATTGACCGATTATCCAATTTTGGTTAACTTGTAACACGTTTTTTTACGTTTGTTGAATATTGGTACTTTGGATTAGTGTTTCTTGTTTTTGTATTTCTTTTCTTTTCCTTTGAAGTATATATAATTTTAAATTTTATCCATCATTTTGGATTTCCTTCTCACACCATTCTTTTCCTCAGTCACTGTTAGCTTTTAGGTACCATTTTGTACTGGTTGGTCTGTGGACTCCGTCTCCATATTGTCCTTGATGGTTATTGTAAATGCAACTATACAAGAAATTACTTTTTTTGCTTTCTATTGCTACTTTTTCATTTATAAAAATTATAATGATGGTCATTATGTGTTTATAATTTTATTTTGTTGCATCCTGTAAATTAATGTTTCCTTCACAAATCATTTCCAAATAACAATAGAAAGGAAGTTATATGATAAAGTGTGGCCCACATTGTACTGTTTCTCCTTTTTGTGAAATCTTTAATGATTTAAGTTCAAGAATGCTCGTAAAGGAAAGGGGTAACAGCAAAAAGATTCAGTTTCGAACATGTTTTACATTCTGCAGACTAAGCTTTACGAAGAGGATTGGATCGGTTTGAGAGCATTGGATGAAGCTGGTAAGGTTAAGTACATTAGTGTAGCAGGAAATCATCTTGGAATTTCTAAAAGCGACATGAGAAAATATGTTGTTCCGTACTTGGAATCACCACAAGGAAGAATTAAGACACGAAGGTGGGCGAAATAAAATGCAAGTTACCCGGCAGCAGCAGAATGAAGCATCAACTGAAGTTAACCGAAGGGGCATCATTTTACAGCTGGCCATCATCAATCAAAAGCTTCTTCAGTGAACTGTTGTAGTTGTAGAGGATTTTGATTATACTGAGTTCAGAACCATGATACACAGAACTTGTTATATATCATCACGTAACTATTGAAAGTTCAATAACGGTTATGGTGGGCTCCAACGTAACAGCAAATTGATGTATGTAGGAACCTAACCTATAGTTGTCATTGAAATTTGGAATGTATTCGACTGCTCTGCAAACGTGTTGGAAAGGAAGATCTTCCTGTATGTATGTATATATATATATATATATATATATTGTGGGGGGGGGTACTATTGTACGCTTGATGAGATTTATTTGATCATATATGTATAGATAGATGAGCTTTGCCACAAACTTATTTCCAAGATGTGCTCAGAGATTTCTATGGTATGGGGATTAGGACTCGGCTCAGAAAACATAATTAGTTTTACATAGCCCAAACCCAGCTTAGCGAAACAAAAGATGGCCTAAACCCAGACGCAATAATTCAACCCTTTTTGTCCCGACTAACTAAACTAATAGTATAGAGCTAATATGATCATCATCCATATCCATATATATAACCACCTAGAGATCGTAATTAGCTAATACAGGCTGTGCTGAGTTACAGACCACCTAATTCATTTGCACCTACTTGTAGGATCTGGGTACCCTGATATAAAAGCACCATCACAACTCATAAGATTTTGCAAACTCATACCAGAACACAACTGGTAAACATCTTTCACACTAGTATATATATTGAAAAGTAACTATCAGTAGACATGGATATTTACAGTAAGATCTCCCACTTGATTACTACCCCTAATTAAGCAGCTGCTCTCTTGATGCAGCTTCTCACTTGAGATCTTCTTGTCAGTATTGCAGCGAAGCCACATGCATGAGAGCCTTCCCAAAGCTGCTTGACCTACCACTCGAACTCTGTAAACTAAGCTCAAATCTGCCCAAACCTCGCCTTGTGCATCACCAGACTCTTTGTTCAGGTCATAACCATCAAGATCTGTGTTGGTAACTAAAACCACCGAACCATCGTCAAATGCAAAGAGATCTGCAGCGGCAAGGAACCTCAGGGGTTTCAGTACTGCATTGGTCATTTGGCTCATCAACCTACACGTCCTCGTGCAGCTCGAGTTGGGAACTTTCTTCACTTTGAGTTTGTAGTATTCTTGGACAGCCTGCAACCATACAATCAATGTTATATAAATCATGGAAATGATCTGATAACCTTAACAAATTGATATATCATGTTCAGCAAGAGTATTTGAAAGGCCTAATTATGGTTTCTAAGTTCTAACTATCCACCAGTATCGGTTCAGACATATATGGTGCTTCACTTCCTCCCTCCATTCTATCTTATTTAAGCCACGTGGAAGTTAAGTTAAAAAATACTTGTACAAGCCAAATAAAGTGGAATCTATGAAGAGAGATTGGAGAATAATGTCATTCGTGACATACAGCAGCTTTAGCGACATCATCTCCACTTAGCATGCATAAAATAAAGACCTCCCACTTGATTACTACCCTTAATTAACCAGCTGCTCTCAGCGGAATCTGTTCATTCTCTGAGAGTGAGCCACATAGTGACCGTCATACTGAATAACTTGTAAAATTGAAAATCAATATGGGTTGACAGTAGACACGCTAGGAATGGTTTGGATTACAACATGAGACCCTAACAGCAAGAAGAAGAATTGAAAGCAGTAATCATCCACAAATATTTACTTGACTGAATAGATTTTGATCCCCACAAAAACAGATGCAGAACTGCCTACCTGGAGTTGGGTAGATGCTAACAGTACTCTTGGCCGTACTGATTTCACATAAGCGTATGCAGCATCAGGTGTCATCTGCTTGTGTTGCACCTGTAGCACAAAGACATTCAGGGAATATGCATAATATTAAGAAAATAATTAGTTTAATTCTTTCCTAATATTGCAACTCACCAGATAACAGATGACAATAGTGGTGCTTCGTCCTCGACCAGCTTTACAGTGGACATAGGTACTTTTCCCTTGCAATGAGTTCTCTAGTAAATCAAAAAGAACATTATGGTTTAGAATTAGAAACAAACAAATTGTAGAAGTATGATAAACAGAATTACCAAACACATGCCATGAGTTTGAATTAATAGTCTCAATTTTGTACAGGAATTAAGCGGAGAGGGCAGAGGAAGGGAGGGATATTTGTCAAACAACGAAAAGAAGAATGAAATAAAAAATCTCAAATTCCCAAAAAAAGTGAAAACATTCTATTCTCATAAACCGAAAAAACATAGTGGCGTACAGGATGTTTACTGAAAGCCATTGCTTATAAAATTTGTGTGAAGAAACTATAAGAACTAATTTCTCAACAGAAAATATCTGTCCATAGTAAGAGTAAACATTTAAAAAATATTTACCATGAATGAAGTCTACGGCTTGGCATATATCTGTCAATAATGGAGCAAATAGGTAGTCTCTAGTCGGGAGCACCAAATGATCTATACCGTGAGCCTGACAAAAATTAATAGTTAACATTATTTAAATAGAAGAAATGTCCATAAAGTTTGCATTGAAGAATAAGGAATGTTTACTTGATGAACAAAACTGCTAAAAATGAAATAAGGCTAGACAAAATTAGCATCACTCAATGCTTGCTCTATGGTTAAGGTCCAAAGAAACTTATCACTGAAGTGTTTAACGGACCTAAAACCTTCACAATAGAGCAAGCCATAGATAAGTTTAACAACAGTCTTGACCTGAATTTAAAAAATTCACTTTAAACAGCTGCCCCAAAAAGGCTAATACATGCATTTCACCTGCATTTCTTTTTTACTCCAGTTCTATTACAGCATAATACATATCAATGTACAGAAGTTCTCAAATATTTAGAACACTCCACCAAGAAGAAAATTTGATACACCCAAGTCATGCAGCATAAAGTAAAGAGGACATTCAACTGAAAGAACAGATTGTAAACCAAAGATTCTAGATGACATCTACCATTTCACGGTACATGACATTTAAACATGTGATGGTGCACGACATTTAACCAATTGATGGTGCATAACATTAACCATGTGATGGTGCATAACATTTAACCATGTGATGGTGAAAAGATATTACGAATATAGTATACAAGGAAAGGATAGACACACTTGATATAAAGATGTTGGAACTAAAGTCTCATATGGCTCATTTAGGGTGATCACTCCACAAACACCAAGCTCCTTCAACCTTATGACATCAGATGGGAACGGAACAGCACCTAACAGTAAAAACTGAAAGCTGATATGTTAGAGAAAAAAAACAAAAAATCATTTGAATTACAAATGATACCTCATAATATCAACAAAGAATTGAGAGTTGCATAATATTGAACTGATTTAATTCAAAATTACACAGTTAGTTTATATTTTTCTTCCATTATTTAACATCAACAAATTGTTAATTGAAATACTAGGTAACATAATAAGAAAATGCAAAAAGATGGGGGACAAAAAATAAATAAGGTAATATAATGTCCTCAGAGTGACATACTCATCCAAATCCCCTCCTAAATTTTGCCAGTCGACCATAAGAAAGGTGGCATACTATGTTTATTGGAAAAATGTAATGCTTTTTATTTTCTTGTAGCATACATTGAACTTATTTCACCATATTTTAGCACAAAGACAAGTATCAAAGCTCAACAAAAATCATTGGCACCAGACATGGAAGCTCCTACATATGGGTCACAAAATAGTTGTTTGCCTTCAAGAACCTCGTATCCATATATTTACTTTCCAATTCGTAAATAAGTGCTAAGACAATCTTGAAAAAATCTAGAAATATGATAAATTTCGTGCAAAAAAATGCAGACATGTTTGCATTAATATACATAGTTCATGGAAATAGAAGTAAACCCAATCATATGTTTATTAGCTTCTCAAGCATGCTAATCTCTGTAAGATCACTGAATTAGTGACCTATATATAATGATTTCATATATACAACACCAAATTTCTAGATACATACACTAATATATATATATATATATATATATATATATCCCTTCATTACATTATCTACTTCCATTTACTTTTAAAAGACCCATCTCTACAATCATGTCTCTTGGAAGACAATCTCATCTTGAGAATTCAAGCAACAAAGTAAAAGAAATTAAATAACATAAGCAGAGGGGGAATTCGGTTAAAATGATACCTCATCAATCTGATCCCACCAACGAAACTCAGTCTGAATTTTATTCCTCACAACATTATACAAAAGAGTGGGATAAAACAGCACCCGAGCCCCTGCTCCGACCAAAACCCTCTTTGCATCAAACACAACTATTCCGCCACCCAACTCCTCATCAGCACATGACAACTTCTCCTCCAGCTCCACCCCTCCCTTCAATCCCTCTATATGCATTACGATAAACTCAAAATCAACACCAAGCGATGACCAAATAAAACCTAACAAATCCTAACAAATTCACACTACATTTATCAGCACATTAAAAACCGATACTTTATATCACCTCCTCCCTTCAATTACAAATACTAATTAGCAATCTGAAGAATGAGATTAGGAAGACGTAGAATTTCGACAAAAGCTATGAATGATCAGATCAGATCAGACCATAAACAAAAATAGAGAGAGGAATTGGGAATAATCATCATATACGCCAGGATTGTATCAATCGCACGGTGAAAAAAAAGTGGAGAAGAATATGAGAGGATTCGAGCCGTCTATAATTGACAAAAATTAAATTGTATTAAATGATATTAAACGTAAACCCTAATTTCGGTTAGAATATAGGAACCCTAGGTCGTACTCAAAGGTCGTGTACTATGGAAAGTTTCTGGAAAAGTCGCGACGAGCTCTTCTCCGCACGAAAATTGGATATGAATGTTTATAATTTCATTTATTTACATTTTGACGTAAAAATATAAATAAAAGAAGTTTTTATGTTTAATTTTTATGTCTAATTATTATGTTCACGTTATGACTCGATAGTGTAGGCCAGGGGAATTGTGAAAAGGCAATATAACTATGCCACGTGTTTGAAAAATGATGACCAGGTCCTACCTTATCTTTGTTTTAAAAATAATGCTACTATCATATAAAGTAATTATAAAGTTCACATCAAATCGGGTGTCATTCCTTTGATTTATTGTTGACATGGCCCACTTAACTCAACAACAAATTAAGAGGTGTCACCCGATTTTATTTAAGTTTTATGTGAGATATTTTATCTTTATATGATAGTAGCATTACTCTTGTTTTAATAATCGGTCTCGGCATTAAAGCAAAATCCTCCGACTTTGGAGTTTTTGAATTTTTATTTTGTAATATTACTCCTTCCATTCTTGAAAATAATTTTATTTACAAATTTTATAAATAATAAATATTTTTTGTTGCATAATTATCCCTATAAATAATAAGTCTTTATTACATTATAATAAAATTATGATAATAAATTTAAAAATATTGTGTTATTTTTAATATTATTATTATTAATAAATTCAAATATGACTCTTTTATTAAAATAATAATATATTTTTTTATAAATAACTCTTTTTGAAACGAAAAGAACATAAAATTAGGTCCATTAGAATTTAGAACTCAGCCATGTTTTCAAATGTTTATCAGATACACATATCATTATTATATTGAGTGAACAATAGTATGATGGATCTTAAACTATCATTACATACTAATAAAATTATTATAATAAGCTTTATATTTAGCTTTATCCTGGGAGAAAAAAGTGCCCAATACATAATTCTTCTAACAGAAATAATTTTTGAGTTGAATACAAGGTAAATCCTACTTGAAGGTCTGGAAAAGTCCATATTTTCTAATATAGAAAGATACAAATTTCGGTGATGATAATAATATATTAAAATATTTAAGTAATGCTTAATGCCCCAGATTACAATATAAAAGAAAATATCAACGAAGAAAAGAAACCAGTTGGCCAATCAATAAGCAGAAATACAAAATGAACCCCCCCCCCCCCCCCCCCGCCCTGCTGCATTTCAGTTAAATTTAACTGCTCTTTTACTGTCAACGACCCTGCTGAATTTGTCAAGTAAATACAAAACTGAATAAGCAAAAGGTATCTTATGATGGTAAAGGCCGTGGTGATAAGATTGACATCTTACCTCTCAATACCACTTGAAGCTAAGCAAACAGGAATCAACTATATATATAGCTAACGGTTTTCTCCGCTATAGTAACGGTTCGAACCGTCGTTATAGCTATGTCGTCGGCTTTGCATGCTATAGTGACGAAAAAAAATATTGCTATAATCAATTCGTTTTTTATTCGACGGTTCGAACCGTCGTCATAGCTATGTCATCGGCTTTGCATGTTATAGCGACGAAAAAAAACGTCGCTATAGCCGGTTCGTTTTTGGTTCGCCGGAGAAGAAGACCGTATATATATATATATATATATATATATATATATATATATACGGTCAGTCTTTCCAGCGAACCATAGAAAGCGAACTAAAAACGAACCGGCTATAGCGACAGTTTTTTCCGTCGCTATAGCATAAAAAACTGATTTTCTATGTTATAGCGATGAAAAAAACCGTCGCTATAGCCGGTTCGCTTTTAGTTCGCTCCCTATGGTTCGCTGGAGAGACTGACCCTCTATATATATATATATATATATATATATATATATATATATAAACTATTGTTTGATGCTGTCAAATAGATTGCCAACATGTAGAAAACGAATGTTTCTTCAATCTATACAGCATTTGCATAGCCTCTCCTAGCTTCTGCATCCTCTTATCATATTGTGTAAAACTCTCTTCTTCTTGGATGCCACAACCGCATCAAGATTCAGCTAATTTCTCAATTGAAAAGAGAAAAACATCATAGAGCAACTTCTACAGACAAATTAAAACACCAAGTTCATCCAAGAACAATATTTAGAAAGGAAGAAACAATGTAAAGATAAATGAATAGGAAGTTACTAGTAGATTAAGTTATGGCCAATGGATAAGAAGAAAAACTGCAGTTGTATTTTTAAAATGCAGTCTATTCGTTTCCCATAAATAATGATCTGTTCATTACACCTTCTGCAACATATAATTGGCTCCTCCTAGGAAAGCTCCAAGTGAAAGGAATCTGTTACTCAAATATTTGAAATTTTGGAAATTATCTTGCGACCTACATTAACAACCAAAATTCTGACAAGCTAGCATGCAACAGAGCATAAATGTAAACAAGTTATGTTTCGTAGCAAACCTATTTTAATGAGCTGAATTCAGCTAGCATGACTTTACAATCTAATAATGCTGCACAACAAACTGCAGAGATGGTTTAGCTTTTAGAAATGGTGTTTACAGGAGGGCTCTACACTTCTGCAGGAGAGCTCTACACTTCTGCCGATAGAGGCCTGCTGATCCTGAAACGTAACTTCTCAAAAAGAAAATCCTAATTGTTTTACCATTTATCGAACCAGCCATTATATTCTACGATGAACACGGATTCTTCCTTGTTTGCCCATACACTTCAAATAATCCGTTTCCTTGGGTCATCCAACCAAAACTTCAACAGATTCTCCAGCTCCGCCACACCATTATCAACATACAAGATGATCCGTAACTTCAAAGACCTTACTTCTGCTTGGAGACCCAGCAACTCTGAGATAAAACAAAACCATATCCTGAACAACTAAGAAACAACATATACAGTAGTCTCATAAAAGTCGTCCTCCATCAGAAATTTTCCAAGATCCAGTAACAGACAAAATTATTCAAACAAAGAGAGATGGAGGATATATGAAAAAACCATCTTGGTTGATCATAATTTCTGAAGCCTGGTAATAAACGACACTAGCTCCATTTCTCCAGAATTCTTTATATGTTCAACTATATTGTCGACATAAGGAGATTTTAATTGAATACCTCTCTCCACCATTAGCCCAGCAAGCTTTGCAGCTTCCAGCAAATATCTGTCTTGACAAAGTCCAGCCAAAAGAATAGAATAGATATCCGAATCAATTGAAGATACGCATCCCGAGTTCTCAATTTCAAAGTACAAGTGAAATCCATCTAGCACCCGCCCCTTCAAACAAAGTTCCTTTATGAAAAGGCTTGAAGCCAAACCATCAGGATTCATTGCACTAGCTAACATTCTTCTGAAAACCTTCTCAGCCTCCTCGAATTTTTCAATCCGCAGCAGAGACACCACAAGAGAACTATAGCACTCACTATTAGAAACACAACCATCTCCCACAACTCTATCAATGAGCTTATAAGCCTCAGTTGCATGCTCCTCCACACAAAGTCCATTAATCAATGTCCCAACCGTGACCCTATTAGGAGCACAACCATAGGCCACCATTCGATCCAAAATACTCAATGCCTCCACTGACCTACCATCCTCACAAAAGCTTTGAATCACAGACGTATAAGAAACAACATTCAGTTTACAATCCCCACCTTCTTTCTCCATCTCCCCCAACAACAGCAATGCCCTCTCTGAACTCCCAAACCTACAAACCCCATCAAGAAGCGTCGAATACAAAACCGTGTTTAGTAAACACCCATGTTCCCGCATAACCAGAAACAACCCGCAAGCATCATCCACTCTACCAGCATCAACAAAACCCTTAACCATCGCAACATATGTTATCATATCAGGATATAGACCAACCACACCCATTTCTCTCATCAACCCTGCTGCCTCATCCATATCACCCTTCTCACAAAACAACCTAATAACAACATTATATGCCAATGTATCGGGATGACAATTAAACTCCTTCATTTTCATCAACACCCACAAACCCTCGTTCACAAGCTTAGCCTCTCTACACAAATTCAAAACCACCTTAAATGTCTTAACACTAACCAAACAACCCTCATTCCTAAAAGCTTCCATAACATCATTAAAAATATTCGGGTTTCGACTAAGTTTAAACAAGTTACAAGCTTTGTTATACATGTAAGAACTGTGTCTATAATTGGGTTGAAGACCAGCCCAAATGAAGAACCTAAGACCCAATAAAGGTCGATCAGTAGCACATCTGTGTAACACCTCCGTGACACATGAAGTGTCTAGTTGAACCCTAATTTTGTTTAGGGTTCTTTCAATGTTTGAACCATTTGTCTGCAATTGGGTCCAGTACTGGTCTGCAGATGAAGTTGCTGACGAGAATGATAGAGTTGTTGTGAGTGGAAAAATGGGGTTTGTGAGTCGAATGGAGGATGAGACGTATCGATAGAGTGAAAAGGGGGTCATTGTTTTACAGAAAAATTAAGGCGCTGAGGAGAAACCTAAACCCTAATACATAAATGTAAATTTTAAATGTACCTTTGATATTGGGGAAAAGACCGAACAGCTCGAAGTATAAACCCTCGCGGCGACACTGCCCAGACCCCTGTTCGGGAACAACTAAGTTGCTCAAATGTGACTCTCTCTTTTTTGACTTATAAGTCATTTTTTAGAAGCCACAAATTTTGACTTCTTTAAAAATAACTTATAAGTCATTTTATATAAGCAGACAACTTTGCACTCCAATATTTTTAAAATGACAACTTTACCCACCAAAACCTTTGCCTCCTCCGATGGCTCTGGCCTATGATACTCCTCGTCTACAAAACAAACACAAACTCAAACACAAAAAACCCCCCAAATAAGAGATTATTACAATTCCCATCAACCAAAGGAAGCATATAATAAAATACAGGTACATATTTATGCCAAAAGAGGAGAGAGAAGTGGTAATGAGTTTATTTTTAAATAAAAAAAAAGAGATAAAGGTAAATAAAGAAAAGGGTTAGGTAGAATGAGATTCGGATGGAAAAAAGGCTCCACATTTTTGCGGAAGAAACTAGGTAGAAATATCAATTTTACTTCTCTTTTTATATTATTATTATGTTATATATACTCCCTCCGTTCCTTAAAGACTGCAGTTTTAGAAAAAAAAAATTGTTCATTAAAGAATGCAATTTTAGGAACCCAATATAATTTTTGTATGTTTTTCCAAATATACCCTTGTTTTAATTTATTGCAGCAAAGAGTTATTACGTTTACCAACAATATCACTCTTCACATAACTATGAACACATAAGGCTAACTTTGTCATTTTATCCCACTTATTAGTTTGTGTATTTTTGCTAAAACTACAATTTTTAAGGAACGGAGAGAATATTAGTTAAAAAGAAGGAGGTGATCTACTCGTTGGATTAAATTAGCACAATGATATGGAGGTGGATTTGGGCTCGTATTGTAGAAGGCAAAACTCCTCTCCACTCATGATATTCTGAAATTACTCTATCAAAAAGAAAACAGCCCATTGTAGTCCCTGCAAGTTGGAGACCTACCTAGTACCTACTATATCATCATTATGAGTACAACAAAATGGATATAGAGTAGGCTAAGAGATAAACTTTATTCAGAAGCTCAATCTTGAGAAGTTAATAAATAATTAGAGATCACTTAACACTTTACATTCAAAGGCTTAAAGCTCCATTCCCTCGTGACTTTAATTCTTCCTTGAAATGGGGAAGACAAATTAGCACTAAACCTTTAAAAAAAAAAACTACCTTAGTCGCTTCAATAGAGGATGAGGACTAATACAACAACAACAAAAAAATTACTCTATCATATCAATGTATCGTATCAAATTTCAACAAAAATATATATATATATACACACACACACGATATGATCCTCCAAAATTAAAATGACAACAATGCCCTTAATGATACCACGACCGAGGATGGATGGCATCCAATGGCCGGTGAGCAACCGGTGTGACGGGCCACGGATTGAAAGGGAGCCGATGGTGACTAGGACCCATTTGGTGGGGGCGAGGAGGGTGGACAGGTGTAGACGATGACAGTGGGACAGCAACACGCTCACATGAAGGGCACATGGTGAGGGTTGTAGGAGGGGACATTTGCATGTACAACTGTGGGGTTAATTTGAGTGCCCTCAGTTCCTGCACCTCCTTCTGCAACCTCCTGTTTTCCTCCGTTAGATTCTCACAGCATCTCTTTAAGAACTCACAATCAACCTCTGTTTGCTTCAACTTTGTCCTGCATATAACAAGTTTTTGGTCAAAAAGTTAATAATAGTTTCAGGTATTTGGTTGCTTAACGAGAGCTGAAACTATATAAAGCAAGAAATACTCTTTTTTCTTACAAGCAACATCGTTTATCATACTTTTACTTTCAGTTCCAGAATGATAGCAGCATCTCATTTACATAGATTACTAAATTTACGAGACACGTTTTTCAAAAAATAAATATATGTGATTTGGTAGAATCATCTATAGTTATCCACTTGTAATTAAAAAAAAATGAGATATAAAATGCAAGATATATCATTTTCACATTTCCTAAACTTTCTACACGACAGCCTGCGTGAAACTAAAGATCCCACGTGAGCTGACACGCCCACATATGAAAGGTGAAACCTATCAAATTTATGTCCGTGAGCATTTCCCCTTATAATTGTTATACCGAATTATAATTCAAAAATGTATTCATATATAAAATTAATATGAATTATAGATAATGATAAATTTATCACTAATTATAATTACGAAATTTATTAATAAATATTATTATAGGAATATCCCACTTATTACAATCTCTCCACAAATATTACCAATAATCCTTACATTTAAAAATCGATATAAAACCTTCCCAATATATATCATTACCAAAATCCAAATACGCCCTTGAAAAAAATTGAAATATCTCTCACCTTGCTCTCCTGTTTTGAAACCAAACTTCCACTTGACGAGGTCTCAAGCATAGTCTCTTAGCCAAAGCCAGCTTTTGCTTCTGCAAACAAAAACCACCCATACCCATTAAATAATTGGACCAAAATACCCCTCACTAGACACACACACACACACACACATATATATATATATACTTACGGGATTGAGTGTGTTGTGCTCTTTGAAGCTGTCTTCGAGAATGGCTGACTGATCTTTAGAGAGCCGGAGCTTCTTTCTGGAATTATCACCGTCTTCTTCATCACTGTTAATAATACCTCCTCCTCCTCCTCCTCCTCGACAGCAATCTATTAAATCCTCACCGTTGGCTTGATCAGATCTCTCACGACTGTTCCTCTTTCCGCTCACACTCGATATCGTGCTGTTTGCCGACGATACCCCTGCTTCTTCCTCCATATCCACTGTCGCTGACGGCAACCGGTTCACGTCGATTCCCTTAAGGAACGACCTCGTTTCCACTCTGCATGTATCCATGTTTCGATCTGTACGTGGAAATTAAGAAGAAAACACAGTGAGAACAGGAACAAAAAAGAACGGAACAGAACAGAAAGCAGTACTTTGCGGGGTGTGGATTCATTAGTTACAGATCTTGTCAATAGAGAAACAAATTTGTGATCTTTATTTTGTGGGTTAGTTTGAGGATTTAGTAAAACATATAAAGTTATAGATCTGTCATAAATGGAGCTTAGTAAATGTTGTGTGCAAGTGCATATGTACAAGAAAAAGGAAAAGAAATCATTTTTATGGTTGGAAATTTCATAGAAAGGGTAAACAAGGGAAAGGGGGCCGGAAAAAGAAAGAAAAAAGTAAGAGAGCATATTTTGTAAAAGACTGAAAAACAAATTAATAGAAATAAAAATGACTAGATTATTTGTAGGATTTAGGGACATGGAAAAACAGAGACTACATGCAAGAAATTGAAGAAAAAATTACCTGAAACTAAGGAGGATTGATCATTATGCCAAGAGTTTTTGTGGAGAAGATTGAAAGGGGAAGGCATGAGATTGAAGTGCACTAGTGATGATGAAGATGAAGAAGTCCGGTGGGTATTGTCCGCCGGAAAGTTCAAGCTCAGATTCAAACCCAAGTCCTCTGTTTGATGAACCATCATGCTTATTAGCTAGTTAATTAGAATCTAATAAAATACTCTTTCAACTAGCTTTTTTTGAAAATTTGTTTATCAAGAATAATATCATCCACAAACAAGCAAGTAGTTTGGGAGAGAGATTTGAGAGGTCAAGGTAATTAAGTTGTTGTGAGTAAATTGTATAGAAAGGGAAAGTAGTGGAGCAGGGGAAGTTTAGAGAGAGAAAATTGCGCGGGCGGCGGGGGTATGCAGTATGCAGTTGCAGATGGGGAATGTAATGAACGTGGGTGGGTTATATATATAGAAAGATGTCCAGGGAGGGAATGGGGTTGGGGGATCGTGGTATAATGATGATTCTTGACAAGGTGTGTTAGGGTTACCCACTAGTTATTACTGATTTCTTTACTTTGTTTTTTCTTCACTTACTGTTACTCCATTAATAACAGCATTACCAGTAGTTGGGTTGATGTGGCTAAACCAGCTTAACACCATATGATGAGCAGTTGACCGTTGATTATTGACTGTGGTTTATTTAAACACACACAAAAAAAGGCTTTATTTTATGGACAAATAAAATTGTAAGATTAATGTATTTTAAACTACCAATATACAAAGTAGACATTTCTTTTTGAATAAAAAAACAGAACAATTTGATCTTAGGTGTCTATTAAAATAAGTTATAAGCATGACAGAGTATTTGTGGTAATGGCTCTTACCCGCAAGCCCAAAGTTAGGCAGCGAGGAGGAGAAGCATCAAATCAGATAGGCATAGGCTGATAGGCAGGGGCAGGGTGATATGATTGGAGCAAACACAAAAACTGTAGAAACACCATCAACTCAACTCAACTCATGTTGTAGTACATGTATTTATATATTGTATAATTGTGTGTAGGTGGTAGGTCCTCTTCTCCCTTATCTTTTAAAACAAGGACCACGCTAAAACTCCTTCCTTTCCACAACCACAAACGACTCCTTTTTTATAAAATATAAAAATATTAAAATTATTTTTCGTCCCATATTTTATTATTAAAATACGTACATTATTAATTTAGAAATCGTAATATAATATATAATAAAATTATGATGATAAATTTAATGACATTGTGTCATTTTATACTACTGGCAATTAAAAAAATATTAATGATATATAAGTTCATTTTATTCTCAAAAATACTTCAGCCGAATTCACTACTATGTTTTAAAAAAAATAGAGAATAAATGAATACTTATTATACTGTATTATTAATTAATTTAAATTGTGAGAAAATTGTATTTGAAATATTTTTTTTATAGGACGGGAGGGAGAGGAGGAGGGGGAGTAGCTAGAGATTAGAGATGGAGCCTGCAGAATTCTCCAACCAACCAACCAACCAATAAGGACGTTCATACCCATACCCATACCCATACCCATACCCATATGATTTGACTCGCTCGGTGGGAATGTAGAATGACCACTTTAGTCCAAATGAACTTGTCAGGTAGTAAATCAGAATTATTATTAACATTGTAGGTCGGTTTCACAATGTATGTATCTGCTACTTTCTACTTTAAAGCCGAAACTCTCTGGTTGTTTTCATTGAGGACATCTTTTTGAATAACACCCGCACTGTAATTGTCATCTATTCTATCCGTTCTTAAAAGATAATTTTTTAAAAAAATAATTTTTATTTTAAAAAGATTGTTATTTTGAGTTTATCAATACACATTAATTATTTTTTTTTAATTTTATTCTTATTTAAAGTTTTCTTTTATTTAAATTTTTTTTTCTTTTCAATGATTCTTATTCAATTCAATGCTATAATCCAAGTAGCAATTGGTTGAATTGAATAAGAAACATTAGGAAGTGAATAATTGGTTGAGACAATTAATAAGAGTAATATAGTATTTTCGCTAGGTATTAATTACATTCTTTAATCTGTGTGCATTAACCTTAAACGACAATCTTTTAAAAACAGAGAGAGTAGCTCATTAACAAGGTATTTCAAGGATTTTTTAGTCAATCATCAACAACAATAAACTTTAAAAAATATAATTATTTATAAACGAGCCCAGTCAGATTAAATTTTGTGTATCATCTTTAATTCGTTGGCCAATAAAATGAGTTGAGTCAAGCTCAAATTTAACTCAATTGTTTAATTTTTTATTATAAATTAAATTTTAAACAAATCAAATTTATTCAATCAAGTTAAAATATAATATTATATTAGAACTACTTTAATGAGTTTAAATCGAAATTAGTAAAATAAGAATGTTAAAGAATAACAACGTAACAAAAATAATAGTAAAAGAAAACAATCATATAAAATACAAAATTTGTGTAATTCATCTAAAAATAATAAATAATGCTACTATCACATAAAAATCATCACATAAACATCATATGTGACGGTATGTAATTTATTATTGAGTTAAGTGGGTCGTGTCAACAACAAATCATATACTGTCACGTAAGCAGTATGTGATGTTTATGTGATAGTAGCATTACTCTTTCTTAAATAACATAATATAAAAAACTTTAATTTAATTTAAAAATATAAAATTGTCCAACTATTTTTTAAATAATTTTCCAATCACTCACGAATTAAATTCGAATCAGAACGGACCCACCCGCCAAAAAACCAAAACAAACACCCCTGAGTGGCATGTATGGGAAGAGAGAGAGAGAGAGAGAGAGAGAGAGAGAGAGAAGAGATGTGCATGTGGGGCCAGGAAGAGGATGGAGAAGAGAGGGGGGAGAGTGGATTTCACGTGGGGGAAGAAATGAGCGAAGCCTGGAAGTAAAACCCTTTTAACTTCACGTGGACCAACATATCTTGATGGTTTCCACGTGGTCTCATGTGCCTACTCCATTGTGGGTCCCAGAGTTCTCCAGCCGTGCGTCTAATCATGTCCCTTTCCCAGCCGACAAGCACTCTCCTTACAATCATTTGAACTCATCTGACTTTTACCAAACCCACAACATGCAACCAAGCGCTCGCTATAAGAGTGAAAATAAACGAGTGGAGAGTGAGTATTGAGCGACCTAAATTTGATTCATAAAATTTATAAAATATAAAATAAAATTAGATTGAAATTCGTTTAGTTATTGAATCGAACACGATTTTAAATTGAGTCTGAATAATTTAAATTTTTTAAATAAATATGTTCTGAATATTAATAAATAATTGTAATTTAAAAAAGATTGGAATAATTGATCAAATTTTAATATTTATTCATATTTGAATCATTTATATTTCAAATGGAGCTTGAATTAAACTTTTAGTGAAATAAGGACGAATCGAGCCCCGAATTGTTTGATCCATTTTATAGTCATAAAATTTAGGTAATATCCGGATGTGGAGCAATTTTTTACGTGTGTTTTTGATATTTTGTACATGATTTCTTTTCACACAACATGTGAGAGAGAAACATGTGAATATATAAAAAATACATGTGGAGTTGGGGGTATAAACGTCTAAAAAGTGCAAAACATCTGTCCGCTAATAATTCTAGCGAACATCAATTTTTCTTTTTAATCTTCATCGTTAATATATATATATATAAAGGATCTGATTACTATAAAGTTAATTTCATAGTAAGTTGGTCAATTAATTAATATAGTATTGTCACGTAGAGATAGATCATCTCCTGACATGCGTGTCGATATTATATTAATCAATTGATTAAAGTTAACTTCATGTTAATCACTCTCATATAAACGGAACAATTTAAAATGAAAGATGAATGCCCAACTCATGTCTTGCCAATTCAGGGACAATTCCCACGGTAATCACCTAATATCCCACTAATTTTGTGATTAACGCTCAATTCCAGTTGTTTTAGTATTATCCTATTTTTGGAGAGATCTCCAAGTCAGTTCCCACTAACTAGTCAATTGCCCCAAGACATGGTTGCTTAAATAGTCATAAAACCATCTTCTAGTCGCAATCTAAGGGAAGCCCATTAAAAGTCATAGCAATATACTACCTCTGTCCCACAATAAATGATTTTTTAGTCTTAATATTTTTTTAAAAAATAAATAATGTGTTAGAATTTCAATACAATTTTTATAATATTTTTTCATATGTGCCCTTATGCAACCAATGGTATTTATTGCGTATTTATTGGGAAGTTGAAAGATTGAAGAAAGAAAAAGAGAGACCAAAAGACAATAAAAAAAATCTCAAACAAAACAAAGAAAGTATAATAAGAATATTTTTGTCATTTTAACTTGTGTATTGATATGTGTGATTTAAACTAAAAAAAACACTTATTATGGGACGGAGGTAGTAACATGACAAATCAAATACTTCTTCCGAATCACTTACAACTTACAAGACAATCATTAGTATTGTATTATTACTAGTTTTTGCCTCGTCAAGATGGTCATCATCACACCAATATAATAAGAATAATGCAAGAGACACAATTTATTCTACAATTATTTTATAAATTATTGATGTGGCATACTCTACCTCAGTTTTTATGTGAGGCCTAAGACTATATTATAGTAATTTGTTCATCAATATGCTAAGGTGGAATATACCACAGCAGCAAATTGTAAAATAATTGTAGAATAAGTTGTGTCTCTAACATTATTGATTGGAGTATGTCACTCCACCTTATTTATGGGGCCTAAGAATAAGTTGTATCTCTAGCATTACTTATATAATAATAACAATATCGAAGCAAAATACTTTTTCCCTTCCAAGTATATTAACAAGGTTATTTCTAAAAATAATTTGAAGTGTTTTTAAATTCAAAATCAATTAGATTCGGTTAATCTTCTAAAACAAAAAAACTTGTAAGCATTATTGATTTTTAAATAATTTATAATTACCATATCATATTATATACAAACTAAATGATTTATACTAATTTTAAAGTTAAAAATACTTAAAATACATTTTGAATAGCTAACATTAACTTATATCATTGAACTAATATAATGTATAAAACTCATAATACAACAAGAATGGATCCCGAGATCTCTTGGACTCAAAGTCTTATGAGTAGTTGTTTTACCATTGAGCTAAGAGGGACTTGGTCAATTTATTTTTTCCTCTTTTTTCTATTGACTATTTCGAAACAATGGTACCCTAATATTTACTTTAATATTATGTCCATGCTTTGCATATTTTTTTGGGTATGTTTACACACAAAATTTAGGACTAAGGAGGTCATAGTACAAGAAACGGCCAAGTATTTCACCATAATATTATTTTTTATTTATAAAAAATTGTTCTATAAATAAAAAGAATATTTTTAATTATATATTTGATTTCAAATTATTTTATTAATCATTTAATTTAATCATGATAAATTTGGTAATAAAAATTTAATATAAATAGAAATAAATTGATAATTGAATTGTAAATAGTCAAAATAACATCATACTTCCTCTGTCCCATAATATATGACGGTTTAGATATTTTATTTTTTTAAAATTATTTGACGTTTTATATAATTTAAAAAAATTAGTCATAATTTTTTTTAAATTACTCGTTATTAAAAAATGTTACGAATGAATGAGATAAATATATGATAAAAATTGCTACGTATTATAAATAATTAATATTATACAATTATTTATTTAATTCCCATACATAACTTTAAAAGGTGATATATTGTGGGAAGGAGAGCAGATCTTCTGTCCGTAAGTTTTTTGTTCTCTTGTGTTTTACTATTTAAATATTGATATTATCTTTTTTTTTAATTTTAAAATTAATTGATGTTAAATAAAAAAATATGTGTTAATATTTAAATAATGAGATATAAGAAAACAGATAATTTGAGAATAGAGGATCGGCTTTATGCGGGAATGAGCGAGTACTCATTAATTATATTTGGTTTAGTTGCCGACAAGATGTTGGGTGATGATTAGGTGTCCCCCATGGCTGCGTGCTAGCTGTCCCACGTGTTCCCTCAACCCAATTGTAGATCTCCAGACAATCACCTCTCATTAAAGCTCCTACCCCCTTCTTCTTCTGTCCGTTCGTGGCTCCCTCCTCATGTGACTCGCACGTGAAATCGGCCCCTAGGCCGTATGCTCTATGTTTCCTGCTTTTCATCAACTTGTATTTGTCATTTACCGTCTTGTCCCCTCCATCACTTGTGTCTGTGTCCGGACACTATTCCAAGCAATAACAATTTCACTGGCCGATGTGGGGGGTCTCTTTAATTTATCATCTAAAAAAAAATTTAAATCTCCATTGATGTGTAAATTAACTCCATTATATCTTTTATCGTTCAAACACACACAAAAAACAAACAAACAATTTCCACCTCTTTTCAAATTAAATGACCATTTAAATGATAACTTCTAATTGCTAAAGTCGGGTTACTTGGTCCACACCGGTTGTGAATTTGGTGGCACATCTCCATCTTTCTTTGCTTTTGCTTCAAACGACTTCTTCTTCTTTTTTTTTTCTTTTTTTTTTTGGTTATATTGGATTGACATTTTAACATTTTAACATTTGAAATGAATGAATCATAATATTTCATGCACGCAAGTCTTATGAGCAATTTTTTTATCATTAAAACATGAGGGTCTTGATTTAAACAACTTCTTGCTGGTTGCTATGACCTCTAAATGACATATATATATATATATATATTGTATTGTTGGAGAAATTCTTGTTAAAGCTATAGACACTAAAAAATTTCCATTACAATAATAACAAATCAATGACGATTTTATTTTTCATAACTTAAGTTTAGTGAATAAAAAAATGAGTATTCAAACAATGCTAAAGGAGTCGAGAGACCTGAAAATTGACTCGTTTGTTCATGATCAATTTCATTTGTGAATTGTGCACTAGGCTTGAGTTAACGATTGATTGGTTTGCGGTTTCAACTCGTTTAAATTGAGATTAACTAGATGATTCATTAGTCCATATACTTTTTTGATAGCTAGGTTTTTATGAGCTAATTAATACTACATGCAAGACTAATAAATTAATTAAAAATTATGTTAACAACTACTGAAATTCAGGTTATAACGCACTCTTTACATAACAAATTCACTTGGATGTTGACTTATTCATTTGGCCAATCCATGTGTATAAGATTCAATTTTTAGTTCAAGAACAAGGCTTGATTACAAGCTTGAAAGTGACTTCCACTAAAGTAATTCATATATTTGAGATCTCCATTTGCTCACAAAAATGTTCTTAATCACTAGAAATTACACCCCTTTTTACCTTTTATAACCTGACTCGCACTCTCATAAAAACTAGTGCTCTTAGAAAATAAACAAGTTTGACTTGGGGGAAATCGATTTCTCTTTCACACATTCTTATCAAGTCTTTAATTTAGTGGTTAAAATTGAGGTAGTATGATTTTTAAGTTTCAGGTTCAATTCTTACTTAAGTAAGTTTATTTCTTTCTTTGTGTGAAATATGTTTTTTCTTTTATGCGAAGCTTGTTTGTTAGTTTATTTTTTTGTCTTCTAGTAATGTTTGATAAGTTCTTGGTACTACTATAATAGTGAATCATGTATTTAATTAGGAGATTATATTATATTTTTTTTCCAAATAACGGAACTTAAAAAAATAAAAAGAAAAACTCTTTCACACGCATAATCAAAATTAATACTACATCGGATAGCAACTCATTACTTTCCCTGTTCAAAATTTAATCTACACTTTTTTGACCTTTCCAAAAAACTTTTAGTATGTATTGCAAACTACCATAATTTTCATAGTTTTTATTACTTTTATTTCTATTATTACGCAGCATTACTAAATTCTTATTTAACTCTAAATCCATATTTAAAAACATAAATTAGTTTTACAACGTTATTTATATTATAAAGGGGCTTCCTCGAGCTAATGACGTCAATTGTGTACTTGTGACGCATTATTTTTTTCTTGTAATTTTTGTTATTTTATTATTTTTTATTTAATCTTTTAAATTATAAAGTTTTGTTTTATTTCGTTAGTGGAGTGGTAGTATTTTTTACCCAGGTAAGGGGGTTCCAAAGCAAAGAATAGCACTATCATTACCAATCACGTGGATCCTCCGTGGCACACATACAGCCCAACAACAGCGAAGTACACGTGTACTCCATGTTTACCCGCACGTTCAATTTTGGTCAAAGTGCATCTTGTTTTTAGGCTTTTGGATCTCATCAATGGTCAAATGTATAAAAATCATTTCATCATTTGCTTCTCATTGGAGTATTTTTTAACAAAACACCCCATACGGAAACAATCACAGCCGTCCAATCAAATCATTAACAAAACTGACCACCTTTGATCGAGGGATACCCACACGTGCAAGCATGCATGTGCAAGTGCAACCATTACCAAGAAAGTGGAGTAGGTCTGTAAGTCTGTTTGCCAGTCTTGCCTCATCGATATTCGTTTGAATTAGCAGTGGGGCCCTTGCATTTCTCGTACCATGTCACCGGCTGAGCTGGTCACCATGTTGTTTAATCGATGCTTCAAATCAGTATTACAGTTAATTAATTAATTAATCCATTAGCTCATAAAGTTTAAGCTAATGTTGCACGTGGTGGTCAAAGGAACATATATACAGAGATCCGTTACATAAGTTTGGTGGGGTGTAATTGTTTCTGTATGATGATTGGGAAAGAGTTATATACTACTCCTTCGGTCTTTTAATATAATTCGTTATAGGGAGTATTTTTATATTTTAAAATAAGAGATTTTATAATTTTAAGTAAGTATTAATTATTTAATTTTTAATATTACTTTAAGTAATAAAAATATAATTTTGGTTTTCTTATTATTTTTGGTCTAATAAATAACACTCTTTTTTTTAATACAAGAATAATATAGACAATTGATATTATATTTAATATTTTATAATTATTTCCTAAATATTTGTGCACAACTTTAAAACGACTTATATTAAGGCACAGAGACAATACAACATAATTATATGTGTTGCCATATGATGACTTAATCATAATTTAGTAAAAGAAGTATAGTACTACCTCCGTCCCATAATAAGTATTTTTTTAGCTTAAATCGCACATACCAATACACAAGTAAAAATGACTAAAAATACTCTTAATATACTTTCTTTGTTTTGTTTGAGCTGACTTTTTTTTTATTGTCTTTGGTCTCTCTTTCTCTTTCTTCAACCTTTCAACTTCCCAATAAATACGCAATAAATACCATTGGATGCATAAGGGCACATATAAAAAAATATTATAAAAATTGTATTAGAGTTTTAACACATCACTTATTTTGGAAAAAAATATTAAGCCTAAAAAAGCACTTATTGTGGGATGGAGGTAGTAGTATTTTTTATGAGTTTATTATGGAGTGGCTAATACCTACCTAATCATTTCATAAATGCAAATGATGATACCATGATTTTGTTTTCTGATGTGGTTTTGCATTGAATTAGCATTTAAAAATGAGTCATGTTACTATCACATAAAATAATTACATAACGCTCACATATTCATGCGTGACAGTATGTGATTTGTTGTTGACATGACCCACTTAACTCAACAGTAAATCACATACTGCCACCTCATTATTATGTGAGAGTTATATTGCTTGTTTTATGTGATAATAGCATTATTCTTTAAAAATACTGCATGGAATAATAGGCGGTTTTCCATGACATTTTATTTTCAACTTTAGAAATTTTAATAAGAGTCTAGTTATATATTGTGATAAATTTATGTCAAATGATAATTGTAATACATATAATTAGTAGGAATTATAAAAGTCAACATAAATATTTATAATACATATCATTTTCCTTTTAATAATAATTTAGTCTGCATTACACATTGTATGCGTTGTACATTGAAATTCAAAAATAAATGTGCCACACCACAGTGTTCAAAATTAATCTATTTTTTAAATTAAATAATTTCAATAATAGAATTGAACTCAAAATTAACATGACGATGTAGGTGAGTAGGTCACCCAATAAGGACCCAAAACTTTGGGTTGGGTTGATTAATTTGGGGAACCTAGTTTCTTTCTAGGTAAACAAACAAAAGAAGAGAAATGAAAGGATACATACAACAAAGTCAAAATAAGGAACACTACTTTTCACCTCCCAACAGAGTAGTTCACAAGTTGGGCCCGCCTCTTCTTGGACTATTAAGTCAATGGGCCTCTTCTAGGACTATTTATACTTTAAGCAGTTAAATCATGTTTATATAAGATATTATAATCCTAAGACTATTAAGCCATTTTATAATCCATAAAATAGTCTCAAGTCTAAATTTAAAAATAAACAATACACTTAAAATTAATAATCTTATCTCAAGTATAATATTTACAAACAAACATAGTCTTAATTTATATTATAATTAATTAATCCAAAGTTACAATCATCAAAAGAAAAGGCATAGCTTTAATTGATATTAGTTTTAGGGTCCTCTTAACATGTGCCCTAGGAGCACATGCTAAGCACACAGTTCAAGAGAATATTCTCTTGAATTGTGTGCATATTCTCTTGATTTTTGCATATGCACAAAGTTCAAGGGAATATACACACAATTCAAGAGAATATTCCCTTGAACTGTGTGCTTAGCACGTGCACTTAAGGCACATGTTAAGAAATTCCTTAGTTTTATGATGTGAATTCCTAAATGATCATTTTTTTATCTAAAACTTTAAAGTGTCTTGATCCGGTGGTTAGTTTCATATCTTGTATACTAAGAGGATGAGGTTTCAAATTTGGTGAATAATAAAAAGTTGAGTGCACGTGTTTAAATTATGTCACAACCTAACAAAAAACCCAAAAAAAAAAAAACAATTGGTACCACTCGACATGTCATTAGTATACCAAGAAAGGGAATGGAACAGTAATCCATAACTTTTTACAAACTTAGTTGCAGTGTCAATCATTTGATAAGCAACCTAAACATCAAAAGGATAGGGTAAAACATTATATTCTTGGGCTAAGTTCCAACCATGTCAATTTCATATGGTTTTATCTTCATCTAAGACCCAATTATAATAATTAAAGCAATTTAATTGATTAGGTATACTATTATAAGAATTAGATATGCTCTTATACAATAATTCCAACACTTAGACTCCAAATAGAGTATGAAATATTTGATCTTTGAAAAATCGTATTTGTATTTGCATCAAAGCATATATTATTTTTATCCGTGTTAAATTGAATATTATCCGTATTTGTTTATTTGTCAAAATTGAATACGAATACGGATATATGTATATTCATATTTGTTAATATTTGCATCCGTAATATCAATAAATATATATATGCGTGTGTAAATCTCTCATTTAATATTCATATATAGTATATGAACGTATAAACATCAATTGTCAATTGTAGATAGAGCGAATCGTTTCCCCCTCCTCACTACGTTTGTCTTCCCTCGGGGGAGGCCTTACCTTAGGTTTAACTCCTTACCTGTTTAATCAATTGAGTATACAACTTTTTATGATTTTTTATAATATACCACATAAAAAAATTCATATGGATATTATTATCTTCATCATTTCTAATTATTAGTTAGTAAAGTGAATATTCTTCCAGTTATTAATTTAATATTGTGCATGAATTATAAAAAATGAAACTTTTAAAATTTTAGTTTCAACGAATGCGGATACGGATACAGATACATATATTTGAATATTTGATATATATATATATATATATATATATTATATTATATTGTATATAACGGATATAGATAATATCCGTATTCGAATATTATCCGTTAAATACAAATACGAATATTAAAATTTTTTTTCAAATACGAATAAACATATATTCACATTCCAAATATTTGTTTAGAGTCCTACCGATGTCGTAACATGTGTCTCGAATTAGTAACATGTGACACTCAAAACCCTTAGGAATTATTCTTTATACCAATGTTAAATGGATTTATGAAAAGTTATGGCTCTTAGTAAGATTTAAATTCGCAATTTAACTATGTTTGTGAGTTTTGTATCAAAAAGAAAGAAAGGAATTTCTAAATTATTATTTTTTTTAAAAAAACTTTATCTTATCGTTTTTTCCTTTCCTCCAAAATAAAATTTACAAACAACAGTAAAAGCTTTTATTTTATTTTCTTAGTTTCAATGAATGGTGATGAATAGTAAAAGAGACGAACTATGCTTAAATCATTTTCATACAATTCATAGAGCTGTAAATTATTTATTTTTTTTAAATAGTTATTTAAAATCATTAAAAACACATGTGAATTTCTATACAAAATGAGACGATCCAGTAAAGAAGGTCAAGGACATGTCACACATGTACACTACCAATTCAGTATCTCCCCACTGGGTACTCCAACAAAAAGGATATTATATGTTATAGATGGATATTTTGAACATAATGATTTATATAAACTCTTTTTTTTTTTGTTGAAAATTTTATTTTAAAATATTAATTCATTATAAAAATATATCTTGTATCAGTATTAAGACCCTCATTTAATGTATCTCCTCCATATATCTTTTGCTCGACTCTCTGTCTATCTACATAAATACAATGTACTTATCTTCTCATGCTTGCGGCTTCATGTGGACTATCTTTAACAAAATACTAGTAATACAATATTATTATTTTGTTACGTACCATTTCAATATTGGCCTATTTAGTATTTTAATTAATTCCAAGAATACATTTAGAAATATAATATTTTTAAAAATTGTCGTTTAAAATAAATATATTTCAAATTTTGACAAAAGGGAGTAGCATTCTCTATGTACCACACGCACTAAAAAAAAACCCTCCGAAATGTACAAATATGCAAAATAATATTTTGCTCATAGTATTGGTAATGAAAAAACTACTATATAACTTACTTACCACACCCCTCCAAGGCACCAAAACACATTATATTTATGTACTCTCTCTGTCCCTAATTATTTGACGTTTTAGAGATGGACACAAGAATTAAGATAATGATTGAAAAATATTAAATATAGTACTCAATTGTCTATAATACCCTTAAATCTTTTGTTGGGATAAAGAGAGTTTTGTTGGGATAAGGAGAGAGAAAAAGAGAAAGAGTTTAAAGTATCAAAAAAAATAGACAGAGTAATGAAGGGTAATATTGAAAAAATTGTCATTAATTCTCTTAAATTTAAACAAACGTCAACTAATTAAAGACAAATAAAAAACTCTAAAACGTCAAATAATTAGGAACGGAGGGAGTACTTATTAACAGTTCTTATCAATAAAGCTATTACAACTTACGCTGCCCTTGAGGTTAATTTAATCTCATTTTAAGTAAATCTTGTTTTATTTATATTTAATTATTAAAAAATGAGTCATATTTAACATTTTATTTTATTATATACAACTATACAAGCACCTTTGCTTCTTTTTTAAGATGCATATAATTATGAACTAGAGCTGGATAATGTATCTATGGATTGTCACTAGCAAATTTATGAGTTTCAAATATTATTTTGGGGGATAATATTTTATTTATATTTTGTTTACATATTATATATATATATATATATATATATATATATATATTACTATTAAGAGTAAATAAAATAGAATAATTTATGAATTAATACCTAAATATATAATTAAGGGGATTCTTATTTCTCTCTAAGATCTATACATGTATCTATATTCATTTCCTCTGTACTTCCATCCATTCTCACAGTCACGTGTGCGAAGCTCCTGGATACACATACACACTTCAATCTAAATCCAACAAAACCCAAAATTTCTCTACCTCCGTCAAACCCCAATCCCTAATTACCCTATCGGATCATGCAAATTTCCCTTTCGCTCTATATTACTCCGATAAAATCGATTCTATAAAATTCTCTGAACTCAAAGGCACCCGGTTCGATTTCGGAGAAATGACCCGCCGCTGCTCGCATTGCAGCCTTAATGGTCACAACTCGCGAACCTGTCCGAACCGGGGCGTGAAGATCTTTGGGGTTAGATTGACTGATGGGTTGATCCGTAAAAGTGCCAGTATGGGTAACTTGACCCATTATACCGGATCCAATAACGCCACACTCCGGAACGGCCACGAATCTCCTGGCGACACCCCTGATCACGGTGGCGCCGCCGCCGATGGCTATGCATCTGAGGATTTTGTTGATGGCTCGTCATCTAGTCGAGAGAGAAAGAAAGGTTCAATCTTGGGCACTTGAATGTGATTTTTAATTTTTTTTTTGATGTTTTGTTTGTTTTATTTTTTTATAACGATTTTGTGTTTTATGTATTAAGTTCTAATTTAGCTTTAGCCTTGGATTGGGTTAATTAAGTGATGAAAGGAGTTATTTGCCAAAAATAATCAACTGAAAATCGGAATACAGAGTAGTTTTTTTTTTTGGGAGTTTTCAAAGAGTACATTCATTTACTTGTGATCATATTTGTTAATCTCATTTTTATTTTTTGTTTTGTTTTTGTGTAGTTTTCATTGGGAACAGTTTACTTATTTGTTGTTCTCAGAAAGTTATTTACTAGAAGTTGGCTTGCTTTTCAAGTTGATGAAATTGTATTCCCCTTTTATTCTGCTAATGTTTAAACATACGGATGATGCTTTGCAATGTGTGAAGCTTTGAATTGCGATTATTTTGGAGCTCCCAAGTCATTTGTAACAACTACGATGGTTGGTGAAAAATGATATAAGGCCCTGAGATAGTAACTATACTTGGTGAACAATGGTATAAGGCCCTGAGGTAGTACTATACTATCATTTTAAGTTTTGATTCTATGATGAGGTTAATATTAATATGGGTTCAGAGACATTATTTTAGTGGAGTAGATGGCTAATAATATGGTAGGGGTGAAGAAATAATGATGGCTAATAATATGGTTGGTGTGAAGAATTAAAGATGTGTGCTTTGACCTGTTTTGGCCTTGGTTCCTAAAAGCAGCATTTTTATTATACTTGGTCTTTAATACAAAAATTATTTTAAATCCATTTGTTGTATATTTGCATCAATCCTACAAAAAAGGTAATGGCAAACATTGTTAAGCATTCTTACATACCAATAATAATTTTGTTGCATTGGGATATTCTGATGACATTTGGAGCCTCATTCAGCTGCTAAGTTTCCATGCAATGATATAGGGACATGTCATTTGAGAAGCTGCAATATTACTTCTAGTTTTATCATTTTGAATTGCTTTGAGTTGTTTTACCCAACAATATATGCCTTTATTCTTTTTTGAAATGGTTTTAATTTTTTTTTTTTTGCAGGTGTTCCGTGGACTGAAGAGGAGCATAGGACGTTCTTACTTGGTTTACATAAGCTTGGCAAAGGTGACTGGCGTGGAATAGCTCGCAATTATGTAATTTCAAGAACACCCACTCAGGTGGCCAGTCATGCCCAAAAATATTTCATCAGGCAAAGCAATATGTCTAGGAGAAAGCGAAGGTCGAGCCTGTTTGATATTGTTGCTGGTGAAGTAAGTCATTTTCTCTCTATATTTTTGCATATGATGTGACTCTTGAGCATCCTTATATACACCATGTAGTGTAAAGGAGATGTTTTACGGGCATGTAACAACTCTTCAACATGTCTTGCCACTTGCCAGTCACCACTGCTTGTTTCTGACAGCATATATAATTATTTATTGGATATACCAATCTCCTTTATAATAAAATTATGGAATGTTGACATACCTGAGCAACATAAATACAAAGAGATTATCCCCTTTCTCAATCGTTTTCAATCTGGGTATAAATATCAACTACTTACCGTAGTTATTGTCGAATTCAGCAGTATCCATATTTCTCTATACTAGATTCCGAGCCAAACTGGTCCTAGCCTTCAAGTTTCTTATAGTCTTTGTTGTCTCTTAACCAATCCTGTAGCCGGTGTAATATTTAGGTGCATGCAAATTAGTAGTTTATAAGTATGTGCTTTATTGTGTATGCAAGTATGTACATATATATATTGTTTCTTATTGTCCTCTTGTCTTTCCTTGGATCCTATAGTCAGTCGAAACTCCAATGGTGTCACGGGATTTCTTTTCCATCAATCCTTCACAAGCCGAGAACAAAATTGATCCATTGCCAGCTCCTGCTGTTGAAGAGGAATGTGAGTCCATGGAATCTGCCAACTCTAATGATGGTGAACCTCCCCCTCCAAAACCACAGAACTCACAATATTGTTATCCAGTTGTCTATCCTGCTTATATCTCTCCGTTTGTCCCATTCTCCTTCCCATTTTGGTCGGGATGCAGCTCAGAACCAGCTAAAACAGAGAGTCACGAGGTGCTTAAGCCAACGGCAATGCATTCCAAGAGCCCAATTAATGTTGATGAGCTGGTTGGCATGTCAAAACTCAGCTTAGGGGAATCCATTTGCAATGCTGGACCTTCCTCTCTCTCAGTAAAGCTACTTGAAGGTTCTAGTAGGCAGTCAGCTTTCCATGCTAATCCTGCGTCTGGTAGTTCAGGCATGACCTCGGCCAATAGTCCTATCCATGCAGTTTAGAACTGTAGACCGGAAATTAGCTCAGTTCTGAATCTTCTGATGAGCTTTACAAAAAATTCCTGTTAATACAAAGACAATAATTTGTAGTCTGGCTTAAGGTTTGTTATATTTTATTGGTTGGATGTTACGGGATATTCGAGTTTCCCGTAAAACTCCATAAATTAGAGGCAGAAGAAAGCAGATATTTAGAGAGAGAAAGCTATAATTTGGTTAGATTCGTTGATACCCATAATTAGATACATTCAGGTGTTTAAAAGAACGGAAAAATACAATATAACTAGAGAATCTATCAAGCCAATCATTTTGAACTCTTAATCCTAGCCCTTCATTCCTAACCAGTACCCACTTTAATTAGACTAGGACTATATTCTGTAACACTACTCGCCACTCCACAACTTATTATTTAAACAACTTATTATTGATAACTAATTTATTCAAAGAGCTTATTAGTCCTTATTATTGATAAACAACTTATTGATTCAATATAAAAAGATACATTGATTCAATATCATATAATAACAATCAGCCACACTTGCACTAAATAAAATCATAAACAAGTTCTCTAAATATAAAAAAATATTAAATTAAATATTAGTTCTTTATAATCTTAAATTAAATATTTTCATATTTTTTACTTTCATATGATTAAATTGTTAAGTGAAACGCATTTGAAATAATATCACACACACACACATATATATATATAGCCCATACATAAGCACATTCAAAGTTTCTCTCGTTTAAAGCCCATACATTTTTTTCATACAAATCTTATTCTACCCTAACCCTTCTTTATCTTCATCTCTCTCTCTATAAAAATAAAACCCCACCTAGGCCGCCTTGGTTATTGAAAGCCAGCCAGCACTGCACCTATAGTTTTCTGCTTCTTTTGCAGGTCCAGAGAACTAACACCAACCAAACAGTAGTAGTGCCATAGACATCACGCAGCTATTTGACAAAGATAGTTTCATATAATTAAAGCCCCCACCACCGGCCCCAAAAACCTTACACCTTAATCAAGTTAATCAGCCTCCCCCCAATCGAGGCGGTGGCTGATGATGTTCTTTGGTCGCCAGAGTAGCCATGGTATGGTTTTGTGTTTCGTAGATGAGGACTATCCAGAGGCCAGAGTAGCCATGGTATGGTTTACCGATACCGAACCGGTTTTAATATATACACGTGGTTCCAGATGATGATCCCACGTATCAGGTTTCAATACCTGCTTTTTCTTTTACTAATTTCCCCCCTTTTTGTGCCTACCCCAACTTGTTTCGTAGCAAACAAGTCACGAGTTTATATTATTTTCCTCAGATTTTCCAGTCCATTGATTCATCATCTGTAAAGGAATTTCCCAAAACCGTTGATGTTGCTCTGGACCAGGTTTGTAAATGAACAGTTTTATCCTTTTAATTCCATTTAAACATTCATGCATGGCTTGTTTTCTCTTTTTTTTTAGTTATTTAATTATTCTATTGCTTCGATGTGTGGTCTGTGTATGGAGTAAAGGTTGGTATTGGTTTCTAGACACTAGAAGTAAGAGGACTTCTAATTGACATTATTGTTAATGATACTCCGTGCTAACCAAAGTTTGCTGTTTCCTTGACATTTATTTACTGCAGAATATTATCTCTGCAAAAAGTCAGGCAATAGACAAAAGCATTCAAACAGCATATATCCTAGCAATCAGCTCAGCTCAGCTCAGCATTGCATATATATTAAAAATCAATATTTTATTGGACCATCTTACTCGTGGCCAGGTTACAAAGGCGCAGGTAAAAATTACTTTTGTTTTTTACACCTTCAAATTTTACTACTCAAATGTTCTCCGTCAGTTGGGCCATGAAGAATATTTTGGTAGATTATAGAAAATCTTTTATGATAGTTATTCCAGGTCTGATTATGTCTTAACTGGGAATATAATTCCAATGGTTTGCATTACATGAATTGTTGTCCAATTTCGCAATTAGTAAACACGTTAAGTGTACACGGTCGACAAGTAATATAATGATAAAAAAGTTGTCGATCCCACGAGGAATTATCACTAATATTTACCAATTACCAAAATTATATCAAATTAACCTTATCTAAACAAATGATTTAGGATTATAAAATAGAAATTATTTAAACTAAAATTTAAGTTACTGAACAAAGATTATTAATATGAGATTATGATGTTAAGATTACAATTTTCCCCAACGCTTCATCTAAATCTCTTCACTCTCCCTTTTAATTAAATAATCATTACAAATCGTTAATGAGAATTCAAAATTATTTATAAGCCTCTTCCAAAGAACATATAAAAATATCCCTTGTAATTAAATCACTATATTCCTATGTGAAATAAATTAGAACAGATTCATTAAACTCAGATTTTCCCAACAGTTACATGCAACATATAGGTATATTCTTATCATATACACAATTCACGTTATTCAATCCTAAGAAAAATAAGCTAGATGAATGTTATCCTATTCACATCTAAACCCTATCAGATTCATATTTCTGGTTCGACCGTAGCTATAGCTCGTCGCCTTTTCCTCGATTTTTAGTAGTGATATGGCTACGATTACATATGACAAGGAAACCACACATTTGTATGAAGGTATTTGGACACAACTGCCCTAATGAAATTCCTGTAACACCTAACATTTCGAAATAAAAAGGGTGCAAGGGAAAGGGAAGACCACAATGAAAAGCCCCACGAGAAATCCCAATCCAAATTCCCTATTAACTGACCTAGGAATAAAATTTTCATAACCAGCAGGAAAATGGAAGTCATCCATGATTCTACTTGCAATCGGATAGGTGAGGGCTAAAGGAAAGTTGCAACGAGAAAAATTAGAAACATCGGCATAATACACATCTGTATCGAACTTCCCCTCCCCTTAAAAAGTTGGATACGATCCACTACTTAAAGATAAACAGTCTCATCAATAGTAGCCTTAGAATCGTTGGAGTTAGAGGTACTAGTTTCATGGTGTGAACGCCTGAAGCTACTTTGTAAAGGGATCTCTTCAACTTCTTCTAAGAGTTCATTAGAAGAATCTACATATATTGAGGGTACAAAACGACGTTGGAAGAATAACAGGAATAGAATTATAAAGCAAAAATAGTGTAAAAATGATGAAAAGGTGGCAACAAGAAATGGCCCTAAACGCTGATTCTGTGGAAAAACTAGAATCACTAAATTGTGGAGAAAGGAAAGTGCTTGGATTAAAATAAAGAAGACAAAAAAGTATTCAAATGTAAGGAACCGCGATTTATATTGCTAAAATAGACGGTTGAGATGAAAGAAATCGAACAGTTGTAGAACTTTTTGCAATTGCCAAGAAGACGGATAGTCGCGCGTACCTTAAAATTCAGCCCCACGTGTGCTAACATAGGTTACCACTGATAAACCATCACATCCACATTTAATGTAGGGTGAAGAGTAGGCGTTTCCTTAACCCATCATATCAATAAACCCCCAACATCGCATGTTCGCACTCATCTACTCCTTCAACCCATTAAAATGAGTTAAAGTTCTCCTTCAACCAGTTAAAATGAGTTAAAGTTGTGGGGGTATTGTTCGGATATACTAGCTTCCAGAATAGATATCTCATGTCTTCGGGCCTGAACATGGCTTTCGAGTCTTCGACACAGAAGCCCTTCACATGAGTATATGGTGAGGAGACAAACGAGGTCGGGAGGAAAGACGACCCCACCCTTTATCCCCTTAAACTTACCTCTTCTGGATGAAAGACAAAGTTCCTCCCATCAATATTTGGCAGTGGTCCTGAAGAAACAATGTCAAAAGAATTTTCACGATCGTATCAGCCTTCTAAAAGGTTGTTAGAGAGGTGCTTTACTTTTTCGACAAGTAAAGACATTCATTATATGTGAGTATACCGCCCTAACCAATAAGAAGATGACACGTCATCACTAAGGAGCGAGCGCAAGGCATGCGACTGACCTAAGCAGGTACCTATAATCAAAACCACATAAATATTATTGCCAACAACTTGGAGGGAAGAAAAAGAGCTGTGTGCAGGAAGGAGGAAAAAAACGAAAAAGCCCTGTGTTGGGATTGACACATCATCACTGAGGAGCAAGCGCAAAGCATTTGACTAACCTAAGCAGGTACCTATAAATATTGATGATATCTCTGACACCTCTCTAGCACTCCGTTGCATATTTCCGACATAAGGTTTGATTTATAGGTCTAATCGACAGTTCAAATTAGTAACGTGACACTAAGAAACATTTGAGGCACATCAAGTTCAAAAGTTGTGGTGAATATCAAAATGTAGCTGAGTTGCGCCTTGCAAAGACTTCAAGTTGGAGAATATCAATTTGGTATCCAATGATCCCATGGTACAAGTAACATTATCGTGTTCTAATGTCAACGGTTAATCAATTGGAACACAAAAGCCTCCAGGATGTCTATAGCCAGTCATTAATTTCTGTCACATGATAGTCGAAAATTGTTATTTTGACTAAAAAATATTAATATTTTTAATATTTTGTGTTGGTATCAATTTTCTATTTAGTATTATAAGTACTACTTCCTTGGTGCTTTTTTTAACATGTGTGATTATTTTGGGTTTGAAATTAATTTTATGGTGATTTTAGTTGATGTGGAATTTGGATGAAATCCAGTTAAAGTCTATTAAAACATTTTTAGCTTTACTTGGTGGAATATTAGGTAATTATTACCCATTTATCTTAAATTATCCGTATTTTGGACTATTTGTACCCTTATTAAGAAATTGTAATTATTATTTGTACAATTATAACTGTACAAATGGTCAAAAGTACGGATAATTTAAGATAAAGGGAGTAATAATTACATAATATTCCAACAAATAAAGCTAAGAATGTTTTAATAGACTTCAACTGGATTTCATCCAACAAAATAATCGCACATGTTAACTAAAGCCCCAAGAAAGTAGGACTTATAATATTAAATAAAAAATTTATACTAACACAAAACATTAAAAATATTAATTTTTTTTAGTGAAAATAACAATTTTCGACTAACATGTGGCAGAAATTAATGACCGACTATAAACATTTTGGAGACTTTTATGTTACGTTTGATTGATCGTTGACATTAGAACACGATGATGTTACTTGTACCCTGGGCTCATTGGATACCAAATTGATATTCTCCAACTTGAAGTCTTTGCAAGGTGCAACTCCGTTACATTTTGATATTCACCGCAACTTTTAAACTTGATGTGCGTCAAATGTTTCTTAGTGTCACGTTGCTAATTTGAATTGTCGATTAGTGTCACGTTGCTAATTTGAACTGTCGATTAGGCCTGTAAATCAAACGTTATCGGAGGGCTACAGAGGTTTCAGAGAGATTATCGTTATTTATAGGTACATGCTTGCTTAGGTCAGTCACATGGCTCAATGGCTTTTTCATTTTTTTTGCTCCTTCCCGCACGCATAACTCTCTTCTTCCCTCCTAACCCTTTTTTCACTCTCTCTTTCTTGCCATCTTTCTTGCCCTGTTGGGTAAAATCTGGTCAGTCACATGGTTGCTCTCTAGCCCTCCGTTGCATATTTTCGAGCATAACGTTTGACTTATAGGCCCAATCGACAGTTCAAATTAGCAACGAGACACTAAGAAACATTCGACGCACATCAAGTTCAAAAGTTGCGGTGAATATCAAAATGTAGCGGAGTTGAACCTTACAAAGACTTCAAGATGGAGAATATCAATTTGGTATACAATTAACCTAGCTAGTCATTAATTTCTACCACATGATTGTCGAAAATTGTTATTTTCACTAAGAAAAATTAATATTTTTAATGTTTTGTGTTGGTATCAATTTTCTATTTAGTATTATAAATACTACTTCCTAGGTGCTTTTTTTAACATTGATTATTTAGTATTATAAGTATTACTTTTGAACTTGATGTGCGTCAAATGTTTCTTAGTGTCACGTTACTAATTTGAACTGTCGATTGGGCCTATAAATCAAACGTTATGCTCGGAAATATGCAACAGGTTTCAGAGAGATTATCGTTATTTATAGGTACCTGCTGAGGTCAGTAACATGGCTCAATGATTTTTTTCATTTTTTTGCTCCCGCACGCACAACTCTCTTCTTCTCTCCTTTTTTTCACCCTCTCTTCCTTGCCATCTGTTGGGTAAAATCTGGTCAGTCACATGGTTGCTCTCTAGCCCTCCGTTGCATATTTTTGAGCATAACGCTTGATTTATAAGCCCAATTGACAGTTCAAATTAGCAATGTGACACTAAGAAACATTTGACACACATCAAGTTCAAAAGTTGCGGTGAATATCAAAATTTAGCAGAGTTGCACCTTGCAAAGACTTCAAGTTGAAAAATATCAATTTGGTATCCAATGAGCCCAGGGTACAAGTAACATCATCGTGTTCTAATGTCAACGATCAATCAATCGTAACACAAAAGCCTCCAGGATATCTATAGTCAGTCATTAATTTTTGCCACAAGATAGTCGAAAATTGTTGTTTTCACTAAGAAAAATTAATATTTTTAATGTTTTGTGTTAGTATCAATTTTCTATTTAGTATTATAAGTACTACTCTTTTGGTGCTTTTTTTAACATGTGTGATTATTTTGGGTTCAGAATTAATTTTATGGTGATTTTAGTGGATTTGGAATTTGGATGAAATCCAGTTGAAGTCTATTAAAATATTTTTAGCTTTACTTGGTGGAGGTCAAAAGTACGGATAATTTAAGATAAAATGAGTAATAAGTACATAATATTCCAACAAATAAAGCTAAGAATGTTTTAATAGACTTCAACTGGATTTCATCCAAATTCTACATCCATTAAAATCACCATAAAGTTAAATCCGAACCCAAAATAATCGCACATGTTAAATAAAGTCCCAAGAAGGTTGGTCTTATAATATTAAATAGAAAATTGATACTAACACAACACATTAAAATTATTAATTTTTCTTAGTGAAAATAACAATTTTCGATTATTATGTAGCAGAGTTTAATGACTGGCTATAGACATTTTGGAGGCTTTTGTGTTACGATTTTGGAGACATTAGAACGCATGTTACTTGTACCCTGAGCTCATTGGATACCAAATTGATATTCTCCAACTTGAAGTCTTTGCAAGGTGCAACTCCGTTACATTTTGATATTCACCGCAACTTTTGAACTTGATGTGCATCAAATGTTTCTTAGTGTCACGTTGCTAATTTGAACTGTCGATTGGGCCTATAAATCAAACGTTATGCTCGAAAATATGCAACGAAGGGCTAGAGAGGTTATTAGACTTATCGTTATTTATAGGTACCTGCTTAGGTCAGTCACATGGCTCAATGATTTTTTCATTTTTTTTGCTCCTTCCCGTACGCACAACTCTCTCCTTCCCCTTTTTTCACCCTCTCTTCCTTTGCCATCTGTTGGGTAAAATCTGGTCAGTCACATGGTGCGACAGTTCAAATTAGCAACGTGACACTAAGAAACATTTGATGCACATCAAGTTCAAAAGTTGCGGTGAATATCAAAATGTAGCGGAGTTGCACCTTGCAAAGACTTCAAGTTGGAAAATATCAATTTGGTATCCAATGAGCCCAGGGTACTAGTAACATTATCGTATTCTAATGTTAACAATCAATTGTAACACAAAAGCCTTCAGGTTGTCTATAGCCAGTCATTAATTTCTGCAACATGATAGTCGAAAATTGTTATTTTCACTAAGAAAAATTGATATTTTTAATGTTTTGTGTTGTATCAATTTTCTATTTAGTATTATAAGTACTACTTCCTTGGTTCTTTTTTTAACATGTGATTATTTTGGGTTCGGAATTAATTTTATGGTGATTTTAGTGGATGTGGACTTTGGATGAAATCCAATTGAAGTCTATTAAAATATTTTTAGCTATACTTGGTGGAAGTCAAAAGTACGGATAATTTAAGATAAAAGGAGTAATAATTACATAATATTCCAGCAAATAAAGCTAAGAATGTTTTAATAGACTTCAATTGGATTTCATCCAAATTCTACATCCATTAAAATCACTATAAAGTTAAATCCGAACCCAAAATAATCGCACATCTTAAATAAAGACCCAAGAAAGTAGGACTTATAATATTAAATAGAAAATTGATATTAATTTTTCTTAGTGAAAATAACAATTTTTGATTATCATGTAGCAAAAATTAATGACTGGCTATAGACATTTTGGAGTCTTGTGTTACATTTTTGGAGACATTAGAACACGATGATGTTATTTGTACCCTGGGCTCATTGGATACCAAATTGATATTCTCTAACTTGAAGTCTTTGCAAGGTGCAACTCCGCTATATTTTGATATTCACCGCAACTTTTGAACTTGATGTGCGTCAAATGTGAACTTGATGTGCGTCAAATGTTTCTTAGTGTCACGTTGCTAATTTGAACTGTCTATTGGGCCTATAAATCAAACGTTATGCTCGAAAATATAACGGAGGGCTAGACAGGTTTCAGAGAGATTATCGTTATTTATAGGTACCTGCTTAGGTCTGTCACATATCAAGGGCTTTTTCATTTTTTTTCTCCTTCCCGCACGCACAACTCTCTTCTTCCCTCCTTCCCCTTTTTTCACCCTCTCTTCCTTGCCATCTGTTGGGTAAAATCTAGTTACATACAACACGCAAGTATACGTGGTCAACAAGTAATAAAGTGAAAGTAGAGTATCGTTCCCACGAGGAATTATTTAATAAAAATCATCAAGTACTAACCTGTAATCAACTTAATCGTATTTAAACATATAATTTCAAGTTTGTGAATTAACAATATATAATTAAACTACTACTAAATACCACTAGTTTAAAATAAGATTACGGAGATTTAAGATCACAACTTTAATTTTTGCTTCATTTAAATTATTACACTGCTTATCAATTATGCTCACTATTCTGAATTGTTAATCAAGAACACATAAATAAATATGACCATCTCTCAATGCATCATACTCAAATCAACTTAAATCCACAGATGATAGAATTAAGAACACTCTAATTAACTAATTCACTATATCTCTATGTGAATTACAATTAAAGAGGATTTAAAAATCAAGTTCTTTATCAGATTACATGCGATGTATAGGTATATCTCTATCTTAGACATAAATCATGTATTACAATGCCATGCAGAAAACACAATCACATGCTATTATGAACAGATCTAAATTTAAAATCTCTCTCTCGAGTTCATATAAATTATCACAGTAATTGGTAGCTAGAAAATTAAACAATTAAGCCCAAATCACAACAGATAATCCCTAAAATAAATCGCAATTATCAATAGAGAAGCATATTAAAATAAACTAAGCAATAAGATCCATTGAAATCTTAAACAAGATATTTAGTTCATAATTATTGAATTAAAACCAAGAATCCACAACTGAATAAACATTCAAGAAACAAAAGTAGAAGATATAGAAGAGAATAGAATCTGTAGACGAAATCTTTGAGTCTCCCCTTCAGCTCCTGCAATAAATCCTTCGCGCTCCCTCAATTGCTTCAATCTTCAAATCTAATGAAAACTAGGGTTTTTCTAATCTAATCTAATCTAATCTAATAGAATGGAATTTACTCTGTTAATCCTTGTGTATTCTTCTCTTTTTATAGCCCTCTGATGATCCTTCTCCAAATCAACTCTTCAGAATCATTTCCCGAATCAACTTCTGAAAATCAGCATTTTTTCCCCGACAAGCCCACCCCGGCGGGCTTTTTGTACTAGAAAATCCCGCCCCGGCGGGTGAATAGTAACTCAAATTACAAAAATGTCATTAAGCTCCATTTTTCATGTTTTGACCCTCCGAAGCTGTTTCCTACAACACAAACACAAACGCAAGTAAAATAACACTAAAAATACTTAAAGTTAACAAAGAATTAAGCCTAAAAGGTGTCCGATTCGTAGGTATAAAACCCACTCATCACCATCCCTGGCCTCGTCTCCTCTCTCTCTCTCTTTGGCCTCTCCTCTCCCTGGCCTAGGGCTTAATTTCTGGTGGCAAAGAAATCTGCTGGCGACAACTTCAATCTAGGGCTTAATGGGTGAATATTCTTGTCTTAGTTTTAGAGAGTTTTAAGGGAGAGAAATAAAGTGATGTACGTGGCGCCTCCGCCCAAGAGCTCCGATGACTCCAGCGACCTTCCAACTTATCAGACATGGAAAGGCACCAATGTAAGTCCTCTCTGTCTATATATATGTATATATCCTCCTGTGCATGCGTTTAGGGTTCCTATTTGTGAGATTGATCTTTGTTTGTATTTATAAACTCCAGAGATAGTGTAATTGTAGAAGATCGGATATGTAAGATCCAATTCATTTGATGATAACACCACCCTTTTTGTTTGTTTTTCATTTGGATCTTTGTATCTTGTTGAATAAGATAATTCAGGAGTTACCATTTTTTAAATTTGTTTTCCCCTTTGATTTAAGCTTACAAAATTCTGGGTTTTGTTTGTGGTTCACTTGGTTACCATTGTGGTAATTTGGTTTTTTTTTTTTAAATTTAAAGATCTCCAATAATACTTAATTGAACTTTGTGGATTAGGATATCGTAGAGGTTCAGATTGACATGTTGCTAAGCTTTGATTCAATGATTCAGTTCTCACTAGCAACATAAACTGCCAATGAATTAATAATCAATTTAAGTTGCAAGTGAGTTATCACATTTAAAACTTACTCTACATTTTGGCACCAAACTGATGCTAACTGTCACTATGAGGAAATCTAGTTATTACCTGAGAAAGAGGTACTTTGTTATTACAAGCAAAGAACAGCAACTTTCGCTTTGAAATGACATTCAGGAAAGTTTGCTTAAAGATTGTACTTTTTATACCATTATTCATTTATAACTGCAACCAGAAGGAAAGGTTTGAACACCAATCATTAGAAAAGAATAAAAGAGAGATTGTTATAGGATGACGTTTAAACACCAGCTTATTACACGGATTCCTTGTCACGGATTTATGCCTAAAAGCCGGGGTTCAGTGGCATGCATCGGAGCCGGTTCAGCAACCCATGGCTATTATTGATCATCCTACCATTGAGAAATACAGAGTCTGGGAAATACAGAGTCTGGGAGGGAGCACGGTCACACCCCCGGGTAGAGGGATACATCATGATCCGACCCCATCACCACCAGTAACAGATGAGCCAATGACCGAAGAGGCCGAAGCAGAGCCGTCTACTACTTTTCAGAGACAAATTCAACGACAGAATTTACGACTTGCTCAATGCCAGGCAACAATGCATGACTACAACATTGGAGCATTCACAGCACTGGCGGATGCCTTCTCCCGGTTCAGCCCAAATTTTGGTCCAATCCAGCTGCCCATTCCACCAGTTCTTCCTGCATATCCCCCTTCGGATGACGAAGGTCACCACGGCGAGCGTTGACTCGTCTCTCAGGGAAGTCCTCGCGCTTAATTTCTTTTTTTTTTTCATGTAATGAGGACATTACTTGAGTTAAGTTTAGGGGGGGTTAGTAGTTTTAGTTAGTTTGTTTTCTGTGAATTCATAATATGTGGTTTTAAAGTAGGATGCATGAGTAGTCGTTAATTTGCATTAGCTTCATCCAATCGCATATATATAAAAAATAATAAAAAATATTCATTGGGCATTCACGTAGGATTTGTGTTAGTAGAAGCATGCATATAGCATCTTGCATTAAGATTGAGCATGTATGCCTTGGTACTTTTAAGTAATGGCCGATGATGAGACTGGTTTACCCTTTACTTGCATAAAATTGACTATCATGTGTTGAGTAGTCTTACACATAGGAACCTCATAGCTTTACTCTGGCTTTATTCCACTTTCAAGCACACCAACTGACTATCAGTAGCGATTAGGGAATTTATGTGTGATAGATCATGGGTATTCACTTGATCACTGTTTGAAATTAAGCATTGGCCTATACATAAGTTTGGGGGAATCTTGGTTCAAAATATATATAAAAAAAAACATGAAAAAACAGAAAAATAGTTACGTATGGAATAAAAACTGGCTTAGTTCAACTTCGTGGCCTTTGTTATTCGGACAAGTAAGCTATAGGGGATGTCTCTACACCCAGCGCCCTAAAGCCTTCGGGTTTGGGAGTCGTTGGTCGAAAGTTCGTTACACGGGTAACATTGAAAAGCCTAAGGGAGTTGGACATTGCACAAGTCAGACATGAGAAATAATTGGCGGTATGGAGCATTAAAATGCACCCGCAATGCATGAGAACTTAACGCTTCATATTCTATTGCTTATTAACCTGATTTCCCTAGTACTTATGTGGATGCCATGTTTGGTTGAAAATTTGTAGAAAGGGTGAGTGTGTGCATGAATTTGATTACATAAATGATTTTGAAACTGCTGATACAATGTTGGACACACACACACACAGGAAGAGGCTAGAGTTGTGTTAGTGAGGTGGGAATGTGAGAAGTTAAAAGTATACATGATGTGATATTGATTGCAAGTTAGGTGTTTATCTCTGAGATGTATGACTTATCTAATTACCATGGTTGTTGGTTGATCTCTCTCGTTAGTTGCATTCATTTTGTTAGTTTGTTTAGCATAGTTATGTTTGCTTGAGGACAAGCAATGGGTGGGCCACTGAGCCTAATGATTATAACTTATCACAATCATACACATCATTTTGTATCCTACTTTAGTCACCATGTCACTATGCAGAAACTATTTTGATTCTTCCTTGCATTGGTTTCACTTCATAATTTGTGGCAGCTTTGCTGTAGCTATTTTCTTTGGAGATATGTTAATAATATGTGTGGATGTCTTCCTTTTCAAACTATAGTGCTCTGTTGTATAAATTATTAGTTTGATAGATACTTTCATCATCTGTATGTTATTTCGGTCCAGTTAAAGGTTTAAAATTTGTTTGGATACTTCCTTAAGTGTTATTCCCAAGTTGCCTTCTTCCTTTTTCTTTTTCTTTTTTTCTTTTTGCTGATGTCAATTTCTTTGTTCTATGACATGTTGAATACAAGCTCAGATGATCTGCCATTATGGGGTATGCATTCCTGAAACTCTTTAGTTCTTAAGAGTCTGGTTTGGGATTTTTTGCTTTAATATGTCGTCTTTTCAATCATATAGGTTTTGTTGGTGAGCTGCATCTCGATAGGAACAGTGATAACAACAAGCACGTGCTTTACACTCAGAATATCTTTGTACAGTACAACAAAGATTAGGTTAAACTCCAGGATGCCTTTGCAACAGTTTCTTTCTGTTTCCCTGTTGCTAATACCAAAAATTCCTTTTCTTGCAGATTATTCATGTTAACCTTACTCAAGAGAACCCGAAACCTTTGGAAGCAGGGAAAACATTGGAAATGACATTATGTAAAATGGGATCCAACTAATATCACTTTTGCTCATCGTTTCGATGTTTACCTGGATTATTTTTTGAGCATCAGGTGAATCTCGATTCTTAGAATTTGTCCTTTTAAGGGTCAAATAAAAGCCTTGATGTTAGAATTACATTGAATAAAGTTGCTTGTTATAATTCTATTTTTATTTTGTTTCTGTAAAAAAGCCTCGGTGGTTTGCAAATTCAACTTTTATAGCATGGGATCGTCCGATACTAACCTGAAATTTAATGGTGTCAAGTTTCAAGGGAATTCCTTTTGGTATCTGCTATTTTACAGTACATTTGAGTGCTTGATCAGGATTTAATAGACTTTCTTATGGATGTTTTTTTCTTTTATGCAGATTCATTGGTTCTCTATTTTCAATTCATTTATGATGGTTATCTTCCTCACGGGTCTGGTATCAATGACCAACTCTTAGAAATGACAACAGTAGTTACTTATTTGAAGCTGAAACCTGAAAGAGTAGCAGTTTGTACTGAAGGATATGGACGAGTGGAAGAGAATGTATGCTGTATTAATTAGTTGTACTCTTAGAAATGACAACAGTAGTTGCTTATTTGAAGCTGAAACCTGAAATAGTAGCAGTCTGTACTAAAGGAAATGGACAAGCGGAAGAGAATATATGCTGTATTAATTAGTTGTACCCTAGTTGGGTTGTTATATGTGTGCTGAATACCAGCCACTTCATGTCTTTGTTTAAATGAAAATTTATTATTTTCAATTACTGCAAGTAGTCGTCTTATGTTACCATGAGCTTCGTTGGGAAAACGGTGAAGAGCACTAGACTGAGCAAAAAACGGATAAAATCGAATAATCGAACATAACCGAATTTTTTTAATCGAATTATTTTGGTTATTGGGTTATTTTCTTTCATTCGATTATAACCGAATAATAATTTGGTTTTCGGGTTTGGATACAGTTATTGAAATTATGATATTCGGATTTGGATAAAGTTGTTGAAATTATGATATTCGTTACCCAAATAACAGAATAGATTTTTTTTAAAAAAAATATTAGACTTAAGAGTTAAGACTTACAACTTACTACTCACTCTGTACTCTACTCTGTCGACTGCCCTAAGCCCATAACCCAAATCTCTAGCTTCGCTTCGCAAATCGTGGCTCTCCCCCACTCCGGCCTTCACTTCCGGCCTTTCTAGTCTCTGCAATTCCGGTCTCTCCCACACTCCGGTCTCAACTCTCAAGTCTGAACAGTGATTCAGATTTCAATGAACACCTCGAATCCTCGACTTCCTAGTTCCAACTTCCAATCTTCCAAGCAAGTAATTCACAAATTTTTGTGGAAATTTGTTCTTTTTATTATCATGTTGTATTTTCCTTTGAATAGGCTAAAACTGATCATTTCTTTTTTTTTGGTCCAGAAATATATGGGGATTGTAACTACTCAGATATTATTCCTCAAGGCCTGTGCCTTTTCTTTCAATTAGATCCTTTTGGAATTGCAATATAATCTGCAACTTTGTTAGAAGACTAGGAGAGAAAGTAGCGTGTGTTTGATATTACTAAAAGGGAAAAAAAAGAGGGAGAGAGAAGATTGTCTTGCATATAATTAAACACTACTGCTTCTTTAAGTTCAGAATATAACTGTCAACAGGGCTCAATTGAGCCAAATGCTTAACTTTGCAACATCTACACTTCCTGTTAAACTCATATGAAAATAAATAGCAAAATTACACATCCTGCATGTATTCTTATTATATGTTAAATAATAAAAGTCACACTTGATGATTTGTTTAAGGCATCTCTCTCTCTCTCCTTATCTCTTGCAATTTTTCAAAAGTCTTAACGTGATTTTGATGTTAATGTTGGTCTTTTATCAGGACATATCAGGTTCCTTGGCAACTGAAGTAGCAGAAGACTCGGGCACAAGTAGTAACAGTGCTACAGTGAGTCAGTGTTGTTGCATGTTGCTGTCTGACCACTGTTGCTATACTAATTAGACTTTGATAAAATTGGAACTTAATTTTGGTTATTAACCAAAATAACCAATTACAATTCGGTTATTCGGTTTTCGGTAATTCGGTTATTTCTAAATTCGATTAGTTATTCAGACAATAAAATTAAGAAATTTTTGGTTTTCGGTTATAACCGAACAAGCTATTCGGTTCGTTTATAACCGAATTGCTCACCCCTAAAGAGCAGTAGAGGCATCACTAATTAATTTTTTTTAATCTAAAAAGGCTATGGTGACGGTCGTTGACCGTCGCTATAGGTTCTAAAATACTAAAACTTATACCTATGGTCGGGACTGTTGTTATAGACATCTATAACTACGGTCAGTAATAGTCCCAAGTGATCGTTGATCGTTGGTAAAGAGTAAAAACGTGTTTTTGGTACGACCTATAGCTACTGTCGCGACCGTCAATAAAGACCCCCTATAATCGTAGTTAAAGGCTTTAGCCACGCGACTTACGACAAAGGTTGACGACTGTGGGTAATAGACTCTTTTTTTTGTAGTGTATTGAGCCCCGGAGGGATTACTTTTAGCAATACCTTTTCTAAATCAAAAGAGAAAAGTTTTTATACTTTCGAGCTTAAGGCTGGAAAGACGAAGTGAATTTCTTATAATTCTCACTGATAATGCTCTATCCTTCTTTTAATGCCTCCTTCCGTGAATAAGGTGGTTCAAGGGGTTGTCCCACCGAGAAGCGCCTTCAGCGTGAATGTTAGTGAAGGGATAGAAGGATGAAAGAATGAAAAATAACTACTAGTAGGTTTGTGTATGTTCAAGTGCCTTGCTTCTTTTCTTCCCTTCATCTCCTATTTATACCTGTCTTCCTTCCATAGTGGAAAGCTTCCCATCAACGCTCATGATGAGCTAGGCACCATCTCACGTTAGATGGGCGGTTGCAGTCCTGTTAATCGTCCTTATCAGTGGGCCCCCAATCGGTCAAAAAATGTTTTTATCTCAAGTATGGGTCGCCATAGAATTTAGTCTGAGCCCACTAGGCATGAGCGCGAGCCCAGTAACCCCATTCATACTGCTCTTATGGGCTTTGAGCCCAACAGATTGCATGGCCTATACCTCTCAGCCCAATCAATTTCCCTAACAAGTGGTTATACGTGGGGGGAGTTCCGAATGATTATACCGAAGAGACGCCTGGTTTCTCAGGTGCTACCTTGACATTTTATAATACCTTTATTCGATTAACCCGAAATGAGAGGGAGGCCATGCTCGTCGCCGTTCAGGACTTGAGGTGAATGGATGTTGTTAGTTGATAATAGCACGTTAATATTGTTACATATTTCAATTTTTATTTTTGAAATTATCAATATATATTATAATATTTTAACCATTAACTTTCCTTATTTAAAGTATAAAATCTCATTCAATTTACTTTAATACATTACAAATAGTATGTTTACTACATATTAAATTACACTAAAACCAATATGTTATTTTCATGCACTTATTTCTAATTCCCTAATATGTAATTTTTAAAATTTACTCGTGGGTAGGGGATGTACAAAAGGGTCACGGTCCGGCCTTGGTTCGGCTTAGACCCAAGTCTTGTCAAAACCTGATATAGTCAATACACCTAAACCGATCAAGTCCAGCTTAAAAGTCTTGAAAATACCGATCTTTTAAGACATAAATACGGCATGGCCTGACCTGCAAAAAAATTTGATCTGGCCTAGCACCTGAGGCTTGACCTGATTCTTTATTCAGTTATTTGTAATTTTTGAACTTTAAAGTCATAATTATTCATCGATGAAGTATAAAATTTTACTTATTCATTGTTGTAATTTATAAATTTTGATACATTAGTTTTAATTATTCATTCTTAATTTCTTGTAAATATATTTAATTAATCTACATATTCAATGAATATAACTAGTTAGTATATTTAATATTAACAATAAGTTTGTTACTTAGTTGATTAAATATTAATAATAAGTTAGTTTATTGTGTGAATATTGAATTACTAATATTTAACATTAAAATTTTATTAATATTCCTTGCTACTTTTAATGTTAAATATTAACATTAATTAATACATCAATAAATTAATTTTTAATATTAAATATTAATAATAAGTTAGTTTTTTTTTATAAATTCTCAAGTTATTCATTAATTTGAATATGCTAAATTCTTAGGGGAATTTATGACTTTGGTTATTTTTCAAGTATTCTCTTGTAACAATTAAAAAAATAATTTCATGAAACAATTATAAAACTAATTGGAAATAATACTTGAAATATAACTATGCAAGGTTTTAATAACCATAAAAGAAATGATATATGCGTATTTCAACTTTACAAAATGTATGTTCAACTAGTCCTATTACTAAAATAAAATAAAATATAAACTAACTTTAAATTCAAAATATAAAAGTGTAATTTATATTAAATTAATTTTATCTTGCATCTATAGTCATATGTATTGCAATAGATTGTATTCAAATTATATTTTTTTATGAAGACAAATTGTGCACATCAGACATACATTTAGGAAATCAATTAACTTTATTCCAATTATATATAAATTACATTTTCATTTAATTTAAAAAAAATATATTTAATTTTGTTTTAATCATTCTACTTATATTGGTGTGTAGTAAAATGGTAAGATAAAATAAATCTTAAAATTTTTGTATCATTTTTATAAAATTTTATTAATTTATATTCTTAATATTTAATATTTAACTTTAATTTAAAAAAAAGGAGGATCGAACCGTGGCCTGATCTGGGCCGGCTTGACAGGTCTAAGGCAACCACCTGACATGGCCAGACCTGGTCAAAATCTAAAGCCCTGGCAGGTCCAAGTCAGGTCCGGTCTATTGTGCATGTCTGACATCCACTCATCCCAATCTACGATCCCGTGTTCGTCTTTTCCGCCGGACGACTCGTAGGAGGTGAGAAGGTAATTAAGCTTGCATAGTCTTTATCTACAAGCATATTTCTTGTGATTCTTGCGTATTCAGTTTGAAAGTTATCTTTTTCCTGTTTTCGGTAATTAGATTTCGTACATATATTTATATAGTACTTTTTATTGTCTTATGCAATTAATGTAGTAATTAAATTTCTCAACAAACCACATCTATAAAATCTCTTTGTATTAACGTGGTAATTAATGTTTTTCTTTGTATTTGTATTTATTTTGTTTTTGTCTTTGTCCTTGTAATTTGGGGATTTTGTGGATTTTAATTTGAAGACGAAGAGGAAGAAGAAGGAAGAGTAAATGGAGGGTGTAGATCACTTGGCTGATGAAAGGAGGAAAGCTCAGTTCGATGTGGAGTCTATGAAAATCGTTTGGGCCGGTTCGCAGCACGCTTTTGATGTCTCCGATCGCATGTCCAAGCTCGTTGCTAATGATCATGTGATCTCTCTTTCTCTCTCTAAAGTTTTATTATTATTATTATTATTATTATTATTATTATGTGTTTGTATAGACATTAGTTTTGTTGTTCTGATTGTTGCTAGAAATTACAGTTTGACCAACTTTTGTTGAGTTAAAATTGGGGATTATACGAGCTTTTTATTATTTTGACGATTTGTTTTATATTATTTACTTATTTATTGGTTTTGGTGTTGAAATTTGGGCTGAAAGATGTATCCTCAGTCTTGTGTTCAGCTCATTTACAGGTCTTTCAAGATCAGTTTGTCAGATGAGCCAAGCTTAGTCTCAAGTTAACATTTGTTTTGATCACTATGTAACAATTTTTTATTTCTATTTTTAATTTATTTGATCACAATTTAGCACATTAAGCTTGGCTAGAATTGGACTGACTTAACCAGATAGCACTGAAAAAGAATACTAAATAATGGCATATCTTTCAATTTTGTTGATAAACCAACAGAAATATGACAATGATGCCATTTCATTTTCAATGTTTTGGTTAATCCCGTGACCTCTTTTTTGTTGCAAGTATTTTTGGAACAGTGACAAACTTGTAATATTCATAGATGCCTAAGCAAACCTTGAGGATTGCGAGCACACAAATCTGTTTGGGGATTTGGCCCCAATAAAGCCTTATGTGATTGATAATCGAGATACACTCAATTTCATGGAAATAGTCTACACGCAGAACATCTAGGGTGCTTCTATCTTTCAAAGATATATTGTATTTCTTTATATACTATGCTTGTTTTGTGTCTATAGGTACTTATAATGTGTATTGCTTTGGAAAATAGGCTTTTCGGAAGGATGAAAGGACGATGCTTGCTAGAAAGGAGTTGTTCAAAAACACTCTTAGAAAAGCAGCTCATGCATGGAAGCGGGTCAATGAACTTAAACTAACTTGTATGTCTTCAATCTTGGTTCTCAAGTTATTTTCTTTCAGTAGCGGAAGAAATTAAAGCTACTAGTGTTGGTTTATTTTTGTTTCTTACTTATTCTTGCAATTAATTTTGTTATTGCAGATGAAGAGGCAACTAAGCTAAGGTTTTTTGTGGATGAACCTTGCTATACCGATCTTCATTGGGTAAATTCTATATCTTTTGAACAGCATTTACTTTTCTACATGCTAACTGCTTATATTTATGTACATTGTACACTGACTTATGGGAAAAAGCAACTTAACTTATGTTGACATTCTCAATAAGCTCGTTGTGGAGCACTTTATAATTAAGTCTGAGAAAAGAAATTTTTGTACCTTGTAATTCTAGATTTTTATCAAGGCATTATAATGAACAAAATGGATACAAGGCCCCCTCATTGTGGTTCATCTACTACCCTTCTCTTTGTTCTCTTAGGGAATGTTTGTACCTGCTATAAAAGGACAAGGCACCGAAGAACAGCAAGAGAAATGGTTGCCGCTTGCCCACAAAATGCAAATCATTGGCTGTTATGCACAAACTGAACTTGGTCACGGCTCCAATGTACAAGGTCTTGAAACCACTGCAACATTTGATCCCCAAACGGATGAGTTTGTTATTCACAGTCCTACATTGACGTCCAGCAAAGTGAGTACAATGATTAACAAGATTCTTGGTGCTCTTATATAGCAGAATGATTTAGTGCATTGTGAAAATAATCATTGGACTGCTCCTTCCTTTTCTACTTAATGTAGTCCAAAGTTGACAGTCTTGGTTTAAAATTTACCTAATGTTCAATTTGGCCCGACTATTTTTCTACCTTGATTAATCTTCAACTTTTCTTGACTAGGATTTCTCAAATTTGCCGTTATGTCTTTGATTTATTATGTTTTTATAGTGGTGGCCTGGTGGTTTGGGTAAAGTATCTACGCATGCTGTTGTTTATGCTCGTCTTATAACTGATGGTCAAGACCATGGGGTACATGGTAAGAATTATCTTTTCTCCTTCATTTCTTGAAATTCTTTATTAAATATCACATCCTATTGCAAACTAGTATGCACAATTTTTTTCTTTTTTTCCCCTAGGTTTTATTGTCCAATTGCGGAGCTTGGAGGATCACTCACCTCTTCCGGGCATAACTGTTGGTGATATCGGAATGAAATTTGGAAATGGAGCATACAACACAATGGACAATGGTGTGTTAAGATTTGACCACGTGCGTATACCTCGAAATCAAATGTTGATGCGGTATGTTAGGAACTACATCATGCCTCTTTCAACTACATTTCTGGTGGAACTACATCATGCCTCTTTCAACTACATTTCTTGTTGTTATGAAAATATGTATTTATTGCATTCTAAGCAATCATGTTGGGTTATGTTAAATGGACTTCAGCACCCATTGTCGTCATAATGTGAACATGTCTAGGTGTTGGATTTATATACATCTAATTTTCAGTTTACCCCGAAGCTAAGGTATATGTACCCATACCATTGTGGCATCATGTGGGACATCACATACTTTAGTATGAAACAAAGAATCATGGTGGCATAGATATTGGTATTGTTATTGAGCAAGTTGTATTTAGGGTTGGTATAAAGATATCGTGTTAAATTTTAATTGACTATGCTCATGTTGAATTATAATGGTTTAATGATTATGCTCCTAGTTTGATTCGTTTGTTTATTTGTCTAAGGGAGAAGTGTTCTAATACTATATAATCCATCAAGCCAGCATGGCCATTTGAAAACTAAATGTCCACATGCTCATATGTTTATTGCACGTACATCGTGCTTACAACAATTTATTAAAACATTGGATATTGATGTGTCTCTTGATGCCTAGATTTTCCATAGTAGAGAAGTCACATATTCATTTAATTGTTACCCTAATTCTTACACTACCATTTTATTAACTTCAATTATCCTTAATAATGTTCTTCTACAAGAACATAAGTGATTTTGATCTCTTTACAAGGCGCACTTATACAAACGATCTCATCCACATTGGTGTACAATAAATGACTATGTTACAAAAGGAATGTTGTTATACTTTACAGAGACACTGTTCTAATGTTTTGTTTGGACTTTTCAGAGTTTTGCAGGTTTCAAGGGAAGGGAAATGTACACACTCCGATGTTCCTCGGCAGCTAATTTATGGGACTATGGTATATGTTCGGCAAACAATTGTTGCTGATGCTTCCCTTGCTTTATCAAGGGCAGTTACTATCGCCACAAGGTATAGTTGTGTGCGTAGACAATTTGGTTCGCAGAATGGGGGCCCTGAGACTCAGGTAATACTAGTACCTGTATTTTGATGCTGTATGGTATTCACAAGCTTATAGTGTACATTCTACAATGGTATCCAGTTTTGCTTTAGCACGTGCTTTTGTTATTGCTCCTACCTTAAAACTCAAGTATCAGGGAATCATTAATTTGTATTGGTTATAAAGTTATTTTGGCATATATTATCCTCCGGGTAATTTTAGTCCAATGACTGTGAGAGACAACTGTTCTCAAAACTCTCCAAAGGTTCTTCTGTTTGCCATAAAATTTAAATAGATTTTCAATTAGTATTATGAGATTTATCCTCCAAATGCAAATACTATTCCTCTTTGCCCATATACTTTACATTGCTTCGCTACACTGTGTTCTTCACTAAATCTCGTATAGTGTTGATTCTATTCAACTATAATCTTATGTTTTGAATTTTATGCAAAACGGAGGTAGTATTTTTAATACTTGAATTCGTAGTGGTTGTCTCCTCTGCTCTGAGTCCAATATAAATTCTTTCTGCTCTTCTCTTCTTGTAAAACACTCTTCACACTTGAGTCCATGTAACATAGCTTGCCTTCCATATTTGTTTGACACATGAATACTGCATATGTGCCACAACCATATGATCCTGTTTTGTCCCTGGAAATTCAGAATATTCTGGGCTTGTGTCTTATCAGGTTACATACAGTGAGTAAATTTTAAGTGCCCTTAATAGGTGATCATGACATCATAGTTTGACAACCAAGAAACAATTTTCATTCAGAAATTAGGTTATTTGAATTTTGGTTCATATTTCAGATGAGGTTTGTGTTAGCTTATGCTTCATCGCAGGATGAAAATGATATGCATTACTATCCACATATTTGGTTTTCTTAGTTTTCTTTCGTATACTCAATGTTCCACTATTCTTATACTAATACCAATGTTATGTGTGTTACATTGCCTTTTCATACATTTTGAGGAAAAACGTAATTCATATGCTTAACAGGTATATAATCTTAATTCTTGAGATGGTTTGGTCTATAAATGTCTGTCTCGCTGCCGAGCTCAGGAATTGATTCATCATCTCGAAAGATGTATAATTGTTGCTTTCTTTTCTTTTAGGTGATTGACTATAAAACTCAGCAAAATAGGCTCTTCCCTTTGCTGGCTTCTGCCTATGCCTTCAGATTTGTTGGCGAATGGTTACATTGGTTGTACATGGATGTGACAGAAAGATTGCAAGCCAATGACTTCTCAACACTGCCAGAAGCTCATGCGTGCACTGCTGGGCTCAAGTCTTTGACTACAACTGCCACTTCTGTAAGTGATTCATTGTAACTTCTATTGCCATCTTACTTATCAAGTGCTTTCTTTTCCATTTGTGTGTTCATGTGTGGAGTTATGTGCCTTTGTAAAAGCCAATCGTTAAAATTAATTTAGTGAATGAGATTTGAATATTATAATATTTATTTGATATCAAGTCATTACACTCAAAATCATCTGTGACAAAGTCACGTGTTTTGAGGTTTGTTGTTTAAATTTTTTTTGTTGTACTCTCTACGACTCTGACCTTCGGGTACTGTTGCCATTCAAGAATTTTGGGCAGAGAATATATTAAACTAGCTGTAGGTCTCAATTGCAGTTTTCTGGCATATATAGGTTTTATAATCAATATTCCAGGAATATGCAAGACTGCATTTGGCTTTGGACTCCTTAAATTAAAAAAGTTCCATTATTTGTAAAAGAGACTAATAAATGCAGAAAACTTCACCTTTAGACATCTCAATATCAAATTACCATTACACAACAAATTTCACTCTACTTTTTAAGGAAAAATGTATGAAATAATCAGTATCAGAAAGGTAAAATCCAGTTGGTTTATTTGTTATGAGTAACCTGTTTATGAAAATATTGTTTTGTGCAACTTTTGGCTCAGATACATATGTCCTATGAGTTATCATTTCATTTCATATTTCACTTTTCTCTCTGTCTAAAGTTGTTTAAAAATTTTGGTTTCACTTTTTATCTAAAGTGGTTATTCGGTTTGTTTCAGGATGCAATTGAAGAATGTCGAAAATTATGTGGGGGACATGGCTACCTATGTAGCAGTGGCCTTCCTGAATTATTTGCAGTTTATGCCCCTGCCTGTACGTATGAAGGAGACAACATGGTGCTGCTTCTACAGGTATGTGGTATGAGTTTAGCATATAATTTGTCTTCTTTATTGCATATTCATTATGTGGAATTCTAAGCAATGTTCTAAAAAGCGCTCGAGGCGTACGCCTCGTTGCGAGGCGGTGGAAGGCCAAGGCGAGGCCTGCGCTACTTTGGGCTACGACGAAATGTGCGCCTTCTTCGGCCGAGGCGTCCGCCTCGAGGCGTTGCGCCTCGAGGCGCTGCGAGGCTTGGGCCTTAGTTTGGTGTTAAAAAAAAACCCAAGTCAAATACTTTTGCAATTGAAGAGCCAAACCTAAATCGCGAGCCTTTTCGAGACACGAGCTTCACCCTCCTTCGTTTGTCGTCTTCAGCCTCCTTCGTCTGTCGTCTTCAGCCCAGGTATGCTTCCTTCCTCTTCTTCCTTCGCGTCTTCCTCTTCCTCTTCCTCTTCCTCTTCCTCTTCTTCCTCTGCAGTCGCGTCTTCTTCTTCTTCCTAGTCGCGTCGTGTCTTCTTCTTCTTCCTAGTCGCGTCGTGTCTTCTTCTTCCTCTTCTTCCTCTTCTTCCTCTGCTGACGCGTCTTCTTCTTCTTCGTCTGCAGTCGCGTCTTTTTCTTCCTCTGTTTTTCTTCCGTCTTTCCGTCGTCTGTCTTCTGGCGATTTTTTATATTTTATGTTAAGGTTTCGTTTTAAATTTATGATTTAATTAATTCTTTTAATTAACTAAAATATATTAACTAACATATATTTGCTGTGAAAACAATTTTCTGTGAAAACAATTTGTTAGATAACATATATTTGCTGTGATTCTGTGAAAATAATTTGTTGGGTAATAACATATCTTTGTTGTGATTCTGTGAAAATAATTTGTTGGGTAATAACATATATTTGCTGTGATTATGTGAAAACAATGTGTTGTCCATAATTTTGTTATCAAAATGTAATAATAATTTTTTTTATTACTGTGATTCTGTGAAAACAATGTGTTGGTTATTTATGTTTTTTATGACCTTAATTATAATGATGAATTATTTTATGGTTTTATTAGTATTTTTTCATAATTTTTTGGGGATTTTTAGGTCTTCAAATCGAGGCTTCCGCCTCGCTCCGCCTTGAGGCTTACGCCTCGCCTCGTCCGGAGAAAAACGCCTCGAACCGCTTTTAGCTTTTTCGAACATTGATTCTAAGAGAGACCACTGAATCACATTATACCAATGTCCATTTTGGCTGTTAACTGTTGACTAAATTTAGTAGAGCGCTTTAAAAGTTGTCATTATCTTGTTAAAAATCTTTTCTTTTCTTTTTCACCTGTAATTTCAATTTGGATACCTATCTGTGGTAATTTATACGTTTCACTCTTCTTTTTGTATCTTAAACTACACAACTCTCAATCAAGTGTTGTTGATCTTTTTGTGATTATTTGGACTTCAGTTTATTAAAATTTAAAATTATTTCTTGTAATTTGTATTTTTTTCTTTGGATAGATAGATGGCATAAAATTTACAAATTTCTATTTGGTTTTCATTTTATTTAATTACTTTAACTGAAAAAATTTCTTCACATTGTGCAAATAAATTCTCAAAACTTATGTTGGATGAAAGTTGAACGTAGTCCACAGATCGAACGACACTTGTACCACTTCTTATGATATTAGAAGAGCCATAGCCAGTTGTTGTGGAGGGAGAACCCAAGACCATATCAAACCACACCAAGTTGCCCTTAAAAATAAGCTAATATAGAATCATAACAGATTAATACTTCCTCCGCCCTTAAAAGGATGACCTAAGTACATTTTTTACACAAATTAAGAAAAGTAAAGTAGAAAAAAGAATAGAAAATTTTTTAAATTTATCCTCGGTGACTTTAATACTAGTGGATTCCACTAAATGTCATACTTGCCCTTTACTTTATATACTTATTGCTAGACCTGGCAATGTAGGTGGAACCAAAACTACTTGGGTCTTTATTGGGTGTTCTAAAAGGCGCTAGGAGGGAGGCGGGCGGCCGGGGACTTAGGCGAGATTTTTTATTTTAAGTTAATTTTAATATTTTATCTTACATTTATCCAAACAAAACAATAATATAAAGTAAAACAATCTATAATAAAGATAATAAAGGCATTTGTTTAAAGTTCAAACACATATCAATATTGCCAATGTCAAAGTTCAAACACAAACAAATAATCAAAAATACAAACTAATAATCCTCATCTTCATATCCCTCTATATCTCTAACTCTTCTTCTACATATCCCTCCAAGATAATGTTTCTATCGGACTCACACTCGTACTCATCTCCCCTTCCTCCGTGTCATCATCAGAAAAAAAATCTTCTTCATGGAGTTCCCTTACTCCAACATTTATACTATTCCTCCTAGGCTCTAGCACGATATCCGCTTCGGATGCTTCACCAACCGCCTGCCAAGTAAAGCCCGAACAACCCTCAACTTCATCATCACCCACCTTCAACAATCCATCCTAGCGCTTTTGAAGAATCACTTGCTAGTAGCACATCTATTTTCCTCTCTTTCTCCCGTTGTTTTTTGTTGTTAAACCTTGCATTAAATTGGACATAGACTAGATTGTTCAACCTTGTTGCGTCTAGTCTATTCCTTTTCTTTGTATGAATCTACAAAAAAAAATAAAAAAAATCAACATTATATATTTATATTAGATTTTACTTAATAAATCACAAACACTTACTAGTTACTATATACTTGATAGTTGATACTTTCCCCTCAAAAGTACTCCAATTCTCTCACACCCGCCTAGCCCGCCTAGATCCCGCCTAATTTCTTGGAGGGATTTTTTCGCCAGAGGGCGTAGGGCTGCTTTTCAGAACACGGTTTTTATGTTATGGGTTTGATTTAGTTTTGGACCCATATTATGAATTAAAAATGTAGGTTCAAACTAGTTAGCTAGTTTTGAATCATATTAGTCATGGAACCGGAGTCCAAGTGGTCACTAAGTGAACTAATGAAACCTTTGCATCTGACTTTGCTCCTGTGAACGTAATTGTATTTGTTTAAGCTTTTCAACCGAGTCCACATGTAGCCAAATTTTGAAGCATAGTGGTTCTGAATTTGAGTTTGTCCACAGGGCTAACACGTATTTATGTATAATTTCAGGATAAAATCTAGGGCTAAATACACTTCTGCCCCTCGAAGTACGACTTCTTTTACACTTATGACCTTAATGTTTAAAACTTTACATTAACATACTCCAAGTACACTTGAGTAAACAAAAGCAACCCCAATTTTTTTCCGACCAATACGTCTGAATGCTGACGTGCCACTGAAAAAGTTGTTTTTTTATAATTTTCAAAGTATTTCACTGTATTTTATCATTAAAAAAAATAAATACATGTATATACTTATTAAATTCGTATACTTATATTAAATTTGTGTAATTTGATTAAAAAATTATAAATACAATTTAAAATTATAAAAAAATATAAATAAAATTATAAAAATAAATTAAAAACATTAGGAAATAATTTAAAGATATTTGAATACAAATTAAGAGTAGATTAACAAAAAAAAAAAAAAAATTAGCCACAAAAATTATACCCAAATTTGATAACGCTAACCGGATTGTAGATACTTCAGCTGAGTGATTCAGTTTCGAGAGAAATTCCTCCACAAATTTTACATAAGAAATGTTATCGAAACAAAAATGAATGGATATGAATCAATTCATCGGGCAAACTACTGATTATGTCCTCTCTTTTTACCCTAATTCTCCTCAATTTCTTATTTTTTCCCAAATCCATTTGGTACCTCTCTCTCTCTAAACTAAAACAAGCAAAAACCCCTCAATCTGAAAGCTGAACAAACTAAATTGCAAAAGTTTTGCGTGCTGAGAAGGCGGCTGAGGCAGAGGCTATTCAAGAATTGGAGAAAGAGAAAGAGAATGAGAAAGAGGCTGCTCAAGAATTTCAATTGGAGAAAGGGGCTACTCAAGAAATGCTCCATCCATGTTGTGACAAATGAAGCCAAGTTTAGCCTGGGGTTTCCATCCAGCATCAACTCCTCATTTATTATCTGGTATGCCGCATCTTTCGGTATTGACTTCTCCGCCATCTTAAACCTGCATGCGCCCACCCAAATACACACACTAGTCTTCATATGGAGTATCAAATACAATCAATCGCAAACATATATACTCCATCATGATACTATATTTCTCAAATGACCGACGATGACTTTTCATTAAGCAAACAAGATCTATATATATATATATATATATATATATTTTACGCACCTTGGAAGTGAATATTGTCGAACAACATAACGAGAAGCAGCGAAAGTGGAGTAGTGCAGAGGCGACACATTGTATGATTGTGAGAGAACCATGTTTATTGATGATTGATGGTTGATGATGGAGGAATATTGATCATCATCGATGAAGAATTGGGTATAATTTTTGTGGCTATTTTTTTTTTGTTTTTTTGTTAATCTACTTTTAATTTGTATTCAAATATCTTAAAATTGTTTCTCCTAATGTTTTTAATTTATTTTTATAATTTTAATTTATTTTTTATAATTTTAAATTATATTTATAATTTTTTAATCAAATTATACAGATTTAGTGAAAGTATACGAATTTAATAAGTATATACATGTATTTATTTATTTTTAATGGTAAAATACAGTGAAATACGTTGAAAATTATAAAAATACAACTTTTTCGATGACACGTCAGTATTATGGCGAAATTTTTTTTGGGGTTACTTTTGTTTACTTAAGTGTACTTGGAGTATGCTAATTTAAAGTTTTAAACATTATAGTCATAAGTGTAAAAGGGGTTATACTTCGAGGGACAGAAGTGTATTTAGCCCTAGAATCTAATATGGTCATGCGTGATTTTGATAAATTGAATGCAGGCGATGTAACGACCCCAAAATTTCAATAATTCAACTCTCGACATCAGTCGTTAACAATACGTCTAACTTCTAATTTTACATCATTATTCAATGCCTAAATAAATAAAATGTGGAATAATTTAAACTTTTATGTATTCTTTCTTTCTATTTTCCCGAATCATAACTTTTATCATTTACATAGCTTTGATTCAAATTTACTTTATGAATCGCTACATCATAGTTATAAAACAACCTTACAACTCGATATAAATTACACATCCTAAACCATCAAATACATTTATCAAAATCCTTAAACATAATTCCAAGGAACAACTTTAGCTAAACAAATAATCTTCTTGCGTTGCTATAATCTCTATCATTCAAATAACACGTAGCATTACCTTGAATCCTTGACCTGCAAAAGTGGTTATTTTGCAAGAATGAGCTCGACAACTCAGCAAGATTTAACAAATTCCATGCAACATGTATCACATAAGTAATATGCTCAACATATACATCATAAACATCTGACTAAACATATCATACATACTGTACATCACATATCAAATAAAGATTGAGTTCCGTAACTCAGTCAACATTCTTTACTCAACCAATGTAGTCATAAATTGACTTTATCATTTCATACTTCCAACATATGTAATACATCATGCTCTTTGCAATACAGATTTAAAACAGTAAAACGTCAAGTTCACATAGCAATTAGGAACTGAAAGACTTGCCTGGCTCGTAGATTACCAATTATCAAAAGACAGCTTATAGTTATCTGCACTTCACGGATCCTACACAACATATTATCATACACATCGACTATTAGCCATATAACCATGCTAGTTAATCATTTAAGTAAACTTTACTCTATATTCCATAATCCTTTCTTTTAATCGAAACACAATGCTCATCGTGATTGTGTTAGCTTTCCCTTCATGTCTCGTTACATTTCCTTTTAAATGAAACTCAAAGTTCATTTAAGTGTTTAGGTCTTGCCATGACATCTCTTTGTTCATTCGGTTTAATTTCGTTAAACTTCCGTTTCCTTTTCATTACGTTCCTCTTGAATTGCTACTTAACCTTTTAGTTAAGTCTTTATGTTCTTGCATTCACATCCTTTTAGATGTTTATTAGGTTAATCAACTAATTAAATTAACCTTTAAATCGTGATTCCCAATTACTTCTTTTAATTTTACTTAACATGTTAAGTACTTAAAACAATCCATTACATCTAATAATGTGTAATAAGTAAATTGAAATTTATTAGGTTTAATGCTTTTAGGCTCTGCTTGTAAACATTTCTTAGAGCATTCACAATAATTTTCTTATCTCTATCCCTACTCTGCAGTGTCATTGGATCATTCTGCAGGATAGAGATTCAATTTTTTCACTATGTACCCAACAGATTCCTTATATTGATTCCTTAAATTATGAAATTTTAAATTTAAAAGTTAAAATTTGAAAGTTCCAACAGTCAAAGCATGTTTTGACCGTTGTAACTATTTGACCTTTGTATTGGTTTCATGGGTTAGAGCTTATGATATATGTAATATACTATAACCTCTTGTTTTTTATTATAAAATCGCTATTTATTTATTAAATATTTTTTGAAGTAAGTATGTGATATTTTTAAATTTAAATTTAATATAAATTTAATCAATACATATTGTTACTTATTTAGAAAAAAATAATATTACTTATAAAATTTATTATTTTTACAATTCTTAGCAAAATTATTAAGTTTTAGAATGCATCAAATTGACTTATAAAAATTAACAATAATCTTATAATTTATAAAAGAGTATAATTTATCAATTGTATTCCACTGTAAAATAACTTTTATTTTATTTTAAATTTTAAGTAATTTATGGAGTAAGTATTGAATGGATTGTAGCTGCAAATGTACATAAGATCAATATTAACTTTTAAAAAGTTAATTTGTGATATTTTTAAATTTAAATTAATATGATTCATTTAAATTTTGAAAATAATAAATTTATAATTAATAGTAATTTTATAATATTTATAATTATATGGACATAAATTAAATAAATTTATATCAATTTTAAATTTGAATATGTTTGAAATTAATTTTTAAAAAATAAGTTCATATTAATTTTATAATTTGAAAATGAAGTAGCAAAAAAATCATGTGACAATAATGTTAGGATGTGTAATGATTGATGAGTTGTTCACTTAAATGAGGATGTGAAATGTCATTTTGCATATATAGAGAACACTTTTTTGATTCCCTCATCATAGGTAGTAAAATCCTATATAGGGATTAAAATAGAGAGTTAAATAAGTATAAAGAAACTGTTAGATAATAATTTATTGATGCATTCTTCAAAATTGGGGATAGAGAGTTGATTGGGAAAACTGTTGTGAATGCTCTTACTGGGCTGAAACAGGGGACGGCGCTGCGGCGCCAAGTTTGTTCTTACGACTGGCATTGTGGCGCAGGTCCTGAACTTCAGTTGACCAAGACCGGCGCTGCGGCACTGAATTTGTGCTAGGGAGCGCCACGATCAAAACTCAGTTGACCTTCCACGTCATTAATCCTTTGAACAGGCGTTGCAGCGCCGCGGCTCAGAACCAGATTCTAAAGTTCGCGAGCAGCACAATTCCAAAGCCAAAACACCCAATTTCTTCACTTTAACATCAAATTAAACATACACAGACACTACAAGTCGTATAGAATCATAGCCCAACATGTATATATTGATTCTAACAACATAAATAACTTAAACAACCCAAATTAAACCCTCAAATTCTTAGTTCATACTCTATAATTCATATTTTAACAAATTTAGCGAGATCGAACACCACAAATTCATTTCTCAACCATTTTTGATTCATTCAAGTTGTGTTGTTTTCGTTTCTTAACACATTAACGCAATCCATCATCAATTTCACAATTATAACATGAACTCCTAACCAATTTTAGTCTCAAAATAGACCCAAAATACATATATTAAGCAAAACTCATAATCTTCATCTTCAACATGATTTTCATAAAATTAATTACTGAAAACCCCATCTATAGATGACATAAAATGAATTATACATATCTAAGAACATATATAATCCAATTTCTTAACAACTTCTTCACCAAAATCCATTTATAGTGAAGTTGTCTATGAAATAAAACTAAGAACTTTATGTTTAGACAATTACCTTTGATTCTCCCTGAACTTGATAGAGGATGAATATTGCTTGCTTAATCCTTCTTTTCCTTCCTTGATTTCTTTAGAATTTCTCTTTTGATTTTACAGAAAACTCACTCTCCATCTCTCTCAATTTTCTCTCTTCCTCTCTTATCTGTGTTTGTTCTTCTTTCTTATGCTTAGCCAAATAGCACGTAAATATAAACTGATGGGTCTCAGCAGTTAAAATAAACATGGGTCTCAGCAGTTATAAAAATTAAAGGTCATAAGACCTTGTTTGTCTTACCCAAATAAAGCTCATTTTCTATTTATTTTAATAATCCTCTTATCATATGCCACACCAAATGTCACACTTCGTTTTATTTAATCACTTGATCAAAATAATTACCATTTACTTAACAGATCATTAATCCTCCAATTTAATTATTTAATTAAATTGGAATATTTCCATCGAATATTTATTCAATTCCATAAATATTTTTAACTAGTAACGAAACTCACAATCTTACTACATTAACACATCACATTTATATGTAATATATATTAATCTCTTATTTTATTAAAACAAGTATATTCACATTAATTCACCATTTTAATTAAGTGAATCACACACATTATTTATGAAACTTAATTCATAATAATTTCCATTGCCCACAAGGCATAACAATTAGATTATATTATTTTATAATATAATTTTAACTTAATTAAATTAACTAATATTATTCAGTTAATTTCTTTTTTGAAACAACTTCATTTGTTTTCTTCAATAGTTTAATTAAGTATTACACCTCTTTTCCCCAATACATGAATATATAATTCTCTACACACTAAATCACATATTTCACAATATATACCACATATACACATACTCAAACTCGAAATATATCATAATAAGAATTTTATTTATTAAATTCTCATTTAATAATTTATGAAAATCTGGGTTGTCACATCCTTCCCCCTTATAAGGATTCCGTCCTCGGAATCAACCAAACCTCCCTTACTCGGTTTTCATCTATTCTCTTTGAAATTTTTATCGTTGAATAATTTCAACACGTCACTCTAATATAGATTCTATATTTTCCTATTCCATTTATTCCTCTCAACAATTCTTGAAGGTTTTTTATTTCATATCCTTTACTTAAACTCAATTATATTTGAGTGTTACATATTCTTTAACCTGTTCATTACCTTTTTCTAAGGATCATTGCCACACACTAAATTTATAAACACTTGGGATATTACATTCACCCCTTCTCCTAAGAATTTCGTCCTCGAAGATTTGATTTACAAACTTCGCTCATTCGATCTAACAAAATGGATTACAGGTTATTCTTTATTCTTTCATTGGCTTACATAACCAATTCTTTTTCTAAAGTGCTTTCTAAAATCATCGCATTCTTCACCTTTTTCTTTTAAAGGTTTTACATTATCCTTTAATAACTTTTTCCCTTCTCTCGTCAGACTTTCTTTTCTTTCTCGGAATTATTATGTTTTGCTTAATTTCTCATTATTAAATGCCGTATCTCATGCCCTCTTTTTTCTCTAAGGAATATCCTCCTTTCCACTTTCACCTTTCAGAATAATAAGAATCTTCCACAATTGTTCAATAATTGGGAAGCGATATGAATAACTCAGGAATTTAAAAAATTCCAAATCATGTTGAGGGGTCACAAGACCTTGAACTCTTCATTAGATTTAATAGTGCTTCACCATTATTGAACCCTCTTAACAGAATGTTTAACAATCACACAGACTGAAACACTCTCTGCAAGTACTCTAGGTGATCAGCCTATCGTACCCCTACGTTGTGCACAACGTATTACGTTATAACATCGTAACAAATATATGCATTACTTTCGGAACTATTGTCTCCGATAACATGTCCCCTTTATAGGATTGTTCACCTCAGCTTTTCAACATCTGAATCCGCCTCAAAACAATTTGGTTTGGCATAGTTTGTCAAGAACGCTCGAATTTCATAAACATCTTTCAATATTCGTCTAGCTGAATCAAGTAGCAGACTTTTAGCAACAATTTGGACATCAATCGAAATATATATACATATATATTTTTAACCAACTATATTAATATCCCTTTTCATAGTTTAAGGAAAACTAAAAAAATAAATCTTTTTATGATATCATGATACCGTACCGTCGTAATGGTATGTTGAGGATTCCGTCATTATATGACGTTGTCATGCTACATCATACCATAATGGGCTGACGATCCTATGATCACATCCAACACTAAGTTCAATTGCATTGATGACTTCCTCGATTATTATTTCTGCACCATATCAAATGATGCATATCATCACAAATACATTTTAAAAAATTTAAAAATTATTTTTGTCTTAGCTGAAACAATTAGCATAGACATGTGAATAATAACACTGTTTTTAAAAAAATCCATTGGTTCAATCATTTGATCCAATATTTCTCAAAAGACTCAGTGCAAACATCAGCACGAAGTCAATAAATTTCGAAAATCTAGCATAGCTAAAAGATTTAGAATATTCAATTTTCCTCCATCAATTTAAATCTTTACTCCATTGCTTCATTACTTAATCATTCTACCAATTTTCAAAGCTAAAGTCATATTGCTCAACAATAATGAAATATAAGTCGATTTGAATTGGACCCAAACCACATAACATATATTAAATATAGGTTTTATGGTTTTGATTCTTAATTGACCCATAACTATATTATGTAACCTAAAACCAACCCAAACTTATTTTTTGTCAGGCCTACTTTTTGGCATCCTTTTGAGGACAAATTTTGTTTTTACCTTAGCCCATTCATTTGAGGACAAAGGGAATATAAGAATTTAGATTTGTTGGTGTGTTGCATTTTGCTTGCCATGGTTTCAATTGATGTGATTTTAATCTTCCTGGTTGATTTTGTTATTGATCTTAATCATTTGATCCTGATTCTTGTATCAACTCTAATTGTAGATGAAGTTGGAGCTAAAAATTATAGTTTGCTTTTCCACTTGGGTGTATACAACTATACATGATAATCCTGGTGTTAGTTTGTTGCTGATATTGAACATACTTCTTTCTTAGGTTGCAAGGTTTCTAGTGAAGACTGTATCTCAGCTGGGGTCTGAAAAACAGCCAGTAGGAACGACATCTTATATGGGGCGAGCTGAACATCTGATGCAATGTCATTCTAATGTTGAAACAGGTTGCTTGTCCTTTTCTTAAAGTGCATCATTAACTCTATCTATCCAAACACTGCAGAGTGGAAGGGTTCAAAATTCATTGTGTACATGAATTCTTGGTTTCAAAATTTGCATAATTATTAACTTTTGTGGTCAGCCTAACCAACCATCCAAGAGGGGCATTGATGGAATTTGCACTAAATGTAGCTTGCTGGTTTGATATACCTTGATAATTTTTGCTCCCTTCAATAAATGCAGCTGAAGATTGGCTAAAGCCTAGTGCAGTTCTGGAGGCATTTGAAGCAAGGGCATTTAGAATGGTTGTTGCCTGTGCTCAGAACTTGAGCCAGTTTGCAAACCCAGAAGAAGGTACTTCGGCCACGATGGAATTAGTGTTTCACATGTTTTTATTTTCTGCTCTTGTATTAATTATGAGAAAAATTAATGAAGGTGTACGAGGATGTAAAGCTGTGTTTCATTAAATGGGATGCTACAGTTTAATGCTTTTATGATTTATTATTTTCTTTAGAGCTTTGCTATATGACCCTATGGATGAATTTGCATAAATAACTGCATTTCATTTACTTGATGTTAGTTCTGGGTTTCTCCTCTTTTTACTTGCAACTTTTTATGGACCATGTTAAGGGGTAAAATATTTGAAAATGTCAACTTGAATGGTTTCAATGGTATAAATACGTGCTTATAAATTTTCTCCATTTACTTTAGGATTTGCAGAACTGTCGGCTGATTTAGCAGAGGTAGCAGTTGCTCACTGCCAATTAATTGTAGTTTCCAAGTAAGCTTATTCAGTTCACTGCCTTTCTCTTAAAGATATTAATAAATTAGAAAATTGATTACCTCTTGGTGCATATCTTCTTAAAGGTTTAATAACCAACTATACTGCTATTTGATATTCATGATGGAAGTCCTAAACAGCTTTTGTGCGAATCAATTGACCAATCTAATTGTTTTTTTTTTCGTTTTTTTTGTATATATAAATATTTAAACCATGCTTGGATTTCCCTGAAAGTGGAAGCACTTTGTAGATGAGAAATTATTTCTTTTCCGAATTTTACAGGCCGAAACCAATCCTTCTGATAGACATGCAATGAAATCCCATGGAGTCTGTTTTTTACACCCTAGCGATTTCGGGTATTGAAAGATTAGTTGGAGTTTGATTGTATATTTTGGCTCAATGTAGATGCATGTTTTTTTTGGTCATTATGTAGTATATGCAGTATATGTGTAGTATACTATTTCATTTGAGTTGAACGTGGAGGGAAACTATGTTAACTTGAATGGGCGGAAATTATAGCCACTAGAGTGAGAAAATGTGGTTACATAGAGGTGTGAATTGATGGGTAATGTGAGTTGACTCAGTAATGAGCTAATTTGATAATTTTGAGCAGTTTAAATTAATGCAAGTAGGCAAATTAGTCATTCTACAATACAGTAGGATCATTCATTTATTTGAGGGAGAATCTATCACTGAAGCTTGGTTTTGAGGGTAGGGCAATGTGTTATCACTAGGAGAAGGTAATTGTTATTGTGCCAACCTCAATGGAGGTAAATGTATTTAACCCAAGAAATAAAACATAATTTTCTTCTTCCACTTTGAATTTTCGAGAATATATTCTATACAATGGTGTTACCACGTCATTATGCTGACATGGTATAACACCACTCACATAAATAGGAGAGAGAAATATCCGGACCATTACCGATGTTTTCCCTATCCTTTCATGATGAAGATTATGGCTTACACATTTCTCTCTCCTTTTTCATGTGAGTAATGTTGTACAACATCAGCATGATGAAATGGTATCACCATTGCATTGAATATTTACTCCACTTTTCCCCCAAAGATCTAAGAGCTATTGAAATGCCTTTGCCCTTTGGCATATGTGGATAATTGTTAATTATAATGAAGCAAATTAACGGTTGATCTTTCATCTGCCTTTATTTTAACTCTTCCAGATGTTTTCTTCTTGTGCAGGTTCATTGATAAACTGAAACAAGACATTCCTGGGAAGGGGGTAAAACAAATGTTAGAGGTGCTCTGTAATGTATATTCGCTGTTTCTTCTTCACAAGTACCAGGGTGATTTTCTTGCTACCGGCAGCATCACGGCCAAGCAGGCTTCACTGGCAACTACTCAATTGAGAAATTTGTATTCCCAGGTTTGCATAATAACTGAATATATGGTCATGTTTTGTTTGTTTTGTGCTACGAATGGAATTATTTATAGATGTGAGTGATGGAATCCATGATTTTTGTCATTAGGTCCGGCCAAATGCAGTTGCACTTGTTGATTCATTCAATTACACGGATCACTTCCTTGGTTCAATTCTTGGCCGTTATGATGGAAATGTATATCCAAAGCTTTACGAGGCAGCATGGAAGGATCCACTGAATGATTCGGTGGTTCCTGATGGCTACCATGAGTATGTTAGGCCTTTGCACAAGCAACAGCTACATATGGCTATGGCTAGGCTGTAAAGCAATATTTATTCATGTCCTAATAAAAGGTTCCCTACTTGGAGGGAACCATGACTACTGTGTCAGAATAGTGCTATATATTATTTTTTCCTCGTTGGCGGAAGAATAGGATTGATTGAAACTGAATATAACAATTCTTGGTTTGAGGGACTATTCTTCGCAAGTTGTACTCAGTAGTTATCTGTTACAATAATGAGTGATGATCCTGGACTATTATAATAGAAAATACAGAAGTTTGATATTCAGAAAGAAGATGGTTTGAGTAAAGCTAATAAATGTAGTCACAGTTTAAAAAATAACGAGAAACTCTAAATAAATAAAAAATATTAATACGGTGAAAGAATAAAAGGATGTATGATTTTATTTTATTCAAAATATTCCCAACTTTGTCGGAACATGCATTTTACTGCTATTCTTTACTGTCGTCAATACAAAGGGTCCAATGTAGAAACGTACTACTAGTACTATATTCCTTCCTTCTAATATAAGATCACTACAATTCTTAAAGGATGCATGTGAAAGACAGCCTGTCAAAACAAAACCTCTATAGAATTGGAAAAGTTGATCATTTAATAATAGAGTTTTATAAAAATAAAATAAATAAAAAAACTGATACGACCTCCACGGTGATGCACCTTTGTTTTAAATCAAAACATTATAATCACTGCTAAATATACAAATTTTGTCCATTATAACTCAGGGTCATTCAACATTCAAACATTTATATCAATCTTAATCCAAGTTATGAACCCATCTTTAGTGAAATAATATTGCTTATAGATATGACCATCCAATCCAACGTGTATGCATACATTTCTATACGTAGGAGTTGGACCTCATCTTCTTGTTAATGTGGAGTTTCTCAACCGCAGTCGAACTAAGTCTCTTCACCTCGGACCAGACTTTGCGCACAGACTCGGCATAAGACATGGCTCCGCCCTGAAACGTGCGATCTGTGGCCACACGGACCAGTTTTTAATTGGCCCTCACACTTGTTGCAAGCGAAAATCGATCCCAGGATGCCCGGATTTACGGTTCACCCCAGGTCGAAGCTTATCGCTGCGCCAAGTGTTGTGGTTTACTACATCTTTCCTCATGTCACAAAGATTGCATGACCAAAATTTTAATTTATCATGTACTCTCTGCGTAACAATTTTTTTGGGTGAATTTATGATATCCCTCCACTTGATTTTTTCTTAGTTTAATTTTTTTTTAGCACCATTGAAATTATATTTCATTCAATTAAGAAGGGAGAATTTAATCACACTTCTGCTATTCGTCTAGGTTAAAGCTCGGTAGTACTAGTTTTATAGTAACATATTATAAATACGAGTGAATCTGATTAATTATTATATTTGTTTTGAAAAAGTGTTTATATTGTATTTCATTAATGACGTAACTAATTTGTGATCCGCATAATATTTAAGTTAATTAGACTATATTACTAAATTAACAATTTACTACATAGAACAAAATATATTCATAATATTAATAAATTTTGGAAATGAAATTGTTTTTGGCCAGTGTACTATTTATTTTCTTATGATATTATTAACTGAATTCATAATCTTGAATTACTTTGCATGATCAGCCTACAAATTATCATTGACTGTGAATGTGTGTACGTAGTTGATAAGACCGACCCGGTTTGAAGCTTGAGATGAGTTGGTACCCGTAATTTGAATTGGGTACACTACATTTCAGAGTTCAGACGCAACAGCACACCTATTTTCTCTTTCTTCAAAGCACTCCCATGGATTCTGTAGGATCTGTACCCTCCGAAACCATAGTTTCCCAGCCCACATCATCTTATCCCCTTCCTCAACCTCTCTACTTCCAATCCTCAGAAACCCTATTCTCTAATGCTCACTCTCCCTCACTACCTTCTCACTCTTCCCTCGATCCACCACCTCCATCGTCAGATCAACAAACCCTAGCTCCCAATGACCCTAACCAAACTTCTCGATCCAACCCCGAGCTACCCGAAGGCCAACGCACGGATCAGAACCAGCTATTATCAAATCAGGTGCAACTATTGTCTGAGAATGGCGGCACGGACAAGGAGAACAATTCCGCCGGAGAAGATGAAACCACGAGCCGGAGGCGCCGACGCAGCCGGTGGGACCCTCCGGCGGATGCCAACGGCGAGACCAAGAAGCGGAAGTCGCGGTGGGCTGATGACGAGCCGAAACCGGTGTTTCAGCTTCCAGATTTCATGAAAGACTACGCTCAAGGTATGGACATGGACCCTGAAATTCAAGCTCTAAATGCTAGGCTTATTGAAATTAGTCGAATACTACAGTCTGGATTGCAATTAGATGACCGGCCGGAAGGTGCTAGGTCGCCTTCCCCGGAACCTGTATATGACAACATGGGAATTAGGATTAATACTAGAGAGTATCGTGCACGTGAACGACTCAATAGTGAGAGGCACGAGATAATTGCCCAGATTATAAAACGGAATCCTGCATTTAAACCGCCTGCTGATTATAGGCCTCCGAAACTTTATAAGAAGTTGTATATACCCATGAAAGAGTACCCGGGTTATAATTTTATCGGACTTATAATTGGACCCAGAGGTAATACGCAAAAGAGGATGGAAAAGGAGACCGGAGCAAAAATTGTGATTCGGGGTAAAGGGTCAGTGAAAGAAGGTAGGTTTGGGCAGAAGAGGGATTTAAAATTTGATCCTTCGGAGAATGAGGATTTGCATGTTTTGGTGGAAGCGGATAGTCAGGAGGCTCTGGATGCTGCTGCAGGGATGGTAGAAAAGCTTTTGCAGCCAGTTGACGAAGGGTTGAATGAACATAAGCGGCAGCAGCTTCGGGAGCTTGCTGCTTTGAATGGAACCATTAGGGATGATGAGTTTTGTAGGCTGTGTGGTGAGCCGGGGCATAGGCAGTACGCTTGCCCCTCTCGAATGTCAACTTTCAAGAGTGATGTGCTATGTAAGAACTGTGGTGATGGTGGACATCCTACTATTGATTGCCCTATGAAAGGCACAGCTGGGAAGAAAATGGATGATGAGTACAAGAACTTCTTGGCAGAATTAGGTGGGACAATCCCAGACTCTCTTACTAACCAAAGTGCACCGTTGGCTATTATGGGTTCCAATAATTCTGGAAGCAATCCTCCTTGGGGTGGCAGTAATAGTGCTGGAAGTACTGGGAGCACTTTACATCCAGGACTGGGAAGTAATGTTGCTAAGATTGGAAAAGAAATAGATGATACAAATTTGTATATTGGTTATTTGCCGCCTACTCTTGAGGACGATGAACTGATTAGACTGTTTCAACCTTTCGGGGATATAGTAATGGCCAAGGTTATCAAAGATAGAGTGACTGGATTGAGTAAAGGTTATGGCTTTGTTAAGTATTCTGATGTTGCTCAGGCCAATCAGGCGACTGTTAGCATGAATGGTCATCGTCTAGATGGAAGAGTAATCGCAGTGCGAGTTGCAGGAAAACCACCTCAACCTGTTATACCCCCTGGACCTCCTGCTCTGTCCGTTCCTGCTTACCCTGTTCCCGGCCATGGATTTGGTGGTTACCCATCTCAACAAATGCAATCAGGTGGTCCTCTTGGGAGTGCACCGCCTGGAAGTTACATGGGGGCTCCACTTCCTTGGGGGCCTCCTCCTCCTCCTCCTCCTTATGCTGCTTACCCTCCTCCCCCTCCTCCTGGATCAAACATGTACACCTCTTTCCAAGCTCAACCCATGCCGCCTCCTTATGGTGTACAATATCCATCAGTGACACAAGCTGCTACTTCTGGTGCCCCATCTCAGAATTTTCCTTCTGGTGAATCCCAACAAAGTTACTCTGCTGGAATGCAACCTCAGAATAACACATCTGCATCTAATAATGTTTATGGAAACTCAACAGCTGGAGTAGCATCAAACTCACAGCCACCTTATCCTACTTCAATGGGTTATGCTCCTTATTATGCAGTAAATCCTCCGCCTCCTGCTGTGGCTCAATCTTCGGTGAACCAGCAAAGTTTTGCAAGTGCTCCATGGGGCACAAACCCACCAATGCCCCCACCTGTGCCATCTGCAGGGCAAAACCAGCAGACTACATATGGTGTAGACCCGGAGTATGAGAAGTTCATGGCCGAGATGAAATGAGACAGTCGATTGGCAATGTCCTTGTATTAAAATGTAAGTACGCAACCAGGCTGCTAGGGGCTCTAATGGGTCCTTCAGTTGGTCAAATTGTGTTTTTTTTGATACATTATTTTAATCAAGGAATCTGAATTTCCGTAAACAAAACCACAAACCTTGTGTTCTTTTTTTATCCCAACTCAAATGAATATTTTGCAGTAGAGTAATGACAATAGTCTACTACAAGTGATTTTTTTCATTTTCCAAGCAAGCAGACCTGTCTACGTGGCATTAACAATGGGATAATAAAAACAATTGTATGGGATGTGAGAGATCCCGTGAAATTTTGTCATGGACCTGATTGTTAGTTTTAATATATAGTTCAATATTTCTTCATCTTATTTGAATACCTCCAAGTTATTGTCGAGTTGCTTTTGTCATATGTGATAGTTGATTTGTTGAAGAGAAATCATAAGTTGCAAGGATGTCAATTTGATCTCTAGTCATCCAAGTTTTGCTTCTATTATAATCACAACATTATTTTTTCTAGTAAATAAACTTACTTTTATCTGCTTTTACGTTTATCTCTTTTTCCTTTTCTTTTTTGGGGTGGGGGTGTATTTCCATCTACTCTAGCATAACTTTTATTTTTTGATAATTTACTCTAGCATAGCTTATGTTTGGTTTTAATTAATAATATTAACTACTCAAGTTTTTAGTAAAGGGAATTTGGTTCCAATGTGGACACGTGATGATTCTACTATTTAATACCCGCTTCTAATTTTTGAAAGAAAAAAACATATTAGCTGTGTATGGGTATATGACTTAACTTGTTTCTCATCTCCACTGAATGTTGGCCAACGGTGTTCAGTCAATAGAATACAATAGAGTTTTTAATAACTTCCTACTGCTTTTACTTATCTGAGAAAAAGCAATGGAGAAAGAAAGAAAATCTTATGGTGCAAAATGTTATTAATTTATGTGCAATATGTTAGTATTTGTATGAAAAGATGCATGATATATTGACATTGCACATTTGTAGAAAAGTTCATTTTTGGTCGATGGGAAATTAGATACTAAGAAAGTGTGATTTTTAAAAAATTATGACAGCCCCCGCCCCCGCCCCCGCCCCCCCGCCCCCCCCCCCCCCCCCCCAAAAAAAATAAAATAAAATAAAATATTTATGAAGTATTAGTGGTGACAGTATTTAGACACCAACAAAAGCTGCCGTGATTTGAAGATCTCTAGAATCTAGATTTTAATAGTTTCCACCTTTTATACTTTAACATGTATTCTTGTTTTTATCTAAGTTGTTTTTCTTGTTCATGATCATACTCTTTGGCAGGATGAGGTTTCTTGGAGCTCTTGTCAGCCTATTTTCTTTCGTGTTGCTTTTGACTTCAACTTGTTGGAAGTTTCAGACTCACATCTTTACTATTGCTGTGCTATTGTTACAATTGCAGAGACCTCTTACCCAAATTCAGTTGATTTGTTACTGCAGTGAGAAGTTGTACAAGGGCTTTTTCAAGTTGTAATGGTGCTACTCTTTCTCAGTGCCAGTTGCCTAAATGGAATGGTTGCAGGACTTGACTTTGTCTTCAGAGAATTGATGCTAATAATTTCTCTCTAGTTTTGTTTGAACTTTTCTTATGAACTTACTGCTGATTATTGTTTTGGCTGTTTTACTTTATTTAATTTGACTTTAGTATGTCATTTTTCCTCTTCTTCTTCCCCCCCTTAACATTACTTGGTTTTTATTTGTTTGTTGTCAATGATAACACTTATCTACTTTGTGCGACCTCAGTGGAAACCTGACTCCTCTTCTGTCACTTGGTTGATATATGCTATCTGCCTATCTACATCTATCTGGAAGTGGAGGCTGCAGGTATCCATGCATTAATTTTGGTGAAGTATGACCGCGTATCAAGCTAACCCAGGAATGATTTTGTTAACACCTATACCCACACACGTGTGTGCGTATGTGTGTGTATTGCTAACTTTTATGTATTGTTTCAGTTTCTATTTGCAGGCACAGTATAATGACAACTGTCTTGTCCAATAAATTTGGCTTTAAACAGTATTGTTAATTGGTTGTGAATGATAATGACCAAGCCAAAGAATCAAAGTACCTTTTATGCATTAGATATGTTAGTCATATCAAACTTGTTTTAAAGTGATAACCCTAAGTGAGAAAGGGCAACTCTATGACTTAGTTTTGTCCTTTCCTTCGGAATTATGAACAAAGTAGTACACTTGTTTTAAATTAGTTTTGATACTCATAACAGCTTCCTTTCTGCATTAGCTGGTTGTGGTCGGCATCATTATCAGTTCTTTTCTTAATCTCAAAGAATTTTGGGTCTTTTCTTTTAGTTTGCGGCCTAGGGTAGGATTAGTTGCTTTGAATTAACTGTTAATTTACTTCGAGAAATATTAAATATGTTTGTGCTGGACTCATAATCTATTATTTGTTAATATGGTTAGTTTCCAGACTTGCACATTCTGTGTAATTTATTTATCCAACTCAGATCTCTACTGACTTGCTTGTATGGCTAGGTGTTGTGAGACTTAGTTTTACAATAATGTTCTTTATATGCTGAAATAAATTGAAAAACACTCGGTAAGCATGGGCTTGCAAGTTTATAGCCTGTCCATCTAATGTTTTTACTGTGATGCTCAAGTGATTAATGGAGTCTATAATATCAAATTTTAGTCTGCTTATCTGATTATTCTAAGAAATGGTCTAGATATTCCTATTATATGACCGTAGGTCTTAGTTACTTTAGTTCAACTTATTTAAATTGAGTAGTTCTTGATGTTTTTGTTTTGTTGTTTTGTTTCTCTTTTTAATTTTATTAATACGTTAGTTCTTGAGGTTTAATGTTTATTTCGTAGTTTCTGTCTAAAAAGAACTTACTAGATTTCTCTTACTAGTATCCATTTACTGTTACCTGTTTGCTAATTGTTAAATCTGGGGGTGAGAATACATAAATGCATTTCCTTCTTTTCTGCTGGAATTTTCTTGAACTGCATAGTAATTTACTCTAATCGGAACAACTGTTGCCTTCTGCATTTCTTGGTTACATGGTGTAGACTTTTGGATAAGTTGGAATATTTTACATGTGAAAATGAAACCATCTTACTCCCCTTCTTTCACTCATTTAGTACAAGTATTGTGTGCTGTTATGTTTATAAATACAGTCTTTTTACTCGAAACTGTTTCATGTACTTGTATTTTGAAAACATGTTGTCATGTTCATCTATGATTGATTGTAAAAATAAAATAAATTTTAAGCACAAGGTGTCGCATGTTATTGGGAAGCTTTCCAGAAAATTTTCACCTTTTTGACGTGCAAATCATTGCAGTGCTATTGCCATACATGCATCTCTAAAATCTGAACAAGTGACAGGTAATACTACCAACCATTTGAGCAGCTGTGATGAACTTGTTGATGATTGATATGAAGGAAAATATTTTTTCAAAAAAAGTTCACATTTTCAAATGTTTGGTATGCGATGAAAATGTGATCATTGAAATTGTTTTAGCAGCAATGTCTAGTAAAAAAACTATCCACAAACTTACTACATTGGCTGGTGTTTGCTTGCAGGAATGTCAGTGTTTGTTTAGGACTTGGGGTGCAGTTTCTCTTAAACAACTGAAGTTGGTAGCTAAAGTGAATTTGAAGTCCTAAAAGAATGGGAAAGAGCTCTCTTTAATAACCACTGAAAGTTTGTGTTCTTCAAAAGTAGCATTAATTTTTTTTTTGCGACCTATCATCCATCTAATTGTGTAGTGTATCGAGTAAGAGGAAAGCTGTAATGATGGAGATGAGCTCGAGTCTCACTAATTTTGGCCCAGTTTAAATGTTATGTACAATTTTTTGAGAGAAACTTTGTTATTTTGTTTTGTTTCCTTTTCCTCTAAATTGTTGCATTGGGTAAAATATGTTGAGCTAGGAATCCCAAGATGTTTGTTGGTCATGAAAAACTGAAAAATGTTTGGTTAACAGTTTATGGGGTTCACCATGGGGTTCTTATAAACTTGCATTTTTTTTTTGCCAGATTGTTTCCCTCGAGGATTAGGTTAATCATCAGCTCACAAACCAACCATCATAATCTTGTATCTCTGGAGACTCTGAATTTAACCAAAATCATTAGAGATTATAATTATGGAATGGATGCCAGGATTCAAACCCCCCCACTAGAATAATACACAAAGTTTACTTGCATTGGTAGTTTCTAGAGAGAAGTTGTGGGAGAAGTGTTCTCTCCGTATATAGCAGCAGCAGCAGCAGCAGCAGCAGCCTTCTTTGATAGACAAAAGAATAGGCGGAGTGACTGAACTGAACCACACTACAAATAAACTAACCATCAAGGCCATAAACAGAAAACCCCATAAAAGTAGCAAAAGTGAGCTATTATAAAGTAAAGAGGTCACAGGAAGGCATAAATCCCACATCATTTTACCAACCATCTGACACATGTTTAGTTTACTACAAGATCATAAGAGTAAAGTTAATCATATTGGAAAGACCAAATAAAGAATCTTCTCTGTGCAGTAGTATCCACATAAATGTAATGAAAATGAAGCATTAAATATTCAAAAAAAAAAATGTGGCAAACAGGAAATTTCTTTACTCAAACAAATAATGGATTCTTTGACCCGATGGTCAGCTCTGGGACCGAAACGGTGTCTTTGCATAGATGCATGTTCTCTCATTTCATTTCAATCCAATCCCAGATAAGTCGAATATACAAATTAGGTAGTCGTGTTGAGTGAGGAAAACATTTACCAAGAGGCAGCTCAGCATCCTTATGAGATCCTTCAACCAAAAGAGCAAGAGTTGTCCAATGACTATGCTTATTCTCAGAGCGCATACAAATTTGAAAATTGAATGGGCTGCTGCTGGCAATCCTGATTAGCAATCTTGTAGTCAAAGCAATAAAATGTATGGTAACTAATGATCCTGTAATACCTGTATTGTACATTCTTCCTATCGAAAATCACCCCATTCGACTCAGATGTCCCTACCATCAACCACAACTTTGTTATCAGAATACGCCAATTTTCACAGCTTCTATCCAAAACTCATCAACAACATACAAAGCCACTAAAATAAATCACAGGAATTTATGATGACTGTGGTACTTGAACCTGGTTCAGCCTGCTAACCCAAATTGAATGCAAAATCATGTGGAACATATCATATCTCACTGGTCTTGGGTTCCAAAGAAAATGCTTCTGCAACATCTTTACATTAGTTTGCATTGTAAGATACCGTCTCATGGGAATAGCCACTAAAATCTCCTTAAGTTTTGGAATATCCTTCTCAGGCACAACTACAGAAAATGCACTCCAATCCAGTACATCACTTAATGGAAGGACAAAATTATCAGCAATAATCACCGGAACACACTCGTAGTAAATGGCCTCAACAATCCTGGGACTGTTCACTTCATAACCCATAGGACAAATGCAATATTTGCTGGATTTCATGTGTTGAACATAAGACATTGTTCTGGAGACTCTATTGGGAAGAAGAGCGTAAATCCTCATATCTTCGTCTTTGCCATCCCAGTTCTTCAGAAGTATTGGACGGACCCTACCATGCATTCTTCCGGCAAAAAACGCAAGGATCGTACGCTGTGACACTCTTTTACCACCAAGATTTCTAAGAGGTCTCCTAGGATTTTGTATGGTGGTTTCCGGTAAGGAAACATCCTTTCCTGCAATGAAGATGCCTTCAGATGCATCTGCGTTGCAGAGTGCTTTTATAGAATTTTTGGTTAGTTCCTTGTGCTCAGTCAATGTATAAGGACCCTGCAAAATTATATTGAAACAAAAATAGAAAAGGTGAGTGCTTGTTGAATTACTTACGCTTGATCAACATGTAATTATGTAAGTTCCCTTAGAAATTAAAAAGAATCAGAAAAAGAGAGAAATTGACTACATAGTAGAATAAATAACAGTCAACAAGATAGTTAAGGAGGCTAAAATTCCAAATTAGAACTGATGCAGCTTGTACGCTTATATGCATCCATTTACCATGGGAAAACAGCCTCGCACCATCATAGCTTTATCTAGCTGAGAAACAATATAGGGACATTTAAAGCTATACCGTGCCTAATTATGTTACTGGAAGACATCCATATTCTTTGCTTTTCAGGATAGAAGTTATTCCACATGACTTCCTAAATTGGGTTAGTTACCTAATTAAGTAGATTATCTCAAGTCAAATGCAATATACAGGTCTCTCATTAGTAGACTTCAGTCTTCACCAGATGGAACTAATATCTCAAAAATCCAGAGAAGAGTCTCTGGTAGATGATTAATTTGTTTATTCTCAAAATAAAAACAAGAAAAGAATGTCAGATGTTTCTCCACTGTTTTTATCTAAAATAAAAGAAACACGGCAACATTTTTTCCGTTTATGGAACTACCTTTTTGTGAAAGAGACTGCAAACAACATGGTCAAGTCGAGAAATCAAATTATCAGAAATCAATAGAGAAATTTGAAGTTAAAAAAAGAAAAAACGAAGGGAATCCAATTCCACTCAGAAATTATCATGCCTTCCAAAGCCTATGAAAAAAAAATTCAATTCATGAACCCACAATTTTCAGGTGAATGTGTAGAATTCAACTCAGTTTCACCTTTGCCTAAAAGCCAACTCAACTTAGAACAAAGCCATCTGATGTTAAAAGTATCACAAATCTGTTTCTGAATTTATTTACCAAGGCCATGTTTGTTTGCAAGGATTATAATCCCAAAACTATTAATCCTAGGATTAAATAGTGCTAGTCACATGTTTGTTTTTATGGGATTATTTAATCCCATGTTATATTTGTTTTTTCCAGGATTAATTAAAGAATTGGATAAAAAAATATCGTTTGGACTATTATACCCTTACCAATAATAATATATTTTAACCTATAATTTAAACTTGTTTATACATCAAAAAATGATGAACAACTAATTAACATAAATTACTCCAATAAATTAGAAAAAAGTTGAGGTTAATTTTGTCTAAAAGTTTGAAAAATATTTTGATACTTCCTCTGTTTTACAAATAGTCTCATTTATAAAATTTGTAAACACCATTTTTATTATTAAAAATATTAAAATTGTAAGTTAATAGTTTTATTAGTAGAAATATAATAATAAAATTTTAAAAAGTTGTATTATTAACAGGTTGAGGTTATGAATAAATAATAACGTTAAGTTTTATTTTGGTTTGGGGGTTGGATCCACAAAGTGTTATGAGCTGTATAACGTTAAGTTGTATTGTTAACAGGTTGAGGTTATGAATAAAAGGGAGGAAAATTAGAATAAATTAGAAAAAAAGTTGAGGATATTATGGTTATTTTAGAAAAAGATTGAGGTTAATTTTGTCTAATAATTTTTAATCCCAAATGGTAGAAATTATAATACCGAGTAGAACATGGTATTAAATAATCCCACATCTTAAGCTATTTTATAATCCCATGACTAATAGTCCCAAGCTCAAATTTAAAAACAAACAAGACACTTAAGATTAATAATTATATCCCAAGTGTAATCCTTGCAAACAAACATATCCCAAAGGTAATCTTCCTAATTTATCAGAAACCAAAGCGACTTGTTTTTTTTACTCTTAAACATTTTCCCAAATCACTAAATCCAACAGGCACATCTAAGCATTTTTATGGTCGCATGTATGATGTACAATTAAACACTAAAAGAAAATACAATAAATTAAACTACCATACCCAATCATGACAAGCAGCCAAAAAATGATCTGACCCGTGAGTACGGTTCCAAAATGGATATTTTGCAGCAAGCATGTTCACATAGTCCCGTAAGAAGATTGACAGGGGTTTGACATTATGTGACTTAGGCACGTAAAGAGCCAATTCCAGCTGGCGTGCACTGTATGGAAGATAGAACAAGTGAGCCTTCTCTGGATCACTGGTGACAAACATCTTGTTTCCATCCAGCAACTTCATGAACCAGCCTTCAGAAGAGTAAATTCCTCTGAGATAAGGTTGGTGGAAAATAGGTCTCTTTCCTTCTTGGTATATATAAACCTTAAGTATGTGTTCCATCAACTCATAACTCCTGGAATTCACAAATACTAATAGGTTTCAATTTTATGATAAATATGGGGTAAAGGATACTACATATTAGCAACAATGCAAATATTAGTCTATTGCCAATACATTTGGTTATACATTGTAGGTGTCGGCTACACTGAGCTTGAATTGATTCAAGAGGCCCAAACTAGCCATTTAAAACCTCTTTAATTATTAAGAGGTTCTCCATATACTTAAAAATTGGAAATGTAATTATATTCAAATGACTCTTCTAATTACCTTAGTAGCAAAATTCTCTAGAAAAGGTAATCATAAAACATAATATTATCAACCACTTCTCTAACTCAGCAAAAATTTATTACATACAAGTTAATAAAAGGGTCAATGTTGGTCAAATAATTCTGTTCAAAATATGATATACCATAAATGATCTAGAGATACATAATAAGCTGCATAGATAACAATGACGAGCAAAAATGGCCAAGACATATATGGAGGAATAATAATTGACCCTGTGAATCGTATGGTTCACATCTTCCCTAGAGGTCATGCTTAATAGAAAAAGAAATATAGTAGAGAAGAACAAAACAATTAGACTTCAATTTAAATTAAATGGAATGAAATGTATAAGATAGACTGGAATAATAACTGTAGAATACACTCGTGAATCTGAGAAATCTTCCGATATTTTCTCTATGATTAGCCTAAAAACCTTCATTGTTTATAAATGGAGAATCTATCCCTACAACTCACTTAGATGCAAAATGAGCGATTTACAAGCTACTTTGAAGTGAAATTATTCTTAATCATGCCACTGGTTAGTAATATGTAAAATTAAATAATCTTCACTGATCTGAAATCCAAAACACGCATAAAATATAATACCAACTGCCTGCCAAGGTTGTTGAAGTTATTCCCACAGGAACAAATATTAATCTTCCTTCTAATACATTTTTCAAATATACCATAATGCATAACAACTTATACTATAATCAAATACAATGTTAACGGATCACTACAAAAAAACGTTGTATAAGCACAGTCGGATGTACCTTTTGAAAACAGAGACATTGTGGAATAAAGGGGCATATAGGTCTGGATCATCAATGACAACTGAGGCTTTCACAATCTCATTTTTAGCATACAGTAGTGCCTTATCCGGCGTCAAGGACCTTGTGTATCTCTGCAAATTCAAATAACCTTTCTCAAATTATAGCACGATTCAAGTAAAAAGAACGCTAATCATAATTAAAAACTCAAAATCTTACCAATGAGTGATGGGACACAGTTCTAACAGGAGGTGGCAGTGGAGGAGTAACTAAAACCTTTAGTTTTGTTTCCTTAATTTGGCCACTTGTCCTAAGAAACTTTGTTCCCACATCAACAACTGACCTTGATTGGTTCAATTCAGCAGCAGTATTAAGTAAAATAATTCTGGGGCCAACACGTGCAGCGTCAAAATTATCCTTGTGCCTCAGTGCAGTGATTTCACTAAAAGTGGTGGTCCTATCCAAGGGTTCGTATGCTAAAACTGGTACTGATGGAGATAGAGTCAATAGGAAAGGATATGGAAGTGAAGAAATTTGAAACAAAACCCCAGCTATCATAATAATGGCTCCAACGAAAAACACTTTTCTCCAATCAAGCCTGAACAGCAGGATGATAAAGATTTGGCGCCAAAACTTACTCATATCACCCTCTAATTGGGGAACTTGTTAATGCATAACATCAAATTCCAACCTTGCAATTCATAAAAATGTTTGTACAGAAAAATTCCAGAGGCTCCAAACATGTAAACATTTTCACAAACATTCATTCCAAAAAACTTAACTCTTCAGACTTACAATATTCCCCTCCATACAACATCTTACTAATAAACATCCCATGCATGTGCTTGACAAGGCCAAAAGTTCTCCTCTGCACTCTTACCCAAACAAAAACAAAATTATTAAGTATTAACAACTCAATTTTTATGTTACAGGGTACAATGATTTCTATGAAATGAAAAGAAATGACAAAAAATGAAGCCTTGACCTCAGTAAAAACAAACCTGAGCATTTCTATATTTAAATTAATTAATTAATTATTTTTTTACAAAGTCTTACTTAAACTCTGTTAAAACAAGCAAAACAAAAAAGGGCTCTTGGCATCACAAGGAATTCTTATATAAATCTTGAACTTGTTACTTGACACATAAAATATAATAATAATACCTACCATTTCTCAACAATATGCTGCATATATATGTCTCACAATCACTTAGAAAAACATTGGCACAATCCAGATTATGAGATTAAGTTTGCAATAATCAGAAGAAAAGTTGAATCAATATTCAAAACCACAGAACAAACACATACAAATTTAAATACTGTCACCAAATTTAGTAGTATAATTACCGGAGGGGTAGCTCGAATTGTAGGAGATGGCTGGGAGAAGAATCTGAGGCTAATAATTGGATCTGAAAATGGGTAAGAATGGGGTGATTTTGAGGGAAAAGAAAGAAAGAAAAGAGGAAAAGTTGATATAATAGTCGACAAACAGCGAGTGGGTTGGTAAAAGAAAAAAAGGAGGTGAAGAATTGAGTTTAGTGTGGACGTACGTAAGCAAAGGCAGTGTGCGTAACTGACGGTAACGGTTCCTAATCTTCATATTTAATTCCATTTGTTTGAGCTTTTTTTCAATTTTTCTTGTGGGCAGGGCGGTGACTGACTCGTTCTCTTCATGCAGCCACCGGATATCATGCCGCCTGCCCTGTCCAACATTTCCTTTTATCTCTTATTACATCATCACTTTGTCTGTTTTATTTACGGCTTTACTTCATATTAATATTATTTTTTACATATTTTTTGAATTATATAATTAATTGTGAATAGCAGATTCTTCTTTATATTTAAAAACAAACTAATTCCGGATAATCGTCGGTCCGATATTTTGTGAATTTAATAATTCTAATAACAGATTTGTCAATTATTTTATTTTACATTCTAATTTTAGAGATACAGAGAGAACTTGGCAAACGGTACGATTGGAGAAATGAGGAGTGGTTAGCATTACTTCATGTTCAATATAGTGTTGACACGCAGATGGAGAGATTATCCTTCCACCTGTGTGTGAGCATTGTATTGGGCATGAAGTGAAATTACCATGAAGTTCACTTCATACTAACAGGATCCGGAGAATTGTTAGCCCCTTAATGGATTGACACGCACTTGGCATGCGGAACGGCCAGATAGCATGTCAAGTCAAGCCTTGACACTCAGTCAGGTAGTGTGCGGCAGTGTGCGGCAGCAGGCAGCAACTAAGGGCACTGGGCGCACAAAGTTGACAGTCAGGTTGACACTCGTTTATATGTTGCAGTACGCAACACTTCGGGTCACTGTGCAGCAGCTTGGGCCTTTGTGGGGCGCTAGGCAACAGACTGGGCATCTGGCCCAAATTAACAAATCTAGAGGGTTTGTGTTATAACTCCTCAAATAGGTCGATATCTAGTGGTGGCAACTTGAAATTTTTTGTAAGTGTTACTATAGAGGGTGCTCCGTGAAGGTCACCTGGGACTATGGACAAGTGTCATGGACGATGCGTGCGGGACATTGTGGCATTGTTGGGCTCCCCTACAACAATCCCAACAATGCCAAACGTCGGATAAGTGGCTTTGGATCGAATCAAAGACTCGTTCATGTGTTGGGCATGATCGAACAAGAACGTTGTTGGTGAACATTGGACATGACATGGGCGTTGGGCTTAGCATGTCAAGGCATGGCATGGGCTGGTGCCCAACATGCAACAAGGCTGATGCGTGTGGACAGACACCCGGGCTGGACGTGCGCAATAGATTTGGGCCGCACCTTGGGCAAGTGCGTGGCTAGTTGGATATTCGTGTGGGTTGAATTGGCAAGGCATATTGTGGCACATGTTGGGCAAGATTCGTGGACTGAGACATCAACAATGTAGGTTGACGTTGTGGGCTAATTAGAGTGGTTGATTTGACTAAGACCAAACTGATGAGCAATTATGGGCGGTTACTGACAGCCAACCTCCATGTACATGACTGTCATGTCTCCAGTCAGTATGCACAACATGGGCGTGCACATCTGCTATTGGGCAATTAGTGAGCAGTTACACATTTGAAATGCTGGTTTTCTATTGGTTGAATATCTTAGCAGTTGGGGTTGTCAATTGCAACCTAGATTCTGTATGCATTATATATATGTACAGAAGGGGGGCTTATATAGGCAGAGATCACTGACCAAGAGCGAGTCTGTAAGCTCTTAGTCATATTATAATCCTTGTTATTAAGAGAGACAATAAAAGGTTGGGACTTTGTCCTGTAAATCGTTTTGGTCTGTGTGCGTTGCTAAATTATAAACTGTGCTTGTGTGTGATTGTTGTTGATTGATTTGGGCGAACAAATCAGTGCATCACAGCTAGGGTATTTGACGCAGAAAAATTAGTGTCAGTTTGTAGACTTTGTGGCAAGAACCATGATAAACAATTTATTTATGGGCAAATTATAAAACTTCCCTCATGTATACACTGAATTGCAACATAAACGTAAAATTTTTAATTTTTGTAATGTCACAGTAAATATTTTGTTTTGTTATAAAATTACACCCTTAAACCAATTTTAGTCAAAATTAAAAAAAAACAGTGCATATCATGTGAATTTTATAAGGACAAAATAGTTTATTCTTGCATAAAATTATTTTCTCTCCTAATATAAGGACAAATACGTCCTTACAATAATAAAATAGATTCTCACATAAATAATTTTGTTTTATTTTAATCAAATAAAATAATTATAAAAGTGTTTAAATAAAAATTTAAGTACCATATTTTGATTAAATATAAAAGGCAAAATTAAACACTAAAAATTATATTAAATTAAAAGGAAATAAATAAAAAATATTAATTCATTTAACAAATAATTTAGTTTATATACATACACTCACACACACAAAATAATTTACTTTATATATATTTTTTGTATTTGTTCATAATTATTTGTTATGAATAATTGACTTCATATACATAAATAGGAATATCACTAATTTTTCTTTCTCTTCAGATCTCTCTCCCTCATCAATGGCGGCGTCCATTTCATCTCTCCATCCCGCTATCTTCGTGTCTTCTTCAGCCACTCACAGCCGCTCATCATCTCTCTCCCCTCTCTCCTCCAACCTCGTCAAATTCACCTCTAAACACCCGTCTTTCAAAACCTTCATTTCCCAACCTATCCGCCCTCCTCCAAACCCACGACCACTGACCACCTTCCTCCCACGCGCCACAGCCTCCACCACCCCTGCCACCACTTTCCACGGCGTCTGCTACGTCGTCGGCGACAATATCGACACCGACCAAATTATCCCGGCCGAATACCTAACCTTAGTCCCCTCCAACCCCGATGAATACAAAAAACTTGGATCCTACGCCCTAATTGGTCTCCCCTCCTCCTACCAGACACGCTTCATGGACCCTGGCGAATTCAAGTCCAAGTACTCAATCCTTATCGGCGGCGACAATTTTGGCTGCGGTTCGTCCCGCGAACACGCCCCTGTCTCCCTAGGCGCCGCCGGAGTGGCGGCGGTGGTGGCGGAATCGTACGCTAGGATATTTTTCAGGAATTCGGTGGCTACTGGAGAGGTTTATCCTTTGGAATCGGAAGTGAGGATGTGTGAGGAGTGTAAGACTGGAGATGTGATTACAATTGAGCTTGGACAGAGCTTATTGATCAATCATACATCAGGAAAAGAGTATAAATTGAAGCCCATTGGGGATGCTGGCCCCGTTATTGAGGCGGGTGGTATTTTCGCCTATGCCAGAAAAACTGGGATGATTCCTTCACAGGCCGTCTAGAGAATGAGGTATCAATTATTATGCTCACTTTAATTGCTATGCAGCTCTGTTTTAGTATGTAGTTATTAAAATTTGTTAATGATCTGCTTAGTTGAGTCTGAATCAGTATTGTTACAGAAGCAAATGACCTAATAAGCTTCCTTCTTAAACTTGATTTTGTTACAATTTTAATCACTGATCAAACACTATACTAACAACTGTTGATTGGGGTGTGTTTTGAAAATTCAATTCCATGATTATTTTCTTGAGTGTGAGAGAGCATAAGCTAAATCTCAAAGCTAAGACCTTTCACTAGGAATGAATATAAATCAGATTAAAAAAGAAAGATGGGCATTCTTGATTCAACTCGTATGGAAGTTTGGAGATCATAAGTAGTAAATTTGAGGGAGATGGCAAAAATGTCAACATTCATTGCACCAACAAATTTTTATACCGGGAACTCTCGAGGCCTTGCATGAATAAAGTCTTGTTCCAAAGGAAGTTGGAGAGAGATGGTTGGAGGGAGATAGTGCAACAATCATTCGAACACTATGTGGTATACGCATTATTCTGTAGGTTAGAGATGGAGAGGTGGTGAACCTAGAAGGAGAGAAAATTAAAGAGGGAAATTGGAGGGAGATAGTTGGATAGTGCAACAAGCATACAAACATTATAGACAACTCTATATATACATGATCTAAGGTAGAGAGGGAGAGAGCTGGTGAACCTAAAAGCCGAATAGGGAAACCTAAAGAGGTTTAATGGATTAAAGTGAATGTCCAAGGAGGGACTTAAAAACATGGCATTATGTTCATTCTTGGTGATGTTGTCTCAATATTTAAAGGTGGATAAATTTTAAGGATATTGGAAGCACGTAGGCATGAGTTTGGTAGAATATCAAAGCTCAGTTCTTCATTGGAAGCTCTGGTTAGCTGTTCTACGTCTCAAGTCATCATAGTATCAGGTTGTCCTCAACTGGGTTTCGTGAAGATTATTCTGTTGCAGCACCTGCGTTGATGAACACTTGATGAAAAAGATAAAAATAGGAAACTGATATTTCCACAACAGAAAATGATATTTCCACATGAAAAGTGTCGTTATAGATCCTATAGCGATGGTTTTTTCTGTCGCTATACATCTATAGCGACACTTTTCATGTGAAAATATCAAAAAGTGTTGTGGAAATATCAATTTTTTCGTTGAATAAAGAGATTTGGTACAATACCATTTATGCCACTAAATTGTAGCTGGGGAGATTTGAGAGGACAGGGACTATAGAATGTTGCCGGTCTGGCAGGAGTGGCATAGCTATGTGTACATACCCATGTATGCGTGTGTTCAAGTGGAATTGCTTACGGAACCTGGCTTTTACCAATAATCAAATTCCATGCGTCTCAGTTGAACACAAAACGTCGAAGTTTATTTGTTTCCTATTCTAGTTTAACATTTTCTAATTTATTATAATTGTATTAGAATCACTTGTTTATGCTTATGGCTCATTAAACTGACTTTTGGGATATGTATTTGCAGTTGTCTCTATTATCTGCATCTCTTAAAAAGGAGGCTGCGTTGACTAGTCTACTGTGAGGGTTGAAGCAAGCAAGCAAGCATCTCATCATCATTCTGATTTTTGAACTCACTAGAACTTGCAGTTAAACTATGTGATTGTTTTATTGTTGTATGAAAAGTGACAGCCAGCTGTTGTGGCGCTTTGCTAATTAGGAAGACTACGGATGTTAATGTTAGAATTGCTATATAATTAAATTTGGTTTCTTCAAGTTTCTGGAGCCTGAAATCATATTTGGCCAACAAACTAAGCACACATTATAGTTGGTTCTCTTACTTAATACCCCCCCCCCTCCCCCTCCCCCTCCCCCTCCCCCTCCCCCTCCCTCCCTCCCTCCCTCCTTTATTTCCTTTCCTTGGGTTTGTGAGTTTTGGAAGGAAATTTTAATTTAAAATAATATATTATTATTTTACCCTTATGAAAGAAATTTTTGTGAGAAAGTTTTTTAAAAAACTATTTCCTTCTCTGTTCTCTCCATTTTGAAACTCGAAAACACAGTGCTAAACAGAGTACATGATTGATGATTATATTATATTCTGGGCAAACTGCAAAATTGACCCTCCAAGTTTCACAAAATTCCAATCTTAGTCTTGAAAGTATTAATTTTTTAAATTGTGCTCTTTAAAGTTTTTGATTTTAACAATCTCGTTCCTTTTGTTTAACCGTGGCGATTTTTTTAAATCAAAAATTAGTCATGTCAATCTAAAACAGTTTGATTTTATTTTTATTGGTTTCAACTCTCTTGATTTATATAAGATGATGTATTTTGTCAATGGTTATGTATTAAAAAAGTAATAATAATAACCTACTACAAAAAAATTGATAAAATAAAGTTACAATCCATTTATATATTTTTGAAAAAATAATTGATCATTCATCCCTCCAATTCTTTTTGCCGCCATCCATAAACTTCCCCCCTGAATCTCAAGATGTTGATGGAGAGTGAAGATTAGGATCGATTGGGTGTAATTTTTATTTTTATTTTTATTTTGTCCAGTACAAAATAAGAGTAACATATAACACTTCGACTGTAAAGATGTGAAGTACTCAGATGAGAGTTATATATCCGTACAAAACGACGACGTATCCTGAGGCTTTTGAAAAAATAATGCAACGTAATGGTACAAGGATCTCACGATGAGTGTTACTTCCGCACAAGCGAACGGTTAGGATTAAAAGCCAGACCCTCCCTTATATTGGTAGGGATTCTCCACAAACCCTAATCTTATAGTTTCTATTTTCTAAGTTCTTCAGAATTAGCAGCAGTTCTGATCCAATGGGTACTTCTACTTTACTCTACAACCTTCATCAATTTCTTCTATGGACTTTTCCATTTCACAATTAAATGTTTAAATTAGATTAATTTGATGTATAAATATATAGATGTGTATCTACTTGTGTTTACATTATGTCATGTTATGGATAATGAAAAGGGGCATACACGTACGTGTCGGAGCTATGGAGGAAGAAGCAATCGGATGTGATGAGGTTTCTGCAGAGGGTTAGGTGTTGGGAGTACCGTCAACTTCCTTCCATTGTTCGGGTCACTCATCCTACCCGACCCGATAAGGCTCGTCGCCTCGGCTACAAGGCCAAGCAGGTATGGTCTTTACTCCGAAATGCCTGTAACTTATTAATGACTTACTCATTCACGCGCACCTCACTTGTATCTATACATAATATGTTTTATTCTTATAAATATCATTTGATGAATTTGAAAGTGTTGTATTTAGGATCAATGCTTTATATCTTCTGCTTAATTTTACTGACATGAATCTAGTGTTAAGCTCTATAGTTTATTAGGAATGGTTCACTTTAACTAGTTGTCTGCCAAATGGACCTCTTAGTCAGCTTATATATCAGAATTGCTTCTTCAATTTGAAATATATTCTTCTTGATTCTTGATTGTGTGGGGAGTTAATAGACTCCACGGCACGCTTGCGTGAGGTAGTCGTCGCCCCGATCGTTTCTAGCAAAATTATTGGGTGAATTGCTTGCAACACCTTAACCTCTCGCCTATATGTAGACGGTAATCTTGGTACAATTGCTCGCGTTCGGAAGTCGGCGTTGAATGGACACCAACGACACCTTGACCCCTCGCTTATATTGAAGCGGTAATCTCGGTACAATCGACGATTGATGCGGTAGAAGATGTCACACACAACTATGTATTGTTGTATGATAAGTCAAAGTTGAATCTCAAAGAAAAACTAATAAAATAACTTAGGAATTCTTCAAAGAACCAAAAGTAGAGAATAACCTTACAAATATATTGAATATTGAATAATGAATAATGTCTAATGTGTTTTATTACATTAACCTGGACCTCTATTTATACTATTCAAAATAATCCAAATCCTAATAATAAAAGAAATAACAATCCAATTTAAAATTGGAATTGAAATTCTAACTAAATAAATCCTAATTACAATAGAATTGTAAAAAACCTATTTTCCTTGTCGCGTTGGAATCAAACTGAAAGTCTTCGTCAGTTGAATAACTTGTTGTAGCCTTTCTCCAATTGGATCCGTGATTTAAATTACCTGATTCCTTGTATCCGTGTAGTTCCTTTTCCATTGTTGAATTGGAATGTAGTATAATATGCCACTTATGTTCACATGCTTGCAATGACCATATGACTATATAATCTGAATATACAATTCGTGGCTAAGTGATGATTGCCATATGACTTAATTGTGTAACCTTCTAGGATTGATGGCTTTAATATGTAAAAGGCGGCCCACATGTAATATTAAATAAATTAATCTTCCTTCTTTTTGCATGTAATTTTGTGGGCTTTGCTAGGACAATTAGAATTGGGCTTGTATTAAATTGACCCAAACTTGTGTCTCATGTTCATTGGTCTTCTCTTTGGGTTTCCTTGCATTAGTTTCAACCCAAACGTCTTGAATCAATCCAATGAGGTCTTGTTTGAACCTCTTAGTTCTAGCCTTGCTTGATCCCCACGTCCCTTTAGTTTTGTTTGAGTCCACGCATGCCATGTCCTCATCAGGAGTGGGGGATTTCAGTCCATGAAGACACTCACCGATGTACCTCATGCTATTATCATGCTCTATAGAGGGGAATATTTATGACATTTTATTCAAATGAAATTTGAAGAATATAAATACATAATATATATATATATGTATGTATATATTATGTTTATATCTACACTATTCCATCTATATATATTTTCTTGTCATTTTTCCCCATATCTTTTGGTGTTGGATTTAATTGTGCTCCGTGTACCATGTGTGGACTTGGATTCTCCCCCTTTTTTGGCGCTTTTAATGAATTGTTTACTTTTCAAAATAAAAATTAAAAAAATTGTTAGCTCTGACTGAGTTTTATTGTTTGTTTGTTTGTTTGTGATGATTATCTTTAATGATGATATATGTATATGTTAAAAAGAAAACATCTGTGTAAATAAATTTTATACATTTCGCAACAATGATATGCCTTTGCTACTCTCTTTCTAGCTCTCTTAAGAATTAGTCACATGATGATGGATCCCTATGCTGTGGCTTTCTTTAGCTTTCTTTGAGTTACATGTTAGCTGGTGCTTAGACATGTTGTCCAACGCTTGTTGGGTTATGCAGAGGGTCTTAATTTTATACTAGTATGAAATGTTTGTTTTAAGCTAATTTAATGTTTCAGACGAGATTTTATTAAAAGGATTATGGGAGAAAGGGAGTTGGGTCGATGAGGCTGGAAGCAAAATAAATTTAATATTGTTGGGTAATTATTATATATTATTATTTGTTGATGATCTCAGTGTAATTAGTTTATTTAGTAGATAAGAATTAAGTTAAGGATATATATATATTTAATTATATTAGTATAACATTCTAGAGTATTAATTATTTAAGGTAGTAGATATTTTCTAGGATTTTATTTCCTTTTTAATTAGGTTACTTAGTATTTTACATGGTCATCAAATATTAGGGTTATTCTTGTTTCCATATAAATAGTTTTAATCCATCATTATGGGATTATTATTTGATATTATTGAATTCTAAGCCTTGTGTTTTGTGGCTTTAAGCCTAATTATCTTCTTTAAATCCCCTTTATTCGTTCCTCCACCCTTGTCCTACATCATGAGCAATTACTTCTTAACTGTTATTTCAAGTTTGTTTCTCAATTATTAAGCAGGTGACCAATGTGTAATTGATATGGTGGAAAACTTATGTTTTTTATTGAGCTGAGAACAATAGAGCATGCTGCTTCCATTGTTATGTGCATTATTAGATGTAGCTTTGGTAGTAATCTTTTCGTCATTTACATATCTTATATTCCACTAATAAGATCTTTCAGTTAATGGTGTTGTGGTGATAATCAAAGTTTTCTTATTAATATGTGTTAGTATTTGCTCCGTTGTAGATGATGATGCTAATGAACTATTTACAGGGTTATGTGGTCTACCGTGTTCGTGTCAGACGAGGTGGCCGAAAGAGGCCTGTTTCCAAGGGTATTGTGTATGGTAAACCTACAAATCAAGGTGTTACTCAACTGAAGTTTCAGAGGAGCAAGAGATCAGTCGCAGAGGAGCGAGCTGGTCGGAAGTTGGGTGGTCTTAGAGTTGTCAACTCATACTGGATCAATGAGGTACAGTGCTTAGTTGAGCATTCTGTTCTTTTCTTGTTCATATTATCTTTAATTTGTGGTTATTACACTAGTTTCCTTGATGTTAGGACTCAACTTACAAGTACTTTGAGGTAATCTTGGTTGATCCTGCACATACTACCATCCGAAATGACCCGAGGATCAACTGGATCTGCAATCCTGTTCACAAGCATAGAGAGCTACGTGGGCTCACTTCTGCTGGAAAGAAATACAGGGGTTTACGTGGAAAGGGTCACCTCAACCACAAGGCTCGGCCTTCCCGCAGGGCAACTTGGAAGAGGAACAACACACTCTCCCTCCGCCGCTACCGATAATTATGTTGGCTTTGTATGGTTTTTCCTAGGTTGCTTGTTTGTTTTTTTTGTGAAGACATGTTGGGTTCTAAAGAGTTTTGTAATTTTGGTTTCTGAGATTTGTGTAAAATGATTTGAATTATTAAGGTACTAAAATTATGGTATTGTGTTTGGGTTCTAAAGAGTTTTGTAATTTATGAGGTCTGCAAGACGGTAGATGTGGTGACGATGGTTTTCATAGAAAGTTAACTGATTAATCATGACTAGGAAAGTTCAAATTGAGGCAGATTGGTATGTTCCCTGATTGAATTTTCACGTTCCAAAAAAAAACCGAGATCCTTCATAATGTTTTGGAAAAAATAAACAATTTCATGAGTTTTATTTACTTTTGATATTGAAAAATAATGTTGTTATAGTGGAACAATATTGAATAATTATGTAATTCCTAGAAATGAATGAAAAGTCTAAACTTGATTCTCATTGCTAATGTATACATATGCATGCTATATACATCCAAGTTTTACTATTCATGGGATTGCTTCTAATATTGTGTTCAGTATCTTCATGCCTCCTTCAATATAATGGGGACGGAGGTCCAAGACGATGACAATTGTTGTTATTGAATTGAAAGATGGGCTAAGCTTCCTGACATTCTTGTTGCTGAAAAGGAAAGCCAAGTAGAATGTGTGATTGAACAAGTACAACGTTTTAGAGCGTTCCATTAAGATAGCTCTCTTTTAGATTTTGAAGTGCTTGTCGAATGGAATCTTCATCTTGGCTGGAGTATTTCAAGCATATCAGCCGTTGAGCTACGTGGTAAGCCATCTGGATTCCATGATACTGTTCACAGTTCACTTCCATTCTCTTCACTTCCTGTATATATACGATGGGAACAGAAGATCAAAAATAGTTGAATAAAACAAACAATTCATTGACACAGTTCTATTCCTATCAAAAGCTATTTAAAATGTTCGCAAATGAATCCAGAGTTGGATAAAGTTTCTCCATATTCTGCCAGAGATCCCAAGGAACCGTGCTACAGGATCCAGATTCTTATTCATAAGGAGTGCAAGGAGCATGCTAATTGCAGTTGTAGTGGCTGGATGATTATTAAGCGGTAACTTAACAAGATTTGCATGGACTACATTTATTGATAAAAATAAGACAGGGATACAAGATCACCAACTGAGAGATTATACCTAGTCATTCAATGCAGGCTGGAACCAAGATTTAGTTCAGATGAGGCAACACGCTAAGAATAAAGATTAACGTAAAGTAAATAGAACTAGAATAGTCTGTGTGCGCGCGCGCGCGTAACTTGCATAAAATTCAAAATAAAGTAATAATGTTCACACAACATTCTTTGAGTTTTCTTATCTTAAAATTATTGCATAATATTCCGTGTTGATTATTTAAAATAGGAGTGCTTGTTATTTTACGCAAGAAACATGTGCCATCTACCAATCAGGCAATCACAAGGAAAAGACCTATCAGATTGAGCTCAAGCTTTGTCATTTCCAGAATAGGTGACGCAGGAAGGAGGTATTCTTAAGCCACATTAGCCCCCTGTTTGTGAGTTTTATTTTGGGGAGAAAGGAAAATATGGGAAAGGAAAGTCGTTCTTACTTTCCAACAAAAGTTGGAAAGAACTTTCTTTTTTTTATCCCTTCCCTTCCCTCCGAAACAAAACTCACAAACACAGCCCAACCTGGGAATCACAATGCTCAAGCTGCACGTATCAGTGCATCACATGTCGATGAACCTGCTTAAAGACAATAGTTATCTGATGGAGCAGAAGCTTAGTTCTTTTGGATTGATGAGGTTTTAGAACAACTTTAAAAAATTCTAAAGGCTAGAACTGGAAACTTAAGGCTCTGAGGTAGAGCACGGTCTGTAAAAATCTAACATTTCTTAAATATCTCATCATGAAACAATTTATATCACCTTTGCTGCAATCTTTGATGTGATGCTTCTTGCAGTTTCGATTACTGAGCCTGGTAATCCAGCCACTCCTGCTAACAAAAGTCCGTAGTGTGGTACATGCCGTAATCCATCCTTTAGTTGAAACTGGTTTGGTGAATCAGAATAAGTATGAAAGCTCCACAAAGCAAATGAATCCAGTAAAGGAAATAAATATTCATCATGTATCACCTTGAAATCCAAGCGGTTGTTTTTGACATCCACGTGAAAATGAAGAATTTTCACGTTAGGGTAGATGGTGGCTAATTCTGATAGGTTTTCCATGTGGGTGGCAAATATAGTATACCTGAAAAGAAATCAAGCAGATCCTTGAACTGAAAATTAGGCAGATGTATGAATATCCTACACATGTAATAGTACATTAAATATGTATAAGCATTTAAAGTTGAAGTAGAATCAATATAATAAAGCAAATTTTTTTACTTTTAATTTTATTGTTTATCTAATTATGATCTCTTTATTTGTTTTGGAAAGCAACAAGGAAATCTAAGACGTAAACAAGCTCAAGCTGCAATTCTCAAAAGGATTTAGAAATTTATTATGTCTTAATCCAGACCTAAAATGTATGTTCTATTATAGAATAAGAAACAAGAATATGTTCAAAATGTGTCCAAAGTCTTATTTTGTAAAGAACTATATATGTATGTTGTTAAGATTAATCTAGAGGATTCTAGAATTCTAGGATTGATTAGATTAGGAGTGATTAGCTGTGATTATTCTAGAAGCATGATTAGCGGTAATGATTAATCACTATAATTTACTTTTCATATTTAGCTTTGACATTTACCCTATATAAAGGCTCTCTATTGTACACATTATGATATGAAATAATAGTCTTCTAGTATTCACATGGTATCAAGAGCCATGGTTTCCAAAAAAAAAAAATCCTCTCCTTTTTCTCTGTTCCCAAAAAAAAATACGGTTCATCGTGAACAGTACCAGTTTTTGTTCATCGTGAACAGTGACTGACACCTGTTCATCTCGTTTCATGTTCATCAATGCAAGTGCAAGTTCTAATTTCTTATGCTCTTCCGAAATATATGTTCGAGTTGTTTCTTTACTTTTGAGGAGGCGGAAAATGATTAATTTGTTTCTCACTTTGGGTTTGGATTTGTTGGGTCTGTGGGGGGTTTTGCATGTGGTTGTTACCATCGGTTCGTTGTTCTTTTCAGCCATGATTGTATTTTTATTGTGTGAAAAGGTTTAGATAGATTTAATATGAGCAAGATGTTTACCGTATCCGATATTGTTACGAGTCAAACATCAAATGCGTCCGAGTCAAGGCAGTCCATGGGTGTTACAGAGGTGTTTGTTAGAGTGTGCATATTTAAATTTGATGATGAATGTGCTTAATGTATATTTGTACCAGTATGATTTGCCTTATTAATGATTTGATTCAATCTACAAGGACTTAGATTAGAAAGATCAAATAATGTTAGGCTGATCTTGTTAAAGCTGATCTGATGTATAGGTGATAAGATTTCAATGCTCGTAAAGTTACTCTAATAGTTCGTATGTGAAGATGGACCGCAGAGTAAGCGCATGATTGCAATACACCAGATGGATCGCAGAGCATTTGCAGATGTCGTAAAGTTCACTACAAGTACTTCAGTTCGTAAAGTGGACAAAGGAATTGTAAAGACAAGCAAAGCTCGTTGAGTAGAATCTGAACATAGAGTACTCCAAGCAATCGCTAAGCAAAAGACTTATAGTAAAGTTACTCGAGGATTGTTCAGTGATAGAAGATCGCAAAGTTCACTCGTAAAATGACACTGCAAAGTAATCATTGCAGAAGAGCAAATTGTAGAGTAAAACACTACGATCTATCATCATCGTAAAGTAGTCAAGTCTAACAAGATGACTGACATTGGAGCGGTGTTGATTGAAGATCCCGATGCATTCACCAAACGTCATTTGTTGAAATCGAAGATCAGAATATGTCTACCAGCTAGGTTGGTGAAAATGACACGTCAAGGGTGTTAGGTGAGAAAGCAGACTGATGTGACAAACAAGTTAAAAAGGAGCTGACACCTAAGTTTAAAACGTCTGAGCATTAAATGCACCAACAGGCATCTAGGAACGGGAAGATTTTCAGCAGATTATAAAGGCAACAAGGATTCAAACATAAGAAGAGACGAACACTGATTTAAAAAAGGCCTAAACTCGGCAAAAGAAATAAAACAAACTCAACAATCCTGAATATAGTTCAAACTGCTAAGTACTTGAGAATAAAAGCTTAACGCCATCTTAGCAGCACCTCTCAACAAGAATCAAACAGCAGATCATCAGAGGGCTGAGAGTCCTTGTCTTAGTGACTAAATATCCAAGTCTGCTGGACTTGAAGACGTCTTAGTGTCATTGTCTTAGTGACTAAATATTCAAGTTTGCGGGGCTTGAAAACGGCATAGTGTCCATGTCTGCGTGACTAAACTCATAGTGGAATTCCTACTCGTGGAGTAGAAGAGCGGATTAGGAGTTGTTCAGTCTTCGAACCACTTAAAATTTGTTGTCTTTACTTTAATGTTCTTACTTTCCATCTGCTTGCTTATATTATTTAAAGTTGTTTATCTTGCTAAATTCAGAACTGAGATTCATTTTCAATTAAAGGGATTTTTCAAAAGTCATATTCTGATGTGCTTAATCAACCTGATTAACAAACATTTGGTAATATCTTATAAACAATCAAAAGTTTTAAAAGATCTATTCAACCCCCTTCTAGATCTATAAATGCCTCTGGGAAATAACAGTGTTGTCTTTCTCGAATCGTCTTACTGATAAGAAATTGAAGGGAGTCCATAACTATCAGCAGTGGCAAAAGATTGTGCATTTGGCCTTACTTAGTAGAGAGCAGTGCGATCATTTTACGAAAGCAAATACTTCTGACGAGGTCTAGTTGATGCCAGGATTTTATATCAGATACTTAATTCCATGGACAATAATATTGTTGATTTAGTCACTTATCTTGATACAGTAAAAGAATTGTGCAAATACTTAGAGGTTTTGTACTCAGGCCAAAATAATCTTGCTCGTATGTTTGAGGTTTCTCAGGATTTGTACAGGATTAATCGTGACGGGATTCCACTCACTCAATTTTTTGCAGACTATAAAAAGATGTATGAGGAGTTGAATTCATTGCTCTCAATTACTGCCGATATAAAAAAAATGCAAGAACAAAGAGAGTAATTAATTGTGATGGGTTTTTTTGGTGCCCTTGGTTCGGAATTTGAGATTGTCCGGCTGTTCGCTCTCAGATTCTTAGTAGCTTGACAATGTCATCTCTTATTAATACTTTTGCTCTTGTTTTACATGTCTCCCGTGAAACTAGTTATACAGTTAATTTATCTGACAAATTTGCACTTGTGGTGTCATATGGGCGAGGTGTTTGCCCGTAATAGTTATGAGAGTGTGACGGTCGCGGAGATAATTTGGAGGTAGGGGGAGTAGCCAGATTAGTGGTCGAGGTCAAATTTTTTATGGTACAGATCTTAGTGGAATTTGTTATCATTGTGGATAGTCTTGACATATTTAACGATTTTGTAGACATCTTCGTAATCAAGGGCATCCACGATTTGCAAATGCAGTTGCTAGTTCGGATACGAGAGTATCATCCTCTATACTCACATCTTCGAGGGAGAAGACAATTACTATGACTCTAGAAGAGTATCCTGTAAGAACCCGAATTTTCAAGAATTATTAAAATAAGAATTTATTAAATAAAATTCTTAAAACATGAGATGGGTTCGAATAAGAATATATATATGTGATACGAGGTATGTAGTATTGTGTTACATAGGGTAATATGCGCTATGTAATAAGTGATTTTGTGTTTAATAAATATATATTATTATTATATATTTGTTATAAATTGTAGAGATGAATTAGTAAGAAGATGGATAAGATTTATCTATCAACATTAAATAATTTATAGAATTATTTTATCATAGAAAGTTGGTGACATTAAAAATCTTTGATGAATAATCATCATTTTCTTGAATATATATACTAGTGACTAGTATGATCGTAATATAGGTTATTATTAGTGCTTAAGCTATCCATGGATGGATTGAGATAGTAAAACATGAATTAGTTAAAGGAATTAACTAATAAGTATAAATGTTGGTTAATTTAAATTGAAAGTTATATTATGGAATAATATAATTTGAATATTAAAGTCTTAATTAACTATGGTAATATAGTAAGGGGTTTAAGATCACTTAAATAAATAGTGAGTTAATACATGTGTGGAGTATGTGAGTACAGTAAGTGTCTTTATATATATTACTTGGCATGGTATTATGTGAATGTGCGAACGACGTTAATAAAATATATATATACGATGTTAAACCAATATATCTTTAAATAAATATTGATTAGAGTTAATTAATATTTGAGATATGGTTAAATGTATAAATTAAAGAAATTGTTTTGAGGACAATTTATAGAAAGGAAAGAGAAATAAATATTATATATTCTAATAAAGGATATTAAAATAAATTCTAATATGAAATTATTTTAATAAAAGGGAGGATGTTATTTTAAATAATAATATTACCTTATATGTCTTTGTATGAGGTAAAATGTATGATTAATTAATATGATAAATATATTAAAATATATTTGCTATATGTAATATATTGATGGAAACATTTATCATAATAGAAAATAAACTTATGGTCTATTTTCTATATAATATGTGTACATGTGTCGTACATATAATTATTTTAATAATACTTAGATATTAAATTAAAATAATATGAGTAAATCGTTTTATTATAATTAATTTTTCTAATGGAGAAAATGTATAAGAACATTTTATATCGTGTTATGACGAAATACATAATAGTAATTATATTTTATGTATTTTCAAGATGGTTAAATCCATAAAAGAAAGCTATGTTATTTTAATGTACTAAATAACTTAAGTTATTATTTTACCATAGATTGTATAAATTGATTAATTAATAGTGTAAATATTGATTATTCTAAGTGAAAAGGTTATACATGTTATAAGTGTATAATTATTTAAGACAATTAGAGTGCATGGGCACCAACTTTATATTAAAAGGATATTAAGGCGTGGTGAAAGTGATAACGAGCTTAAGGTAAGCTGGTGAGATAGGCCTAGTGTGGCCAAGTGGGGGGATAAGCAATTCCTTAAATAAATTATGAAGGAATAATTAAACGGACTAATTAATATTATTATGAGAATTATTGCTCTGTGCAAGTATACATGTTATGTGAGTTAGTGTCTATGCGAATAATTGCTAGGATTAAATTTATAAGGAGTTACTAACGGTTTAATAAAATTAGTGGACTAGTCCTAAGGTTTTTATATCAAAAGAATTGATAGGATGGCTAATAATTAAATATTCAATTTACTTGAATATAGTGAAAAAATTTAATTGTGTAGATTATATTTACTCGATTACTTGTTTTGTGCAAACATGCAATAATTAAACCAGTATTTACCTCTATATATTATAAAGTGTAATGAGACGTATTAATGCGGCTATATATGATATATAGACTATATAGTAAGATTAGATATTGAATGTGTACATGAGGTAATGTGATTATATGTGTGGGTGAACCTATTTAAGTACCGCATGAATATTACAAGGAATAAGCAATTGTTAATTGAGAATTACTTCAATAATTTACTATAATTGAAATAATAGAGTTTGGATAATACAATGAGATAATACCCAATCGAAATATACTCAGTGTTAATGAAATGTACATGTGCAAATAAATTCACTACATGGTAGTACTAATTATTATTGGGATTACATTGTGACTCTATTAAAACCTAAGTGTATATAAGGTATACATATAATATAACCTAAGTGTTGTATTCATTTTTGCCAAGTTGCCATTGCTGAGCATTATACTGCCTTGTCCCAATATGATAGACATTTCCTCTCTCACGTCTATAACTCATGAGGGCTATAGTCTATTCCTATATTCATCAAACTTAGCATTTGTAGCTAATAATGCAATGGGGTGTGGGTATTATGATGAGTTTCAACAACCCACCAACTACTCTCAATTACCCTTCATGCAATTTTAAATTCCATTAGTTTGATTTGGTGAACAAAGCTATGAACTGGGTAATGGTTTGTCAATATAATGAGCTCTTCTCCTTCTTCTTTTAATTTGCTGAGAATTCTATTCAAGTAAGTTCACTGAGATATATAGATAGCGTGATAGATATCAGTTGAGAAGGATGTTGATATAACAGATTTCAGCGGTATAACTAACTGTCATTCATATTCTTCAATTCTGTAAATTTCTAATTTCTTGATTCTTGGATTGAGCATGAATTGAATGTTAAGTTGATTTGAGGATGCTTATTAGTTGCTATGCTAACTTACAATCATGTTAGAACTGTAATGTAGCAGTTTAGAATGAATTTCGTTGTGAAAATTTTGATTTGAGTCTGTTATCTGCCGAAGCAGAAGGCTTCTTAGTGCAGACCAGACACGGCGCAGCTGCGCCCTGTTTATACTGGGGTGCAGCGCAGCTGCGCCAGTTCCTGCCTTTAAATTTGCCTGCCGAGACCCCGGCGCAGCTGCACCAGTTTTGAACTAGGGCGGAGCACAGCTGCGCCAGGTCCTGAATTCAAATTTCTGCTTCTGTTAAGTTTCTGTTATGTGCTAACATATGGTATCACTTTAGGCAAGCATGTGAACATGATTAACATGTATAAATTAGTATATTAACATGGCATGGGCATGTATAACCATGTCAGTATACTTATTGATGAAAAGATTTATAGTTTACAAAATAAACTTAGAATTGTTAACGTGAACTTTGACATACGTAACATATTCTGACTTTGGGAGCATGATCGTATGGTCTAAATAAGCATGAAATGCAAGTCTAAAAGTGTTGAGCACACACTAACATACATGATTGAAGGTTAAGATGTTTTCAAAAGCTAAACTTGAAGGTTTTGGAAAGCTAAGTTGCATGAGCATGATGACATTGTATTCTGATATTTGAACATTTCTCTTAGCAGCACTAAGGTATCATGTATGTGCACACACTATGTTAGAAACCATGAAAGTTAGTTAAGCATGAATTAGATATGTTTTAAAACAAGAAAAGATGATAGTTATGCATATATGATGAAGATATTTGTGAGCATGCGTATTAACATTATTATGACACCTCTCATGTATACATGATGAACATAGTAGCCTTGCATGACTAGTTTAAGTATGACAAGGATTTTGAAAAGTAAAACTTAGAAAGTTTGAATGTAATGATAATATAAAACCCGAAGGAATATTCCGTTAAGGTTTGAGAAACGTAAGAGTAACATAAATCATGTATCTGAGTATTATATATATGTCGAACACGTAAAGTTAAGTGTGTGATAAATGTACATGTAAGATGATAGTAAGTATGTGTGGTTAAGGTATACCTATACGTACATAGTTCTCTAAGAATACGATGAGAATGTGAAACGAAGATTCTAAAAACCAAGTTAGACAACAATGTATCAATTGTTATTATGTTGAAAATGTATGGATGCGTGTAACTGATAAGTATGAATCCATAATTGTATAATTGTGTAAGATTACACGAAGTGCAGATATCTATAAGCAGTTAATTCGTAGTTGTTAAACTACGAACCAGACAAGTCTTTCAGTTCCTATTTGATATATGAATTCTATAACTGTTAATTGAGTTATATTATGTTATGAGAATGTTGATGTATATATATGAAATGTATATGAGATATATATGAGATTGAAAGTTGATCTTTGACGATATATTTGTGAAGTGAATCACTATGCCTGTTATGTGAGAAGTAACATGCGTAAGAAATATTAATTGATTATGAATGCATGAACTGAATATGATATTATATGCTATGTGATGTATGAAAACTGTTAGAATTGCTGAGCTGTCAAGCTCACTCTTGCAAATAACCACTTTTGCAGGTTAAGGATTCACGGTAGAGTTACGTGCTAAGTGATTGATAGCGTTCGTTAGCATTGAAAGAAGATTACTGTTTAATTAGAGTTATGCTCTTGAACCATGTTTAGGTTCTAGGAGATGTACATGATAGTAGCTTACGATGTTTAATACATGTTAAGTTGTAGAGTACTTGTACTATGTGATACATAAGGGGTATCAAATTTGAGATGTAAAAGTTTATACAGTAACTCAAATAAAATGAATCATATCATATAGTTGATTTAAGGATTTGTAATCGATTCAAGTTGAGAAATCAATAAAAGAATTTATTCAAAGGATATTGAAAAGTTTAAGTTATTCCACATTTTTGTAACATCGAATATGATGTATGGACAGGAATGTTAAATGACCAATATTGTAACTTATAACAGTTTGGAGTCATTATACAAGATCCTAGAAAAAAAAAGAATTTATATTCTAATTTGTAATAAAGCAAGTTATATTCTTTAAGCAATGAATAAAAGATGTAAATATTTGACTAGTAGTACCGTGACTGCACCGGATCCGAGGTAATCGAAGGGATCCGGATTTGGGGGCGTCACATATCCTGCCTTCACTCAATATCAGGTTTCTCAACAGCCATAATCTAATTCTACTACTACTCTGGTTCAAACACATAATGCTAGTGCTTGTTTCACAACATCCCATCCTAGGGTAATTTGATTTAGGGGCATCTGATTACATAACAAGTATATCTAGTAATCTTTCTCTTTTTCGTCCTACTTCCTCTATACTTAGTGTGACCTTAGCAGATGGCTACACGGTCACTGTAAAGGGTACTGGTACTGCCAATCTTAGCCCCTCTCTCTCTTTAGCATCAACATTATATTTACCCAAATTTTCATATAACCTTCTTTTTGTTAGTAAATTAACAAAAACTTAAAATTGTTACGTGACGTTTTATCTTGATTCATGTGTTTTTCAGGATCTTACGACGAATAAGATGATTGGTAAAGGTAGTGCATCTGGAGGTTTATATCTGTTTGATGAATCAGTTTATGTTCCTCTGACCATTGCTTGTTCCAGTGACGCCTCACCTCTTCAAGTCCATTGTCGATTGGGACACCCGTCTTTGTTTAACTTGAAAAGATTGATGCCTTGTTTTAATTCTTGATCTAGTTTAGAATGCGAGTCTTGTCAGTTTGGGACATACCATCGTGTGTCATATCCCCTTAGGTCAATAAACGGTATGCGAACCCATTTGAGTTGGTACATTCTGATGTCTGGGGACCTTGTCCTAGTGTCACAACTGGGATTTCGATATTTAGTTACATTTGTTGATGACTATTCATCGATAACTTGGCTTTATTTAATGAAAAATCGTTCTGAATTGTTCTCCATTTTGTCTAATTTTGTGAATGAAATTCAAACTCAATTTGGTCTCACAATCCGTGTATTACATAGTGATAATGCTCTTGAATATTTTTCATCTCTATTTTCTACATTCATGGCTAATCATGGCATCATCCATCAATCCTCATGTACTGATTCACCACATCAAAATTGTGTTGCAAAGAGAAAAAATCATCTTATAAAAGTTACTTGTACTTAATTTTTTGATATGAAAGTACCAAAACCATTTTGAGTCGATGTTGTTTTAACCGCATGTTACTTGATTAATCGCATGTCTTCTGTTTTAAGCAGAAAAATTCCTCACTCTGTCTTGTTTCCTTGTTTTGTTTTCTTTGTCCCCGCAAGTTTTTGGGTGCGTCTGTTTTGTTCAAGATCATTGTCCTGGTGTGTCAAAATTAGATCCTAAGGCTCTTAAATGTCTGTTTGTTGGTTATTCTCGTACCCAAAAAGGTTATCGTTGTTACTCTCCTGAACTTGAACGTTACTTGGTTAGTTTTGATGTAACTTTTTTTTAGACAACATCATTTTCTTCACAACCTCAATTCGTGTCTGATTTGGATGAAAAGTTACCCACTTATATCATCAAGTCGAATGCTCCTTTTATGCCACATAATAAACCGGTACCAGAGATCTGATATGTACATAGTCGTCGTCCAAAAATAGATATAACACCTACTAATGACTCGGCTCGCACCTCATCTTTGTCGGCAGATCCTGGAGAATCATCCTCTGATTTTGATCTAGATAAATCAATTGGCCTACGGAAAGTAAACGAAGTTGTACCCAACATCCTATTTACGCTTCTTTTTCATATTATGGTATCTCTTCTACTCATTATAAATGTCTCTCTACTTGGGAGTTGGTGATACCTCCTTCGACTGCATCAATTTTTGGTTGTAAATGAACACAATAAAGGTAAATCCCGATGGATCTCTAGCTAGACTTAAAGCTCGATTAGTTGCAAAAGGATATGCTCAAGTTCATGGTATTAATTATTTTGAGACTTTTTCTCCTGTTGCTAAAATGTATTCTGTTAGACAGTTAATTTCTTTGGCAGTTTCTCAGCACTGACCATTGCATTAACTTGATGTCAAGAATGCTTTCCTTCATGATAATCTCAAAGAAGTTGTGTATATGAAGCGACAACCTAGTTTTATTGCACAAGGGGAGTCATGCCTAGTTTGTAAACTGAAGAAATCATTATATGGACTGAAACAATCACCATGAACATGGTTTGATAAATTTACAGAGGCAATTCTCCAATTTCGGATGTTGAGATGTAATAGTGATCATGCTTTGTTTCATCGTGAGAGTAGTGCTGGCAGAATATTGTTGATTGTGTATGCGAATGATATTGTCATTACAGGAGATGATAGACAGAGAATTGGTGAATTGAAATCTTTTTTGATGCAGAAATTCGAGACTAAGGATTTGGGAAAATTGAAATACTTTTTGGGGATTGAGGTGGCGCAATCTAGTAAAGGTATTTTCCTTTCACAATGTAAATATGTTCTAGACTTGCTGGAAAACAGGTTCGCTTGGATCAAAGTCAATTAACACACCCATGGACACAAGCTAGAAACTAACAATAGAAGGAGGAGATCTTTTGAAAAATCCAAAAAGGTACCGACGACTTGTGGGCAAACTCAATTATCTTATAGTTACTCGGCTAGACATTGTTTTCCCTGTTAGTGTGGTCAACCAGTTCTTATCTTCCCCTAAGTCCTCATATTGGGATGTTGTTGTCAGGATACTAAAGTACCTTAAAAGTGCTCCAACCCGTAGATTAGTATTTAGAGATCATAATCACATGACATGAGAGTAAAAGAATTTTGTGATGCTAACTGGGCAGAGAATCCAACTGATAAAGAGGATATTGTGTATTTGTTGAAGATAATCTTGTATCGTGGAAAACGAAGAAGCAGAATATTGTGTCTCGGTCTTGTGCAAAATCACAATATCTAACAATGACTCATGTCTCTTCTGAATTAATATGGTTGAAGCATTTGTTAACTGAGTTAGGTTTCAACAAGATAGTTCCTATGCAACTTTGGTGTGATAATGCAATTGCACTCTACATTGCATAGTTGTTAAGTCGGAGCGAAGAAAAAAGAAGAAAGAACAGAATAACTGCAGCGTCGCCGATCAAAGACTCGGAGTAGATCATGCGCTAATCAAAGCTGGACCAGCTGATATAGTCTCTCGCTCTCCCCAGTCTCCCTTCTACCGCGAATCGCGATTAGGGTTCTATACTTCTGTTCTTATCATTTAGGCAAAATTTCATTGAAGTCCCCCATAATTTGGTAATGTATTAAGTTCAGTCCTTAAGTTTTGTACTTTACAAATTTCACCTTGTTTGTATATTGGTCTTTTAGCTAGGTCCCTGTCATTTTTAATTTTTTTTAAAAAAAATAGTTGTTGCAATGTCTTTTTACATGTGTTGACATAATTGTGTATTTAATAGCATTCCATATTGTTAGTAAATATGTTTTAGGTTTTAATGTATATAAAATTTCATTGTTCAACGTACTTTTAAAGAAAAATAAATAATGTATAAATTGAACACTGTGAACGATTTGTCGCCATACGGACGCCATAGGAGCCTTATCGCCTAGGCATCCTAGCAATCAGCTATCGTCACGCGAGGCTTCGTAACAACTACGCTACATTGCTTATAATCCGGTGTTCCACGAGAGAACTAAGCACATTGTGGTTGACTGCCATTTTGTTCAAGAAAAATACAATAGAAGATTATTTCTACAACTCACGTGAAGATTGGTGATCAACTTGCGGATGTGTTTACTCAAGTTTTAGAGGCTACTAGAATCCGTTATATTTGTAACAAGCTGGGCATAATTGATACACATGCTAGAGGATTCTAGGATTATATGATTGATTTGATTATGAGTGATTAGTGGTAGGATTATTCTAGAAGCATGATTAGTGGTAATCATTGATCACTATGATTTACTTTCCATATTTAACTTTGACACTTAACATATATAAAGACTATCTATTGTACACATTAATATTTTCTAGCATTCACACTCCTCATACATTTTTCACCTCCCATGATTATTAATTGTTGAAAGTTTACTGTACTAGAGACATAAAGTTGACTGTACTAGAGGCATAAAGATAACATTAGCGGCAAATACTAAAAGATTTCAAGAACTCAACTGCAGCCAAGAATCTACGCTTGTCAAATATACAAGTTTGGAATTATGCTCAATTTGTTGACTGGTTTTGTAATTAATTCACATTTGCATCAAGTTTTGTACATTATCATCAACATTCTGAATGTTTTCTAAAAAATGATAAGCATGAGACGGAACTACAGTTGAGCTTCTCAGTTTTATAACTTTTTGCCTTTTATACACTTCACACTTGTAAGCAGGTTTTTCAGTTCTATCTAACAATAGAGAAGGCTAGGTCAGGGAGTTACGCTTTGAGTGATAATAGATGCTCACAGCAGCTCCATGCAATTGCAAACCCATCAGAAGAAGAAGTAGCCCTCCCCAGTTCATCCATGACAACCAGACTCCTGGGTCCAGCATCGAAGACCAATAAAGCAGAATCATTTGACTACCTACCTCACATTCCAAACATATGAATAACATTGGAATATTTGGTATACCTCTGCGAGACATTCTGCATGATAAAAGCTGTCTCTTTCATCTCTGTCATAAACTGCCAAAACACCGAAAAAGTTTTAAAAAAAATGACTGGTGCTGTTTCCTACAGCGATTTCTAGACAGGAAATTTACTCATGTTCAACTGAAAAAGATGGTACAGTCCATGATAAAATGGAGAAATGAGGAATTCAATTTGTTAGTTAACCAAAATTACTGGATCCCATATTACTTTTCACCTCTTAAGTAAGCCACTAGTCTATGTAAAATAGTCCAACAAAAATCAACACATAAATTGAAGGAGCAATAATTGGAGTCTTCAGACTGCCCTAGCATGGTATTTCAATAAACTCAGGAAGTAATCTAGACTATATGCAGTAATAAAGATTTGATTGTGTCTGTACAGCATTTGTAATTTGAATTTCTATGATATAGACCAAGAACATATTATTACATGTGCACTACAGCTCACGAGATTATTGAAAATGACCTATGCGAAAATAGACTGAACTGTAATATTTAAATCAAACTATGGCCAACAATCAAATCCCTTTGGTATCTAAGATCAAATTTTGTTATATATTTATCAACTGATTGTTTGATCATAATATGATCTCTACAAATACTTATACAGAATGGTAAAAGGACATTAAACAATATCTCAAAGCATGCTCGGAAAGATTTTGGTAAGGTACTTGCTAAAGCTCTTCACAATCATTAAATGTTGAAAATAAAGAATAAAAAGAATGAAAGAAAACCATACTCAAACTCTGCAGTCATTGTTGGCAAGGCAAAAGTATATTCATGTACTTCAGTTACATGCTATGATATAAGGAGGGTGTATCTTCTTATCATTTTAAGTTCAGGAAATACCGTACTAGAGTTGGATTCAAGATTGTCCACAGTCCCCATTCTCGTAAAAATACGATCAACTGCTCTAAAAGTTGCAAAGCGGGCAGGTATATAACACCCAATTTGAGCAAGAATGACTATTAGGCACACTTGTTGAAGATAAGTACTTTTTCCACTCCTGCAGAAACAATATATACCTATATTTCAGCATAAAAATGTAACAATTAATTGCTTTTTACATGTTTGGAGAAGTTTGATTCAAATTGCCTTGAGAGTTAAGACCCAAGGCGGGCATCTCATCTCAAAGTTGGTAGGAGAAACTCCAAGGGATACTGGGACAACTTCAGGCCTATGTTTCATGATCAATGGCTAAGACACAGGTCCTCTGTTTACAAACCATATAAGCTCTACTCACCTGCTACTTGAAAGGTGTGCTATAATTTGCAGTCACAGATTATGAGTATCGATATCTTTTCACTAGTATGATTAGCATGCAATATATTCAAACCCATATATGTGGTCTCCATACAAAATTTATGCGCCCTAGATTTAATTGAGAGAATACTTACGTACTGACATCAATTGTTACTCTTTTTAGGACCAAAGAAGAATTTAGAGTTATTTATCACACCCCATCCCCTTCCTCTCCCTTCTGTTATGTTAGATCTCTTCACCCAATGTAAACGAACTTTTCCAACAAGATATTACATAAAAACTATAATCTACGCACTACGAGTTCCTGAATAATAGAGTTTAGCCTCTTAATACTTGTTCCTTCAGTGAAACTATATGACAATTAATCTTATGCTAAAGAGGAGTTTCACAATAGTATATCTTACATGTTTGGGCCCATGACAATTACCATGTTTGATGCTTCAGAAAGAAATATATTGTTGGGCTGCAAAAGAATAGTTTCTAAAGGCATTAGCATTTAAGATTGTCAATTGGAAAGGTCCTGAAGTTCTTAAGAGAGGAAGGATTTTTATCAGATAATCACATTAAAGGAGAAGATAAAAGTGTAACCTACAATGAAGTCATTGTGCACACTTTCTAGAATAGGGTGTGTTCCGGCATCAATAGCCAATGGTCCATTATCTACAAGTAGCACGACTAAGTGAGCACTGAGCACTCATCTCAGCACGTGCTAATATCATGGAAAAAATCAATAACAGAAACCAAAATACTTACCTGTAAATTGAGGTCTAGTATATCGATCAACAGGCTTAGTGGATATCATATGAGCAAATGAATTAACAATCATATCCAAAAGGCACAAGACTTCAGCAAGCAGGGTGAGTACAGAGACATCTTTCCGAATGGCATCCATTAGTCCTGCATGACGTATGAAAAGGGTTCAATTATAGTGGTAACAGGAAAACAATCTGAAACACATTGGGTTTGTCCATAGACATACTGCACGTTGTTTTTGAATCAAGGGAAAAGAAAATTATATCCTGATAAGATGATTGAGCCTGTTAAGTTGTTGGTTGCCAAAAATGTGAACACTCAAACTCATACCCAGATATTCACCTTCCCGAAATCAAACAATTAGAGTTCACGTGGAAGTGAGTTCCACTAGTTGGTAAGTTGGTTGATACTAAATATGGAAAACCCAGAATCCATGATGTGGATACTTATCAAGAAGTCATGCAGTGCTTTAGTAAATGAAACAAATCGTATTTCAATAAACAAAAAAGCAGACACATAAAGCATACAACATAAAGATAACTGTCTTCATTAAGTTTAGCCTGACCTTCAAGGCAGAGTTCCGTTCGTATATAGCATTCTCCAGCTGCAGACTTGTTTCTCACATTTAACTGTAGATTTCATGCATGAATGAAGAAAATAACTAATTTAAACTAGTGCAAGCTCACAAGAAAGTAAAAATAAAGCAAGAAGTTTCTGACGTGATAATCTAGACATACAGACAAATATACAAGCATAGACACAAGAGAGAGGCCTTATCGCCACCTTGATTCTACAAAAGCAAATTTCAGCTACTCCTATTCCCAATTATGAAATAGCAGAATTTATGACCAGCACCGAGTATTACTATGTCAAAGAAGCTCCATATGGCCTCCCTGCAGTATCAGTCTCATTGAATTCCTTGAAATTTTATTTTTCAAACAACCCCCTTGTTCCCTCATAGACAGGTATACAAACCCAAATGTTTGAAAAAATTACAAATGAAGGATTAATTTTTCAAAGTGCACGAGAGAAGTCAGCTTAAAGATAACGTTTTCAAACTACACATCACTGCATGCGACCTTGTCAGACGCTCCCCTCTATTCTCATTCCTCATCCCATTTCTTCTTTCTCACCCGCCCGTTCATTGCATTTTCTCTCCCCTCTCTTCCATCCTTAATGCATTTGAGTTATTTTCCCCTTCAGTATTTAAATTTTTATTATGTTATTTATCTGATTACAGGTTTTTCTGTCATAGGAAACATTAAAAATTAATGCATTGTACTCCACCATATACATGGTCCCATATAGTTACACATCAGAAGATAGGGTATTTGAGTAGGAGAATAATTTAAAGATCATTATACTCACAGAAGCAAGCTCTGGTGTTGAGCAATGAATGTTGTTCCCATGCTTCACAACCTGAATGTTGTTCCACGAGCACTTAAATTCGGTAATATTAACTGGAGGAGATTTAGATTTTGGAAATAGACCTCATAAACAACCTGGATGAACTTGCTAGGAAGTTTTCCCTGAATGTCCTTCTGTGGAATGCTAAAATAAAACCCTTGCCTGTTGTTAAATGGCATTTTCAAGTTTGGAAGCTTATATTCTTCACGATACTTGTTTGCAAGGTTGTGTATAGCTGTCAATCAATGTTGATTTGAGTGAACCCAGTAAAACATCTGGACAAAAACTAGAGAACTATTAAACTCGTCAAAATACACCTTCACTGGTGTCGCAAAATGATCTTCGTGCAATATCCAGCAGTCCATCTATTCCAGCCTTAACAGCAAAACACTGCTGCGTACGGGCAACAAAAGGAACTCGTGCATGCAGAACATCTTCATCGATCTCCTCCCCAATTCTGAAGCAATACAATTTTAGAAAATAAGTTTACTCAGAATACTGTGCAAATATTACTCCCTCCGACCCAAGATAAAAGTCCTCCATTGACTTTTGTGGTCAAATTGACTACATACAATTTAGTACATATCTCTATGTTTTTTTTTAAATCTAAATATATGTGCTTAATTATTAATTTCAAAAATGGTCAATTTGCCCACAAAAGTCAATGAAGGACTTTTATCCTGGGACAGAGGGAGTATCACTGAAACTGGTAAATGAAAGGACACCCATGGTTTTAGACTTGGTGGCTTGCATTAAAATTACATGGCCCAATTGAGAACTCACTGCTTCATCTCCTTTGCAGCAAAATCAAAGTGACTGCCATTCTCCATCAGCTATAAACTGATGCTCACCAATCTCCTCCACCTTTCCTCTATAATAAAAGGAGATCTGGATCCCTAAACATTTCCTTCATGAATAACTTCATGCCTCAATATTTTCAGCTACTTCCTCTTTCATAATCACATCATCTCCAGCAGTAGCGGGCACAAAAACTCAGCTGCAGACAATTGTTATGCCTATTGGCGAACACTTTGGCAATATATAAGTTTGGGCCAAAGCATGGGGACTGGAACCAATGACCTTGAGGTTGTTCCTAATATTAATTAATGGCCTCTGCCATTTCACACACCCCTTGGGTTGCCTATTAAAAAAATTATTAGGGTTTTTCAGGATTTGTGTACTGATGCATTGCTCTTTGGTCCAAGAACCATTCCAGCTTTCTCACCTAAAAATTTGTATTATCAAATTTTCCCTGATCTTTAAGAAAAGATACAGTTGTGGTGGATCACTCAAAGTTGATATCGACTAAACTAACCTCCACGTGATAACTATAACTATTAATTAGCACAACGAGTACAATGTGCAACTGACTCATTGACTGGATTATTAAGTAGTAACAAGATTTAAATATAAAGTGTCACACTCACTCCCATTCTCTAGCAAAAATTGTTAGAACTTTTTTTGATAAGCTGATTGACAAATATTGTACTATATTTATTTTAACCTTCTATGATGGATGAATTCCCCCATCTTCATTGCAGAAGTTTTCTCCAATTACTAGGGAGTAGGGATTACGTACACCAACCTGCTCAGTCAATCTCTTGTAGCTAGGCTCATTTTCATCTCTATTGTGGAGTAAATTAAGACACAAATACTTGCATGAAAGAATCAAATCAGAATCATGCAAACAAATCTACCTAAAATGTCAAAGGTTTTAATGATAAGGCAATACATGAAATCCCTTTTACTTTTGAACTAGTAAATAATGCAGATGAAAGAGGAGCTTGACAATGACAGAACTGGTTTGGAAATCGAAAATACTAGAAAAACAAAACAAAACACAAACAAAGGAGCCTAACAAAAAAAGTAAGAAGAAGAAAGAACGACAAAATAACATGCAAATATCATAAATAAACTTCATTTCATTCTCAAAAGCATGTTTCTGAGTCTCAATACAGCAAATTATGAGGGAAATCTTTTAAGTCTCATGATTTCATCAAAAAACAATAGTCCTAGTACAATCTCATTGATATACAGATACAAGTTTTTCCTAATTGATGGTAAAAAGAGAATCATATATAAATTTTAAACCACTGTTAAGTGTGTGCCCAGGCATATAAAAGTTTATACACTACAAGATTACAGCTATACCTTTTCCTAATGGAGGCATACTTCTCATTCTCACATATGGAATTGTAAACATTTCCAAGAAGAAAGCTTTTTGCATCCTTAAGAACCTGAGATAGATTTAAAATGATTGGCTTATCAGATTACGTAAGACTCATAATATCGTAGCAGCCAAAAACAAGTAACATAACTTACCTTTGAGAGTAAGGGCAAGGCATCAAGAGCTGTTTTAAGAAGAATAACGCTGGATATCAAAACTTGACTCTTTCTAGCATTATCAATGCCCAATACTTCATTTGTAACTTTCTTTTGCTTGAAGCAGAAGTGGCAAAGGACCCTATCTGGATGAGATCATGAATGAGTTTTATTTTCTAAAACTACCTGTGAATCTAATAATCTATCAGCTGAAAATCATCAATATATGGTTCCTCATTTCTCAGAATTTGTTCTTTACATGCTTACCAGATTCTTTGGGAAACTTTCGAAGAGCCTGGGAAAGTCCAAAGAACAGCTGCTCATTGCTCATCAATTCATCCTATAGTTGAATTAATAATTGAATATTATGGTGTAAATTAACAGATTAAATTAACACATCTGTATCTCCAGCCCCAGGGGATAAACTGAAGTTGCTAGAACAGAAATTATCTAATCAGCTAAGTTCAGGAGGATAAGCGAGACAATACTATCTATATTTAATATATTACTCTTGTTCAGCTCCATGAACAAGAGGAATTACAGAAATATTTGTGCTTCACAATCTACAAGGTGATGGCCAATGAGTAAAGGCCAATTTATGTAAACTAAAATATAGCTCATGGCAGAGGCGCAAACAGTAAGCAATCTCAGTCGACTAGCCCAAGCTTGAGACAAATGGTGCTTCTCAACACCATTGTGCATGTCAAAGACTATCATCAGTCGAAAATTTAGGGCAGAACCCAAAAGTTATCTGATGATATGTAATAAAATAACACAATCATATTGATGTTCAAGTAACGACGATTGGCCATTTTGAATGAATAGCGTAGTCAATTGATCTGTCTACCTACAAGTTTATATTTTCTTAATCGTTTTCTATTGTTTATCTAACACATATCTTAGTCAAGTCTTTGCCTAAAACTTTTTGCAAAAACAATCAGTTGATTTGATGTTGACCCTAGTCACTTGGTCTGAGTAGTTCGTTTGTATCATCCCTCGGGGACTCTATGCACAGCTGCACATCTTCTTCCCACCTTCCAATATTTAAATGCCAGGAGTGGGAAAAAAGTTGTATCTTGTATGCTCATTGCTTGACTAGCCTTCCTCTAGAGTTTTTGAAAGTAATGCATTGTAACAATGAAGAATACATGCTTGATATTATAACTCTAACCAAAATATAGTGCACATATAGCGGTTTATGTTTTTAAACTCATAAAACTAGTCAAGACCATTCTAGGAATCCCCATGCAATAGGCAATATGAAATATAATATCAACTCGTAAGTCACAGCCTGTTACATGCCTTGAGGTTGGCTCTTTATCACAAATTTAGTAGATTTCAAATTCAGTTTAATATAATCAGATACAATTAAAGTGATAAAAATACCAAATAGGATACCATATATTTTCAAGAGAACAAGAAAAAGTTAATACTGACCAGGCAATCAAGTCGAGCTTTGATGGTTTCAACGTCCTTCAAAGGTTGCAAGAGATTGGCTCGAAGAAGTCTGGTCCTGCAGAAGACTAGTTGTCAAATATGTGAGAGAACAAGTCCAAAATTAATGGAATAAAGCCTTTCAAGTCGTACGTATGGGGAATAGGCTACTCCACTGATTGCCATTTGGATACACTAACATTGGAGAGATAGAACCGATGGAATGCAGGCCTAACTTTATCCCCTTTCTAAAGTTAGATTGTAAGGAATTATAATTAGCATATTTATTTTTATGTATTTTCTAAGAACGACTAGCAGTTTGATTTTCAAATTGGCATTTTGTCAAACACTGTTGAAAGCATAATCCCATAATAAGCTTTATTTTGCAACTTCCCTCTTCCTCCAACCCCACCGCCTTCCCAAAAGGAAAAAGAAGAAGAAAAAATGTTAAAAAGACTAGATGAGAAAACAAGAAATTATAGAAAGTTAAGGAAAACATTGCCTAAACTAGATTATGAAACTGCTAGTGTAATATGTCACTTCACCTCATCATTTTGTAACATACCCTCCAATAGTTCTTGTTGTCTTGAGTGTTTGGAACAGACTTCTCTTCTTGTTGATTGTGCCCCAAAGGGTAGAATGCAAGGGCTCTATGATTTCCAAATTATGGACGCTGTAATTAAAGACTAATTAACATCCAAATTGATCAGGAAAGGACTTGAAGTTATAAAGAAAAGTTTTCAACACAATGTTGTTCACCGAGCAGGATTAATATTTCTGATTGACTTGGTATAAATAATATGATATGTATCCAAAAAGAATAAATATTGATTGGTTGGTATACCTGGTGGCATCAATATTCATGTGGTCAAATGATCCATTAAATGTAACCTGGCAACAAAAGAAGTGGAAGTACACGCCAAATCAAACACGAAACTAGAAGAGCAAATTTTGTATTTCCAAAACATGAGATCCTTTGAGGTAAGACAGTGTCGCGTATCTAAATTACAAATAACCCATTTACAATTTTGCAGATGAGACCCCAACATAGGAGCATATTTCAATAGTTAACTCTTATATTTCTGTAAATAAAAATTCTCATATATCAAGCAGAAGTAATGATTAAAACTCACAAGTAATAGTGTTTACTAGACTTTCCGGAACATGCAGTTAGGACTTAGGAAAACTCGTGTTGGGGAAAAGGAAACAGACCAATTTGTTGAATATAATTCCTACATATCTATAAGCAGACTATTTGCCCTTAGTCAGAAGTACATTTGGAGAATCGTAATAACTAAATTATAATCTAAGTTATAGAATTTTTAGTAGAACTTCAAAAAAAATTAAGGAGAAAAAGGATTTTCCGTGTTACATATATGCAGGGAGAAGCATCATCACCTTGATGTGAATAAGTTTTGTTTTTGTTAATATGTTTTCTTCTTCTTACTATTTTATCTTTACATTCCCTTTATGGGAGGGGGTGGGGCTGAAGGTAAATGGTAGTCTACAAAGATTAAATCATTAAATCTCCACTATGGATTGTCAACTTTCAAATTTAAAAGATATTCTTATACCATTTTTAAAGAGAGAGAAGAGGACAAGGAAGGAGGATAAGACCTCCTTCTACCGAAGAAACAAAGACGAGGGGAATAATTTTTTTAAAAAAAAACTTCAAAGAAGGACTAAATGGCATTTTGACAAACTCAAATCAGTTTACCAACAAAAAATTTCAAAACTGCCACAATGGAATATTAATTATTATGAACTTATGTTATTAAACCATGCATGTAGGTACTCATTCATATAAAAAAAATACAAAAAAACCCCTGGGGCAGGACCCCACTGCCACCAGTGTAGGGTCGCCCCTGACTAGGTCTGTGTGAACCAGGATATACATGACAACAGTAACATGGATGCATATAAACTTTTGTTTACTGTTGCTTCAATAATCCACAAAAAGTATCTAAAATACACTTTGAAAGATAAACTTTACTTTTTCCCAGCCATTCCTAGTACTACAAGTTTGATGGGCCTTTTCCAGTATTCTACAACTGCTGTCAGTAAACCTTGTATAATTTGTTGGAGTCAAGAATCTCCTTGTTGCTTTTCATCAATTTATGTATGGAGAGGCTAACTGATGCATTAAAAGAAAAACATACCAACAACGAGTGGTTTGTAATGATGATTCCTTTCTCTGCTTCTGTCCTGTGTAGGAAGCAGATGCCTTACTTCAATCTTACAGTAAACAATGTATAATTATACAATAGTATATCGTTTCAAAAAACATAACTTAAATGACAAAGATGAAACTAATGGAACCCTCGTCTAAAGAAAATCTCACTGAGATAAAAATTAAGAATTTTCAAGATTATAAATGTTCTTTGAATCTCTTGTCAAAATTACCTAAACATTTGATTGACTATATAAACACTGACTATTATATGCACTATATTCAAAAAATGTTATTATTTTATCTTTATGGACGCAATTAGATAACATCTCAGATGCCAACAATTATAAAGAAGGTGCAATATTTGTGCAAGTAATGAATTATGCATTCATAGTTCTATGACTTCCAACCATTTTGGATGGCTCTTATTCCAAAAATGCAGTGACACTAATTGAGGATAAATAAATATCTAGGCAGTATACAAGTAAAAAAGTGAACCTAATGTAACACTGACAATTTTAGCAGAAATCATGCAATAAACTTCTTAAGCATAAGGTCAAATCTTCTCTCATGGACAAGCAATTGATTTCAGGTTGGCAGATGTTCGGGACAAGGAAACCAGCATTCACCAACTTCAAGAAATGGATTAGCACCTCCTTATTAGTTGTTCATTTCTTGGCCAAAGTATTTGTTTTCAAATTAGATTATACTAAGGGCCAAAAAACAAGCTTTTCCAACCCCCAATCATTTTTAACAATACATATCAATTTATATGTTGACTCAGAAAAATATATATATATATATATATATATATAACACCTTTTGAGAATTAGAAAACTAGGGGGGAAATCAAGAACCTGTTCTAAATTCAAAATCAAACGTATTGATGTTCCCACTGAAACGACTACCAATAAAACTAAAGCAAAATGTTTACAACAGCTTGATTTTATCTAGCCACAGTTAATGATCAAGAATATGTCTATTGTCTAAAACTTCTATATTTGATATCAGGTAGATTAGAAATATATATAATTTTCAATCTAGAGGTTGTTTGAAGTACCACTTGATAGTTGCGGCAGCTGCAGCCAAGCATAGATAATATTGCTTGTAATAACTATCCAAACCAAGCGCAGAGGGCTCCTTGGCAGCTAAGTTTTTCACCAGCACAGCACCCTTTAGAATCAGATAGCAAGGAAGTTACAACAAAGAAACATGCATGTCAGCATCTAAATCAATTAGCGAGTGTGCATAAGAAGTTCAGCACAACCCTGGTGTCATCAAAGCAACCGCGGATCATTATGACCTGCAGAAAACAAAATATGACATTTCGTAGTTCTTAGAAATCAACTTTGAAATCAAATGCAAGTAAGCACACACATAACGCACAGAAATTACCTTTCGAATTGTAGAGTAAAACCTATCCACGAGTTCCGATACTCCAACAAAACTGTCAGGTGCCAGCTTATTGGGAGGAACAATAATGACCATGGGATCATAAAAATGTAGCAACGTTTTCGTGTTTTGATATGAACTACTAGTTTCTATGTACTGAGAAAGATGCAGCGATGCTGATCTTAAGTCAAAAGCAGCCACTCCGACCTGTCCATGGGATTGATGTTGTCAGTAAGCATGAGGTCAATTCTGTGCAGTTTACCAAAAAATTCTTTAAAATCATTCTAATAAAGTCATTTATATTTTATCAGACTAGCAATACGACTGTTTTGACGTTCCCTGGTTGAGAAGTATATACATATAATCATAGACTCTCCTGCTTAGATCTCATAAATGTTACAGAAAATTGACATAAAAAATTATCAGAGAAGTTGTTTACTGCAGTCAAAACGTAGACTTGTATAGACAGTTGAAACTGCAAATCATTCTAGTTTGCTCGTTCAATTGCAAAACAATCCTTCAATTTGTGCAAAAAATATACTTCAGCGCGATTACTAGATAGAACTTTTCAGTCTAGGATGCTCTATTTGATAGATGCAAAGGGAAATCAAAAATTCTAACTGAAATTGCTACGAGAATAGTTTCGTCTTCAGTAATTTGACTACGAGTATAATTTGAAATACTAACATAAATTTATTCACATGCATTCATTCTGTGTGCGTTTTTGTGTGTGAGATAGAAGGATAGAGAGGCGGATACCTCCTTGGCTCTGTTCTCGATGAGAGCGATGACGAAGCTCGATCTCTCACCTGCATCGTCATCCATTCTTCACTCAGCAGTATCCACCGATTCGACTGGACTCTACTGAACAAATGATTTCAAAAGCGCGCCAATTTATGTGCAATTTTTTACGATTGTGTTTGGCGGACGGGATCGTCGGGCTGAAAATTGAAAAGGTTGGAAGGGTTTTAAATGCAATTCTAAAAAAAGTAATGAAGGACCCTTGTCAATAAAATTAAAATGTCTGAGCTCTATTTATAAATATTATAGATATTAAGAATGTATTTTTATTTATAGTTATCTTTAAAAATAAAATCAAAATTAAAGATCATTCTTTTTTCTATCGTTCCAATTCAAATATATATTTTTTATTTTTTATTATAAAATGACATGAAATTTCAAACATGTCGTTATTTATTTTAAGTTTGATTTAATACTTAGCAAGTAGTAATCCACTACTAATGTATTTTGAAAAACACACAATTTTTTCAATAAAAAAATCATTACTTTAAGAATGCATCTTTGAATGGCTGGCTGGCTGGCGGGCGGGCGAGAATAGTATGTTAGTTTACATGAAAAAAAAATATTACGGAAATCAATTTGAAAATATTATATCATTTCATCTTATCATTAGAAAAATATAACAAATACAAGAATTAGAACATGAGTCTATTTGTAAAAAGTAATTTAACTTACAATTTTTCTATTTCTTTTTAATTTCTCATGATAAAATAAATTCTGTAGAAATAAACTCAAAAAGTTTGAGCAGACTAAAAATATGAGATAGTCTATAAACAAGAGATTCACGTGTATACTATTAATCTCTCCGTTCTATTTGAGTTTGGTTCTAATTAATTTGCAAAATCTTAAAAAAAAAAATTTAATTTTCGAACTAACAGTTTAAAATTTAGTAATTTCTAGAATACCCCCTACTAAAAAGTAGACGACAAGTGTCATGATCTTTCTTAAAATTAGCCCACCATAGAGCGAACCAAGATTCCACGTAGGTTATCATTTGAGTATTTAATGTCTTTTAACGAAAAAACTATTAATACAATTCTTAAGAAAAATGAGAAAGATACCTCAGTTGTTTACATAGATGATTATAAATTACCACTTCTGTTACTAATATATAAGGATCATTTACAGTATATTTTGTAAACGGGGGAGTATTTGGTAGGTAGTACTTGCTAGGGCTAGACAACATTCACAAGTTAACAAATCCAGTTTTGCACAAACCTCATCACGGCATAAAGGTATAACTTGGAAGATAAGAGAATACCAGATATCAACACAACAACACAAATCACATCTGCAAGACTGCAATCCACTTCAAGAACCCTATTCCTTACGAAAGCCAACAGGTAGCAGGCAGAGAAGTCACTTAAATGATGCAACATTCCAGCCAAACTAGATTTTCAGTTCCACAAGATAAACCTCCAATAATGCATTTAACAGCTAGCATACACAGAAGTTCTACATACAACTTTCCAGAAAACATAGCCAAATGATTTGTGTACTCTTTAGAGTTTAAACAATCAGAAGATGCTATCATATTGTTTATACTTGCATGGTTTTAACTGAAGCATAAATTTTAACTAGGAATATGAGGAATAGACCAGCACATTATGTTACCGAATTGGGAGCTAGGAAAACCTATACCCATACCGGTCAAATTTTCAAAACAACCGTGTAAATCCTAGCTTCCATTGTACTGTCAATCATCATATTTTGTGCCACTCACCATTTAAAATACCCAAAGAGTTGACATGCACATAAATATTGTTTGTGAAACACTCTAAGTCATATAATTATCAACCAATCTAAACCCTTTTCTTAACATTCTGATTGCAAGAGTTATTTTGGAGAGAAAAAGCGTGAAGGAGATATTGCCATCCTCCCATTGATTTAAAAGGTTTAACTCGGAATACGTCAAAGAAAGACGAGCTCACTCTCTGCAAAAGTCGGAGTTTTGGAGAGAACAGAAAACTTGCCCTAAGCATTATAATGTTCTTCTCTTTCTCACCTCCCAAACAAATGAGATAAAGTACTTTCACTTCTCTTCGTAAACTCCCAAACATAGGAAAGTAAGTAATTTTCTCCCATCTCCCAAACATTGCATAAAACTCCAGACCTATTTCCCTAAAATAAGAAATCTCTACAAAATCTTCAAAATTTCTAAATAACCCAAAACGGCAAAAGTAGGTCCCCTGATACTCGGGGGTAGCAAAAAAAGTTCCAATTCATTTGTTTGGTCCACCAGTGGCCAAATCTAATCACTCGGCACTTTGACAAGTGAAAGACTCCAGTTGGACACAAACCATGAATGCAGTTCAAAGTATGAACCAAGAAAGCTCAATATCAATATCTAAAACTAACTCGCATGACATAACCAATATCACAATATTTCTGCGTGGATGAACCTTCCTCAATTGTATCTATTATGACGTAAAATGAAAACTCTCATGAATCACATAAATCTTACAGCATATATATAGCGAGATGGACCCAATACTTCATCAATTATCACATCAATTGATAGGTAGAATCCCAAGATCATTATACCAAAACATACAGAATTACAACAATATAATCAATCAAAAAACGAGTCCATCATTCCACCACAAATCTGAAGACCATGGCAATAAGACCCATATTTCAGTCAACTAAGACCGCATTAAATCTGGATCAATAAAATTCATTCAAGCAGATATATAAAGAAAGTATGTGTGCCTAAATGCGTCAATATAATACAAAGAAAAAGAAGCCCGTAAATTAATTCAAATTCCTAAGCAACCACAAATCAGAAATTGGAGCATTTACATTCACATTGTGCAGCTCTACTCTTTCATCAACACAGTCCAGGATCTCTACCAATAAATCCAATGCTGCCTATAATTTTTGGCAATGCCGTCTATATCAAAACTTTGTTCCTGAATCAACAAAATCAAAATATACATACATAATGCTATTCTAATACCTTCCAATTAAAACAAACCAATAATCCATATAAACATATGAATTGATGATAGTAAAATTGGGTGATTCATAAAGAAGGGAAAGGCACACCTACGTCTGTTTGACAAAAGAGGAAGAAGAAGGGACACGTTTGTTGCGGAACATCATGTAACCAACCGGCAAAACGACGCCGATCATCATGATGGCTGCTCCGATTATGTACCTTAATGGGCTCGGTGGTTCGACCTCAATTAGCCTCCTCAACTAAAAAACATCATACCCAGATCAGAAACCGACGTATACATTTATTAGAACCCTAAAATAATTTTGATATGAGATCCAATTAGGAATGAGAGGGATACTTACAGGCATCATTGGTTATATGCAGCTAGCTAGCTAGCTAAGATGGAGAGAGTGAAAGAACAGAAGAATGAATCAACACAGTTGTGAACTGTGATCAATCCCTCCCAGTGTGTAAATTCTTTATGCTGTGTTTGGTAAGTGTGGAAATAGGAAGAAAGAAAGGGAAGTTATGGGAAATGAAAACTTCTCATATTTATTTATTTAAAAAAACTTAGCTTTTATTACCGAATTAAAAGGTTGATATACGGTTAATGTAAACTAGTATCCAGTGGCATAATTGGATAAAATATAAGTAAAATTTAAAAGTTTAAATAAAAAGCATACAAAAATAAATTTAAAATAATAAAAAAATAAAAAAATTAAAATTGTAAGAGCAAAAAATAAAGGGAAAAAAATTGACAAACATAACTCAAAATTACTAAAATTATAATATAAATACGAGTAAATTCAAGATTATAATATATCGTTAATAAAATATATATATTGAGTAAGATATGTCATTATTTTATTGTTATTTTATACACGATTAGTGCAATAAATTTAAAAAAAAATATATTACTTATTAGATAAAAAAAGTAAATTAAAAATTATTAATTCTTATGTTTTAAAAGTTATAAATACGTTTTTAGGTTCAATTTTTAGTTAAGGTATATAAAATTCTTAACTATTTATAAATTATAACTTAAATTAATCTAATGAGATGGTAAATACCGATATATATATATATATATATATATATATATATATATATATATATATAAGAGATAAATAAAAATTAACAATAATTATATTTTAATTTATTAAAAAAGCGACTCAAAATGTTCTCAATATATATTATTTATTATTATTTTATTTTATAGCTTGGCATATAAATCATTTCTCCATTTAAATTAAGATAAAGGAAAAACAAAAAGGCTAAATAGAGAAAGATCCGAACTTGGTATAAACGACATCGCTACTTTCAGACGGCAGCAAGTACCGTCAGCTGAGCTCCAACTGCAGAAAAATTAGTGGGTTAGGTCCCAAGCTGGAGGGAGAGAGATGAGGGGGTTAGGAAGAATGTGTTGTTCAACCTTTCACGGAGGATTGAGAGTAAGGGAATTCAAATCATTGAGTATATCAGGAGGAGAAATCCCCGTCGTCGACCCCTCCCAATTTTCAACTCTCGTCCATGGCATTCACGTCCTTCACTGCCCAGTAACTCTCTTTTCTCTCTCTCTCTATATGTACTGTACATATGTACATTAACTACTGCAAGTTCACACAAATTCATTCAATTTGGATTATAAAAGATCATTTTTTTTTCCATTTTAAAGTCCTTATTGATAATTAACTAGTCTGGGTTTTGTTAATTCGTGGTAGGATGAGGTGGGAATTGTTGCCAAACTATCCGACTGTATCGCATCCAGAGGCGGGAATATACTCGCAGCTGATATTTTTGTGCCCCACAAGAAACAAGTCTTTTATTCAAGAAGGTATGTATTAGGAGAAATTTGTAAAATTGGTCTTTTTTGCCAATTTCGGTAGTTTACAAAATATGCAGAATTTCAATTCAAATGTGCTTCCTCAAGAATGTGTAGTTTTAAAATCTTGGAAAAAATAAATACACAACACAATAATTGGAGCATCCAGTATGTTGTCCTAGATTTTGTCAATAAATTTGGATGATTTTTACAGTACTTGGCGTTCCTAGTTACAAATTTATGGATAAACTGGTTTTTACCTTTTACAATTTTCCTTCTCGTACCATATGGTTCTTTTAAAAGATTGCTCTCTATTGCCCTATGAGCAATTGTTTTCTTACACACTAAGTGCACCAATTTACTCTCCTGTCGGAAAGTTGGATCTAAAGTTTTACTGGATATGCAAAGAAGAACCTAAATGCTTCTTTATCAATGGTATGTACATATATGTCCAGGATGCCAGGATAGTGAAGGGGTACTTTATGGTTTTGGACACAGCAATACCAAAAGTGAATTAGTATAAATGATCTTTCTTGAAATCTTCTGCTGCTTGTAGGTAGGTCTGATGACTATGATCCATTTGATATTTAAGCCACCAAAGTTTATTTGCAGTGAATTTGTCTTTGACCCTGCAAAATGGCCACGGATGCAAATGGATGAGGACTTCCTTAAGCTATCAATGATGTTCAAAGCAATAAAATCTGTTGTTCGGGTGCCTGATTTAGACCCCAGACATAAGATTGCTGTTCTTGCTTCTAAGCAGGTTTTCCTTCAATTTCATCCCCAACTGTTCTCTTTTCCATACATTGATCACGAGCTTGACCAAAACAAAAACATTTGGCTTGCCATTATAATGCGCAGGACCACTGTCTTGTTGATTTGTTGCATGGATGGCAAGATGGAAGACTTCCAGTTCACATAAATTGTGTCATAAGGTGAATATTGATCAGTTTCATAAGTTCCATCAATTTTGTGGCTTCAAGATACTAATTATGATCTTATATGCATTTGCAAACAGTAATCATGATAGAGGTCCAAACACCCATGTGATGCGATTTCTTCAAAGTCACGGAATCCCATACCATTTTTTGGGCACCACTAAAGAAGATAAGAGAGAAAAAGAGATATTGGACTTGGTTCAAGATACTGATTTTCTAGTACTTGCTAGATACATGCAGGTAAATAAAATCCAGTGATATATTGTACCATACAACTCAAGTCAACAAAGCTTTTTTATCCCAAGCTTGTCGGGGTTGGCTTCAAATGAATCTCATATATAATAATAAAAATGAAAGTCTACTTCACTGGGTTATAAACTGATTGAGTATTTTGTCAATGACCAACCTATGGATGTTCAACTTGTATTATAACAACGTTATACTCTTCTCTTTTAAGGAAAATACTACTCCTTAACCACTTGCTATCTACAAGTATATAAGTTAATTCAATACTTCACTTTGTATCCGTAGGTATTATCTGGAAATTTTTTAAAATTCTATGGGAAGGATGTAATTAACATTCATCATGGCCTTTTGCCATCATTCAAGGGTGGGAATCCTTGTAAACAGGTTCGGATCTATGAGTTTCTTTACTGAGTTGCATAGTCTATAATATTTCTATCTTGGTAGGTCACTTACAATACCCCGTGTTTTAGGCTTTTGAAGCTGGCGTGAAATTGATTGGTGCAACAACTCACTTTGTCACTGAAGAACTTGACGAAGGGCCAATCATTGAACAAATGGTGATTATTCTCATGTTTACAACTGCTTGAAGTTTAAAATCCACTTCAGTACGTATTTACCTAGTGTGATGATAAAGATATTCATCAAGTGAGGGTGTTAATGCCATTGGTGATTCCTATTTATGGCACATAACTGTTATTGATGATTCTAATGACATGGTGGGTCTTATGCATGCTGTAAATTTGGCTTTGATTTTACAGGTTGAGAGAGTGTCCCACAGAGAGAATTTGCAGAGTTTTGTACAGAAATCCGAAAATCTTGAGAAACAATGCCTTGCAAAAGCAATAAAATCCTACTGTCAATTGCAAGTCTTGCCTTACGAGCAAAACAGGACTGTTGTGTTTTGAGACTAACGAGGGGAAAATGGAAAAGTGAAGTTGAGAAGAGGTTTGAAGATTTATTCATCTTCAATTTTATAGCTAAATAAATTATTCGTTATCAGAATCTTCCTATCTTGATCAGTTGTATAAATTCAACAACATATATAGAAACTCCAAACTCAGAAGTCATCTTCACTTTTGTTTGCCCTGTACTTTACGTGGATGATTTTTATGCTAGCTACATGTTGGTGATCATGAATCCTATTACTATCTTCTTGTTATCCGTCTTAATAATAATTTGGGTAGAGTTTTGTAGCAAACTAATTATTACTCCGGGGATCCAATGTCACTTGTAGCAACAATAAGCTCACCTCTATGTTATTGTTGTATTGGTGGGGTTCCATCGTACTGGCAACCAGTGGTAGCCTTTGTTGCGGTGAATTTCAAAGGTCAGAGAGGCTGGTGGGAATTGTTTGCTATCTACATCGCCAGGCTTTTTGGTGAGTTTTACACTTCCAAGTTATGGACTATAAATTTGAGCCTTGGCCTTTTTGTTATAAATATGGAACAGAGAAGTTGGTATTTTGAAGGAAAAGAGCAGTTGTTATAATGGCACAGAGCAGTTTGTATTTTATTGTTGAAGGACATGTACTTCAGTACTTGTAATGAATTTATTTATTTACTTGACTAAAGAAATCTCCTTCAACATGTTTGCTTTTGAGCTTGATTGTTACTTGCCACTGAACTCACAATGCCATTTTGTTGGGAGAATATCATAATTAAAAACGGCAAAACTATGCTTTTGGTCATCAAAGTTGGCACGTATTACTGAATACCTGATTGAACTTTTAATTTGTTAAATTAACTAACTGAACTAATTTTTATTTTCAAATTGGGTCATTCCGTTAAAAAAAGTAAACAGAAGTTCATTTTTTATCTACGTGGCGCTGACGTGAACGTAAAAAAAAAATAAATAAATAAAAAGACATGGAAAATAAAAAAAAATCAAAACAACTTTTTTGCAAAAACAGATTTAACCATCTTCTTTATTTGATTTCTTTTATTCGAGTTGACTCATGTAAACCAACTCAAACTCATTTAAGTTCATCAAATCATTTCACCGGAACTGTCCCAAAAAGTCTTGCAAATCTCACAAAAATCTTCTATCTAGATCTATAACCGCAAAGGTTTTATAAAAATTTGGCGTTTGCAGCACCAAATCCACCGACATCCGAGCGGTCATCCTCGTACTGGCGAGCATCATTATCGTCATCTTCGAGCGGTAGTTGAACCTGAGCAACCATCAGGTAATTGGGCTCTTCCTCCGAGGTGTGGGTCCCGAGAATCATCTTCTGAACGGAGTAATCCTTTCTCGGCTGCTCTTCCTTGTCGGGAAGCCATTCGACGGTGACAGAAGGCCACTAAAGAGCATGTGTAATGACCAAATTGTACAAGAAAGGAGTGTTTTTCTTCCAAATCTTATACTCCTCGTTGATCAGTCTCTCTTCGATCTCTCCTGTCATCTCCTCATCGTCTTTACCCATTTTTAGAACTGATAAAATGAGGGTCCCAAATTAAGTTTCTCGCTCAACAACGGAGTTGGAGGATTTGGAGAGAGGAATTTTGGAGGGAATAAATTTATGGAGATCAATGGATTTTTTTTTGAAATAATGCTACTATCACATAAATTCTTTTACATAACTCTCACATACACACACATACATACTGCGGGTCCCACATGTCAGGTGGAGACCCACAATATGTATGTGTGTGTATGTGAGAGTTGTGTGATAGAATTTATATGATAGTAGCATTGCTGTTTTTTTTGGAGACAGATGAGTTGAAAGAGGTTTTTTATACAAAAAAGAATTCGGAGAGGAGTGAAGAAATTTCTGGAGATCGATGGGATTTTTTTTGGAGATAGATGAGTTGAAAGAGGGTTTTTTATACAGAAAAGAATCCGTTTTTTTAGATCTATTATTCATCGGCATATTCCGGCGGAGAGGGGCTATTTGGGGGAACGATTTGGGGAAGATTTTGATAAAAAAAAAAGATTTGGGAAAGAAATTGAAACAGAAATCGAATTTGATTTGGTAGGAGAGAACAATTTTAGGGTTTGATGAAAATTTGGGGAAGTTGAAGATTTTGATAAAAGGAAAGATTTGGGGAAATTTTGATTTTGATTTTTGTTTTCAAGTTTTTTTTGCCACATAAGCAATATTTTTGATTTTTTATGCTGTCTTTTATTTTTCATGTCATTTTTTTTAGGTACACATCAGTGCCACAGTAGATAAAAAATTAACGTCTGTTTACTTTTTTAACGAAATGACCCAATTTGAAAATAAAAATTAGTTCAATTAGTTAATTTGACAAATTAAAAAATTCAATTAAGTATTCAATAATATGTGCCAACTTTGGCCACCAAAACCATAGTTTTGCCAATTAAAAACTCATACAACAAATACAAAACAATAATTTTCTTAGGAACAATGATAAGGAGAGATTAAACAATTTGATTACAAACATTCCTTCTTAAATCACAAGCCCGACCTGAAAGAAACATAGAACATCATCTAAAGAAACAACACAACTACTTTAACCAATAACAAAGATAATAAAATGGAACAAAGAAAAAAGAAAAACAAATGCTTTTAAGCATAGTCTTCAGAGGCTGGGAGTGGGGCATAGGATCCAATGAATATGTCACCATATATCAACCCAGCTAAGCCTCCACCAATGAGTGGCCCTACCCAGTAGATCCAGTTCCCTGAGAAATCTCCACTAGCCACGGCTGGCCCAAATGAACGGGCTGGGTTCATGGAGCCACCGCTGAATGGACCGGCAGCCAAGATGTTTGCACCCACGATGAACCCAATCGCGATGGGTGCAATGGTTCCGAGTGAGCCCTTCTTGGGGTCTGCAGCGGTGGCGTAGACGGTGTACACCAGAGCAAAGGTTATGATTATCTCGAACACTACACCTTCAGCTGCGTTTATGCCAGCAGCAACTCCATGGGTTGGAATGGCCTGCCAAAACAAACAAAAAGCCCATTTTAAAATGATAAGCCCAATATATCATTTTGTAGTAGGTAGAGCCCAATTGAGTTGTCTAATAAAGATATCTTTGTTGGATTGCATGTTGGGTATACTTACATAATTTGTTTGTTATTATTACTATTCTTTTCGTGAAAAATGATTTTGTGGACAGCCCAAGAACGTATATACGATAAAGGTGCGAGGACAAACTTAAAAAGTGACAGGCCCACAAACTGAGTTGGTGGATAGGGCCAGATTCCTTGTGTTGGATAATCATATTAAGCACTCATTAGTGGACCTACACCTTTCCCTTGTCATGTTACTTTAGTTTTAACTTTTACTTCCTTTGTGGCAGCTATGGAGAGCTGTAATCATGAATCTTTCTGTGTTTTTTTTTAAAATTAAAATAAAAAATTATTCTCTATTTATATCTTAATACTTTCTAACTATAAATTAAATTCAAAATTTAAATTTATTATTAAAAAATTATGTTGAAATTATTGTTAAGAAATAAAAATGTGATACGACATATAGAATATGTAACGATAAAATATGATAATTAACTGAATTAGTTGGTTCTTTTAACTTAAAAAAAATATACTTGGCAGCGTATCTGTGAGTTCTGATAGAACTAAAGTAATTGATTTCCAATTGTAATGTTTAAAATGATGATAAAGAAAGAAACATATATATATATATATATATATATATATATATATATATATATATATATACCTTGCCAGCAGTAACAAATTGGAGGAGGAAGGAAGCAGCAATGGAACCAAGTAATTGAGCAATCCAATAGAAAAGTCCAGTTAATATTGTGATGTTGCCTCCGACGGCCAATCCAAGGGTGACAGCTGGATTCAAATGGCCACCTGAGATGTTGGCTGCAATGGAGACTCCCACAAATAGAGCAAATGCATGAGCTATAGCCACTGCTACTAGACCCGCTGGGTCCAAGGATGCATCATTCGAAAGCTTATCTGCAAGTATGTATATATATATATATATATATAAATTAAATTAATATTTAATATCTAATAATAAATTACCAAAAAACAACAATATATTTAAGCTTAAACTTAAACTTACTAAAAGCAATTGCTGAGCCAACTCCAGCAAACACAAAGAGAAGGGTGGCAATGAACTCAGCTAGGTAAGCCTTGAGTGAGCCTGCACTGAAAGAATCACCGAGGCTACCAAATGCTATCCTCACCATTTTTATTTGCTCTCTCTACGAGATCAAAAGGCTAGCTAGCTAGAGACTCCGAAATTAAGTTGGATTGCTAAGACTTTTCTACGTACATCAACTTCTATAGAGTTGCATGCTTTATATACTGCATACTTTTGGAACAAGTAATTAAATAAATAATTAAAAAGACATAATTAATTATGAATTTTCCAGGTCCATTATAGGGACGTAATATTTGCTGGCACCGTCCATGGGGCCTAGCTTAATGAGTGAGTGCATAGACACCACTCCTTGGTGCCGAAACACCACACCCCCCCCCCCCCCCACCACCGGCCTTAATTTGATATATATAAATATATATGGAGATAACTGAGTTATATTTTTTTTTTAAAAAAAATAATTAGTTGATAGGCAAAGAACAAATTGAATATTAAAAACTTGGTGTGGAAATACGCTTCATCACGAAACAAGCAACACTATTTTTATATATATTTTTGACATTTTCACATAATTTTTTTTACGTAAAAATAAGTAAAACTCACTTAATATTCAGGTGAGAGTGAGAGATGATCATGTTGAAATTTTAATTCTTTTTTATCAAAATAAACCTAAAGTAAGCTCCTAGTTAATTAATAATAGGAATCTTATGTCATCGTCACCTTTAAACAATACTAGTAATAATTAAAATAATGATGAAAACGTTAAACAATAGTAGTACTACAATATATGCATGTCTTCTTTGTCTAGCTAGCTAGCTATTGATAATGATGATAGTAGTAATTAATTTGACAATTATTGTGGAGGTTAGTAGATAATGACATTTAAATTAAGTACAAATTTATAATAATTTAAGCCATAAAGGGCCTTTAAAAGTTGGCACAAAGAATAAAATATCCAAATAGAGGTAATATTTCTGCGCGCGCCCACAAACGTTAATAAAAAATTAATAAAATGATTAATATTTATGAACAGATTCAACACTTTAATTTAAATTTTGGGTCAAAATAAGTTGTAAATACGTGTATTAGAGTCTTATGTACACGCAAGTTTTTTGATTCTTAAATATTTTGGGTGTGTGGATGTTTGTATATGTAATAAAATTTTATTAAATTATTTAGATTGAACGGAGAGAGTTTAAACGAGTTTTTAAAATATATTTTGGGTATTATATTGCTTAATCTAGGTACGGATTCCGTACTCCTTCAGCGATTCTCTTATTAAATTTAATTTGTTCGTTTTGTTTCTTGTTTCAAAATTTATTATTGTTTCACATGATCGTTCGTTCTCAAATTCTTGTGATAGTTTCGTCTTGGTAGTGATACCTAAAACTCATGTTTGTACTCTTGAATTGGGTTAACATATTTAGTGTTTAGTTTAATCATTTAGAGATGTACATGTTAATGTATATTTAGAGTTTCGTATTTATATTTGTTTCGTTGTTACATGTACATACTAGAACCTCTTGTGTTAACATTGTGTCGCATGTGTTGTGACATGATATTATTATTAGATTATACCGTAGGGTATACCTGAGCTATAACTACCTGTGGGGATATCACAGGCACATCGTTTTGGCACGAGAGGTATGACACCTTCCGTGGCGGTGTGATCAGTCCACGGCGTCTCCGTTTTGTGCTCCAGTGGGAGTTGGCCATTTAGTGTTTTGTTGTGGGAGGCGTATGGGTCGACCCTAGTTTTCTGTTCTGCGGAGTGGCGATGTTTGTGCCAAACACGCCTTTCGATTTTACATGCATTTGGATTCGCGGTCCAATGTGTGTGACTTGCCTGTGTTGCATGGTATATTTATGTTTTGTTTTGAGCTCGGTATGAAATAACACCCAACCATTTGATTCAGCCTATTATTTTATTGTGTTAGTTTTGTTCGTTTCAGTTCAGTTCAGTTCATTTATTGGGTTAGTTATTTCGTTTCATTATTCTTGTATTCTACATCCGTACTGGGCGTTTGGCTCATGCTGTGTTTTTCCTCCGGCATGTATTCAGGGGAATCAAGGGCAAGTGTGATGAGAGCTCCTTTCAATCCAATGGTCTAGGAATATTCTGTTTAGGCTGGACATATTACTTTATTTGGAGTTGTAATAATTATTTCAGATTATGGTTTGGGCCAGTTTGACATTTATTCTGGTTTGACCTTGTTGATATTTATTAGTTTTAAATACTATTATTTGTGGTTTAGAGCTTTAGTATTATTTTCTGTAGTTCTGTTGTGTTTTGAGTAACCTCCCTTTCTATTTCGGGAATGGGGTGTTACAGTATATGTAAAATCTTGCATTGAATAAATATTTTGAGCTGTGACGTCAAAAAATCCAATTTTATTATTGATTTTTTTTAATTAAAAACGATTGTCTCGACTCTGGAGAAAAAGTGCCAAATTTACAAAACTTATCTTTTAACCAAGTTCTAATTACTTACTCACCAACATCAATCAAGTTATCACAAATTAAGTTCCATTTTAAGTTTGTATTTAAGGAGAAACTGAAACTTGATGGCACTAGTCTGTATATTTCAAGGAATACTATTCTTTCTTATTTTTGCTTTACCAACAAAAGAGGCTTATATTTAAAACCCTGTTTCGGGTCTTTCAGTTTCAGCCTTAGGCCACCAAGCGAATGGATTCCTCCTGGCTCCTACAAGGGCTCCTCCAAAAGTCACACACACAAAAGAAAGACCCGTATTAGATTTTGAAGAGTATAACATAAATTGATTACATTATATGTGATCAATTATATGCTTGTTTTGTTTTTTAAAAAGAATTTTATTTATTAATTTTTTTTTATTCTACGGAATGTTCTTTTTTATTATTAATAATATAAAATAATACAACTTTTTAAAATTTATCGTTACAATTTTATTATCATATTTCTACTAATAAAACTATAAACTTATAATTTTAATTTTTTTTAATAATAAAAATAATGTTTGCAAATTTTATAAACGAAACTACCAAATAAAACAGAGGAAGTATCAAAATATTTATTTTCCCGGACTTCAAATTTATGACCCGTAATATTGCTCATACTTTTGGGTGGTCAGAATCAATGAGATGCATATTGCATTTTCTCATCTTTAATTAACTAAAATTGGGCATAGTACTCCCATAATAACTTCATCTATTCTTTTTGAATCAATTTTTTAAAAAAAATTATAAAATCATTATTGATTTTCAAAAGTAAATTTAAGACATTTTAAATTTTAAAATTGAGATAATTTATTAAAAAATTATGAAACTATTTATATTGACTAAAAATAATGTTAATTTTAAGTTTAACATTAATTGGAGTATTGTATGGGGACTGAAGTAATGTATTGTATTGGACTGACTATAGATTTGTGAATGGTCATCAATTCTCCAAGGCCAAGGCACCGAGCCACCGTATGACAAAATTCGAATCCAAAGCTCTCTCTTCTCTTCTCCTCTCCTCCCAAATCTCAAATGCTTAAAAGGTTTCGTCTTTTCAAGAAAAAGTCCAAAACTTTCTTCATTCTTTGTTTGTGAGTGACCCGAGTGCTTGTGGCAGGTGAAATAAATGAATCACTCATCCCATCTCATTGAATTGAATTGAATGCTCTCAACAACGCAAAAGTGATGGAATTCAATTTTGTGCAGGGCTGCTGCAGCTAACCTGGTCCCATCTCCTTTGAGGTAAGTGCTGGATCAGATGATTTCTTAATTTCACATTCTCTATACCTCTTCTATTCAATCTTCATTCATTCCACTCCCTTCGGGGTCAATTTCATAAAACCCATTAAAAGAACCACTTTTCTTCATTACTTTCAATAAATTCACTCATTTTTTCTGATACTCATCTTCCAATATCCCCATATAATCTATGTCGGGCCTCATTTATTGATTTTACATTTTTATATGATTATATGCATGTATATACTACTCTGTTATTGTATTTGAAGAAGAAGAAGAATGTCAATACTTTGAAGTTTGCATATCTTAATTAAGAGAGAGAATAATTTCACCAGTATGGATCCTTTCCATGTAGCTAAAGATGAGAAAAGAGATTGTAAAAGAGCAGATGGGGGTTCTTGGCCATCTATACATGTTCATGCCCAACATAAGCGCTCTAAAAGGTGCTCTTTTTACCCTTTTCTTTGATTACTATATTTTCCCTTCTTCTGTGCTGCATAGTTGGCTAATATATATTGAGATGCAATATTTTACATGTTTCAGTTTCAGTTTCGTAATTTTTTGAAATGGTTTCTTAGTCTAGTTGAAAGGCTCCTCTTTCAAGGGGTTTGAGTAATTTGTTGATTCTCCACATGTAAGATTGAAACTTTAGGTTAAATGGACTAGAACTGAAAAGTCATTATAAAATCTTGCAAGTTTGTGGGATTGCTGAAGAAAGTTTTTCTAGTTTTTTTCTTCTCGCAAGTGGATTGGGGAAGAAAGATGTAGTGATTTGATCCCCTTGTAGTGTCTGCGAAGAAAATGGTCCTTCACAAGCTATTGAGTGTAATCAAACAAAATTTCCCGAAATTGCTCTGTGCAGGAAGTACACAACAGATCCCCTATGATAGATGTCTAGACTATGTTCTTCATTATAAGTAATTGGTCACTCCAATATACAACTGGCTATTGGTAATTGATACAGCTGCTGTCGCGGCTCAAAATCCTCATTCAACTTCTCTTACTTTCTTCTTGATTATATTGATATATTCTAACTCAAGGATTAAATTCTTTCTGAGGCTGTGAATAGCATGATCAACTACTGTTGACTGAAACTAAACCTGAGAAAAAGTTATAACTGGATGACAAGATTTTATCTGGATGGAATAAGGCTTGCTTGAGTTTGAGTTGAGTTGTGAACAGAAATTTTTAGTTGTTCTGTAGAGAAGTTGTCGTTTCATAATACACTGCATAACAAGATTCTAGGCAACTTCTTTGACACTATCGATGCTTATGCATTTTTCTTTCTGCTTTCTAGTGCTTCTGGCAAGAATTTGGATATTTCAAGAGATGGAGTTTCACATTCAGTACAGGAGTCAAATGAATTACCTGTAAGAAGGCCGCAACTATTACTCAATGTCAATACATAATCAGCTGTTGTTATTGTCACTTATGCTATATTCTATTGAGAAATAAAATAATAAATTGTTTCATATGCAAGCTCTGACTATTTTAACCCAGCCATGACCAAAAATGTTTTTGCCTCAAGCCATCTATGCCCTTCATCTTTTACCAATTGGAGCCCCTTGAGGTCAAAGCTTAGCTTGCACATTGCTATTGACACTAAATGACGGAATTGCTTATCCATACCTATTTGACAGGATTTGCGGTCCTTGGCAAGGAATATTGGGGTCCAGAGTCCTCTTCATGAACACCCCAGTAATACTAGCATAGATGCTGCATCGAAACAAAGAGATTCTTTGGAAAAGGATGTAAGTATAGGAGTCCATATATATCTCATCCATCGAGATGCAGGATTACATGTGTTTTTGTGTTTGCCTTCAGATTTTTCCTAATATAACTTTTATGTACTCCCTCCGTTCCAAAATAAACGTCCGAATTGGTTTCGGCACACTGATTAATAAAGTTTTCTTTTACCTAAATTACCCTTTTTGATTACTTATTAATTGAAGTATTTTTTCACTTTTCTATGACCCCAATAATTGTTTTTTCACTTTTTCATGACTCTAATAATTACTCTTTCCTACTATGTCATTTAATTCTCTAGATATATTTTTTTATAACTCTCACATTCCCAATAAATATATTAAATAGATTATGAGGGTATAAGAGGAAGAATAGGATAAATATAGTTACTAATATAAAAATAGGACATTTATTTTGGAACATCCAAAAAAAGAAATTAGGACATTTAATATGGAACGGAGGGAGTATTAATTTCCTCGATAAAGGGGAAGGGGAGGGGAGGGGAGGGGATTTTATGTTAAAATGTACAAGAGGTATTGGCTGATAATAAACCAAATATGTTACTGCAGTCTTCTTCCATTTGCAAGAGAGAGCCAATGGTGAGAAACCATATTAACTAATTAATGTAAGCGATCATGCCTAAGTTTTTTTTTGTTTAAAAAATGCTACAAATTTTGATGATAACCTTAGGAGACGGGAGATTTATCAAAATGCAGTTAAAATCATGTTTGACATCAGGGTAAACTTTTAACGAAAATTTTAATCTGTGGATACAAGATGCAGTTCAAGCAGATTGCCTACATGCTTTAACTGAGCTGACATCTTGCCAAACCAATATTGTTTATTAAGTGAGGAAATTCGTGCAAGCTCTTCTCCATGCCAATGACAACCCTAAAGATTTTCAAATATTCGATTATTCTAATTTTCACAAATGATGCATCATTTTGCAGATTGAGCAACTACAGTTGCAGCTGCAGCAAGAGAAATCTATGCGGATATTGCTTGAGAGGGCGATGGGTAGAGCTTCTAGTACTTTATCACCTGGGCATAGGCACTTTGCTGCTCAGGTAGTTACCGTAGTTTTAAAGTTGAATAATAAAATCTTTAATTATTTTTTTGAGATCTAATCTATAGTTTCCGTTATATCTTATTTAAGTGTAGTATCATATAATATTCCCTCGGTTCCACAAAAAGAGTTCCATTTGATTTTTTTTCCTATTTAGTTTGCGAAATCCTAATATCACGTTAATGTTGAATATTAGGATTTTGCAAATTGACTAGGACCAAAGTCAAAATGACTCTCTTTGCGGAACAGAGGGAGTAATTAACAGCAGTATTTGTCATCGTTGATGCTACAAAGCTGCCTCTTTCACGTCTTGTACTGGTCAAAGTCCAGATGATTGAATGGTGACGGTAGTTATCACTTTAGTTTTGTACCTTCAGTTTAACAATACCAAAATATCAGCATTGTTAGGTGGTCTTGTTTCTAAACATTAAAAAAGAGAAGACTTGTTACACAGTTGTCCTGAACATCTGGAGTAAACTGTTTGAAGAAACAATTAACTGATGGAACTGATGCAACTTGATTTTCAGTTATTCTTTTTGCTTTTTAATTAGAAAAATTCTCCAATGTTTGGAAAGGAGAAATTAGCTGATATTTCAAGTTAATCCAAATTGACCTGAAGAAACATATAAAGATTTAATGCAACCAGCACTGCACTTGCACTCGTAAAAAGAGACCATTTGTGTTCAAAGGCATAAGCCAGTGTCAATACTTATGTTGCTGCTTACTTGGAGTATTTCTTTCATTTAAGCAATATTTATTAACTTGTGATTGGTCTTTTTCTCTTTATGGTAAAGTTGGATTGCAATGTATTATAATTTCCACAACACCCAGTATCTTTTCACTAGAGGTAGATCTTTTATTCTTATTTATTTTCACTGCTAAGTTTAGTGGTAATAAAATCTTCATTTTAGACGAAGGAATTGATAACTGAAATCGAGTTACTTGAAGAAGAGGTTACAAACCGGGAGCAGCATGTTCTCTCTCTATACAGGAGCATTTTTGAACATTGTGTTAGTCGGCCTCCTTCTGAGCAAAGTTCTGGCATAACTTCTCCTGCTCATGCAAAGAATGAGTCCAAGAAGCATCCAAGTATAATTTCAAGTGCTTTTTGTTCCTCGAAAAATTTTCCCTTACGGCCTTTCCAAACTCTAGCCACCATTAATGGCTCAATGAAAAGAAAATTGTTGCATTCTACAACAACCAGACATGCTTCGGTGTTCACTAGAGAATCTAACGTCCACTTTGAGCAAAATCGTCCGGGACAGGACAAGGTAGGAGCAAATTTTCTCTATTTTAGTATCAATAATTTACTATGGATTATGCTCTAATTGTCATCAGTACTCTCTTTCATCTGATCCGTACTCTCTTTTCTCCTTATCCTTTTTCTGTAAATGCTTCATCATCTTGTTTCATGAGAAAACATTTTTAGATATGTCATGTATGTTGGCACCATAATTTCTGATAAGTTTACGCTCAAAAGTGTTACGTTGATTCCTTATTTGTCTCAATGAATAATATGGATTATTTATGGGATATGTTTTAATTTGAAAGACTTGTTGAGTCCTCAAACCAGTTAGACTGATATTTCCGCTCCAAAACTGAATTTCTTATATCCTTGTTGTGAATACACTTGCACTTTCACCAAGTCTTTATTATTGCTTCTTTGGAAATAGAATGTTACTATATACTATCAAACTGACTAATTAGACTGCTAGGCAAGGCAAAGGCTTTTTACCTGTTTTTGGGCATATGGTATACCTCAATAGGCTAAAAGAATGCTACATAAATGGATTGGGTTTTGGGCTTTGAAAACACACAGTCTAACAATAATGTTTAAACATGTTTCTCTCATGGAGTCGTACACAGTTTCATAACATATTGTTGTTTGATTTCTGATATGATCCTCTTGATAAGTTTAGAGTTCTGCATGCTAGAAATTGGCAGCTTTAGATAAACTTCTCTATTGAACATCTGAGAGTTTTAAGACTCCAAGAGCCAGTGGTATACTAATCTAGGAGAAAACTTTAAATAGCTGTTACTTGATTTTTGATCTGGTCCTATTGATAAAGTTTGAAGTTCTACATGGTACAAAATGTTAGTGGAACTGTTTCTGTAATTCCTGGCAATATGTAAAGTGGAATTACTCTTCTCATGGAATGCTCAAGGATCCTACTAAAAATTGTGTTGTTACTAAAAGTTATATTTGGTCATATTATGGTCTGCTATATAATGTCACGCCATTTTTTGTCATCTGGTTCAAGAACAGCTACCAGCCTCGAACAAAACTTCTGTGCTGCGAACTCTCAAAGATCATCTCCACCAGTGTCCGAGCAAGTTGTCTGAAGAACTGGTCAGGTGTATGGCTTCAGTATACTGCTGGCTCCATAGTTCAGTATCTACAACTCCTGAAAAAAACAGATCACCTTTGTTATCAAGGTCATCCACTAACGTTATAATCCCCAAACATGGTATAGGAGAGGATAGGGAGTGGTCCTGCAAATCCATGGTTGAAATATCTTGGATATCAACTGATAAGAACAAATTCTCTCGTGCATCATATGCCATCAACAACTACAGGTGAGTTCCTCATGAACTAATAACATGTAGGGAGGAAAAATACAGATGGTCATAATTTGTTTATGGAGTGTTTCATAGACAATACCTAGGGGAATGAACTGGGTTTGATGCTGGTTTTAGAACTCTTAAGATTTTGCCTACCATATTGTCAGCCTAAAACTTGGTACTTTCTTTAATAGGTATACACTATTTTGGGGTGGGGGTGGGGGTGGGGGTGGGGACAATTAGTAGAGGAGAATAGGAGATAGTAGCTATTTCTCCTTGTTATGAAAGGCCGTGCCATTCTGAGTCACACACAGTTGCACACTTTCTCCCCACCCCCGTCAAAGACATGCCTATCAGTACATTAGATCTCTGCTTATAAAAGACAATTGTGTTAAAACATTTTTTTTGTCTCTCTTCCCTTTTCAGAGTACTTGTGGAACAACTTGAAAAAGTTAATTTGAGTCAGATGGAAATGAATGCTCAGACTGCATTTTGGATCAACATCTACAATTCTTTGATTATGCATGTAAGATCGCAAAGCTAATAAAAAGTTTATTTCTCAAATTGTATTTCTATAAACCTTTGTTTACTTATATTTATATATTTCTGTCTTTAGGCATATCTAGCATATGGAATACCTCACAGCTCTCTCAGAAGGTTATCCTTGTTCTACAAGGTAGTGCGATTATTTACTTGAAATCTACATTGGCATTCTAATTTAAAATAGTTTGGTCACAAAATTCTATTTTCATGGATCAATTCCATTTCTTTTAGCATGCAAAAGCCTAGGGTGAAGTCTATGCTGTATAAGTAGTATCAAGGTGTATCTCCTGTGTGTGTATGCATATTGTTAGCCAATCATTTGAACACTAGGGCTCATCATGCTTGCTAGAATTTTATCAAATGTTTTCCTAATTTAGATTGTTGGTTTCTCTCTGTATAGTGCAGGCTTCTTACAACATTGGTGGCTACATCATTAGTGCAACTGCCATAGAACAGTCCATCTTTTGCTTCAGTACACCCCGAGTTGGACGGGTACTACCTTACTCACATTATCAAAAACACACAAGTACATGTCTCAGTTCTTGAAATGGCTACTTGTCTTTGAAAAAACAAAAAATAAATTAAATGGTCTCAATAAGCTCGGGAGTGTTAACTAACTTGTTCTTTATATGAGCCAAGTGTAACTGAGTGAATTGTATTTTTCCTAATCTTTCCCCTCTCATTACAGTGGCTTGAGACTATTTTGTCAACTGCATTGAGGAAGAGATCTGGAGAAGAAAGACAGCGTATCAATTCAGCATTCGGTCTACAAATTCCCCAAGCACTTGTTTGCTTTGCTCTGTGCACCGGAGCAATTTCTGATCCCGTGGTAACTTCCTGCCTGTTTCCATTATATCTTATATTCTCCCACCTCATCCTTGTAAGTTAAAATATACAGTAATTTAGTGATTACGATCATCATGGACTGGTAGAGTGATTGGTTGTTTGATTCGAAGAAGAGGGACGTGATTTCTGCTAACTACATTGATTATCTGACCATAATTATGAACTTCAAACATTTTTTTCCCGTGCTTTTAGCAAAATATCAAACAGGTTTCTCCAATTTTTATTATTGTCTAGAAGCAGTTTCTGGTCTAAACTCGTTGCTGTTCGACTCTTTTTGTCTTTTGGTAGCTAAAAGTTTACACAGCATCAAATATCAAAGAAGAACTGGAGTTGGCAAAACGGGAGTTTCTTCAAGCAAACGTAGTTGTTAAGAAGTCAAAGAAAGTGTTCCTGCCTAAGGTAGTTGAAAGATATGCAAAGGAAGCCTCTATTGCCTCCTCGGACGATCTTCTCAAATGGATTGCTGACAGTGTTGACAAGAAGCTCCGTGATTCGATACATAAATGCATTCACATCCGTTCTACCAATAATAAGAAAACATGGCAGATTATGGAGTGGTTGCCTTACAGTTCAAGATTCCGGTACGTTTTTTCAAAACATCTGACAGAGAAATCCTGGTGGGTGTGAAATAATCTTCAAGGAGAGGGAACTCCAAATGTACATATTTAGAGATTTAAAGTTACTCTTCTCATTCTACTTTTTATGATTTTAGATCACCATTCATCTCCAGGACTCCTTGAGTTTGGAGTGATGTAGAAGGTGTCAATAAGGAATATGCTCAATATGGAGTATTTTACTTGGCCAAAAAAAAATGGAGTATTTTTGTGTCCGTGTAAAATTGTACACTTTTTTGGTTCAATCAATTTTTTAACCTCTTCCCAAAAAATAAAAATTATCATTGTGTATTTGATTGTATTGATCATTATGTCGTATTGGATTTTTCACGATAGTCACAAGCACAATCAAGTTTTGTCGATAATATATGTTTTTGTAAATAACATTTTCCTCTAATTGATTTATTTTACAACCGGTTTAATATGAAAAACCTAAAGGATCACACCGCAAAAAAAAAAAAATATTTAAGAAGTGAATGACATAATCGTAATAATAAATTAAGTATATTTAATTTATACTGCGGTTATAAAATAAATTAAATATCTTAATATTTATTATTTAGTATTTTAGAAATACTAATTATAAATTAATAATAGGAGTTTATTATTATTACTATTATTATTATTATTATTATTTAGTTCCTAGATAGTTTATGAATGAATTAATAAGAGTATTCTTATAAAAGTTCCTAATTAGATTAGGGATAAAATAAAAAACCCTATTCCTACATTAGTTAGGAGAGTTGTCTATTGTCCATATCTATAAATATGAGGAATCTTAGGACACTCATTAGACTTGAAATAATACTCCTATATTATTTAGAGAGATAAAATTAGGGTTTGTCACTACTCACTTCTTGAATCCTTGCTATTTTTTGGTGGATCACATCTGAAGGCCAAACAGTTGATCATCGGAATCTAATTGATGGAATTCAAAGAAGACACGAAGGATTTGGAATTAAACTTGTACATGAAGGAACTTTGTTCTATAAGCCTACAAGGGTATAATTCTATATCTTATTTGTTAATTGATAGTTGCGCATAAAAATTGATCCTGATTATGATTTATAAAAAATTTAAATTATAATTTTGTCATGCTTCCGCTAATTTATATGCAATTCGATTGTAAGCCAACAAAATTTACATATTTGATCAAAAATATGTATGAAACAAGATATAGGGATTTGTCATTGGTGATTAAACATTACTTATTTCGTTTTATAAAAATAATATCATTTATAAAATATAATTATTATATAAATAAAGTTAATTATTTTAGTAATATATAATTATGTAAAATAACACATAATTACACCATACTGTTAAATTAATAATTTATTATTTTAAAAGCATACACGACAAAAAAGCATAACCTTAACATTCATACATATAGTTTTTCATTTTTGTAAAATAGTGTGAGTGTCTTTATAATATATTATTGTAGTTTATTTCATGTATTTATTAGTGTATTTAATGTATAACATTATCTCTGATTATATATAAAAAAGCAATGAAAATAATCGTCATCTTGAGATTATGTCATAATTTTTTTTACGTCTCTATACATTTGATTTTATTGTAATTTTATCATTCTTAATTTTTATTTATTTTATTTTTAAAATTAAATAAATTTTTTATTATATTCGTAGGGTACTTGCACATGCTTTTGAGTCTTTGACATTGTGACAATAAATAAGGGAATTGATATTTTTGCAGTTAAAATAATATTAAGTATCTCGACTCAATCTATTCATATGGTAATATCAATTTTTTTTACGCGGAAAATCAGTTTTCATAAAAAAAAAAACCTATTGGTGTTTAGTTTTTAATCATGAATCAAAACACGACACGTTGCATATTCCTTTCTGTTTAAACCCGTTCCGTCTGATTCGAAAAATGAAATCAAAATTCCCCCTGCGCCTTTGCGCAATCACACATTTATTTGCTCTCTCCTCGAAAGTGAGAAAAAGCGTGCTTCCGCTAACCGAGCCAACACGCTCACACTCAGACTCAGACTCAGACACCCCCCTCTCTCGATATATATATAGTCTTACACAATTTATCGCCGTATACTTCCTGTCGTCGGTTTTCCGGGGAGTTCTTCTGTCGATCCACAGGATTTTTCTCATTCGTGTATTACAAGTTTGAGTTAGAAATCACTCAAACCCTAGGGTTATGAAGCGGCGAGTCAGTTGATCAGCGGTCAGGATTTTGTCTCTGGATGGAGGGAGGTAGCGTCTCTAGACTTACTTCTTCTGGTACTGTTCATTTCCTCTGTCAGTTTGTTGGAACTCAAAATTTGGTAGTACTTTGTGCCAAATACTTGGGGATATTTGTTGGTATGTGCTTAAAAAGGCGTCTTCACGACGTGATAAAGTTTAGAAATTAGCGGAGAGAGAGAGAGAGAGAGAGAGAGTGTGTCTAACAACCTGAACTACTTAGGGCTTTTTGGGTGGACTTCAAATTGCTGAAAGTCACTTTTCAAATTTGAATTTTTTATGTTCTGAGTTACTTTTCGTGTGTTAGATATGCGTTTTGATTGGTTTGAGCTCTGGTTTATATAGAAAGTAGTACTGCAGATGATAACTAGTAGTTGAACCTTTTTGGTGTCTGAATTTTCCTTTCCCCTTTCTGCGCTCAGAGTGTTTAATTTATTTTTGGGTCGACTTTTGTAGTACTAGTTCTGCCTTGGAGGTTTGAGTAATGGGTTGTCTTTTTTTGGCTCTATAGTATGCTAGTTATGTATTTACAGCAAGATGTAATATGTAGTAAAAACTAATGGCGTCTTTAATATTGAACCTACAACCTCTATGTTATCACATAATAACACCACTAGGCTACCATAAGCTTGTTTTCATATAAGCTCTATTAATTATCTACTTCTTGTCATATTTAATCACTGATTTGAGTAACTTAGTAAACTATCAACTTTGACAAATATTATCTCAACTTAGACTTCTAAATTGCATACAAAATATAAAAAATCTATTTTTATGCATATAATAATAATTTACATTTTTTTTATATTGACGCTTTGTAGGCATTCTCAAAAAGTTGTATCAAATTATGTGCATTCAAACTCTTGCTGTCACACCCACTTTGTGCATTGGTAACTTAGGTTAGGTAACATGTAATGTCCCAAGCATATCCCTTTACATTGACATTGTGAGGGCCTTTTCCCTTCACTGATGATAAAATATGATCTCTAGCCTCTAGTTGTGTAGTAAATAGATGAGCTGATGCTGGGAAACTCCTGGAGTGGTTTAGAATTAAGATAAAGTAGGAAGGTGCAAATAAATTCTGTATTGGTATGATGGTTTCTATTCAATGCAAATAATATTTTTGTCATATGATGTGTTGAAAACATGAAATACTACTTTTTCTTGTAGATGTTAAGTAACTTCAGCGTCTGGGCTGATGTAAAATATGTGCAAAAACCCTTTTGATTTATATTCCTTTCCCAACATTTATCTTATTGTAGGCATACACCGATGGATTATGACGACACTGATTTTCAAGGCCATAACCATCACTTAGCTGAAGGGAGCTCTAAGTTATCTCCAGTCTTGCGTCCTTATGATCTTCCCAAGTTTGATTTTGATGATATCCTCCAGGGTCCCCTAAGATTTGATAGTTTGGTTGAAAACGAAGTTTTTCTTGGAATTCCAAGTCAGGAAGACAATCCGTGGATTGAGGATTTTTCTCGGGGAAATAGTGGAATAGAATTTAGTTCAGGTGCAACAGAATCTTGTTCCATTTCAAGGCGTAACAATGTTTGGTCTGAGGCAACATCCTCAGAATCTGTTGAAATGCTGTTAAAATCAGTTAGGCAGGAAGAAAATATCCTGGGAGAACGTATTATCGGGGAATCAGATGCTGGCGATGAATTGGGTAGGTTGACTGTGGAAATGGAGCCTAATTCGAAGCAAGATGATAAAAAAATGGAACCTGCTATTCACCCACAACCTGAATTAGCACCATTTGATTTTCTGGATGGGTGGAATCAGTGTGCTGGGGCTGTGCATCTTAATGTTGGATGTACTTCAGAAGCTCTAAAAGATGATCCCCCTGTTTATGGAAGTTCGGGTGAAGTTGATTCAAAGGTTTTCTGTGGTGTAATTGTGAGCGAGGGTGATGTGGGAACTGATAGAAAATGTGATGATGCAATTCAAATGGAAGTTGAAAATTCAGTTATGGGATCTCCAGCGGACAACATGAAAGAACCTCCCTCTGTCTTTGGGGAACATTTCGGGAATACTAGCTCCTCTCCACATAATGACATTGCAAACTCTGGGGAGTTTAACGGTCAGGAGAACCAATATCAGGTTACTGATGTTTCTTTTGAAAATGTAGGTGCTCTGCTTAAAGACATTTCTAAAGGAATGGTGGAACGAGATGTTCGGAGCAAACTGTCCAATATGGTTGATCAAATAGCAAGTGGAACTGCAGACGAAACATGTACCAAGAAATTAGAAGATCCTCACTATGTTGCTTCGAGGATGGAATCTTTAGTAGAGCACACAGATGAAGTTAACACCACTACATTCGAGGAACCTTCAGGATCACCGATGAAGGAGGATCGTGACTTGCAAATTGATGACGAGTGCAAAAATGATGTTTATTCTGCAGAACCTTCACAGCATTACAATTTCGAAGTTGTGGTTTGTACTGAAGACCCAGAAATTTGTAAGCAGTTTCAAGGCTCTCTAAATGAGGACTCACAAGTAGTTTGTCTAGGTGATGGGAATCCCAAGGAGCAGGCCATTGAGGTTGGCAACTCTAAGGCTGGAACTTCTGCCTGTCCAGAACTGGAGATGGCTGTTGAAGAAAAAGAGAAGGATTTGGGAAGTGACCATGAAATGATTAGTCTGGAGGATCAGAACACTGAGGTCGGCAATAATGATGTCTATTCTGCAGAACCTTCACAGCATTACAATTTCGAAGTTGTGGTTTGTACTGAAGACCCAGAAATTTGTAAGCAGTTTCAAGGCTCTCTAAATGAGGACTCACAAGTAGTTTGTTTAGGTGATGGGAATCCCAAGAAGCAGGCCATTGAGGTTGGCAACTCTAAGGCTGGAACTTCTGCCTGTCCAGAACTGGAGATGGCTGTTGAAGAAAAAGAGAAGGATTTGGGAAGTGACCAAGAAATGATTAGTCTAGAGGACCAGAACACTGGCAATAATGATGTCTATTCTGCAGAACCTTCGCAGCATTACAATTTCGAAGTTGTGGTTTGTACTGAAGACCCAGAAATTTGTAAGCAGTTTCAAGGCTCTCTAAATGAGGACTCACAAGTAGTTTGTCTAGGTGATGGGAATCCCAAGGAGCAGGCCATTGAGGTTGGCAACTCTAAGGCTGGAACTTCTGCCTGTCCAGAACTGGAGCTGGCTGTTGAAGAAAAAGAGAAGGATTTGGGAAGTGACCATGAAATGATTAGTCTGGAGGACCAGAACACTGAGGTCGGCAATACTAAGGCAGGAAGTTCTTCCTGTCCTGAGCTGGAGATGGGTTCTGTGGTGGATAAGGAGAAGTCTTCTGGAAGTGACTACGGAATGGATGGAAGGGTGTTTGCTGAGGCATCTGTATTGCCTGCTGTAGGCCATAAACTTGTTGAAATGGGTGATGGAAGTGCAATTAATCATGTTGGAGATTTTTCTAGTTTGACAATAGCACGCTCTTCAGCTGAATTGCTTGGGGAACAATCTTCAAATGAGAATTTAACCGGTGGTAGTAACACACCTAGGGTCCTAAAAGAACACTTCATTCCTGAAGGTCTTATTTCGCCTCTCATGCTTGGTGGATCCACACATCTGAATGGAAAAAATCTTTTCTCTGAGGATGCTCATAGATGTGACCAAGATGTTTCATTTCATGAGAGAGGGAATGCAGAGTTACCTACAGAATCTAGTAACATGGAATGCACGATTGTTGGATCGTTGTGTTCTGATGAATGTAAGGAAGGAAAAATCATGATAGCTGATGGATCAGAATTCAAGGGTCCCATTGGGAAGGAACCAGGTATAACATGAAACTTTTGATTTTGGGTTTTCTAATTTACTTTGTATGTTCAATTATCAAATTTGGAAATATATATATTGTAAGAAATTACTGATTTTTGTCCTATCAAAAAAGAAGAAGAGAGAATGTTTTTGCATAATCAAATTGAATTACATTCTATTGCTATCTTTGTGCATCTTTTATTTTGCTTTGTAGGATCAAGAGTTGTTGTGGAAGACACAAACTTATCATCCTGTGACACACTGAATGGTGGGACTGGTGCTACTGCTGATGAAGTTACTTCTCATAATCGTGGGCAGAAGTTACCCGTACTCGGGATGATATGTATGGACACTGATGAAACTGAAGAAGAAGATACTGAAGTCCATAAAGACGCAAGCTTGTCGGGCCTGAAGGAGTCGTTACCAGTGGCAAGTGATCTAGAGCCTCTTCCTGAAGCTGCAAAAGGTACAGTCTTAATTGTGCTGTGTAAAATACTACATGAGACAGTTCTTCTGTCACTGACACTGGGGATTTGTAATGCAGCAAACCAGTGTCACCAAGAAGCAGTTGAAATTGGTCAAGAGTGCTCCAAGAAGTTGGAAGCGTGTTCTGTTCTCTTTGATTCACCAGTAAAACAGGTTGAGGGTACTGAAGCAGCAGATTGTGAAAAAGATAAAAAAGAAATATCGATGGAAAGGAATGGTGAATTGGCATCGAGAGAAGTCACAGGTGATACAGTGATTTAGTTGCTCCCTCCCTCTCTCCCGCTCTCTCTCTTCTATATATTTTTTCTTTTGTTTATTAATTTCCACTTATTTTCTTAATATCCCCCCTGGTGTCTCATGTCACACATTTTTACACCTATAGTTCGATATACAGATTGATGTGGTTAGCTGCACTTGGACATTACCTGTTTTTTTCAGCCAGATTTGTAGTTTCTCAGAGCCAGCGTTGATTTGCCTCCCCCCTCAACCCCCCTGATCATTTCCTTTTCCTTTCTTTTGTTTTTGGACCCTTTTATGAACCATATCCCTTGGATTCTCGAAACAATCCTTGCAATACATTGTAAAATATGGTTCCAATATAATAAAACAAATAATTCTATGTTGACCTGGTATTCACACTGATGTGCTGTATTTATTATCCTCAGAGGCAGTTCAACTATCAAACAAAATTGTGGTTCCAGCAGAAGCTATATCGGTATCTATGACTGAACCTTGCTGTGATATGAACCAAAACAGTAATGAAGTTATCGAGGCATCTGGAACTCAAACCACTGGGAAAACTAGTCCTAGCACCAAAGGTATGCTTTTGACTGTTATTCCTCCTGAATTTAGGCTATATTTTTGTCTGTTTGTTTGGTCCTTTACTATCCCTTTTTCACTTTGTGAGGATATTGCAATCTTTATTGTTTGTATTTAGGATTTTGGAGACAATTCTAGTAACAGAATATGCTTTTATTGGTTATCCGGACATTCCCGTCCTTCAATTCTAGTAATTGAGTAGTTTTTCATAACTTGCTTTCTATTCTGATTAATGAATTGGTTTGCAGTTGATTCATCAGATGACTATCAAACTTCCGTTCTTCTTGCCTGTCCATCTGAATGTGTTGCCAACTGTTTGAATGAAGATGGAGACGGTTCTGTTATTTTGGTAAAAGATAATTGTGAATCCCCCTCCATCATTAATTGCACTGAGCTTCCGCTAAGTGAAAAAGGACAGCAAGTTGGGATCAAAGGGACAATAGGTGACAATGTCCAGCATTCTGGGGGTACCTGCGATGCTGATGGAAAGGTCAAGTCAGTTTCCTCGCATGCAGGAAAGGATAGTAGCTTTGCCTTTGAGGTCAGTCCATTTGGCGGTGTATATGACGGACAAACTAGCAAGAATTGGCAATCATTTCCCAGTGTCCAAGTTCACAAAATATCAACGGTTTTTTCCTTCTCATCTTTACCTTGTAGTATTTCATCTCTTCTTTTTCCATATTCTTAACTAATGTGTTTTGGAATGAACTTCTAATGCAGGATGTTGAGGGATCTCCCTTTACATCTGGTCTCACTCAGAAAGATCTTAAGATGGTGCCAGAAATTTCTCATGGAAGTCCTCAACCACCTGTACAGGGAATAGCACATGCAGGTGCCAAAGGGACTCCTGAGCGTAAAACTAGGCGAGGTTCTGGCAAGGCAACATCAAGAGAAAGTGCTAAGAAAGGAAACCATGTGAAGGAAACAACACCTGTGCGACAGTCAGAAAGAAGTGATAAATCAATGATGTTCAAGTGTTCTCCTGTGACTGGTCAGCTTATGCAATTTGAAGAGTTGAAGCCCTGTGGTGATGTTGAACGAAGTGGTACAAAGCCATGTGGTGTCCTTGCTATTCCCACATCCAATCTTCCAGATTTGAACACTTCAGTTTCTCCAGTTGCATTTTTTCAACAGCCTTTTACAGATCTACAGCAAGTGCAATTGCGAGCACAGATATTTGTTTACGGATCTCTGATGTGAGTCTTTTTCTTTATTTACTAGATATATGAGTGCATTGCATCAATAGAGATGTGAGATGTCAATGGAGCGATGGAATTGCAATTAGTAGTATGATTTATTTTTGCATTATTGGGAGGGTGCTTGTGATAGTTCCTTAACAATTGAGTCAATTGACATACCAGTGTCGTACAGGCAATGTAGTAGAATATAGCTGAATGTCTAGAACTGGTTACTTTCCAGTACCTGGGAACTTGTTTGGTTGTTCCTTAGGTGTTACTGAAAACCTCAATTCTCTAAGAAGGATTACGTAGTGGAGGTCATCAATGATGATTGCTTGAGCTATCAGTTGTGTTGATTATCTTCAATTGTAGAGGCTAATTTTTGAATTCCTAGGAATTTATTTTCTAGTGTACAAAAGAATCAATCTCGAAATGAGTGAGGCGGAATTGTGTGATCCTAAACAAGAATAAATTTATGTAGTTAAGTTTATATCTGATGATCAATTGTGGTCTCAGTGGCATGTAATTAGTTCAACGAATGTAATATCTTGTTCATATATTGCCTGTAATATGAAGTTAAATATACTTTTTTCTGAAAACTACTGGTTGTCGCAGACAAGAGTCCGTACCTGATGAAGCTTGTATGGTTTCAGCATTTGGGCCATCTGGTTAGTTTATTAGCTATAGTTGCTTTGAATCTTAATGTAATTATGCGGACTTCTGATCATTTTATGTCATTGCATTTACAGATGGTGGTGGGAGTCTTTGGGAGCCCGCATGGCGTACCTGTGTTGAAAGGGTTCATGCTCAGAGATCCCATGCCAGCTCAGGAACCCCTGCGCAATCAGGTAGCTCTTGATCTCGAGTGCAATTCTTTTGTAGACTTGGTCGTTGTCTAATTGTATTTTGGAATTAATAAATACAGGTAGCAAAACTGCTGATCAGCCAGTTAAACACAGTTCACTTCAAAGTAAAGTTCTTTTTTCACCTGCTGGCCGATCAAGAAGCAAGGGTACTCAATCACCAGTTAATCCTATCATCCCCCTCTCATCGCCTCTTTGGAATGTATCTACACCTTGTGATGGTTTGCAGTCCAGTGGCATGCCAAGAGGAGCACCTGTTGATTTTCATCAGCCACTTTCTCCATTGCATCCTTATCAGGTCTCGGGTATAAGGAATTTTGTCGGTCATAGCCCCTCTTGGCTCTCGCAGACCCCTTTTCCTGGTCCATGGGTGGCTTCTCCACAAACTTCTGCCTTTGATGCCAATGCTCGCTATTCCGTGTTTCCTAATACAGAACCTGTTAAATTAACCCCTGCAAAAGATTCAGCTGTACCAAATTTCCCTGCCACAAAGCATGCATCTCTTCTTGCTGTTGCTCATGGTGGTGGGGGTGCTAGTGTTTCTTCTGGGACTTCATCCCAGCCTGATGTGAAAAAGGTGACAGTTCCAACTGGCCTGCATTCTGCTGATCCGAAGCGTAGAAAGAGAAAGAAGGTTCCTGTCACTGAGGTCCCAAGCCAAATCCCATTGCCAGCTCTACATCAGGCAGCATCAGTGTGTTCCCCCTGTGTTAGTAATCACTTGTCTGTAAGGGCGTTTGTTCCCGAGGTTGTTGGCCAGAAGTCTTTACTTGCTCAAAGTCAAACAGAGTCGGTCCCCACTGCTGTTGTTAGTAATCTTTTTTCTACATCAGTTGCTGTCACAACTCCTCTTCGCTTCACATCTACAAGCAACTCTGATAAATTTCTTGCAGCTGTATCTCCTACATCTTTAAGCGATCAACCTGAAAGAGTGACTCAGAAGTTGGAGAAGAAGAGTATAATTTCAGATGAGACATTAAATACAGTCGAGGAGGCTAAGCTACAAGCTGAGGCTGCTGCTGTGCATGCTGCTGCCACAGTTAGTCACTGTCATGATGTTTGGAGTCAGTTGGGTAAGCAGCAGAATTCTGGTTTGATATCTGATGTTGAAGCTAAGCTTGCTTCCGCGGCTGTGACAATAACAGCGGCTGCTTCTGTTGCAAAGGCTGCAGCTGCAGCGGCTAAGATTGCATCCAATGTTGCAGTCCAAGCAAAACTAATGGCTGATGAGGTATCTGCATTGTTTGTAACTCGAATTTCAACTCAAAGTACTGGGATCTCTCTCTCCAGTATTTCAAACGGTTCAGGGAATGCTATCCCCTCATCTTCATCCATCTTGAAGGGTGGGGATGGAAGTATGTATCCCAGCTCAATCATTGCCGTTGCCAGGGAAGCGGCTAGGAAGAGGGTTGAAGCTGCTTCAGCTGCCTCAAGACATGCTGAAAACTTAGATGCCATAGTAAAAGCTGCTGAACTGGCATCAGAAGCAGTATCTCAAGCAGGAAAAATTGTTTCTATTGGTGATCCTTTGCCTTTAAGTGAGTTGGTAGAATTAGGTCCAGTGGGCTACTGGAAAAATCCCCCGGTTTCTCCTGAACAGGGTACAAAATTGCATATTGTTGATTGTTATCAACCAAAAGCAGTTAGTGTTGAACTTCATAATGTTGCAGCTGAGCAATCAAATGGGGGACCATCTGGTATGGAGGAGGCCAAAAAACCTGGTATGTCATCTTGTAGAGAAAAGATTTCCACGTGTCTGATGGGGGGTCACTTAGTGGTTGATGGTATTTCAGGTACTGTTACAAGCCTTCAGAAGGATTCATCTAGATCTCAAAGAGGTTGTAGAGCATCTGAGTTGGCCAAAACCATTGGCGTTGTTCCTGAATCAGAGGCTGGATCAAGATGTGGTTCTGTTATTGCTGAAAATGTGTACACAAGTGCATCACATGCGAGGATTGGGAATGGGATGGAAGATGGTTGCCTTGTTGAGGTTTGTAAACTGAAAGTGTCATGGTACTTGCTCTTTTTACAGGTTCCACAGTTTGTATATTGAAGAACTGTTGTAAGTTGTAACTTTCTATTGTAGTTCAAGTGCTCGTTCATATGTAATTTTCCTTTTTTGTTTTGTTTTGAGGAATTACGTTGACCTTTCTATACACAATGTGGTGTTTCTGATATCTGTATGCTGTTTTATGTCTACGGCTGTATTAACTTGGTCATTCCATGCTTTAGGTTTTTAAAGATGGTGGTAATTATAAAGCAGCATGGTATTCGGCAAATATTTTGAATTTGAAGGATGGAAAAGCTCTTCTCTGTTACACTGAACTCCAAGCAGATGAAGGTAAGCTGGCATGGACTGAACTGGTGTATGTTTTTCCGGAATTGAATTCTTTTTTTATTTTTTATTTTACATGGGAATATTAATATTAGAAAGACGAGCTTGTGAATGCCTGGAAAAATTAAATTTTAACATAGTGATGCATAAAGCCTGTTTTCTAATTGGTTGGGTTTGGATCAAGCTAAACATAAATATTGAATATCTCAACTATATGAGTTGGCTAACATGATTTTTGTTTTTGTCAATTCACTTAAACTTTATTCACTTCTCTGGCATAATATTTAGCAAACTATAATATATGTGTAGTTATTGACCTTTGTGAATTTTGGTTCAAACTATATAACAGGATTTCTTCAAGTTCTCCTATTGCTACTTCTGTGGTTTCATTATGAATTTTATTTTCTGTGTACTCATTTGTTTTCTCAAAAATCCATTTTGTTTTCTTTCCCTCATTTTGCATGTCTGGTATTATAGCTGTTGCATATTTTAGTCATTATGTTCATGTGTAATGCAGAATAAGTGAAATAATATTCTATCAATTTCAAGACATGCAAGGTGATGCAAGTTATGTGTAGACAAGTTCACGTATGCATGATACCTATTTTGGATAGTATTTTGAATCTAGTTTATGTTTTGATCTCTTTCACCTATTTACCAAACTCATTGGTTTGTAGGGTCTGGGCAACTAAAGGAATGGGTGCCAGTTGAAGGTGATGGTATTAAAGCACCCACAATGCGCATTGCCCATCCTACAACTACCATGCGCTTTGATGGAACTAGGAAGAGACGTAGAGCAGCAGAGATGGATTATAATTGGTCTGTTGGAGACAAAGTTGATGCATGGATGCAAGATTGGTAAGCATATGTTTTTGAAACATATTCATCTAATTTTTAATTTAATTAGGTTGGTTATTTCATTCGTACTCTTCTGAATTAATAGATCTTAGGGCCCATACTCTTTTCCTTTTAATCTACGGAGTTAATCAAATTTTATTGCATATATGCTGGTGGGCTGTATCACCACATTTTCTTGTTCATGCTTTTCAGTTTAGCTTTGTTATTAATTTCCCACTTTGTTTGGAATTTTCCATGTGTGTAACTGTGCTCTTATTTCTGAGTTGTCAATTTTAAGGGTGAGAAAGAAGTGCTCTATTGTATTACCTTGCCCATGTTAAGGCAAACTATTTCAGTGCTACTGTGATTTCACTTTGTCTGCTTACAATCTCATATGGCCAGTACATTCTCTTATATATTGGTCTGTTGAAACATTTTTTCTTCAAAATTTTCAAAAATTATTATTATTAGATGATTACTGCTGTTTAGACGCTTAGTATAGTTTTTCTCACCAGGAAAGCTGTGTGAAAAAAATTGCATGCTTGATGATAGTTAATTGCGAAAGTGTGATAGTCATTTGTCTTGTTTAGTTGTGGGATCTGCAATGAGCCTTTAGGGGGTGGGGTGCTTTTTTTGGATTCAGATGGAATGAAGGACTACCCTGCTGTAAGGGCCTTGCGAAATAATTGGTCATAATATGACCAATTATATCCTAAATATTGTGATTCCAAACTAATTTTGAGGACAACACGCACATCACCATTAGTACGCCACACATGGTTTACTTGAAGAATAAATATAAAAAGAAGAAATTCTTCCTCCACTTTATTGCTTAGAAAAGGTTTTCCCTGGATTTATCTACATATGAAAAAGTTTATTTTTTGGTTGGTGGAGGAAAGAGAAGGGGGAGGGGGGGTCGCCAGCTTTGATGAAGCCTTTTCCCCTCCCAGTTGATGAAAACTCTCTTTTACTCTAAAAGTTTAATGATATTTCTATTTTATCCTCCATGCTTCACCTTTTTGTCTCTTATTTTAATCTCCAAGTTTAAAGATCTTCCTATTTTAGCCTTCAAGTTAAAATTTTAGTTCTTAGAAATTAATAATATTATATAAATTACAGTTGCAGTGCGTGCGACACATGGTCTAGTATTGATAATGCTTGTACTTGTAACAATATTTTACTGAACTGTATCAAAAAGCTCTGAAAGCTGATATTTCTGAGATTATAAGGTCTCTTTATCTTACACAACCATCTGGTATTTTTTCCTCCAGCATACAGACTTGCTAATAAACCCATCATCACCAATGTGTGAACTTTGAATTTCAATCCTTTGCAAAAAGAGTTCCTCTCTCTTTTAATTTATTTATTTATTTATCTCTCTCTCTCTCTCTCTCTCTCTCTCTCTCTCTCTTTCTATATATATATTTGTGTATGGGTTCTCATTGTGTTAGTATTGTTAGTTGTCTCGAGACATTTCAATTTGAGAAGTTGCAACAACATTTTTTGTGCGATTTTAGCATGAGTTCTTTCCTACATCTTAGTTGCATAAGAAGTTAGTTTCTGAGCTGCAATACATCTTATTAAAGCATGCTTGGGATATACACGGTGTTTGTTCATCTTTTATGATACTGTAGTTCAGACTGATCTTTTCACTCTCAATATTTCACTTTCTTTCTGTTAATATTGTCTTAAAGCTGGCGTGAGGGAATTGTAAAAGAGAAAAACAAGAATGATGTAACTACATTAACAATCCATTTTCCAGGTATGTATGATCGATCGTATTGAGTAACAGAGACAATATGTTGTGTATTATTTACAGTTGCCACTTTCTATGGTGGTAAATATAATCTCTTATACAATTTATTTGCAGCTCTGGGAGACACATCAGTTGTAAGAGCATGGCATCTTCGGCCAACCTTCACTTGGCAGGATGGGGAGTGGATTGAATGGTCTGGTGCAAGGCAGTGCTTCCCTTCTCAGGTCTTATGCTTTCATGATTATACACTTTGCAATTTTTTGATGGAAAAACGTAGTTTGGCATATTACTTCTACTGAGTTCAAAACCTTTTTTCAGGGTGATGCACCACAAGAAAAGCGCGCAAAGCTGGGAAGTCCTGCTATAGAGGCCAAAGGGAAGGACAAGATACCAAGTGGAGTTGATCTTGTGGAATCAAGGAAACATGAAGAATCAAGACTACTACCTTTATCTGCCAGTGAAATAGAATTTAATGTTGGTATGAATACTAGACATGATAACAAACTTGATGCGCAGAGAACAATGAGGACTGGTTTGCAGAAAGAAGGTTCAAGGGTTGTGTTTGGTGTTCCTAAACCTGGAAAGAAACGAAAATTCATGGATGTAAGCAAACATTTTGACTCTGACCAGAGCAGTAAGAATGTAAAAACAAGTGATTCAGTTAAATTTGCTAGGTATTTGATGCCTCAAGGATCAGGATCTCGTGGATGGAAAAATAGTACTAAAATTGATGTCAAGGAAAAGCAAGCTCCTGAAGACAAACCCAAAGTTATTAGGTCTGGGAAACCACCTAGTGTTAACTTGACCTCTGCTAAATCTTCTCCACGTGATGTTTCCATTACAGATCAAATACCAGAGGATCCTATCGGTAATGAGGAGAACAATGCAGGTCAGCAGAACCTGTTAGAATTTGGTTCTTTTTCCAATTCTCAGGATACATCAGAAGGCTCGACCTTAGTTTCTTTGCTATGTCTTCCGCAAGTTGCTTCTAAGAAAGTTCTCTCATCAAATGCTAAATCTGAACGGCTGAATAAAGGAAGAGTTGCACCTGCTGGTGGAATGCTGTGTAAAAATGTTGAACTGCAGGACAAATCAATTCCTGAGGTTGTTGAGCCCCGTAGATCAAATCGTAAAATTCAGCCAACATCGAGGGTAAGTTTGTGACGTCTCATTCTTGCTTTTTAATCCTACCTTTTGTGCTCCTCGCTTGCAGTTGCTTTGATTCATTTTTGTATGTAAGCTTGAAAAGCTTATAGCCTGATGTATGGAAGTGTTGAATTTGAATGCTTAGATATTCTGAATGGTGGACTTGTTTTATATATATATATATTCTACTATAAAACCGATTACATCACATTTCACATGTCAAATTCTAAGCGGGATGACATGAGGTTTGAGCTGCAGACCTGTTCCATGGTGAGCTAGCGCTCAACTAAGCTACCACACAACCTCACATATTTGGTTTTATGATTAACGGATGTTATTTTAATATTTTTGGCATATAATAATCTTACTGATTTTGTTCTCTGCAGCTATTAGAGGGGTTGCAGAGCTCGCTGATTATCTCAAAAATACCTTCTTTTCCACATGACAAAAGTCACAGAAGCCAGAACAGGAGTAATTTTAAAAGGTAAATTCAAGATCCCTTCAATTGTAGTGCCACATGGTTGAAACTGTCTTGTCTGGTGGAAACGCATGTCTTGTAGAACTGACTGGCTTCTGGATTTTGTAACAGGGAACACTAACCATTGTTGAGAGGAGCTTTCAGATAGAAAAATGATCTGGTCCAACAATACTACTAGATGAAAGGCATTAATGTTTAGTGTATATTTATAGGAGAAGTTAAATCTGGAATTTGCTTCCTCGTGCTTTAGCTGTAGAATCTAGGTCCTAGGTGTTAATATTTATTTAGTTCCTTACAGAATTATGCTGTGATCTGATCTCCTAGATTCCGTGATAGGTTGTATATGGATAATCTCCATGTTGGATTTGATCAATTTCCGGTCATATTTGTGTTTGTGGATGAGAGTATTTGGTGATGTATTATGGTATTTCCCTCTTCATGGGAATTAGATTCATGACTAGATGAGGGTTGTGGAAACTTGGTGGTGGAAACTGCTGCCTTTTCTCTCTTATTCAAAAGCAAGGAATTTTTATCTTTTTCTATTGTATTTTCAAATTCTGTCTGCAGCTACCATATATTGTCTATGGACATTTCAAATTTTGCCAGTGGAGACGACAAATAAGTTGGAATAAATTTTTTTCTTCTAAAAAAACCTATGGAATGGAGGTAGTACATGACTATAATACATCAAAAAGTGCGACCTAGAAGGTGGAATACTTGATTGATTGATTTGCAATTTTGCCATTACATTAAAAAGCGTCTCCCAAATGCCATTATAATATGGAACAATATTTCACCTTACAAAAGCAGCACACTTTTACCAAACCTACTCACCTTGTACCTTACAAAATTACATATGAACAATTGCAGCTTATTAGAAATTACAGTCTACCTATACATTTCTAGTTCATCATTTGATTAATAACATAGATATTAGATGGAAGCCAGATGCCGACTCTCTGGGCAGTGGCTCACCCTGCAATGCCATGCTGGATAAAAAAATTGCATGATAAGAACTGGAGACAATGGAAGAGATGCAGCTATCTCACGGATCTAATAATCAATTTCACGGTGGAAAAATGTTTTCTGGGTTCTTCTCCCACCTAGTCAGCCAAAAAGTCATCGTCATCAGCTTCTTCTGTTAAAGACACCTGCATTTTTAACGTGCTCGTATTATTTAGTCTCTGAGTTTTACCACTTCGATAATCTCCATTGTCTTCATATTCAGCTCGGGTCTCTGGGACAATGGGAACTTTGCTTGAGACCCGATCTCTATTATAGTTACTTTTAAAGCGAGAGTACTTGAATGGTTTCTTGCAGATGCAAGAAGCTGGATACTCATGAAACTCGCCCCGTCCTGGTCTCATCTCTTCTGGTTCTCCCATAAATCCTCGTTGGCATGACTTTACCTTTCTTGCAAATGTATCCCAGCCCATCTGACCACGTGCCCTAAATATAGCACTTAGTCTTTTTGCATTTGGTCTGATTGTTCTTTTATGCCCCATGTACCTCCTTTGACCAGTGAAAAGAAGAGAATAAGTATATGGTCTAGTAAAAATGACACCCTAAGATCTCAAACAACAAATAAGTGGCAGCAATATTGATAGTACGATTACGCAAAACAGCACGGACAAATTTTGAGGGAATGCTCTTATAACCATATTCAAAGAAACATTCACATACAAGATGAGATCATTTCTGCTATGTGGCCCTTGAGATGGATAAATAAAAACATACTATAGTTGATTCACATACAAATTATACCACAACGCCTAGACAAGCTGCTTCTCCTAATGGAGGGGAGAAACTCTGCAAGTGCGCTATGTTTTTGACCAAATAAGCACTACATTCTACTTAAGTTATAATAGTTTTATAAGTTGTAACTACAAGCTACCTTTTCAGTAGATTCTTGCCATTGAAAATATATTTCTACTACATGATTGTTCTACTAATGTCTTAGTTGGCCTATAAGCATTTTATTTAGATTTTCACATCCTGCTTATCTAGTGGGTTTTTTTTGCGGAAAATTTCTTATCTAGTGGTCAAGACTAAAAAGAGATGATGGATAGATTGAAGCTTGTATCACGAACTCTGTACAGACACCGAGAGAAGTACTTTAGGTACCTTTTGAGGAACTTATGACAGAAGGTGTATGCTATACCTTGGAAGACATTTAATGAAACAAAGGAAATTCGGGGATATTTCAGGTAAAGTCCTCTAATTACAAATAAGCTTTGTTGAAATGGTTCGAGGGCAGCCATCCATAGTATGAATTCATACTGTTTAAATTATCTAATGAATATAAGTAAATTCTAAGTTCTAAATAACCACCATGATTATGGTAACATAAAATATGGAACATCTACGTCTAAAATAAGATTGACATGTTTGGTGTTGAAAAACTCTAATTGATGCTCTTTTTGATGCTTGGTGAGGGACTAAAGTTCCCAAGAGTTTTAGGAGTCACTGGGCCATGGTAGCTCACTGTTTGAGGTTACTTTTATGGAGGGAGAAGAACTATAGATATTTTGAAGAGAAGGCTCCATTGTTCATAATGGTTCTCTGTTCTTGAGCCTCCTATTTGCCACAGCATGAATCCTTTACAGGTTTGTTGGAGTCCTTTGTTGATTTTGGGTCAGAGTTTGACGTGGTTGCTTGAGATGTTTTTTCGGTGAATGTTGTTAGGCCCTGTTTGTATGGGCCGTCAGGCTTTCATGCTTTTTGTATACTCCACAAGTACTCGGGCAGCATCCCCTTTTGATTCCTTAACTAGGGCTTTTAATATACTCCTTACTAAATATAAATTAAAAAATCTTTAAAATAATTATAAAAATAAAATAAATAAAAAGTAAACTCTAATGTATGAACTCGTAAAGCGCCATATCTAAGGATTTATGGGAATGGTCATCAACCATTTAAGACATTTAGAAGTAGCTAAAATCAGCATAGTAATCATAGGGAGGTGTTATTTCCACAAGTAAAAATCGATATTTTTTGAGGTTTCTCACATTAGAGTGAAACCCACTAACTATTCACGCGAGGAAATCGTGTTAAATAAATCACGTATATTTCTGTTAATATCAATTCCCAATTCATTTAGAGGTAGCAGTTCTACAACTTATTTAAGCTTTGGTTGTTGCACTTGAAGGCTATTTGGCCTTAGTTGTTTTAAATTTATGCCTAGTGATTTTTGTCATATGTAATCTGGCATCTTAGACCCTGATACAGTTAGGACGATTACTACCATTGTAATGATTGGGCAAATGCCCATTAGTCATTGTAATATGTTCCGCTTATTATACACACAAAACTTAGCAAAAAAATTATTGGACTCTAATCCTACTCCTGGGAGCCTTCTTTAACAGTTTGAAACCAGGGTTATGCAATTAGTTTCCTAGTGGCATGTATGTTCTACTGGTTATTATTAACTCATAGTCCTCCCGTTAAACAAAAAGAGTCGCATTTGTTTTTTGTTTTTTTTGTTCCACAAAAATGAATCCCATTTTTATGGTAATACAAAAATGATACAATGTCCTAAAATTTAACATCACAATTTCATTTCATGCCATCCCTATCAAACTAAGCACTCAATAAATTTAGGGATAATTGGGGGAAAATATCTCTAAAAAACTTGCAAGTTTCGCAAATGGGACTCTTTTTGGAGAATGCAGGGAGTAAGTCTTAAGTTGCTTTATTAAGTACAACTGTGAACCATAGCAGATTTTCAGTATAGCAGTCCAACAGAGATTGAATCCGTACCTTTGACCAGCGAGAATCTTTGCCATGTTTCCATTATTGTTTGTGATAAAGACATCACTCTCATCACAAACAATGTAGTCAATGGCAGCAAGACGAGAAGAAAAGGCTAAAAAGGGTTGCAGCTGGTCCCCGACAAGTATCTCCTTTGTGTAGAAGTTTGGAAAGAGCTCTCGGAGAGGTCGAAGAGTCTCTTCTCCACCAAATATCTCACCAGATGCAACATAGAGGAATGTATCGTTTTTAAAACCCAGTGCCCGCAGCATCAAACCCACTTCATGAGGTGTAAGTGGGCATTTTCCTCGCTTTCGCTCCTCGTCAGGGGTTGTCTCCTGTGCAAGATGAGGATACAAGTAACGAAATTGTTTAGGTTATCAGAATAGGTTACAACAGAATTTCAAATGGCCCCCTTCAAGATGTAACTGATCATGCGAAAGTTCTTATATTACGCATCCCAAAGCAACTGTACATATTGTATGTTATAGCATGTTCAGTTTCAACAAGTAAACAGCACAACACACACATCCACAGTATTTGAGTTATTAAACCGTAAATAATTCATGGAGGTTAGTAATCTCACAGGTAATGTTACCCATCGTTTTCTTATTTCACCAAGCTCATATCTTTCTTTATCACCCCCACCATAGTAACAACCAGAGAAAGCTAGCATATCAGGTTCAAACCTGTCACATAAATAGATCAACAAACAGAATGTAATTAGGCAATCCAGTCTAAATTCATTATTCTTTAGTTTTATGAATTACAATATACATACAAAGGGATTGTAAACAAAGGGATTGTGAATGGGCATTTGACCAGGAAATCACCCAACAACAAAAAAATGCAACTAGGTCAATAATGGTACTATGACTATGAAGAAATGAAAGTATGTATGATGAGTAAATCAGACCAAAGTTAGGCTCTTGTTTTAAGTTATGCTTATCAGATCATGATGATAAACATCCAACTTAATATTGAAGGTAGTATACTTTCATTTTCAAAACTTCACGATTCAAAAGTCAGTAACACTGTTTGGTGGGTTTTTGATTTTTCACAATATAACACGTGTTTCAATGGAAATCTAAGTGTTCGGTGTCTTCAAGAAGAAGTTATGTTAAGGCAAGGGATGAAACATTTTATATACAAACTATATAGGAGTCCTAAGTTTTATGTGATTGTATGAAAATTTTGTATCAAATTTCAAGAGCGAGTAGAAATTGTTTAGGCTTAGTTGATATCATCTACCACTAATGATTTGGTTCTTTAAGTTAATAACTGCCAAATTTAGAAGTACATAATTCCATTCCTCAATCCATGTTTTTATGAATGTTTAAACATGCCCAATTCCCCTATCACCTACCAGAATGATCAGCTTTGAGGCCATTAATCTGTTCATATTGCATTCGAAGGTTTCAATATTTCATTCTTATAAAAATAAGAAAGCTTATTCCATTCTGAGAAGTAGTTGCCTGCATACACTCTAATTACATGTGGTGTAACAATTAGCTTTTTAAAATTGTTCCGGAAATTCATAAAATAAAAATATGATCATCAATGCACCTATCATAGGACGTGGCCTCTCTGATATTGAAGAAAGGCCTATAATCTATAAGAAACTACTAAAAAAACATCAGTACAATTTCAATACTGAACAAGAAATGAACCTTAGGTGAACTGCAATGAAGCGTTTTGCCATCTTCCGCATTCTCATCACAACCTTCTGACCAATACTCCTTATAGGTTTTGTAAATCTTAAAGCATGATAATTGACCCGACAACGCAACTTCTGCAGCTCTTCTTCAAGTTCATTAGCAAGCCTATAGTCAAACTTAGTCAACTGAACAACCTGCAAAAGTTTTGAAATGGGTCAATCAAAGGAAAAAAAATCAAATAAAAATAAATAACTGGCAACTCAGCTCCGCCTTATATCCCAAACTAGTTGAGGTAAGCTGAATAAAGAACTGACAAATATATTTAAATTCCAGAATGACAACCAAGGGAATCATACGACAGATAGGGAATTATAGATGTCAATTTACAGCTTTACTGAACCAGGTGGATCAGGCATGAGGCACATTTCCTTAAGTTTACATTTTTGAAGATTTTCAGAGTCAAGTCAAGGAATAGCAGTATAGTACACAAAAAGTTAATATGGTGCAGTGTATATTATACAATGAATATCTTAAATGAAATAGAGTGACATGGCCTTCTTACACGTCTCCTCAATAGTATAGGCAACACTTCATCCAGATAATAGTCGGGTTCAGATTTCCTCGGAACGCGCATAGTATATGGGGGCTTTTCCATTGATCTCATGACTTTATCTGGGACTCTTTTGACAATGGTGACGTCCTTGGAAAGGGAAGAGATGAACCAATCAACATCGAAAATGTTGAGGAAGTCGCTGCGTGTTATGCAAGAGTTTCAATAAGGAAATGATGACAAATCGTTTCTCATTATCAAAATAAAAACAAAAAAAACTGATAATTTTATGCGTTATATCGATTTGTTGAAAATAACTGTTAAAACATTATAACATTGTTGGCCACGTTCTCTAACCGTTAAACATTTAGACATAACTTGACATGATATCTCAGTTGGTTCTGGGTCAAAGACCTCCCCCCTTATGTTATTTGTAGAATTAGATTCTATTTGGTTTGTGCATTACAAGTTATGATGCACCTCGGTTCCTTCCCTCCACGTGCAAGAGATGGTTACATGTGAGGGGTAGTGTCACATACTTGCACCATGTTATCAATTGATTGTGCATTCTGAAATTGCTATTAAGCTTTTAGGGCAATTGGCACTTGACAATAACCTACAAATTTTATTGCAACTAAATTAATGAGATGTCAATTTACCTATTATCCTTCCAGAATGAATTATGATCCAACTCAGGTACAACCAGAGTAGCATTCAGAATCCGCGCGACAACTACAGCATCAGTAATCTGAATGCAAAAAAATGAATTACAAATTTAAACTGTTGAGATACAGAAGTCAATTGCTATATTCCATTCTTACGAGTACAGAGAGAAGTAAAGACGGTGCAAAAAATTATATGTTAGTGCAGTTATCTAAATGTATATGTAGCAAATAGCAAGAAACGTTTCACCTACTCCTGTTCTTTGTTGGTTTAGCCCTCCGCTTGCCGCGATAAGTAAATAACCATTAGACAATCTCTCACGTACAGCACCTAAAAATTATCACCATTAGGGACAAATTTGAAATTATTGAAGAAAACAATAAGGGAGAAGTGGAAATATAAACACAAGGAAAAGCCTGAAGGTCAGTAGTTTTAGCTACCAAGTAAAAGTCTTTGAATGAAATTAGAGGAAGGGATAAAGCCAACTTACGAGCAAAATGAGGGCTTCTTTCGCTGCATCCGTAGTAGAACTTTGAAAACTCAGATTTCCAGATATCCACCGGAGCACGAGCCCCATCCTAAAAGTTAAGTATTTTATGAAATGGCATCATGTGACGAGAAAAAAGGAACTGAAGTTTCCATATCAATTGATACCGCATACAGGAACACATATAGTAGCAGATGGCGATGAACATGCAAATGCACATAAGGACCTACTAGTGTAGATGTTCATATATACCTCTACCAGAAATAGTACACAATCAAGTGGGGTTTAATAATGAAAACGCAACCGAACAAAATCCATAACGGACCAAACATTTACATAAATCATATATTAGCCGAATGAGCAACCAACAGATATTATATATACTGGTAGAGGCCATCACCCGGATCATATAACATGAATAACTCCAATTATGATTTTTCACCTAATAGGCTAAGATTCCATGAAGCTGAATATGAATGCCATAGAATACATTATACAGGAATAATTTTGTTAAAAATAAAAGTAGAATACAAGGAATAACTAGTAATCATTTTCAAGTTTCAAGCAATCACCATATTAGCACAAACACCTTTCCAAAATCCGAATGCTGTAATTTTCCATGTTCAAATTTACATTTACAATCTCCACAAGACTACAACAAATATATGTTTATATAGCTGTCCTTGAATTTTTATTGGAAACAATTCAACGACATTCTTAAGCATCCTTTTTGAGATGTGATGTTATCATTACATGTCACCAATTATTAACCTAATTATAACCTATTAATCATTTGAAAACAATGAACATGGTTATATACAAATATTTATTAAAAAAAATACCACATAGGCTCATCCGCTGCTGTGTAGATCTGTCTAAAGATTTTTAGACATGGTAATGACTACATCCAGTCACATCAAAATAAGAATCTCATAGGGGTGCTTTCCAACATAACATGATGAGAGGGATTAAGGAAATTCTTATATGGATATAAATGTTTAGAGAACGATAATCTCTATTCAGAAAAGTGCTGACCAAAATTGATTGAGATAAGCTATGTCTCTTTTGTCACGATTCTACTATATTACATATTTACATCCAAAGTAGGGGGGATGCATTTGGTAAGCAAAGTGGGAAATTGCTACCTTGATTTTAGGAGGATAAAAAAATTAAAACTATTAAAATATTGTTTTTTTATAACGTGTAAATAAATATAACTTTACCCGCCATAATTTTGAAGAAAAAAAGACACTAACTTTATGCTTGGGTACCTTGACGAAAATTCTGGCTCCGCTACTGAGATCTTATGGAGCTGTGGAGGTACCAGAAAACACAACATAGCCAATCATACTTTCATTCTTTCCAGCAGAAAACAGATCATCCCATGATGTCGCACTAAATTACTCCCAAGTTCACAAGGTATTGTTCATATTTTACTAGTTTAGGTATTGTAGTTTGTGATTTTCATACATGAACATGATAGAAGGATTCTTAGAAATATCTATGAGTAATGAGTCTGACAGATACCTTATATTCAGAACTTGTGATTTTCTGCATTTAAAACCCTCCTTTCAACAATGTGAAAGTGTGCATTTGTAGTACCATCATAGAGAGGACAGATGTTGAGAATTTAAATGTACCATATGTCTATATCTAACAATTGAGCCTTACATTCCTAAATATAAACCTGTGAGCTACTCTGCCAATAAGTTTTTGAGTGAAATGCTTCAACAAGGGAAATGTAGCTCCTAAAAGTTGAAGAGCTCACAATGTTAAAGACTATGGAACTGGTGTTGCAGTGTTCCAAAGCCAGAGAAAGAAATACTTAAAAATGCCAAGCACAGCCTCCCAGGTCGAAGAAATTCAAATTAGTGTGCAACTAAGGAGTCACACGAATAGACAAGAAGTGAATTGAAATATGGCATTGCTTGAAACCGTTGGTCCAATCATCTAGCAGTCACCGATGTGAGCATTGATTGTCTGATAAAATAGAGCGTAATCAAAATATACAACAGAAAAGGTCTTGAGAACCCAGTAAGACAACTTTATTTTGGTCCCCTCATTTCATCAACACAAACATCCTTTTCCAAACTGTTTTCCCCATCTTTCCCAATGGAGAAACAGAAAGATAGAGGTGTTTAAAAATAATAATTTAAGCTGAAAGTCATCCCTGATCCCAAGTTATCCGAGTTACAGCAATAAACCCCACCTAATTTCGATACTAGTTTAAATAATAGATATCGTAATATAATTTGCTAGAAACAATGACATTTACTTTATATTAGATCCTAACAAAACAAACAAAAATGGTCAAACAAAGACAAGAACTACTGAAACAATAGAACTTTGCAGAAACGTTCCAATTCTAATTCTAAGTAAAACAGAGAAAAAGAAGAAGAAAAATTCCAAAATAGGCAACACTCATCTTTCCAACATTACAATTCAGAGGAGGTAGTGATTACCAGCTTATAGTACCAGCTCCGCTTAACTAGTCTCTGGGAGTACCACTCAAGATCAGAAGCCACGTGTCCAGTAAACAAGGAAATTAAACCCAAAGCAAAGAGCATCAGTCCACAAACCAATGACCACCGGATCGGCCGGCGTTGAGCCTGTGCCGGAGAAGACCAACTCCAGCAAAAATGGTGCTTGTTGTTTTGAGGATGCACCAAAGCCAGGTTATGATTTTCCCAAACCAAAATCCCTCCACTAAATCTCCAACCTTTGGCCACACCCATTGCAAAGCCACTCACAGTCAAAAAAAAATCTCACAAATCTCATATTCCACCTAAAAACCTCTCTTTTCTCTCTCAAATGCAGCTGAGTCAGATGTAGATGTAAATGTGAATGTGAAGAATTCAATAAAAATCCTAATTCAGATTCAATTGGGGTTTATATTAGGATCAGTAGTACAGGGTTTGAGCTGTTTTAGGAGAGAGAATGAATTCTCTCTTTTTTAGCTCTGTAATTTATTTACCCCTCCATCCAAATTTACCAAACAAATGAAATGATAGATTTCTAACGGAAATGTGAGCGTAATAAATCTTAATATTAAGTTTAAAAACAAAAAAAAAGTGCCAAATTGCAAATCACTTTTTCTTTTGGACATGTGACCTAATCTTTTCTTATTTACTACGAAATACGGAAATAGTATAAACTTTAACAGCTACAAATCTTAATCAACAAAAAGTAAACTATCAAATTCCTAATCTTATAATTTTTAAAAAAAAATCCTCTAAACAAATTAAACCGTTCGCAAACCGATTCGGTTAAGTTCGAGTTCGGTTCAAATTTGAGGCCTTGTAGAGTCAAGTTCGCATATAATTTCACGTTCGATTACTTGATCGAATATGTTTGCGAATCATATGGTTCAGTTCATTTATGTGCGCGAACAGTTCAGTTTCGGTTCGGTTTGAAAAGTTCGAGTAGTTTGATTTCTTACATGTGAAATTTATTAATCGACTTAAAAATTGGAAATATAATCAGCCGACATGTTTCGTCATAATATTCGCGAACTTGATCACGTTCGCAAACGAGCATGTGTTCGTGAATGTTACCGAAAACTCGATTATGTTCGTGAATAACTAACGATCGAACTCGCACATGGATATTAGTTCAATCATATTACTCGAACATGTTCGTGTTTGACTAACACTGTTCGAGTTCGACAAAGTTCGGTTCATTTGCAAACCAACAACAGATAAATACATAAATTTACAATCATATATGGTTATTAGATCTAACATGATTTTATTAAGGAAATTGATACTTCCATAATATTTTTTGATATTTTCGTATGTGGGATATATTTTTTAACTAAATATTAATATTAATTTGGTTAAAAGGTGAATCTCACATGCATAAATATTAAAAAATATTATGAAAATATCAATTCTCTTTTATTAATCATTACGACGGGTTAATTATGTAAGTTTTTCCTTGAACATTGTATACATAGTGTTGATAGTGACACAAAATTCTTCTTTTAAACTTTTAAGACATGTAATTTATCGGCCTAATGATGGTGACTAAATTTATAAGGGGATAAAAAAAAGGACATATTTGAAAGAGAAAAGACAAAGAAATATAATAGATTACTTGAAAATTATATGTTGTTTTTTTGGTAGTGTCACTAATTTTGAAGGTTGGTGCTTGGTTGGGAGAGAAGAAGTGCATGGCTCTCATCCACGGTCCACCCAATTTTTGTTAGATCCTCCAAAAACACCAACAGGAACAGGTAACAACTCTTTCGGGATTAAATTGGAATTAGAACTTACTAGTTCACTAATCCAATCATTCCTTTAGATTTAAGATGAAGATTTTATTTTGTTTTGTACTATTAAAATTATATTATCACAAAATTAATATACAGTTATTGTCAAAGAATCATGTTTTTTACAAGTGTTAATTATTTATTTCATATTTTACAATACTTTCATAAATTAATACTATCTCACGTACAATTCAAGTATTACGGGTACGGGTATGGGGGAATGAAAATGGTGCGCTAAATAGAAATAGGGAAGGACTAAATAGTATAAGAATAGTTAGCATTAAGTTAACTTTGGTCAATTGATCAATATAGTGCTGACATACAAGACGAGAGATTATTTGTTTGTGCATGTCCTATTGATCAATTGACCAATTTATTATAAAATTAACTCCATGATAACCCGAACCAAATAACATATATAAAGATCTGACCCGCAGACGTCAACACAAAACAAAACAAGCATCAAGTCACAAGAGATGCAAAAACTTATGACTGGTGAAATGAGGGAGGGTCAGAGGTAGGGGTGGGCAAAAAAACTGGTTTTTCCGATTTTTTTGATTTTTCGGACTGGTTCGAACCGGCCGGTTTGGTGCAAAAAAACCGGTTCAGTACCGGTACAAAAAAATCGGTATATACCGATTTTTCGGTACCGAGCTTTTATGGTTTGGTAAAAATCGAACCGAACCGGTATATACTGATTTTTTAATTTTTTATTTATTTTTATTATTAATAAATAATTAATAATAATACTAAAAATAATAATATTAATAAAATAATGATTATAATAATAAAATATTAATAATATTAATAAAAATATTTAAAAATAATAATTAATTTTTTGGTTTTCAGGTTAAAACCGGTACTGAACCGGTTCCAAACCTGTAAACCGGTTCGATATACCGGTCCAACCGATATCGATACTGAAATTTAATAATTTTCAGTATCGATTCTATTCGATGCCGATCCGGTTCGGTCCGGTAAAAATCGGTTCCCCACCCCTACTTAGAGGGATCAATTTATTATTTTTTGTTGGCATGGCCGTGGAATTAATGCGGAACCTCAGGCCAGATATTTTCTTAGTTTAGATAGTCTTGGTTGGTTGGTAGTATTAGGTAATTAGCCTAGCCCCGCTATTTATTTTCATTGTCAGCCTTTTTATTTCAAAATAAGAGTCCCGTGGTCATTTTTATCCCTTATTATTTTTTAATATTTTTTTTGAAATTCCACTTTTTAGTAGTTTTTAAGATTCGGACTGGACCGACGGTCAGACCAATAAAAATCGTAATCGATCCGTCTTATGGTCCGATTTGGACTAATGATCTGATTTTGGTTAAAATTCGGGTTGACCCGTTGATTCCCGGTCCAATTATCGGTGGTCCAACCGATAAATCTGGTTAATTAACCCAGTTGACCCGATCTATAATTTTTTTTATTACCAAAAAATATATATTAAAATTAACCACTTTTAAAAATATTGTAACTCATTTTTATTATGTTTTAGTTCATAAAATACGAGATTTATAATTTTTTTATTAATTGCTAATAATATATATTTTTATATATTAATGATGTCACTGGGTCAATAACGGTTCGACCATTGGTTAGATCAATATTCTCATCCACCCGGTACCTTTTTCGATTTGATGAATGATCCGGTTCGTTGATCCTTGCTTTTTAAAGAATATCATCAAAATAAATGTCAAGCGGTCACACTTTTATCCCTTGTTATTTTAGTGCTTTTTTTTAATGTGCAAGTACAATATAATCTTATAATTATCACATCAATGCAAATATTATAATATTAACAAGCCTCACATAAAAGAAAAAGTAAATTCACTTAAGTAAGAATCGAACATGAAATCACAGTATCTCAATCTTAACCACTAAATTAAAACCCCTTATTATTGTGCTATAATGTTAATCGTGATCTTAGGGTTTTATGGGTAGTTGTTTTTGATATTTCAATTGTCTACTTTGCAAATTTAAGAAAGGAAAAAATTGTTTTTCTATTCAGTTTTTGGATATCTAATTCGTAAAATGGTAAAATTCAAAAATATTATTTTTTTGTAGCAGGCCAGGACTTGAGTTGAGTACAAGTAATTTCATCGAGTTCTTCTCTGGCGATCGAAAAGTGGCGACCGATCTAGTGACAGTCTGTACAACCCTGTATTTTATATGTTTTTAAATTATACCAAAATCACTGAATTTTGTAAAAATTTCAGTTGAAATAAATATTATACATTTTTTAGTGTCAAAATAAAAAATAAAAAAATGGACTGGTTGCCACTTCACGGTCGACCTATAATTATTGAATTTCATCATGAGTCCTTCTCTGACGACAGTCTGTACAATCTTTTTTTGTATATATATTCAAATTATATTTAAATCACTGCATTTTATAAAAATTTTAATTAAAATAAATATTATACATTTTAAAAACAAATTAAAAATTTGGACGGGTCGCCGCTGCCCGATCAGCCTAGAATTATTGTTTCATCACACAAGCCCTTCCACAATATTAGGGGAGAGGTGGGTTTTGTGTTTGATTAATTATGAAAGACTCCATTAAAAGAATCAAAAGAAATGATTAGCGGATGACTTTATTGACTACTAAGCATGACACTCACTGCACATCCATCAGGCACACGTGACGTGAGGATAAAGTTTATTCCTAAATCATTTAGCATTAGAATTCTTACTAATAACTTCCCTTGATTGGTTTATACAACTTTTGTCTATCAAAAACAATTTTAATTTGCTGGATACTTAATTCACCACTCGGTTATATCTTCATCTCAATTTTCCCCATCTGTATCTATCTATTAAAATAAATAAAACAATTAGATTGTATATTTAAGAAGGTGAAAAGTATTATTCTTCAAAATAGGAAATAATATTTTTTTTTTTTTTTTACAGTAGTTAAAAAAAGAAATCTATCCAACCAACTATAACTTTAGAATGTGTCATAAAAGTCATTGTTCAAATATCGAAATTCCAACTGAAAATTCGCAAATTATTAAAGAAAAAGAAAATAATAATGAGATTAACGTCACCTAAAAATTCATGTTATTGATTGCAAAAAATGTCAATCCATTATAATTGTGACCTATGTGGATAGCAGGATAGATATACATTAAGAATAATCTCACTCTAATTTATGAAAAATGATATATATTGTGGATATTTAAGTCGGCTATTTGATTGCTAGTTACGCGAATAACTTTTTTAAAGAGAAGTATAACAAGTGAGACTCTTTTATATATCTCATGTATTGATGAGTTTCGCAATTGTAATTCGACATAAATATATCGCAATATATAACCTGAGTCATAATTTATTCTATCTTATATCACATAAACTTTTACCTTTATTGCAATTCAATTTTAACACATATTTATTTATCGACATATATCATTAATTCTCTAAATAAGTTTGGATTACTGGTGCGTACTTGTTATTCAAGCTGACAGGCACGTGTAGAGTACAGAGCAAAGCAAAGATGAACATGAAACGTAAATGAGCCCAGCCCATATGAAGACTGCCCAGTGTCCAGGTACGGTAGAAAAGAGCACTAAAAGAAACCCAGTGCCAAAACATTTATTAGTTGTGTTTCATATTGTCGACCACCCTCCGTGTTCAGCATGTATTCATAAAGCTTAAGTTTTATTTTTATTTTAACTCATATCAGTCTAGTATAAGTGTCCAAGTATTAAAATAAATTTAAATTTGAGTCTCGTTCGAATATGCATACGAATATAACAATATATAAGCGAGTCCTGTTTTATGTAAAAAAAAAAATGTTAACTTGTGAAAATATGTGTATCAAAGTTATTTTTATAGACATGGACTAATGGTATTGGTTGTAAGCTGCCTGAAAATGGAATAATGGTTAGTTAGAGCTTGTCAAATTAAACATAAAGTAGTCATGTCATGTAATGATGCACTATAATTGATTTATTGTTAGGTTAAATTCTAAATGATTACAATAGTTTAAAGCATGTTTTGGACACAATGATATATTATGCCAGTCCAATAAACTTTTTGATTGTGTCTATTCATTGCTACATATATATATATTGTGACTAGGTCAAGGATTCGATTATCATCAAATTAATTTTATGATAAGTTAGTTAATTGATCAATACAGTGCTAACATGTAGAGATAGAGAGAGATCACTTCCGAACCTGTGTCGACACTGTATTAATACTAAAATTAACTTCATGTTAACTATTCCTGTCAATATACAATATTACTCTACATTCCACAAGTCCACATGCATGCATTATAAGCATTTTAGGGGAGTTAAAAAGTGTAACAAACAATGCATGATAAGGTTGTTTTTATGATAAGTTAGTCAATTAATCAATACAGTGCTGACATATAGAAAGAGATCACCTTCCGATCTGCGTGTCGACGCTCTATATTGATACCAAAATTAAATTCATGCTAACTACTCTCGTCAATTTATATAATATTATTCCACATTCCACAAGTCCACATGCATGCATTATAAGCATTTTAGGGGAGATAAAAAGTGTAACAAACAATGCAGGACAAGGTTGTTTTTTAAAACTTAAAAAGAGGGTTGATTTTTAAATAATGGATTGAAAGCAGCACAATTATCATAAAATTTTCTCACTTCTAAACTGAATTTGGACTGTATTTTTGTTAATTTGATTGAACTCCAGCCCATTAGCTTATATGGGTCGAAAATTTGATTGAAATAAACTTTTAAATGGGCCATAGACACTGTTATTCTAATTTCTACAAGCTCATTTAGTTATGAAAGTATTTTATGAGGTGAACTTAAAACCCTAAACCCTGGCCCATAATAGCTTTAGCCAAAAATTCTCACATCACCCATTGTCCTCTCATTTTCTTGTTATTAGTTCGAACTCCCAAATTTCTTACAATCGATCTCAAAGATGGCTTCCAAGTGCAGCAGAATAATTAACAGGGCTTCAATATCGTCCTTCAAATCCGCCATTAAATCGAATATTCAAACAGCTTCCAAAGCTTCCATAGACAGACCTTCGACCAAATCGACATCATCACCACTTCGCCGATTCTTTCTCTCCAGGTCTTTCGATATATATATATATATATTATAATACTTCCACTGTCCCACAAAAAAAACTCTTTTTGTGGGACGGAGGGAGGGAGTATAATTAAATTTGAAATAGCAAAGTGATTGAAAGGTGTCTTTTTTTTATGTAGATCTCCGTCGGAACTTGGATCCGTGCAGTCGTTGTTGCCTCTACACAGTGCAGTTGCCGCGGCGAGGATGACATCATGCCTGAGCCCAGCTTCAAGGAATGGCAGAGCTCTTTCACAGGGTACACTCTGCCGTACATCTCCCAGCCTCTAATATCTGTTCTTTTTATTTAAATGTGAGTTTTTGCATATTTAGTTAACCTTATCGATGGCTTGTTTAGTCTCTGTTGTAAATTTATGCATTTCTATCTTTGTTGTTCAATTTGGAATTTCAGCAACTAGTAAACAATGTTATGGTAGAAGTAATTAGAAATAGCTTAAGAGCATCTCCAACAGATGGACTATCTGCTGGACTATATTTAGTCCATATGACATCAGCAGATGTCCTTTAGTCTTCAATCCTTTCAGCAGATGGACTATCCTGTGAACTATTCCGTGGACTATAATATAAAAAGATTAAAATAATCAATAAAAAACAAAAATCAAATATAATAAAAATACAAATTATTATTAACAAAATACTTACAATTGCTAAATATTGGAGTAGTTGATTGAAAGATGTAAAATATATTGAATTATTGTACATATTTATAGATTTTTCAATTACCCTTTCAATTTCTATCTGTTGATATTTTTTATTACCCGTTCTGATCCAACGCTTTCCACTTCGTCTTCTTCATCTCCTTCTTCACAGACCTTCATCTCCTTCTTCTTTTTCTTCATCCTCTCTCCCATTTAATAATATTAAAATTATAGTCCATGAGATTTTTGTTCCTTGATTTGGTCTTTTTGGGATGCCGGAAAAATGGCTTGACTAAATATAGTCCATCTGCTGGAGCAAAATCTGCTTCCTAGACTATATTTAGTCTAGGATTTTCACAACTCCGGCCTGCTGAAGTTGCTCTTACACTGTATAAAATATCCCAAATGAAATTATTATAGGGGTAATATGAGATTTTTTAAAATGAAAAATACATCAAATTTATGATTGGGGAAGGAATCATGCATTTATCGACCAGTCTGAATTTATGTGTCTTAACACTAACAAACTTTACACACCATTTAAAAATGGGTGTGCTAAAAGCTTTTGATATTCCTGAGGAACACCTTGATCTAAGTGTTACTAATTAATTCGTTTTTTGGTATCCATACTCTTTTATAATATTAACAAGTTGGGCACTGTTCTGGGGAAAGTGCACTGATCAGGTATCTGACTGGAAAATTTGGTTCCTGCAGGCACATGAGTTTCCCAAAGCTTGAAAGAATTGTACTGGAATTTTACAAGACCTGCCAATTATGATTCATGACTCTTGAGTTCATCATTCAGAAGTATGAATGCTTTATAACAGTCTTAAAAGGGTTTAGGTATAGTTTTAATAGATCGAGTTAAATTGATTTACCATCAAGTCTCCAAATAATTGTATTTCTGTGCGCCACTTTTATTTGGAAGTTTACAGTACAACTTAATGTAGGAAGCAGGATCCTTTTATTTTTGCAAGAAGTAAAGAAATTTTGCTTCGCATGCTTCTTTACACTTGCTGTTTGAATTTATGATTTCTCTTAAACAACTATTTTACCTCTTAGTAGTTAGTAATAGTTCTTTAGTAGGACCCTCGAGCTCTTCTGTTTAATGGACAATATATCAGTTACTGTCCTAGGCTTCTTTGATGATCAGCTTGTTGAATTCATCTTGTTTCTTGTTGTCTAGTGCTTTCATAATATCAGTTACTGTCGTAGGCTGCTTCCGTTCTTCGATAATCAGCTTGTTGAATTCATCTTGTTTCATGTTGTCTTGTGCTTCCATAATATTTGAAGAAAACTGTATGAAGATAAGAATGATACTCTTTTATGTTCATTTTGATAATTCTTGAAGTCTTAAAATCTGTTAGTCGCTTAGCCTCTCTGTTACCTTCGTTTAGTGTTTATCACCTGCCCCACACAAAAAAGAACAGATGCGAAATTCGTAGTGACAGAACTATTTTACAAATCAAAGATTGAGTGATAAGGCTCCCACCTGTTAAATGTTAAACTAGTAGGAGAACAATATCGAAAAGCCATAGTAAAGCATGAGCTAAGCTCATGCAGTCGGACCTAGGTTTTAAGGCTGCACACCTAACGAAAAAGATGCATTATGCATCAATTTTTAATGTCTGGAAATTAAGAGATTTGAAACAATTTATATGGAATAGCCTGTATACATATTAAGAGAATATAAGTTGTTGAAGCCAAAATCATTTAACCTCTATCTTGGTTTCAGAGTGCTTCACTCTGAGTGATTATCTTTAGTTCAATAATATTACTATGGTAACAAAACTTATCCTTTTCCCAGATGAAATTGACGGAACGTGACACTGCTGTTCTAGAGGTGGACATCATCATCTGGCTCCAGCAGACCTTAATTGGGTGGAATTTCATTCTACTCATTGTACTTAGAAGATTGACAAATAAATGAACACATGATTAGTCATTTTTACAATCTCCTGGAGGCAAAATTAAATGAAATAGGGGACAGGATTAAACGTAGATGTTTATTATATTTGCATAAGTAACTTTGTTGAAATAGCTCAGCCAAAGCCGACGTGTTCTTCTTTTGATAATAGGGTGACTCGTAGTGGTTTCTGATACGAGTTTTTCTTTTTGTTTGTTTGTTGAATTAGAGCTGGGTCTTTCTGTTCCAAGGTGACTCTGTTTGCAGACCATCACAGTGACCTCATGCGAATGGAGAGGCAAGGTTTTGTTACCCGTCCCAGCAAATATTTGACTTCCTAAAAACAGCTTGGACAATCACATAGCAGTGAATAAATTTGTTTTTGCTCAAACTATGAAGAAATGTGCTTGTTTGCTAGTTCATGCTTTATTATTTGGGAATCAACTCATTTAAATTTTCCCCTTCTCAGAGTCTTAGTGACCTCCTTTTGTTAATTCTTTTTGCTGCTTGATGCTCCCTTAATCTTTTGGGGAAGAACTTGAATGAATGTTTTATTTCTCAATCAATTAAGCTCTTGTTGTACTTAGTTCTTTTATTCTAAGCCAAGAACATGCATTTATAATGTCTAGAAACGCAATATCCTCATCGCGAGCCATACCATTATAAGTTATATTAATGGAGGTTCATAATAAGCCAAGAACGCGAAAAGAAATGGAGGCTGATTTAAAATCGGATGGCAATAAGATCATGGCTTGGACAAGGTTTTAATAAATGATGTCCAATCATAGTTTTTCTTCCTCAAGTATTGGAGGCATTATAAATGACTACACGGTCCGTCCGGGTACAATCATTGTGTTCTAATAAACTGTGATAAAAATGTGTATGCTTACACCACCTCAATCCAGCTACAACCGGCTTCTTTCTTCACATTCTTCTCTATCATCAGCTTTCTAACTGAACCAACTAATTCCCATTTTCCATATGTTGCATAAATATTAGACATTTTGACATAAACAAACTCATCATCACCCTCCAGCTCAATCAACTTCGCAGCTGCAGCCTCGGCAACATCTACGTCACCGCAAGCACCACAAGCACCAAGCAATGCCCTCCAAACCATTCCACAAGAGCCAAGCCTCGACTCATTTATCATATCTTGTGCTCTCCACACTTCCCCTTCTTGCCCCATAAGCCTAATGATGGATGAACAATGCTCAGCGGTGGGATCAATCCCATAATCCTTCTTCATTGATTCAAAGTACCGATTTGCAACCTTAAATGGTATTCTTTTATGCCAACATGCAGAAAAAACGTTAAGAAAGGTGATTCCATCTGGTTTCAAGTCTTTCACCATTTTCAAATTCTCAAAAAGCTCAATCACTTTGGTCGAATTGCCATTGTTGGCAAAGCCAGAAATCATGGCATTCCAAGTTACCAGGTTCTTACTAGCTAATGACTGAAACATCAATTCAGCTTCCTTTACATGCCCACATTTTGAGTACATGTCAATCAAAGCACTCCCGACTACTACAGATTTATCCAGACCAGATCTCATCGAACAACAATGGATCAAAGTCCCCCATGCAAGAGCCGAAATACTTCCAACACCACTTAAAATGCTTGAAAATGTGAACTGATCCTTTTCTATTCCCTCCAGGTGCATTTTACTCAAAAATTCAAGAGCTTCTGGTGCACGATTCCTGTTGACATATCCTGTTATTATCGAGTTCCACGATGATGAATTTGAATTCGGCATAGTTGCTAAAATCGTAATGGCATCTTCTATGTTTCCAAACTGCGCAATGCCATTAATCAGCTCATTGTATGAGATGGTATCAGGGTCAGGCATTTGCTCCAAAAAGCTGAAAGCTTGTTCGAGTCTTTGGTTCCTAGCAGTTGCTGCAATAACAGAATTCCAAGAAATTGTGTCCTTGTTATTCATCTCATTAAACAAACGGATCCCCTCTTCAGCAAATCCGCATTTCCCATACATATCAATCAAACAATTCGAGACAAAAACACTGCATTCAACCCCAAATTTTACAATCTTGGAGTGAATTGACTTTCCTAATTGCAGCAAACTTAGTTTCCCGCAAGCAGCTAAAGCGGCCGTGAATGAGAATGAATCTGGCCAAACTCCGGACTTTTCCAGCTCAAGAAACAAACGCACCGCCTTGCTAAACTCCCCAGAATGCACGTACCCAGAAATTAAAGAATTCCAAGAAACTACACTTGGTGCGGGAATTTCAACAAACACTTTGTGGGCGCTGTTCATGGACTCAAATTTGATGTAGAAGTTGGACCAGGGCAGTGGAGACGTAGCAATTGGAGCCAAACCCAGATTGCAAAACGTAGCAGTGAAGCTGTTGGCCATGAGAATAGCAGCCCAAGTTGGTACATGCACGGATTAAGTGGAGCAGAGCATGTCCATCTGGTTTAGTACCAGAGTTAATGACTTGAGAGGCTTTAAGCAAAGCCATATTAGAATTAAGCTCATGATCATTAACTTGGGGATATCCACTAATTGTAGTTAGGTGCTTTAACAGGAAATAATGGGGGTTTATTAGTGGCTTGAAAAGAGATCTTCTAGGCATAGCTCTTTGTAAACATTATAATGGACAGCGCCATCACTTGTGCATGTAACACAAATACCTATTCATATATGGAAAATAATCCATGAAACTAAATTTTATTAATAAAATTGCTATTGAGAAAATTTATTAAAATAATTATATAAAAGTATATCCTAGAGAACCTTCATACTGCTTCAACTCATAAATCCAACTTGTATAGTACTGAATATGTATGAAGTGCAATTATTAGGTTTTTATAATGAAATTAGCATACAAGTCCACCATAAATCCGTCGCTAAAAGTGTAAAATTCGTCATTTTAAACATTAACCCGTCACTCTTAGAGACAATTTTGGGTTGGAGGGTGTTAAAAATGCGAGATATAAAATGTCATATTTTAAAGAATAAGATGCGATATGTAAAATGTGATAAACTTAGAAATCAAAGTGCATTCAACTCTAGAACAAAATATTAGCATGGGCCAAGACAGGAACAACATAGGGCAAATCAAGCTGTTGTCGGATTGTTTAAAAACATAGTAGCTACTAGCTAGTCAGCTTTGTAATATTCTGGACTTTGTCATAGTAGTGGGGGTTGGGCTCAAGTCCAGACTAGTAATGTTTAAATAAAGGAACAATGACATATTATAGTAAGTAGGGTCAGTTACTCAGTTGCATGTTGATTAGTATGGGCCAATACATACGTTATAATATATATTTTAGAGTTTCAGTCAGATGAACTCTCTCCTTGATCAGATTGTGCCGAGAGAAATCAAAGGCACATCAGAAGCAAACAAAAATAAAACTTTTGGGCTAGCTTAATTACATACTGGACCATATTTTGTTTGAACTTAGCTCAAAATAAATTCAAATCAAGTTTAAACGATCTGAATACGAATAGCTTATATACTAGGATAATCAATGTAATGAAACCACTTTGCTTATAGCAAGACTATATAAGTATATAACCTATATAACTATCTTTCTTTTTCAACTAAAATTTAATATTAAAAAGAAAGAGGGAGGGGGAAGAAATAATTTTCATAATTTCATGGGCCACATTGCATATAATAAATATAATTGACTGTCTATCAGATGCTCCTTATAAATGAACTCTCTTCGGATTCTTTGAATGATAATTTACCGACACCAACACAAAAATTCTTTAGGATATATATTTTGGATGGAAAGTATTTTTCTTTTGTAATTCTTAACCTATTTTTTTGTTGAACTTAATTATTCATCATCATATAAAATCTTTGAATTATTGAACTCATTACTTGGAAATACTTATCATATTGTTTGCTCCAAGTTTAAGAAAAAAAATCAGTCTATATATACATACGAGCTATATTTAATTTTCAATTTTTTTTGGTTGTGAAACTCATTGTGCTGTGCATTAAAGTATAGACATAACAGACATTTTAGGTTAATTATATGTTTGCTTCAACTTGTTATTTTTCAGAAAAACATGGCCGTACGTACTACATCCAATCAAAATGAAAAAAAAATTTATTATTATTATTATTATTATTTTAATTTACAAAACCTCCTAGTTTTAATACGAACCTGGGAATTCTTTAGCTGCTCCCCTCTCAACTTTTCGGCATGAGACACTGGGACTGAACAAGAAAATCGAGAACCAGATGGAAAAACTACCTAAGAAATTAGGAGATGCAATTCCAAATAGGCTGGAGAGAGGATTTTTTTTCTTTTTCCATTTTTTAGTTTAGAGAGAGAAAGTAAGTGGGTTTAGAATTAGAGAGAGAGAGATGAAAAGGGTAGAGAATATTGGGGAAGGGCCAGCAGAAAAGCAAGAGAATTTGGGGGGAAATTTGAAGAAAGGAGCACTGCTGGTGGTAGGGAAAAGAGGGGGACATAGCACTCCAGTATTACCCTCATGGAGACTAGTACAACTCCCACCTGCTAATTCTGATCTTGGTGCGCATGATAGCATCATTAAGATCGCCCCTTTCCCTCCTGTCTCTGCTAGAAAGCTTGCTGCCACCCTTTGGGAGCTTCATCACTACAACCTCCCCATTGCTAAAATGCCTGGACTCCGCCGCCACCGCCGTGATCCTTCTCCCAGTTCTCCTGAACAGGTACAACCCCTCTTTCATATATGTTTATAAAAAAGGTTGCTTTTTGGAAATTGGGTATTGATTGACTAGCTTTATTGCAATTTGTGGATTTCCCAATTGTGGGATTCCATGTTTATTTTTTTTTTGTAACTGATTCTTTGGTTTCTTGATGGGTAGTTTCAGTTTGTGTGTTCTGTTGGCACTTGGGACTGTATCATACTCTCTCCCTACCAAATTAGATATACATTTACCTTTTTCGTCGGTTTCAAGTTTTTAGAGGTTTAGTTTTAGTTTATGAAATTCCTAACATGCCGTTACTTTTATACATAGTTGATTGAATGATATAATGTCTCCACTGCTACATTTCAAGCCAGTGGTAAGTTTGGCAAAATAAAAATTATCCTTAAAAGTCGTCATTTTAAAAATGTTTCTCTAAATTTGGAAAAGGAGTATGCCAGTAATTTTTGTTCGGTTGTCGTTGATCGACTTGTTTTGGTAGGATGTTTCATGGTTTCTCTGTTTGATGTAATTTGCCTCTTAGGCTTGCTGTCAGACAGACACATGCTTATCTATGTTTGTAGGTTTCTGTTATTCATTCTATTTTGTTGGCTACAGTTGATGTAGGAGCGAAACTTGTTGGTGCTATAAGTTCTGTTATTTGACTCAATTGAATTTGGGTCTCATTTGCACTATCGTTGGCAGTGGACTTTGTTCTTTTCTGCTATCATAAAGGGTTCCGGATAAGATCGTCTTGAAGTTCAATAGATCATTATTTGCATCAGTAATTGGACTATTTCTCACATTTATATCAGTAGATGAAAATTGTAGAATGTGTGATTTTAATTTCATAAGACAATTGTTGATCTTTTTATCGTGATTAGAGTTGTGAAGGTGCATTTATCTTATCAATCTAAAATTTTCAAAATGTGATATCCTAACATTCTTGATTAGTTAATTTAACCGTGTGTTACAAGGGACTGACATAGATGGTTACCTGAGTACGTATAGTGAAAATTGGTCCTCTCTCTCTCTCAAAACGATGATGCTAGAAAAGAGTTATGTACATGTTATAGGGCTGCAATAATATTGCTTTGTCCTGCTGCTTCAAAATATGTAGTACATACAAGCAGTCCGAGTTTAAAATCCACTGCTTATCCATTTATGGTAGTCTTTGATTGACGATACAGCCTGAAAGTGAAAGTAGTCTGAGGAGGCATGTTGCTGCATCACTTATGCAACATCATCGATCAATACAGAGGAACAATCATGCTATACAACCTGTATCTCCTGCTAGTTGTCGTAGTTCCATGGAGGTAAAAGTCATTGAGTTTATTTACTTTATCCCTAAAAGAACTTGTTTTTGCTTTCAAATGTATGTGCATGATTTAATAAACGTAAAAGAAAATAGCTATTTGAAGATAGTCTTGCTTTCTAGCTCCCTATAACTTCTACTACTAATGCTGCTGCTTAATACTACATGATCTTAATTTTCTTGTTAAAAGCAAGCAGTTTCGTCAATCTCGACTTATTAAATTTCAAATGCATCTGACTTGTTTCCCTCGAACTGCCTGTAGGTTGTAGCCACTTGTTGTTGAAATTCTGTATGTGCACACCTAGAAGGGGGATGAATAGGTGTGTGCATGTGTGTTAAACGAACTATGTCAAATTTAATTTTTTTGCACAGGTGTAATCCAGACAGGTAAATTAGCCGTCTGTTTTAGAGCCTGTCTGTTTTGAGCTGTCTATATTGAGTTGTTTTTACAACTCTTTCTGTATAACTTCAGACTTAAATGAAACATGTATGCAGTGATGTTTTTGATATATTCTAATGTCGAAAACCAACAACAACCATAGTTAAATCAACTGAAAATATAAGGCAATAATCAATCACACAAACACCAAGATTTATACTTGGTTCGGCCCCCTAAACCTCCATTCTATGAGCCTACATCCAAGGTCAGGTATCAATTGATACCCAACAGATTTCTTTTAATATTAATAAAGCAATTACAATTATATCAACTCCCTAACTCCCTGTACAATAGAATTCAAAAAACTTTCTGAGCACACAGTTCCCTTGAGGAAACCTCCTCCCTTGAGCACCTCTGCTCCCTTGAGTACCACTACTCCCTTGGACATCTCTGCCTCCTTGAACTCTCCTTGTACAATATTAAAGAAACCCCTTGCTTCACTCCGAAACCCCTTTTACGAGATATGAACTTGTAACTTTGAAAAACTTTGTTCAATATGTATAATATCAGTTGTGTGTTGTCTAATAAACTTGAAGTACCATATTTATATAACCCAAACCCAACGGATAGCTTGTTGAAGACTAACAAAGTTTGTTTTAAAATATCAGGAAGATTTGAGAGAGGACAAACTTTGAAAGACCAAGTCTTTATTAATTTAGAAACAATTTAAGTTTTACCAAGTCAATAATATTTCTAAGGTTATCAAGTAAAATCAAATATCTTATATTATGGATATATAATAAAACAAACCCCCACGGATTAACAACCTGACCAAATTTAATGTAGGATGATATTGAAATATTAACTTTTCCCTTTTTATTGAACATATTTATAGATAATATATTTTGAAGTCTTATCCAACACAATTTTGGTAACAACCAATATCTTAGAAAGGTAGAATAAAATCTTATCTAATTCAAATCCCTTTTTTAAAAAAGACTAATATCTTTCAAGACCATAGGAGTTTGAATTCAATTACTATAAAACTAACTAGATTTGGAAATAGTTACCAGAAAATTGATGACTAATTCAAATATCCCAATCAATTCAGTTAAGGTATGGTAAAATAGGATTTTTATCTTTTAAGGAAACTTTTACCATAAAAAGACTTTTATCAGAAGATAGCATTTTTGATTTGACAAAAACTTTATACCTTGATTCTAGGATTATGCTAGAAACCTCACATATATGTCTTAGACCCTTCCAATCTTTGATCTTCATAATCTACTGTATTTGAGCAATATTTTGAATCCTTGAACTTTAAATAAATCATTCAACTTGTAAAATATCTAGCAATCAAGGTCCAAACCTGCAAAATTATAATAACGCTATAAAGCAACTTGTCATCATTAAAACATATAAACCAACAGTTGTGTTGATTTTATTCGAGACCAAAGTTTTAAGAAAGATGTAAATACTTAGTTAAGGAGATTCAAGTGGATGTCATGGTTGGAAGTATGATACTGTAGGACTTTTTACCACATTAATAAGCCTTGGACTATAAAATTTTGGTTTCTTTGAAATTTGTACATGTATCAGTAGTCATTACTAAATATTTTTAATTTTTTATACCTCCTTCCTCCTTTGAAGAATGTCAATATCATTTTAGCTTTTAGGTGACCATGGCCTTTTTCATATAGATGTCTTAAGTCAGTCGAGTTAGAGCAAGCTCAAGCCGTTGAGATCCGCTGAAAAAGTTTTGGGGCGCTTAACGAGGAACAAAATCAACTAGTTGTGTTTGGCTCAAGAGCATGCTAGAAACACATTTATAGACGATATTCCCTCCGTCCTATAATAAGTGATGTTTTAGGTGATTTCATTTGTCCCAAATTATTTGATGTTTTAGAAAATCTAAGAGCATTAACTATAATATTTTCAAAATTAACCCTCATTACTCCTACTTCAATACCCAGATACTTTTATCTCTCTCTCTCTCCTTATTAACACAAAGGGTATTATAGACAAATGATATTATATTTAATGTTATACAATCATTTCCTTAATGGTTGTGCCCAACTCTAAAACATCATTTATTATGAGACAGAGGGAGTATCTTTTATTGGCTACGTTATAGTTGAAAATTAAATCATAAATATGTGTCTGAAACCTTTGACATTCTTTGAGGAATGTGGAAATGAGTTGCTTATTACTACCTCAATTCCATAATAATAGTTGTTTTAGCATGCACATGAATTAAAAAAGTCATTTAATACTATCATTTAATAATTAAAATTTGTATCAAATTTCATCACTACCCCATAATAAGTTGAAAACTACTAATACAAGGGAGGAAGATTTTTTTGGGACAATGAGAGAAGTTAGGGGTGATATAGGAAAGTAAATAATTTATTCTTCCTAGAAAGTTGTAAATGACAAATAAATTGGAACAAATTTTTTCTTCTAAAAAGTCGATTATTATGGAATGGAGGTATTAATTTGATCTGGAATATTGGACTTACTTTATCATGATGTTAATTTTGTAATCGGAATCTGCCTATTGCAGTCATTTGAAGATATCTTCCTATACCCGATAGGAATTTTCAATGATTATTAAATAATGTCACCCATATAACAGCAGTCTTGGAATCCCTCAGAGATTTGGCCTTCATGCCTGTCTTTGGCGAAACAGTTTCTGCTATTATACCACTCACATGGCTTCACATGTTTTTCTCCAGAAGGTGGCACCTTATAATCCTGCCATGAGACCTACCAGCTCTGTAGACTTTAAGGGAGGCATTGGTGAAACTAGCTATAGCCTCAAAACATCTACGGAACTGCTAAAAGTTCTGAATCGAATCTGGAGCCTGGAAGAGCAGCATGCGTCCAACATTTCACTTGTAAAAGCATTGAAAAAGGAGCTAGACTATGCTCGTGCCAAGATCAAGGACTTGGTTCGAGATCAGCAAGCTGATCACCGTGAGATGGATGAATTGATGACGCAAATTGCAGAAGACAAGGTGGTTAGGAAAAGGAAGGAACAGGATCGGATCAATGCTGCCATTCAGTCTGTGAGGGATGAACTAGAAGATGAAAGAAAGTTAAGGAGACACTCAGAGAGCCTGCACAGAAATTTAGCTAGGGAGCTCTACGAGGGAAAAACATCTCTTACTAATACCTCGAAAGATCTGGAGAAAGAGAGAAAATCACGGAAGCTGTTGGAAGACCTTTGTGATGAATTTGCTTGGGAAATAAGAGACTACGAACGAGAACTGCATGCTTCGAAACAGAAATCTGAGAAGGACTGGGCCTATAAGGCTGACCGTGATAGGATGATTCTACATATATCTGAATCATGGCTTGATGAACAAAATCAGATGAAAGCAGAGTCTCAGTCTGGTTTGGGAGAAAAGAAGTCAATTGTGGATAAATTAACTGCTGAAATAGAGACTTATCTTCAGACTAAAAGGAGTGGTAATTACCAAAGTCAAGTTAATTTGGCCCCAAAAGATCCCACCTTCAGGCGGAGCTCTCTTGAATCCATCCCCTTGAATGTGGCTATGAGTGCTCCTCAAGATGAGGGTGACGAAGATGATTCTGCAGGCAGTGATTCACATTGTTTTGAGCTAAACAAACCAGTCACTAACTTGAAACCAGAAGTTGAAGAAGCTAAAGAAAGTAAAAGCGATACAAACTTTAACCCAAATGAAACAAAGAATAAACTTGCATCTCTGGAAAATACAAGGGGTCGTCATAAGAAGACCAGCTTGCAGGTGAAATTTGAAGAACAGATGGCTCGGGTCGTATCGTGTAATAAAATTAAGAATCAAGCTAAGGATACTGAACAGGGTAAAACTGCAGATGGGAGCCCAGTTGAGGTAAACATATCAAAAACGAATGAAATTTCTGAAGCCACAGAAGAGGATAGCCAAAAAAAGACTAAAGCTGATGGATTTCATGATTCAAGCTCAAACTATATCGACAATTTGATTAGGAGTGGTTATTTGTTGTCAGAGAGTGGGAACTTGCAACCTGAGAATGATTACAGGTTAACTTCTGGTGATTCATGGAGGACTCGTGCTAGTCCAGTAAGACGGTGGGCAGTGAAACTCCCATCACAAGACATTGACATACCCGAGTCATCTTCAAAAGTGCCTTCAGAGTTAAATGTGGATACTTTGAAGGAAAAGCTGCTTGAAGCAAGAACCAGGGGTCAAAGATCAGGCTCACGTTTAAAAGGCTCGGAAATTTCCTTCAAGGCTTAGACAAAAGGTGAGCTTTTAGCTTCATAAGTTGCTATATATATATATAGGCCTGAAAACAAAAGCTAGACTCTTTTGTATTTTGTGCAAATGTTAGCCAAAATACCCCGAGCGCTGATGTTTCTTCATTGTAGATGTAGTTTTTATCTTCATGCAACTAAAATGTTGGAAATAGAATATATCAGGTGTGTATATGAATAGTATACTGTGTATGTATGTCATGGTTTGTTGGCTATACAGATCAAAACCTTGAAAGTATCAGTGCTTTGTCTTCTTTATATGATATCCACCTCAGGCTGACCCTCCCTTATTATTGCATTAGCCGCCGGTAAGCCAAATCTCGGAGATGCTCCATTGCTCCTGCAACACTCTAATTTTTATCCAATTTGTTAGCTTTGTTGTCACTAAATTATGCTGTTCGCCCGTGTTCATGCATCTTATGGTATGGTAAGCTCGTAGCTGGTTGAGATAACCTGTGCTTATGCGGATCATATTTGTATTTAAATCAAATTAATTCCAGAATTTGGTTTTCTTTTTTTAGTCAAGAAATTAGTTATTCATGCGAAGATGGATGCTAACATTTGGATTTTATATTTGTTGTTAAAAATTCTTTTGTTGCCAAAATAGTGATGTAAAAGAATATTAAAGGAGCAAGTAAGACGATAGGGGTTTCAGAGATGTAAATTTTGTTGAATCTAAAAAATAAATATTAATTAAATAATGACATAATATTAATTAATTTTTATTAGTTTTTTAGTGTTATGGGATTGATTCTCTTTTTAGTTCTGTAATTACTGAAAGGGAATCGGATCCCTTCGTTTTATCTTGCAAGTGTTTGTTTTGCAGTTTTATATTATATGCTTGCTTACCACTTAATTATAAGCCCAATGTAGTGTACATTCTGGACAGTTAAAAAAATTGGAACAATTACAAGGGAATGGTTTGATAAAACGAAGGATATTCTGCTATATTTGTACTCTTTTTTCTTTTCTTTTTTTAATTGATCTGCTACACTCGTAAGATTATATTAAAAATATCAAGAATAGTCCTGAATGATGATAAAAGTACTTTTATCATACATTTGAGTAAAAAAAAAATTAATAATAATAAGTTACAATACAACAATTCTTTCAATTGTTACTTTTACAAACAGAACTCCAACTAATTAATTCGTAATTATATAACATTTATTTTAATTAAAGCCGAAATAAACAATTAGTCCAAGTCTAAAAAATGACTACTTCATTTTGTTTAGTGGTGGTGGCATGAAGCTGTGGCCGGGGTGATGTTGAGATGAAGGTGGGGGTGGGGGTGGTATTAGGTATTAGGTATAGTACGTACGTAGGTTGAATTTAGGAACATCTAGGCCCCAGAGAATAAAGAAAAATCAAGCTTTTACAACACCAAGATCTTGATATATGATTCCATATATACCGCCCTTTTAGTTTTGGTCAATTTACAGCTTGAGCACCAGACATGGACATCAATTAAGCACCCAATTTTGCATTATAACATGCATGGCGCCAACAGGGCTTAAACACGTGGAAAATTTCCATGTGGTCAATAACTGTAAACCATTCATTGAAGGCACGAATCAAGTGTAGTGTAAAAAATTTGTTAATGCATAATGGGTTGTAATAACTAGTTTTAGTTGTTGCCTATTATATAAGGAGACATGCAGTACTAAAACTAAAAGAGGGGGGGCATTTGTCACTTCCTGTTCGCTAGCTAGGACTTGGGAGTAGAGAGAGAGAGAGAGAGAGAGAGAGTTAGTACTAGGATTAATTTTCTTTTCTGTGGTTGGTGCACGTTTATATATACTTAAAACAACCCTACTTCTTCAGTCTTGATCATGGAAAGTGGAGGAGGAGGAGGTATTGAAAGATAAGGCCAGGAGACAAACTTTAAAGTGTGTGTCTGATTGAGCATAATAGAAACACCAAGCTGGTCCATCTATGGTGATTCTATTTCTCACAATTTCAATATTTATTCATATCCATTGCCTACAAACCCTACCAAGGAACTGCAAAAAATAATTTCATTTCTAAAAATATTCAAATATAATTACATTTTTTCTTATTCAAAAAATCTATCTTTTATTTTATTTTGATTTGGTGGATGGGGTAGTAAACAACCGTTCCATCCTTTTTTCCTTCTAAATTTTTTATTTCTAAAAGAAAAAAATTCTGAAAATCTCTACATTTTGGCCCTTTGTGAGATTAATACATATAAGTCTTTGCTAAAGAACCCCCTATTAAAACTCTTTTGGTTTTTTCCTTGTAAACTAAAAAAAAAAGAAGTTTGCTTTCGTCCAAATAAGGGTCTAATTGGCTCACAATATGCTATTGATGAGACGGTGGTTAAAGGAAGCAAAGGCTAAAGAAAATAAAAAACACTATTCACACAACTTATTTTACAACTATTTTATAATTTATTGATGTGACATATTCTACCTCAACTTTTATATGAGACCGAAGACTACATTAAAGTAATTTGTTCATCAATCTGCTGAGTTGGAGTATGACACATCAGCAAATTATAAAATAATTATAAAATAAGTTGTGTCTCTGAAATTACTCAAAGAAAATAAAGCAATTTTTAATTATTTATTTTTGAAACAGACAAAAAATTACATATTCAGAATTCCACAAGGTAACTTTCGAGCGAGAGACGTCGCTAGAGAGTGACAATAGGCAAATTACTAGGCCTAATATAAAATCCATATATGCAGCCAAGATTTGAAACATAAAAGTAGCGTTGATATCTTGAAGAAAATTAATGGTTTACAGTTATTGACCACGTGGTAATGGGTGTGATTGACTAAATTAAATATATATATATATATTTACATACATTAATAGACCATTCAGAGTACTTCCTCCTTCCTATAATATATAATACTAAACAGTACTATTCGTACTTCTGACACTAAGTACAAAAAGAGAGAAAGAGGAGAAATTATCGACGCTAAAAAATAGAGATGACAAAGAACGAGTTTGGAAGGAAGAAGAACGGACGAAGATGACTAGATGAGTAAGAGAGAAAAAAAATTAAGTTAAAGAGAATATAATGGACAGTGACGGTCCTGATCGTTTATTAGGGCAAGCGAAAAATTCAAAATAATTTATGTTTTGTTATTTAGATTTTAAAATTAAGCATAAAAAAATAATTATATAACATTAAATATAATATTAATTATCTATAATCATACTTATCTCCTACTCTCTTAATCTTAATATTTTTTTCATGAAGAATAATTCTTAAAAAATTATAACTAATTCTCTTAAATTATATAAAACGTCAAATAATTTAAAAAAATTAAAATATCTTAAAAATCATATATTATGTACTGATTGAGTATAACTTAAGAATAAGGTGCTGTTTGTTTACATCTGATTGCCTCTTAATGGACTGCCTTTTATTCGCTAAGAGGCATGATACTGTTTGTTTTTTTTTTAACCTCTGAATGTCTCTTAATAGGTAAGACAGAAAATAAAATCTTAATAATTAAGAGGTATCTCTTAATAAAAAAATTTTGATAATTTTTTTTATATAAATATATTCAACAATATTATTCACTCATTTTTATTAAATTGAATATTTAAAATTATTAAGTAAAATTTTACCCTTTAAAATGATAAAATAGTGTCATTAAGAGACAACTTACTTTTTAATTATCAAACAGTTTTTTAGATTCAGATCTCATAATCATTCAGATGATCTAATTTATTTAGACATCATAATCATTCAGATCTTAATTCTCAGGTTTATCAAACACAACCTAACTGTTTGTTTACATTTGATTGCCTCTTAATGGACTGCCTCTTATTTGCTAAGAGGCATGATGCTGTTTGTTTATTTTTGTTACCTCTGAATACCTCTTAATCGATAAGACATAAAATAAAATCTTAATAATTAAAAGGTATCTCTTAATGAATATTTTTTGATAATTTTTTTTATATAAATATATTCAACAATATTATTCACTCATTTTTATTAAATTGAATATTTAAAATTATTAAATAAAAATTTACCCTTTAAAATAGTAAAATAGTGTCATTAAGAGACAACTTACTTTTTAGTTATCAAATAATTTTTTAGATTCAGACCTCATAACCATTCAGATGATCTAATTTATTAAAACATCATAATCATTCAGATCTTAATCGCCAAATTTATCAAACACAATCCAAAGTGTAATCTAAATACAGACCAGTTGTACTTGCTCAAAACTATAGTAATCACCAACAATCCAATATACAAAAAATTCAAAGCTCAAATTAAACATAAAAGAACAAATATTCTCTTAATTAGTAGTACATGCGTTAGATCTGATATGAGGATATTTGGGTAATTGCACCAACAACTGGGGGAGACATACAATGTCTAGGAACTTGTTGCAGCAAGACTTGGTGGAAAAAATCCAAGACCACCACCATCCTCGATCATGTGCGACTCCACCCAACTTCAGATCAAACCCTAAAACCGCTGCATCTCTTATTTTAACCTTGAAACTGCTTTTCAAAACAACTACTTAATCAAATCAAACCTTACTAGTTAGGTTATTAATTGGAAGCCTATATATATATATATACATATAAACTTGAAACTGAAAACGAGTTCACTAAATTTATTCTGCTATGAAACCCTAGTATCAGAATAAGCACCACCAAATGTGGATAGGAATGGAAGGATTTAAGTACCGGAGTCAGGCTCTAAACTTAGCCTGGATACTGTCCTAGAGGCTAATAAAATAAAACAAGGGAGTTGCATAGTGTCATCGGGGCCTCATGAATCACAGTTAACTAATCCCCATTAGCTGCAAAAACTCTCGGATTCGGTCACCGAGCAGTCGGTCAACCCTAGCTAGCTCCAGTTACCCAAGATGACCCCTTCAACGCTTCTTTCGCTGCATACTCCCTCCGAAGTGGTATTGATTTGATGGTGAAGCTGTTAAATTGCAAATAACTAATTAACCTTTCAAGTAATCAGACCTAAAAAAACATAATCTTGATATAAGTATATTGCTGGAATAACACACACACAAATATATATATATATATATATATATATATATATATATATATATGTTTGTACTTGTGTGCACATTTTTCTTATACTTTACTCATAATTATATAATCAGCACAAATAAATTTGTGTATTTGTTAATAGCCATGATAAAATATTTAGTGAGATAAGGGAGCTCCCTTCAGTCCAAGTACAGGAAGCTTAAGACTCAATCTGCCTCCCGCATCATTCACTCAGTTACCCATTATATATAAAATAAAGAGTATTTGTATGAATGAGTCGGCAGCTAATTGAACCCTACATGCCACCCATGAGTGGACTGAAGAAAGCTCTCTCTCTTCTCCTTTATTATTTTATTTCATAACTAATTAATTACTAAAATACAAATTAAAGCTACATTTTTAACAACTCTAGCACTTCATAAGCTGCCTGCTCAATACATAGCAAAAGATCCACTTAGTTTCAAAATCAAGTTTAAGATACTCTACATACATACATACATATATATATATATATATATATATATATATATATCATCTCACAAAGAATTTGAAAGAGAAAATAGGGTGAAAAGAAGGGTGCATAAAGTTCGGAGGAAAAGGAAAAAAGAAGGGTTAATAAGAAGAGAGAGGGCTAGCCAGCTAGAGGCTTGAATGATATACGGGAAGAGAAAAGTTTCTGCTTATTCCAGTAGTGTCTCACTAGCTCACAACCAAAGAAACTCTAATGGGGTTTATGAGTCGCGGAAGAGTGGCATTATATAGCTAAGAGAAAGGGAATGGTAGTGATTTGACATTAATACTTGTTTATTTGTTATGCTAAATAGTTGTAATATGTTAAGTACGAGTATATATATAGCAATAACAATGCGTATGAAAGGAAATTATTCATATTCTTCCTTTTTTTTGCTTTCCTTTTGAACACACTAGCCCCCAATTTTATTGCATTCTGGAAAAGCCGCTGCTTTTTGCTGGCTTTTTAATACTTAATTGATAAATACTCTTGTATACTGATAAGCATGAACTGTATAATTTCAATTAACCACTAATTAGATACTATATATAATTAACATGAGCTAAGGCAAATTAATCCACAAGGTCATAGGAACAAATCATAACAACTCCTGAAAATGAGGTTGTTATCCTTGTCTTTTGCACACAAAAAAAAGGTAAAAGTAATTCATAAATTCTACGTATATGTTTATTAACGTATCTTCTCTGTTATAGTATTTATTAAGTTAATATTCTTGTTTGATTTATGGGCTATAGATGTGTTTAATTCACTCCCCAAATCAAAAGTATACCCTAAATTATTGTTGACAAGGGGAAAAAGAACCTAGCTAGAATAAAAGTTTTTAGATAGGGTTCCATGTAGGATCGCGAACACTCTTTTTCAGCATGTATAACCCTAATTAGACAATTCAAAGTAGCTAGTTAGTAGCTAGCTAGGTAGCTCTAGGCTCTATAGCCTTTCTGTGTGTGTACGTAAGAAATATTTTATACTCCTGCTTCTCCAACCTAGAGGTAATACTTTATACTCCTACTTTCACTACTTTAATCTGATAACATGTACTACTTAATATTCTAAGAGCTTATATTAATAATAATATCTTCATCCAGGAGAAGTTAATAATTATGTCTAAATTAATGACTCTTCCACAATAACTAAAGTACAGACCACTTCCTTATATATGTATATCATAAAGTATATACCTAGCAGATCAAAGTACAGATTATATCCTTATATATCTCATACTTGACAAATTATATACTAACAATATACACTATAACAGGAACATCGGCACATAGAACAGCTACTACTCCGGTATTAGATATGATACAAAGTTTGTTCAAAGTTGATTAGTTTCGTACCCTTGAACATCTTTGAAATGGAAGTGGTTAACATAAAGTTTATTTTGGAATAAGTTGGTTAATTGACCAATAGAATACTGACACTTAGACGAGACTGTATGTGTGTCAGCATTCTATTGATCAATTGACCAACTTACCAAAAAAATAACTTCGTGTATCCCTTTGAAACATTTAAAATTACGAACGTCTTTTTGGTGGAACAATCCCCTAGAGGCTGTGGCATGTTGTTGCCAGCATAAAGGTTGATTTTTACAGGCCTGTTTTGTCTACTTATTTGTGTGCCATGCATTTTGGTAAAACAAGTCCACAGACTTCAAGCCTAGCTAGTGTCTCAAAACTTTCATTTCATTGGTTTTCATGTAGCTAGCTAGCTAGCAACAATGTAAAACCTCCTCAATCAGCAATCTGTTCATTACCAGAACACTGTTCACTTGCATGGGTCTTCTCAAATACTCGTATAGCCTTAGATGCACTCCGTAAGTATAAATCTTAACTTTTGTAAACTTGAGTGAATTTGGGGTGTTTGTTTGTTCATGGAGTTAAGTATAATTAATTAGTTGTATACTTTTCCAATACTTAAGTTTGTCTTGGAACGAAAATTAATGTAGATTTAAGATAATTATAAACTTTACAAATAAAACTGGAGATTATAAGAAGAATTAAAAGAGGTAAAAAGGACGTAATTAGGAGCTTCAAGTTCAAAAATAAAGTCTTAATTCCCATCGAGAGAGTAATTAATGTAAAATTCATGTAGCTCTAATTTATTCACATGCATGTTAGAAATTAGTAGATGAGATTTAGGTTGGGGTATTAAGCGAAACTATCCTTTAATGTACAAATATCAATCAGCATAAAATACCTAAACACATGATACCAGTAGTATAATTTAGGAAGTAGCATTTTAGTCTAATGAGAAATTAAACGAGGAAACCAATACTACATTAATTAGTAAATCGAAATGGGGCTTAATTCTGAGTGGGAAGGGGAAGGGGGAAAGACGACACAATTAGATTCTTTGTTTAGGTGACACACAAATAAAAGACAGTAGCTAGGGAGGGAGGGAGCTACCTACTGGAAACACCGTCTTGTCAACCCAAAAAGCCTGCCCGCTAACATCAAAATGGTACTCCACTCCTCCATTCTCACTCGCAACTCACTATGCATCCTACCTTACTTTTGCTTATTACTGCTGCTCAATACTCAAACCCCGCGCCCCCCCTCCCAGCGCTGCCCTCCCTCGTCCTACTACTTACTATTCCTATATATATATATATATATATACACTACTTAATTTGTCCAATCTCCACTTTCTTTTTTTTGCCTTTCACTACTGATCCATCAATCCATCTATCCCTTTTTCTGATAAACTATGATAATACCCACGAGCTCTTGATTCAGATCATTGGCAATAAGAGCGAAAGAGTAACTGGATCATGTAACTTGCTTCATTAATTAGTTCCATTCTTGCCTCGTATATTGTACTGTTGGGATTAATGATTCAAATATTGGTCAGCGGGTTCCATTAATTACTGTTATGTTATGACAGGGCAGTCGAGGAATTTCGCTCTTTAGTGCACAACTCGATGAACTTGTGTATCCAGTGTGTTCTTTAGATTCTGTTTTTCATCTACTTTTCTGGTGATCAAGAGATTGCTTGATAAAAATTAATTGAATTTAAATTTAAATTAGCTGAATTTAAATAAAAAAAATTATTTAATAATTAATATGTTTGAAATATCTGAATAATAGATTTTTATTATTTGACTCTTTTGAAAAAATTCAAAATTATTGTAAATTTATTTAATATTATTTCATTTAGCCATCATTCTGCTCATTCAGTTAAAAAACGATTCAGCTATTTATACGATTTTTTTTAAAACAAACGCACTGAATGAATTACCGATTCAACCATTCAGTTATTCAGTTCTAAACAAACAGCCCCTAAATCTAACCCTCAATATAAATTTAACATATATCCAATATTATTTTTTATGCAGATCAATAAAAAGTTTAGCAAAACATATGATATTTACAACACATGCAGAAATGCTGATTTCAGTTAAGTGTATAATTTTTAATTTACATGTTACATTTGGTTATTACATTAAATTGCGTTGAAAACGAAAATTTTGTCCTGAAAATATCATCTCTCAAAATTGAATGGGTGTCTTTTTCTGTAACAAGTATGAAGTAAATTTAAAACAGACACTAGTATGAATTCAAATCTCTCTCTCCAATTGAATGTCTAGTTTCACCCTTTATAAATAGTGATAATATATTTTCCTTTAAATTTGCACTTAAAATAATAAAATATTATTATTATTATAGTTGTGACAACGATGAAATTGAAAATATTTTACCAACACATGGAGAATTAATATATGCACTCTAATTTTTTTTTTCATTTGGTTTTCACAAAAATTTGTATATTAATTTAATCTTACGATGGAGTAGACTTAAAAATATAAATTTGACGTGCAAACATCATTCATTATTCTATAATCTATAGTTTCGGACTTGTATGACATACTCCCTTAATTTTAAAACATAACTTATCAACATTCGACTTTGTGAAGAGTTAATTAGAATATTTTTAAATTCATTTTATTTTATTTATTCTTTTTAATTATAAATTATTTAATTTATTTTTTTCCAAATATAAATTTCTTATCAATTTATATCCATAGAATCTCAAATTAATTTTTAAAATTCAAAATATTTTTTAGAATGGAAAAATATTAAATTAGAAATGCCCCCCATCTTAAACGGGCGAAATAAGAAGATGAGATTTCTCGGAGACACTGTCAACACTTGCAGTAGCAGCAGGGGAAACAAGTTCCAATGCAAAGCAATTAAGTGAAGATGTGAGAGAAGTAAATATTCATCTACTGTAGTAGTCACTCCCTCCAATCATAAAAATTTTGGCCGACTTTTTACACATCTTAAAACAAAAATTATTATTATTTAAGTTTTTATTTAATTATATATTTTTTTATAAATGACTAGTGATATTTCGTAAATATGCATAAAAAATAAAAATATAACAATTAATACTAAAAATATTATAGGTTAATTATTATAAAAATTAAATATTTAATGTAAGTAAATATTTAACTTAGGACTGTTTAAAATAATAATAAAGACTCTTATCATGAGAAGAAGGGAGTAATATATTAGTAGTTGTTAACGCATGATTTTGTACGCCTGACGAAATCACCCAAAAGGACAGGCCAAAATAGCGTCAACGGTCGATTGTATTGTTATGAAATCAAACTCCGGGAGAGAGAAAAATCCACTATAATAATATTGGGAGTACAAATTATGTATTTGTGTTGTATCTCTTGTGCCAAGTTGTGTCTTGATAATGAATCCTCTTCAACCCTTGCTTGTAACTGTATTTATAGAAGTCTTGTCTGCCCAAATCCAAATCCCACTAGGAGAAGGACTCTTATCACTCCAAATAAGAAAACACAATCCTATCCAAATAAGGAAATACAATTCTATTTTAATAAGAACTCTCACACTGTTAAAATAAATACATATGGGCCAACACCAGATCCGAATCATTAAATAGATTGGACTGCAACATGGCTAGACCCAAATAATCCAATCCCAATAGTAGTATTGAAGATATTCTCGCTAATTTCAAAATTGATCAAAGTTAATTTCATACTAACCACTCAATAAAAGTTGTAGTACTCCCTCCATCCCTTTTTAAGTGGCATTTTTAGAAGAAGTAAGTAGATCAAGAAATTAGTGTTTTATCAAATTAATGAAATCGGATATAAAATCACAATGTTACGTTTTAAAATTTATTGAATAGATAAAATAGAAACAACTCAATATTTAATATTTAGAGATAATATTAAAAATTAATTTTTTTTCCTTGAAATCTAAATATAACATATAACAACGAACAAAACAATTTCTTTAAAAAGATAGATAAAAGGAAAAAAAAGAGAGAAATGGGTAGTACTATTCAAAATTATACCAATAATAATAAGTAAATTGTTTGATATTAGTTTTAAAATAAAATTGTATATTTATTTTATGGTAACAACTAAATTTATTAATAATACTAATATTATAGTTTGAATGGGAAAAATTAGTACACAAGTTAGAGTAGTAAACAAATCGATCTGCTCACGAGCGCGTTCTAACTGGACTCGATTCAAAAACGATTCTAACTTGTTAAATTAGCTGAGTTTGAAAAAATTATTTTACATGTTAAATTAAACGAGTTGAGTTTAAATGTGGAATGGTCAACTCAAACTTGACTTTTTCAAACTCAAATCGTTTAATATTTACTTTATTATTATAATTATAAACAAGTCAGGTTTAAGCATGATTAAACTGGACCTAACTTAATTGATTTGTAATTTTTAAACGATCTTGAACTTGATAATTTAAATCCGACATGATTCGATTAGAATATTGCTGCACTACACAAGTATATATATATATATAAGTGAGTAATTGGGACAAATGGGGTTGTCCCATGAAATGACATGGTGCTTGGAACAGCAGCTGGTGAAAGTACGTAAATTAGTAGTATTTACTAGTAGTAGTAGTATATTTTACCCTATCTCTTGTTAAATCCACTTCTCCATGTTTTTTGTCATTACATAAATAATAATGAATGAGTTTTTGCCAATTGTCAGGCAGAATTATTCATCACCTGCCCACATCGTCCTTTGCTTACTACTTCTTTTTCAATATTCTCTGTCCCCCACCCTCCCACCCACCCTCTCTCCAGTTCTGCTACTCAGCTGCTGCTGCACTCATACATCTTCTTCTTATATTCCTTCCTTGAATGGGGAGGTTTAAATATTTTTAGTAAACCGATATTTTTACATTTTTTTTTATATTTCTACACGCAGCGCACGTCTAAATATTAAATTTTTATTAATATATGAATTTTTATTAATTAATATATATAGATCTTACGTATAAATTCCTTATTTTTATGCATGGTTGAGGAGGAGTTTTGTTATACTCCCTCCTCCGGTCACCCCTTAACTAGTTGCAACTCGTTGAAATCGAAATAAAAATTCAATATAACTGTTCAACCTAGTTTGTCTAGAGTAGTAAATTAAATTATAAATTATACCAGCACTATACGATGAATTTTGAAGTTTAAAATTAATTTCATTTAAATGCAAGTTAAATAAATTACATTCCTTTGTTCCGTGATAGTTGAGCTCGAGTTTTTTCAAAATATATATGATAAATATAGGGAATTGTTAAAATTCGACATTTTCATAAGTTTCTTCTTATATGAGTGTGAGACTCATTTACTATTCATGTGAGACAGAACTTGTGGAACTATCAATTTAATTTGTAAAAATATATATCAATTCCCTAAATATCAATTTAGCTTCTTTTTTTGAAGGCGTGTCACGCTTAGACATTCTAATTTTAATTTTAAGATTTAATATTAAATAAAAATTTATGCTGCTTAAACATAACTTAACACAAATCTTAATGTTAGTATTATTAATTTGGACCCTCATACCTTACCCACAGATGAGGCTGAAATGATCAAAGACCCAAGACCTAATCAGGTGGGTCTAAAGTTAAGGTGAAGCTGGTCAAGGTCCACCTCTAAAGAGGACCCCACTCGATGGGAGGCGACAAGGGCCGCCCTGAGGTAAACACCGAAATCCTTTGGAGGAGTTGCATTAGTCGCTTGTGCAGGATATAATAGGGCCAGCCAAGCCAACTGTCCTCACATCGGTCGCTCGCTCGTGCATGGTACGGTCTCGTATAAAAATAATGTTCAACTACTGTAAACAAAGAAAGGTTGGTTAGACACTCATTTTATACTAAAAAAATCTTTAACAACGATATATATATATATATATATATATATATATATATATGATACGATGGTGTTTAATTATATCTTAATGTATCGTAATAATTTACTTCTTAATACATCTTAACAATTCATATTTTTATATTAAGAATTCATTTAAATAGTTTAAACTCATATCTGTATGTTAAAATACAATCATGCACCACGTATATCCCACTCCCTATTTACTAACGACTACATCGAAAGCATTTTATGGTGGCCCGTGTAGACGTTGGTGCATATTTGGAGCACACCAAAGACGTACATACATACATCTAAGAAATATATATGTATATAAACATCATCACTTAATATTTAAAACATATATACCGCGTCCCTCGTCCCTTGTATTAAACGCATATGTATTAGGTAGCTGTGGGGATATACTTAAGTTGCTTTATTCTCAAATTAAGATATTCACAATAATGCATATATCGTTTAAATTCCTCATGTCTGGCACTAGTCAATAAAAAAATGTAATTTTGATGATTACAAAATAAATCCCACAAGTACAAAAGGACTCATGCATTCTAGTAGCTATGAGAGCATCGTACATTAAGAGACAGCAAGAATTTAACTTTGTAATGTTTAATAAAAGCATCAACATTCTGATAATTAATTAATTAATTAATTTAAACACATGAACCTATCAATATTCAATTTATTTATTTATAATAATAAAGTGCTTGTGACCGGCTACAGCTAGCCTAGCCTGCCTTATATAGCAATATTTAAGATTGTTGCCCTTTTATACTAGCCAGGACTGACTAACTGACTGATCAAAAAGTAATGGAAACAACCATGGACCGTGCATGGGTCACTCATTAATTAATTACAAGTCTTTTTTTCCTCTCCCCCTCACCCTCCCCCTCCCCCTCCCCTAATTAAAATAATTTCTTAACCGGATTTTAGCTATTGGATGGATAAATTATTCCATTCCCTACTTTATTATGTGTGTGATTTGATAACTTGATTTTACATAAATGTTATTCTGTCCTCTATCAATTATTGTTTGTTTATATAAAACAAATTCTATCATATTAAAAAATGCAAAATTGTCTAAGAAAATAAGAACCTAGTCCGGAAGTATGGTGCATGCATGGACCATACTTATAAATTAGTGTTGCTAGGGTTGCCTTAAAAAGAAAAATAAATTGGCTCTCAATTATATAATTATGACAATTGTATTTGATACCCAAAACTCATTTTGATATCTAAGATGAAAAAAAATAAAAATAAGGGCCCATATGATTTATCTCCCTCCCATAATCTAAGGGCTTGTGGACATGAAGGCCCATATGATTTTTCATGTCTCTTTGACCCAAACATAATTCATTGATAGCAGCGTTTGCCGTTTGTATACTTGTATAAAATCTCATCCTACTGGGAAACCTCATGCAGGAAACATACAATTCAATTATACTTTCGGATTGATTTAGGGGAATTAATATTTCTACAAGTAAAAATGATAGTTTCACAAGCTCTTTCTCACATGAATAGTAATGTTGTGAAAATATCAAAATTTACTTGTGAAAATATCAAGTCCCCAAATCTTGCATTAGGGTTGGGTCCCTCCCTGAGTCGAGAAAAATTGCCATGCCTAATTTGTGCAACACATTAGATGCATTGGGGGGCTGTGTGTAATTTTAAGTGAGTTAAGAAACTTGGAACAAATTGAGAGTTACGTAATAAGTTTTCGAATATATTTATGTACACATTCAGTGTGGCATCCAAAGACACAAACATAAGTAAAATAATAATAAAAATATTTTTCTCTCCTCTCTTTATCATTTTACCTTTGAGTGTCTTTGTATATGACACTGGATGTATAAATAAATAAATAGAGTATATTCTAAGTTTTCATCATTATTTTAGTAAACATGCTAAAATAGAGGAGGGAAGCTGCTTCATCAAAAGTTCTCCTCCTTATAGGCCCAGCCCATGTATAGATTGCTTCTGTTCGTTATAGGCCTGGTACTACAAGAATAGACTCAGATCGGATCATTCGAGATTAATAATGATGGGCATTTCGAAGTGGGCTGTTGGAAACAGGCCTTAATATACAAAAATAATATTATTTCGTGTAATTGAATACATTTTACAAAAAAAATATTATATGATTTTTTAAAACTTTGTTATTATAAAAAGAATAATTCACACAAGATCATCCCATTACAGTTAGATTCACAAAGTAATCACTTAAAACAGGTTGACCTACCCATTTGGAAATAGAAAAACAGCTTTCACGAAAATTACTAATTGGTATACACAGCAACTTTTGTACAAAAGAAATAAAAAATAATGAAATAGATACTATTGTAAGAAATATACTTTCTCCCTTTCCGGTTACAAAAATTAATATTGATTTTTGAAAAATCAATTTCAGATATTGTCAAATTTAAAATTGATATAAATTTATTTTTAAAATTAAAATTGACATGAATTAATTTAATTTATGTCAATACAATTATGTATATTATAAATTACTCAAAAAGTATAATTAATTATTTTAAAATTTTAAATAAATCATGTTCATCTTAAATTTAAAAATATCATATAAAATGATTATATAATTTAAAACCAAGAAAACATATAACACTACTACTAATAAATAAAAACAACTCATGGTAAAAGTACTAAACGATAAAATGGGGAAATCTATTTTTATTGAAAGAATACTGTCACACACACATCATTCTCGTTGTATGTTTGAGATTTTTCAGGATTTTCGTTCCTCGTGATTAGGGTTTCCAATTTTGAATATCTCCCGTTTCTCTCCAGTTTTGTTGATGAAGCAATCGAACATCGACCTTTTCGACCCTCAGACAATAATGGATTCGGACTTCTCGCCAGGCGGCGGGAGGGCCGATTCCGACTTCGGCTTCGCCTTCAACGACAGCAATTTCTCTGATCGGGTTCTTAATATTGAAATTTTACCTGATATTCCCGATGCCAAATCTGATCTCGAGGGTTGCAGCGCTATTGCTGAATGGGCCAGTAATCGCAAGCGAAGGAGAGACGATATCAATAAAGAAATGGGTGAGCATTATTTTTTTTATTCATTTATTCTTAGGTTTCATTTTCTCTTTAATCACTTTCTGCATATGTGAGGTGAAAGTCGGGTATAAAGTTTTTGTCTTGAACGATGCTTGGTTCTTCTAAAGCTTGTATTAGAAGGTGTCTTTATATATAATTAGGGCTTTGTGTATGTAAAATGATTTTATTTTTATTTATTTTTTTGGGGGGGTGGGGGGGAGTACAATGTGTGTTTTGTGTGTAATTTTGAGATAAACTTTGAGTCTTGGAGTTTTTTTATTTATAAGAATGTGGATTCCTATTAGAGTTTTTGCATACAAATTGAAAAGGGGAGGGGGAAATAGATAATATAGGCAGTCAGTAATATCAAGGACCCACGTGTTAGGATGTGAACTCAATTACCAGTCTTTTTCTTGAAAAGATGGTGCTCTATATGGCCATATGGGTTTTACATATTCTGAATCAAATTATGTTCAGGTGCTGAGTGGCAATGACTTTTAGTATTGTTTATATCAGAATGATTGTTTGTAGAAAGTTAAGCATTTCATTATGTCTGATAATGACTGCTAAATGTATAGCAGTAAAATGCAACCTATAAGAAGAAGCCTCTTTCAACCAACCATTTGTAACGATTTGGCTCAAATCTAAAGTCAAATCATACTAAGGCTAAAGTCACATTCCAATAACATCAACTTTGAGCATCTTGGCCCACCCAAAAGGTCATATGACTATCGGTAGTCTAGTTAAGTCTTATACAGACCAAATTAATATATGTTGGACTGCGGTATTACAATAGGAAAGCCAACATGATAGACGTGTTTGATGTATGATGATTCTAAAGCTGTTCAATATCTTGTCCTACACCATCTCGTCCGATATATACTAGGTCATGCTTTCACTTTCAAATTTTGACATATTAGTTAAACTTCTTTATGTATTTATCAGCGGATTTCAATAGCTACATTAATCAATAACGTATTTTTCATATTTTATGCTGTTTTCTAGATTTTCTCAATCACTAAATTTGTATGTTATTTTGCCTGTATCCCATGTGAGTGTATTGGGATCCATAAATTGCAACATTAGCTAAATGCTTTATGCTTTAGATTGTGAATACCCTTAATGTTGGGCTGTAAAATATATTCCTAATGTACTTAATTTATTATAGCTTGGGTTTTCAGTTATATTCAATGCTTGTCGCTAATGCTCTCTATGCATCGAAGCCTTCCCTTTTTGTTCGTGTTTTGAATATTTTCGGTATGCATAACTGGTATGCCTTCTGCCAAGTGGTCTGTTCCTGATCAGTTTTTGTATTACGGAACGAAACTTGTCTCTTTACCACCATTTGTGGATGCAGTCATGCAGCATGAGGAACAGATTTTGAATTGTAATATGCCGGATACAGAAGATGGTGTTATCTATGAAAACCAAGATGAGGATGCTGTGGCAATGATCGAGGAATCACCTTCAGGTGGTTTATTGAATTTGAATCAACCTGGTATGTAATCACTTTGCTATGTGAATTGTTTTATCTTTTTGACCTTGAGCCCCTTTTCACTCCACAAGAATTTGAATAATCAAAAATCGTTATGCGCTCAAAAAAGTATTTGATTGCATAGATACTTTTGCGTTAGGGAGTTAAGTTGCATATTTATATATGCAAATTCTCTGAATTTTGAATTTGAGACGCTAATTGTTTATTTACATATTCAAAATAAATTTGATACTTTTGTAGGGGATGAAGTGACTCATGGTAATGATGCATCTTGGTGCACGGATTGTTCAACAGTTATTCGTGTGAAGACTATACACATTAGTTCCCCAATATTGGCAGCAAAGAGTCCATTTTTCTACAAGGTGAGGAGTTGTCAATATGGCGTGCGCTACTTTAAATCTGAAATCCTTTATAACTTGTGCATTTGAACTACTGTCATGTAGTTATTCTCAAACGGGATGAAAGAGTCAGAGCAGCGACAGGTGACTTTACAGATCCATGCCTCTGGTAAAGATGAAACCCTTTAACTGCTGTTTTACTTTCTTTTCCCAGTATATAGCTGGTTCATTTCATGGTAATACTAAATTTCTTATCATTTGTTGAATATGTTGTTCCCTATAGTGTATTGCAGTTGATCATATTTCCAAGGTTCAGTTATACTACTATAACCCATTCATTGGTTACTGTTATCTGTGTTTCATTCTGTTGTTTGGAAGGAGTTGGTTAGTTATAAACATGAGCTTACAATCATTCTCTCTTCTTTTTTTCTTTTAATGGAACAGAAGAAGCTGCCCTGATGGACCTTCTAAATTTCATGTACAGTAATACTTTGTCAACAACCACACCTTCTGCTTTGCTGGATGTTCTGATGGCTGCTGACAAGTTTGAGGTTGCTTCATGCATGAGATACTGCAGCCGGCTATTAAGAAACCTACCTATGACTTGCGAGTCTGCTTTGCTTTATTTGGATCTTCCTTCGAGTGTTTTGATGGCTGATGCAGTGCAGTCACTGACAGATGCAGCGAAGCATTTTCTTGCTGTTACTTACAAAGACATAAGCAAGTGAGCTGCTCTGCCATCCTAGCTTTACTTGCTTTTTGTTGTGGCTTAGTTTGAAACTTAAAAGACTTATCTTGTTTTTAAATATGGAATCCTGCTTCATAGAAGCTTGGGCTCGTAAGATCCAGCAGTAATTGCCTTAGGTTATTCAGCTGAAGAACCAAAGTTTAGGAAATTGTTGCGCTTGGTCAAAAAACATAATAACCTGTTTCAGTTATTTGACTTCACAATATTTTTTTGCATTTCTAACCAGGTTCCAAGAAGAGGTGCTAAACTTGCCTTTAGCTGGAATAGAGGCAGTCCTATCCAGTGATGATCTTCAGGTAGCTTCAGAAGATGTTGTTTATGATTTTGTGCTGAAGTGGGCCAGAATTCATTACCCAAAGCTGGAGGAAAGACGAGAAGTGCTAGGCACACACCTTGGTCGCCTTATTCGTTTCCCATACATGACCTGCCGTAAGTTGAAGAAAGTTCAAACATGCAATGATTTTGATCCTGAACTTGCATCCAAGGTCGTTCTTGAGGCCCTCTTCTTCAAGGCTGAGGCACCATACAGGCAGCGCTCCCTTGCTGCAGATGAGGCCAGTGCCACCATGTACCGTCGTTTTGTGGAACGTGCATACAAGTATCGCCCGGTCAAGGTGGTAGAGTTTGAACTGCCTCATCGACAGTGTGTTGTGTATTTGGATCTGAAGCGGGAAGAGTGTGCACATTTGTTTCCTGCTGGCAGAGTTTATTCACAAGCTTTCCATCTAGGTGGCCAGGGGTTTTTCCTTTCAGCTCACTGCAACATGGACCAACAAAGTTCATTCCATTGCTTTGGGTTGTTCTTGGGTATGCAAGAGAAGGGATCCGTAAGTTTTGCAGTTGACTATGAATTTGCGGCAAGGTCAAAGCCAGAAGAGGAGTACAGCAGCAAGTACAAAGGCAACTACACATTCACTGGAGGTAAAGCTGTTGGGTATAGGAACCTGTTTGCTATACCTTGGACGACATTCATGGCTGAAGACGGTGCTTATTTCATCAACGGCGTACTACACCTTAGGGCTGAGCTCACCATCAAGCAATGAATCTGTTTAAAGAATCGGGATTAGATGCATTAAGATTTCGGAGGTTGAAAATGCATAAATCACAATGGTGAATGCTATCATACTGGGACAGGAAGTTAGAGAAAGGTTACAACTGGCGATCATCAAATTAACAGGCTTGGGCTACTTGAGAAACACTTGTTTTCTTGTACTAGCGTATATTCACATGTATATATCAGCTTGCATTTCTTTCAGTCGTTCCTGGATGCAGATGAGTCATTTATCCATTTTTCTTAAGAATCAATAAATTAACAAAAACTGGAAACAAAAGGTGTTGCCATGGGTGATGATACGTCTCTTTTCATTTTTATGGTCAGTGAGATTCCAAAGAATGAAACAGTCGCTTTGCAACGACTATGTCTTTTCAAGACTACAAACCAGAAACTCCTATTTTTTTGTGAAACATAACCACCTCGATGCTTCATCTTCAAGTTAGATGCAGTGTCACATGGATCAATACTACAGATCTGAATTAAGCTATTCATTTGCATATATTGAAGCCAATGTTATTCAAAAAATACATGCACCACTTATTTAAAGCAGAAAATAGCAGCAAGCAAGGCTAAACAACAATTGCTATTCCAATGTAGGAAATCCACAGCCTCGGCCAGAGGTAGAATCTAAATTTAATAGAAACATCTAAAACACTATGCAACAGCAAGCAACTGAAAGATAATAGAGAGAGTAGCTCAATTGAGAGCAGCGACACGGGTGTTACTCTTCCGTGAAAGCTTTGTCCACTCGGTATGAAAAGATCCGGGACGATCAACCCTCTCATAGGTATGTGCACCAAACAAATCCCTCTGAGCTTGAACAAGGTTAGCAGGAAGTCTGGCACGCCTATAGGTATCGAAATAGGAGAGACTAGCACACATCCCCGGAATACTAACTCCAGCAGAAATGGCCAATCCCACCACTCTCCTCCACGCCTTCTCCCTCTGCACCATCTCCCTAGCAAACTCAGTGTCCACCAACAAGCTCGCCAAATCTGGATTCCGCTGATATGCCTTCTTAATCCGGTCCAAAAACACAGCTCTAATGATACACCCACCTTTCCAAATCCTCGCCAATTCCCCAAAATTCAGATTCCACCCCTTTTCAACACTCTTCGCCCTCAACAAATTCATCCCCTGAGCATAACTACAAATCTTGGACGCATACAATGCCTGTCTCACATCATCAATCAACCTCTTCTTATCAACCCCACTTTTTACCACACCAACTTTCTCATAAACCTCAGAAGCTGCCTCTCTCTCATCCTTCAACCCACTGAAGAACCTACAATCCAAAGAGGCGGCAATGGTGGGCACAGGCACTGACAACTCCGCAGCCTGCTGGACCGTCCATTTCCCGGTTCCTTTCATCCCAGTCTTATCCAAAACCTTATCAACCAACTCCCCTTCCCCAAGTGAATCCTTGACTTTAAATATATCAGCAGTGATTTCAATCAAGAAACTCTCTAATTCCCCTCTATTCCACTCATCAAAAATCTCCGCCAATTCAGCATTGGACAAACCCCCTACATTCTTTAACACATCATATGCCTCAGAAATCAATTGCATATCGCCATACTCAATCCCGTTATGCACCATTTTCACAAAATTACCCGACCCACCTTCCCCAATGTAAGCAACACACGGCCCATCTTCAACTTGAGCTGCAACTTTCTCAACAATATCCTTAATATTGTTATAAGCATGGTAAGACCCCCCGGGCATCAAAGACGGGCCATTTCGGGCACCCTCTTCACCGCCCGAAACGCCCATCCCCAAATAGAGCAGGCCGTTGCTGGAAGATTCTGAAATGCGGCGCTCGGTGTTCTCGTACCACTCGTTGCCGCCGTCAATGATTGTGTCACCGGGTTCCATGTGGGCGGACAGGGCGGCGATGGTTTGGTCAACGGGGGCGCCGGCTTTGACCAAGATGATGACGGATCTGGGCTTTTGGAGAGAGAGAACGAAATCGCGTGGGGTGTAGTGGCCGGTTAAGGGGAGCTGGCCTTCGTTTTGGGCTCGATCTAGGGTTTCGTCGACTTTGGAAATGGTGCGATTGTAGACGGAGATCGGAAAGCCTTTCTCGGCAATGTTGAGAGCCAGGTTTTGGCCCATCACAGCTAGGCCTGCTAGGCCGATGCGGGAAAGAGCTGTTGAGGCTTCCATTGTTGGTAGAGAGAGAAAGGGAAGCGGAGGTTTTAGAAATGGTGAAGGAGTTGTACGTATACGTACGTAGAGATTTAAATATATATATATATATATATGGTGTATCTGGGAGTGGTGGGTGGGAGAGAGACAGAGAGAAAGAGAGACAGCGACGGACTCGTCGAGGGAGTGGAAGGGTGGGCTGAGTTGAGTGACCCCAACAATTAACGACTAGTTGTGGAAAGGGCAGCCAGGTATACGACGTCGTTTATTAGGTTGATTCAATACTTTAAAAAAATTGCTTGATTTAAAAATCCACTCATGACTTTGATGGATATTTTGATTTAAAATGGTATAGATTGTGTTTTCTTAAATAAATATAAAGATGTTGTATTGCTGTATTTACTAAACAGAAAAAATGCTGGTACAAAAAATCATGCTTATAAAATTAACATTTTTAGTTGTAAAAGTTAAACCCCCTAAATAATAGGCGAAGTTACATAAATGAAAATATGCATATAAGACTATTGAATATGATGTGGATGACTATTTCGTTGCATATGGAAAGACACAATGGGGGTGGGACCGGGGGGGGGGGGGACCGTGGGGGGGGGGGGGGCGCGGGGGGTTTGTTCAGTTAGTATCTTCAAATGCATCAAACAAACTTTGGTACATACCGGAGTTAAATAAGTTATGTTTGAAATAAATTACTATTAAATCAACAAGATTTTTAAGTGAGTTTTGCTACTAAACGTACAAGATTTTCAAGAAGGTTTGAACTTTCAAACACTGTGTGTAACCAAACATACACATTCACCTTTTAACTGCAAAGTAGCGACCGTAATATATAGATACTCCTTGTGGAATCACCCTCCAATAGCTTAAACATGACTACCAAAACGACTAATTTATACATTTATTTACGTTGCCTTCAAATTAAGGAGCAAGTGGCCAAGTGCCGGCTGGCTAGTAAACTAGCTCATCTCATGTTGGGATTGGCCGCTAGAATAAGACCAGTATTCCTCAACAAGCTGCCTGAAAAGTGATCCCTCCCGATTCAGGAGTTTATTGGGGTCATCATACTCCACCAACTCTCCTACATTATTCATGCATCAAATCAAATATCAAAATTTTTACAATAATATTGCTTGCTCCAATCTCCATATATACATATATATATATATATATATACACATCAGTTTTCAGAACCGATGTGCGTGCGTGGCTCACCATCTTTAATGGAAAGAACCATTGTGCAGTCGATCACAGTTGGTATTCTGTGTGCCACTGTTATTACAGTGCAGTCTGCAAATTCAGTCCGTATGGTTTTCTGTATTATGGCGTCGGTTGCATTGTCTATTGATGCAGTGGCTTCATCAAGAACTAATATCTTCCGTCTCTTTAATAATGCTCGTCCCAAACAAAATAACTGCCTCTGTCCCATGCTCCAGTTAGATCCATCCTGTACAACTGCAATCAATATATATATATATATATTCCTTGTAAGTAACACCTCTGCTCTCTAGTCTCTTTTACATGTACTTGTTATCTTTTCTCTTTCTTACCTATGGAGTTCAACCCTTCTCCTTTCTCTTCAACTGCCTCTCGAAGCTGACATTTTTCAAGAACCTTCCTCACGTCACAGGTTAGACATATTCATTAGATTTAGTTGACTAAAGCAAGTGCATATGCATACATAAAACCATTAATTAAACACCATTTTGAACCTAGGTCCATGATTTCATGTCCTTGTCTATTTCTATACAATTAAAAGTAGGAGATCGAATATTATTCTAGCTAGTTTTTACCTCCCACATTTCTACATCAGTATGCTCTGTTAATGGGTCTAGGTTGTATCTCACAGAACCATCGAAGAGTGTTGGATCTTGTGGAATGATCCCCAAGTGTGATCTGAGGTCATGGAGCCCAACTGTAGATATATTTAGGTCATCTATAATGATCTTTCCCTCTACAGGTTCTACTAGGCGAAATAAGGCACTGATCAAAGTTGTCTTCCCACTACCAGTCCTGCCAACAATTCCAATTTTGTGCCCTCCTTCAAAAATGCAACTAATTCCTCGGAGAACTAGGGGAGCATTTGGCTGGTATTTCACCTGCTTTATGGAGTACCTTTTAGTATATACCCGCGTGTGTCTAAAGATATAGAAATTTTACAATAAACCATAATAATGAGCTGAGCAGAATAATGGGGGTATTTACCTTTAAACCGTAGATTTCTACTCTACCAACAGTTGGCCAGTTTTGTGAGGGGCGACTGTCTTCTATTATTTCAGGAGCTTCGCTAGGAATATGCATGTATTGTTCTAGTCTCTCTACAGAAATGATCAAATTTGATAGCATGATCTGCTCTTGTACAGAATATACGAGAAATAAATTCAATGAAAGGCCATATGATAGAGCCATTCCAATAAATCCTGCCATCAGAACATAATTATCTAAATTGGTTACTGTTAAATTAACATTAAATTTACAGGATTTAATCTGTTTCCTTTTCCAAATTCTATACTGATTGTATTATCATAATTCTCTACTCACCAACGCCAGCAGTAGTTCTTGCCTATTAAAGTTCTAAAGCATATTGTTATCTTGCCGGGAAAGATAACAATATTCTTTAGAACTGGGATTTTATATATATATATATATATATATATATATATATATATCTATATAAACTGGGATTTTCTGTGGGTTGAGCTGAGTAAGAGCTCTCATCATTTCGACACTATCTGCTATCATTAGGTGGAACAACCAAATGGCTGCTAAGTTGGCATTTCATTGAAACTCCCCTTTTGTTTCTTAGTAACCACTTATTAACTTGGATTTATTTTACATGCTGAAAATTTAATGTGAGGTTGAATAAGTTGGAAAATAGACAAAACCGAACACTTGTAACTATTTTTGTCTTTTAACAGAGCTGTAGTAATATGAGAAAATTCTGAGTAGGAGAGGATGATCACTAACCCGAGTAAGAAGGTTCAAGAGGAAACAAAGTCATGAACAGTGCTGAGAATGAGACGATAATCGCGCATAATACTTCCAGACGTTGGATCAACCACTCATTTGCTGCAAATTTGTAAAAGAATGGATTTGAGTTTGCATCAATAAGATGCAAGTTTTCTGAATTAAACCGGTCTTCTTCTCCAAAAGCTCTGATGGTCATTGCTCCAGCAATGGATTCAGCTAGATGGCTTGCAACTGAAGACTTAGTTGTGCCATTAATGCGCATTAACTCATTTGCTGAAGCTAAGTAGAATTTCTGCACGTTAAGCACATAAACCATATAATTAGGTGGACAGCTCTAAGAAAGTCAATAAAACATATAAGAAAGAGATGTTCAACCCCTGCTGAAGTTTGGTGCCTCTGACCTACATCAGCTAACGACATAAGGTGCACCTCTGCTAGTCTGCTTTGCTTGATTCATGAATATTTTTCTTTAGGGAGGAACCTGTTTACTTAGAGGCTGTGTTACATGAACTCTCCTAAAATCCATTAGTACCGGTGCTGACACAACATGACACGTGTACGGGTGCGAGTGTCGGAGACGGCAATTTGGTGGAAAATGAACCAAAATGTTTTAAAAATAGGTGTATCCGTGACGTGTCCATTTAAGGATCCTTCTAAGGGATGCATAATCCATTTAACATAGCTTAGAGGCACTTTTATAAGTGATATGTATAGGAGATCTGCTTTCTCTTAGTAGATTGTCACCTTGATATGCATCACCCAGTAACAAATTTACTTTAATTGTCAAACAAATTCCTAGGGAATTAGGATCCTCTCCATTTCAAATGAAATGGATCCTCTCCATTTCAAATGAAATGGATCCTCTCCATTTCATGGTCCAGATTTAAAATGTGTTGGAATGTGATGTCATGCTGACAGGAGAGAGCTGATAATGGGAAATACACAAAGGATGGAGACCTCTCCATTTCATTTGAAATGGAGAGGCTAGGGGTAGGGAAAATGCTTGCCTGAAGAAAGCAATATGAAACTACCAGCATTGTGGTATTACCTGTAAAAGTATGGTTACATAAACCATGGGTATGATGATAAACAACATAGGCCATGTAAGGACAGCCAATATTCCAAAGCTGATGTATGTATTCATTGTTGTCCCTATGGCAAAACTGAATTTCGTTGCCAATTCGAGGTCTACGATACTCAGATCAGAAGATACCTATTGAAGATAATGGAGATGTAAGTCACTTTAAGTTTTAAACCATGATTGAAATATAAGTTTACTCTTTGTGTAAACAGATTTAATTTAGAGATTCTTACCCGGCTGAGTATCCTTCCAAGAGGTGTTGAATCAAAATAAGACATTGGCGCATGAAAAATACAAGTTATGAACTTGGAAAAGATAGATTTTGATGTCTTAATACCTAAGATAACTACTGCATAAGATCTCAGTAGTAAGAAAAGTAACATAATACACCCAATCACTGTGTATATTAAGTTGAGTATAAAGCTGCTTATTTGAGGATTCTGTAGCTCAGCAGCCAACCAAAGACTTTGTGCCAACTGTCCGACTATATATATGATGTGGAATATAACTGCTAATGAGAGGTATAAGAAGCCCTTGTTGTGGCTCAAGTATTGCCTATAAGGCTTTAGACCAGTGTCTCCTGTTTCTCTTTTTTCTCTCTCTATCAACTGGTGTCCTGGCTCTGCTCCTAACTCTTTCTTGGTATAAATTTTCTGGATCTCTTGGTTAGGGTTTGTGGATCTTTGTTGAGAACCATAAGCATTGTGCTTCTCAGAATCAGCAGTTTCACTGTGTGCGGTAACAAGAATTTCAAAATCTCGACTAGAAGCCAGCAACTGATCATAAGTATCAGCTTGCAGGATTTTCCCCTCGGACATTAGCTGCAAAAATTGAAGTTAAATTGCTCATCCTTAGTAAACAAATATTAGCTGACAGATGCCGAAAATAGTAAATTACACATGGAAAACGGCTCATTACTCTGCGAAATACTAGAGAAGAATCTTTGTTAAAGAAGGATAATAAATAGAACATCTCTTAAATGACTTACCACAATATAATCAAATACAGGAAGGAAGTCAACTTGGTGAGTCACAAGCAAGACTGTTTTCCCTGACAAAGCTTCCATGACATAATCCTGCCAATACCATTAATTTTCCTGTTAAAGAGAAACAGTTTGCTTGAAGAAAAAGTTGCAATTAAATGAGAATCGTGATCACATTAAATAAACTGGTTGCAGTATGTGCATCAACAGCGCTGAACGGATCATCCAAAAGGTATATATCTGCATCCTGATATAGTGCACGTCCAAGTTGAACCCGCTGCTTCTGCCCACCACTGAGATTAACACCTCTTTCTCCTATTATTGTGCAGTCACCAAATGGAAGAATTTCCAGGTCCTGTACAAGGGAACATCTTTGAAGTACTTCTTGGTATTTATCTTGATCCATTAGTGACCCAAAGAGGATGTTCTCTTGTATAGTTCCTGTTTGTATCCATGCTGTCTGTGAAACATAAGCTATCTTTCCATAAACCTGGACCTGGAAAATATAGAAGAAAAACAGAGAGTAAATGGTGACAGGTTAGAGGGTATCGGCATCTCCCAAGTTTATAAAGGCAAGAGGTGAACATATTCACCAAGCTGCATGCTTTATAAATTAGAGACTCACCATCCCATTGATGTTTGGAACTTCTCCAAGAATTGCAGCTAAAAGGGTTGATTTACCTGAGCCAACTTCTCCACATATTGCCACCTTCTCGCCGGGTTTTATCACCAAATTTATGTTTTCTAGAGTGGCCTTCGAAGAATTGCCATCCCATGAAAATTTTCCTGCTTTGATTGATATAGAATGCTCAAATTCCTTGCCTTGACTCTTAACGCTTTTGTTTTCCAATTCAGGTTCCTCAAGAAACTTCACAATCCGAGTTAATGCAACCTTTGCTTCTATAAACATTCCCACGACTTCAGGTAGAAGCCTAATAGGCTCTTGGACGATACGGAGTGTTGAAAGAAATGTAAACACAGTGCTAGTATCTAGAGGAATCCCCAGGAAATGGCATGCCCAGAAAGTAACAATTGATACTGTGATTGTAGATGACCAATATAGAACTAAATAGTAGCCTCTTTGTGACAAAACTGCTGATAACCAGGTTGATTCTTCTTTCCTCAACCCTTCAATAACTTTCATGAAGTGTGTCTCCCAAGCATACAATTTCAATATTTTCATGTTTGTCACTGCCTCTGTAATAGCCTTGAGCCTTCTGTCTTGTGTTACCATGAGTTTTGTCAGGCAAGCGTGCTGCAATTTGGCCATTGGAGAATTTCCTGCTACTGTTAATATCACTACTAATAGAGCTGCAACTGTCGCTAGGCCTACAGAATAGTATATGATAACAAGAGAAAGACATAACTGAAGACTCGTCGCCCATATCTGATGTAACCAATATGGAAATTCACCGATTCTGTAAGCATCCACAATAACATAATTCATTATCTGTCCTGAAGAATGAGTTGTCTTAGCAGCATTTGACAATCGTAGTTGCTTCTGATAAATAGCTGCAGATAGCAAAGATCTTACTTGGAGTCCAATTAGTCTAGTTCGGAAGTTCCTTTGCCTCTCCGATAGTGACTCCAAACATTTTGCCAAGAAAAGCCCCCCAGCCAGTGCATAACCCTCATATTTAAATGCTTGTTTTCCTTGAGCAAGCCTAATAAAAGCCCAAAGAAGCAAAGGGCCGGTTGCAAGAGCAAGTACCTTGATCAGTGCAAAGAAGCCAGATATGAGGATAGCTTTCAGCTGCCAGAAAAATATTGTTGACAAGATTGAAGGGGCTTCAGAAGTTCCTTTCTCATTCTGTATTGCCAACTGCTTCATAAACAAGGAATAGCACATCTCTGCTCGATCTGCCTGCCGTAGTTTTGGTATATCTTTATCCTCAAGAACTTTCATTTTACCCTTCTTCATTAATGGATTCAACCACCAAAAGAACATTCTGCTAAGAAATCCTGCATTGCTGAAAGGAGTAACATTTTCATCCAAGCTGATTTCACTTCCAGCTCCAGCCTCTTCACCTCGCAAAGGCGTGTAGAGTGTGCCTTCCTTGATGCCTATCACAGTTTCTTTATATATTTTTTCTCGAAAAACACATAAGAGCAATAAAATTGCTCCAGGTAAACTCAATATATCCAGCACATCCTTAAAGGATGCTTGGTTATCGATAATAACCTCCACAAAAGATGAGATGCAGGGAAATGTAGCACACAGGAATAAGAGAATTGAAAAAAACTTCAGTGTAATAGCAGGTGGACGTTGTTGCCTAAAACTCACAATACCAAGAACCAACCATGTGAAACCCTGGAATAACACCACTAGCCACCCATGTAGTGGAACTATGATGTGTTCTGACCTCAGTTCGTGTTGAATGATCGCAATTCCAAGACCCACATAAACTAAACCCAATCCCCAATTGAAAATGGCCGACCAAATTGGCAATGGCATAGAGCATCGATAGCTTTGGGGAGTTACAATCTTACTGGTGGATGACTTATTTAGGATTATGGAAAGGGAGGTTATCAAGAGAAGGATGTCAATTAAAATGACAAAGAAGTGGTTGGTACATGAATAAGGATGGAAAACGGCCAAAAAACCAGAACTACATCTCTCTCCAACTTCATATGAACACTCTGAACTCCCACATAAGGTTGTCCAGAGATCCTCCATCATATTGTCTTTTCGTCCCCAAATAGCTGCAGCTGTTGAAGAACAAATTAAAGAGAAGCATAACTGTGACGCAGAAACCAAAAACATAAGCAAAACATAAAGTATTTACCATATCAAGTTCTATACTAAATGCATTGCTTCTAAATTTAAAGATAAAAGTGAGAAATGTTTTGACAATTCAAATAGTTATACCTTTATATCAATTGTTACATTAAAATGCATATTTTTAGTTGTTATGAACCTCTTTAGGCTGTTGATAGATCTGTCAGAAAGAGAATCTGCATCATATTTCTATTGAATTAATGTGTTCATCAAATTGTTTTAACACTTTTGGCACACTTTCAATGAATATTCAAAAAGATTGCTTGACAAAAAAAAACTGCCACAGATCAAATACCATTTGGGAAAAAATAAACAAAAAAATTTGTTTTGAGAATGCAAAGAATTACTCCACATAGATTTTCAATGATATTAAATTTGATTTTCAAACCAAAATACTGTCGGATCGCCATCAAAGATTGATGATATAAGTTGCTTCAGCTGAAATTGCAGTAGTATTAGACTTCTGTTCAAGTGCTTTCATTAAATCTTTTTTGTGCATTGTATTGTTAAAGCTTTATAGTAGTTGGGTTTGTTTGGTTGTTATCTTCTTAAAGGAGTTGGGGTAAACCATGTTCAGTTTATTTAGCTGTGTAAATTTCCCAGTTTTAGGAAATAAGATGTGCTTTTTCATTCAAATTATACAAAGATTTGAAAGAGAAAAGTGAGCTCTTAAAACATGTTTATTTTGTGGGAGAGAGAGTCAAGAGATCAATGGGTATGATTAAACTTCAGAACAACGGAAAAATAAAAAATAAGTTGCAACACTCTAGTCTCACATCAAAATACATATTTAGATGTGTCTATAAATATTCGAGCTGCTATCATTAATATTTTCGGTTATAATCTTTTGGGTGAGCATGTGCTGGGCTAATATTATTAAGACAGCTCAATGAGGCAATGATTTGATTCGGACTCAAAATTTGATCCGTTGTACAAGTCTTCAGCAACTGGGGAAATATGACAACTCATAGGAACATCCTACCAAAACAGAACTAAAAACATATATATACTTACTTATATATATATATATATATATATATATATATATAGTAGTTATGTCCCGTGCCTCTAACACTACATTGACGGTGGGGTTTATTTTAAACTTTGGACGAACCAGATGATTTATTGAGTGAGCGGGAAATTCAAAATCATTTGTATTTTGTTATATATAGATATATATATATATATACAAGAAGAATTAATTAGTGAGAAAAGAACATACAAGTGTTTTGAGGGACATATATACCTTAATTGAAACACCCAGAGCCGGAAGGAATATTTAAGAGTTGAGAGTGAAAATATGAGCAGCAGCAGCAGCGTGAGCAGTGAAATGTGAGTTACTTACAGACGGAAGAAGTATAAGGTTCCATGTGCACACTAAAATGGGAATGGGTGCGGTTCCTTTAAAAAAAATTAAAGAAAGATAAGAGGGGTCATGGTCTCATAAGGTAGTCACGAGAGCATGTCTTCTGTTCTTATTTTTCTTGTCCTCCTTGTGTCTTTCATTTAAATATTTGACACTTAACCTCTTATTTAATATCAATTAATTCTAAAATTAAATAAGAAGCCAAGTGTCAAAATTTAAATAGAGGGACATAAAGGGACAGAAAAAATAAGGACAGAAAATCTGCTCTCAGGTAATCACTACTCATGAATTATTTCATTTTCCTTAGGGAAGTGGCAATTTTCACTAGTTAAATAATTTTATTCCTAATATACTTTTTACATGAATTTATGACCTACTTATATAAATGGGATAATAATTTTGTTTTAGTTTTATGAAGGATAAGAGTGGTCATGAACTAAAATTAAATAGGTTGGTTAACCTTATAGATTAAAAATGTAATTTGAAATCAATATACTTACTGTAGTGTATGTTAGGTAGGTAGTGGGTGGGTTGATTCACCAGCCACACGTTTACTTAGTTATTGTTTTGTGGGTAACTGCTACACGTTTAATTTAATTAGTATTTTAACAATGGTATGATTACTTACCTTTGTTTTTAAAAAATTGTCGTTTAAAATTTTTGCATATTAAGAAAGTCATTGAATAATATTATTTAATAATTAAAATTTATGTAAAATTTCATCACTATTCTTTTATAGGAAGTTGAAAACTATTAATACAAGAAAGATAATTTCTTGGAATAATGAGAGAAAGTAGAAATAATATAGAAAAGTAAATAATTTATTCACCTTAAAAGTTGTAAATGACAATCTTTTAAAAATAAATTTTTTCTTCTAAAACCACAATTTTTAAGAACTGAGGGAGACTACCCCTGCCGCTACTAGTCTAGAATGTTGTTTTGTAGTAGGGTCCTCTCAATATGTGCATGCTAAGCAAACAGTTCAAGAGAATATTTTCTTGAACTGTGTGCATATTTTTTTGATTTCTACACCAAATTCAAGGAAATATGCACACAATTCAAAAAAAATATTTTCTTCAACTGTGTACTTAGCATGTGTCATAAAGACACATGTTAAGAAATTTTTTTGTAGGAGTATCTTTTTGCACTTTTGACATATTAATAACTTACAAACAAACAAACTCCATGCATGTAATGAATTGTTTATAAAAACCAAAAACTTCTATTTAGGATCGTACTACTGGTAAATTGAGAGATAATTTTTTAGAAATTATATTGGAAAATTCTTAAAAATATAATAAACAATTTTAATTATACTATGCACTTTTAAACTTTTTTGTTTCTAAAAATATTTCTAATTGAATTGTAGTAATTTGATGATAAAAGTATATTTTGTTAACGTCATGTATGATTTCTTACACATAAAAACAAATTTAATTTATTGAATATTATTATTAACTATATCAATTGGTTTAAGAACTGAAACCGAATCAAATGAAACTACACCACACCACACCACACCAATCACAAGCAGTATCATTTGCGATTTTAGAATTGTCAAGCAGTACACTATGCTCTAGGCTTACAGACATTCAATCAAACCGACGAAAGAAACTGAATAAAGCAGCAGCTAACAAGTGATATACTTAATTCAACTATACTAATAAATAAATACATTTTTGTGTATAATAAAAATTATCTACTGCTTCATAATTTTCTAAGTTGAGCAATAAATTATTAAATAGAACTCACATATGAAAGCACATTCTCTCTACCAAATTGAGTAACACTTGTTGTGTATAATTGGACAAAACTTGGTTGTCTTGGGAATTTCTCAAGCTGTTTCAAGTACGAACTTACCACCTGTAGCAACAAAGAATTTACTAGCACTCGATTCGAACTGCTCCACTCTCTGAAGAAATGAACTTGGGTTTCCTATTGACTTGCTCCAAGCACTGGATAACGTCTCCAATCTGGAAATCCAACCAATCGTGGAGCACAAGTCCACATTCGTTACCCTTGACGACAGTCTCCACATCCTGCTCCTCTCGCTTCAGGGATATGCAACATCCTTCAAATATAACTTCCCCACTTCTCAGAAGACGCATTGTTGATGACTTGGTGAAACGCCCATCTAACACTCGACAACCAGCAATCTTCACGTCTGCTCCCTTGGCTTTGCTCCTTCCTTTAAGCTCAAAGATAAACAGCACCTGCCCCTCTCCAGCCACCTCGGTCTCAAATGTTCCAGGGGCCTTCTCTACAATTAAATTACCTATGTCCTCCAGAAGGTGATAGATCACTCTGTGGACTTTTATCTGCATACATCGACATAACCAATAGTTTTCTGCTTACACTTCTACACTTGGGTAGTTAAAAAACGATGTCAAAGCAATGATGAAAGAGACATCTATAGTATACAAAGTCTAGTACCTTTATACCGGCTTGAGTTGCAACCATGCTAACAGCACGAGATGGACTCCGCACATTGAATCCAACTATGCACGCACCACAAGCTTGTGCCAAGTCCAGATCAGACTGAGATATAGGCCCAACTCCAACATGGACAATGTTCACAAAAACCTGACAAATTTTTCATGTAGTTCTGCCATATCATATATAAAGGAATTTCTCAAAGAAAAGGTTTCGAAATATATTGAATGAAAACATTGCAACCGTTTTTCACAATGCAATGGAAATGACCATCACTATCTAGGGTTATATAAATCTTACATGATTATATAAGACGACTAAAGACAAAGTGGTCTGGTACCTGCGGACTATTCAAAGTCTTCAACGCATCCGTGACTGCTTGAACAGTGCCCTGGACATCTGCTTTTACTATAATTGGCAGTTCAACCCTCTCGGGCACGTCTTCTGATGGATCAGGAGTTTCTGTCTTCTCTTCGCTCATCTTCCTAAGCCTATTTTTTTCTAGTTTCTTTTTCCTACCAGCACTAAGCATCCTTGCTCTATCTTCAGATTCTACAGTAGTAATATCGTCACCTGCCATTGGAAGTCCCTTCAGCCCTTCAATCTCAACAGGCATTGCCGGTGTAGCCCGATCTGTCAATTTCCCCGCTGTATCCCTAATAGCCCTTATTCTTCCCCACTCCGCTCCCACAACAACATGCTGCCCGCAAACTAAAGTCCCTGCCTTCACTATTGCAGTAGCTAATGGACCCCGTCCTCTGTCAAGCCTTGCCTCAACTACATAAGCTTGAGCAGATCCATCAATACGTGCTTTCAGATCCATCAACTCAGCCTGCAAAAGTAAAGCCTCCTCCAAATTATCCAGTCCAGTTTTACTTAATGCAGAAACTTCAACAACTTGGACATCTCCACCCATCTCCTCCAGTGGCAAGCCTTCTGATGCAAGCTGGACTTTTACTCTTTCTGGATCTGCCGCTGGTTTATCACATTTATTTATTGCAACAACTATTGGTACATCAGCTGCCTTTGCATGAGACATGGCTTCAATAGTTTGGGGCATCACACCATCATCCGCAGCCACCACAAGCACAACTAAATCTGTGACTGCCGCACCTCTTGCTCGCATTGCACTAAATGCAGCATGACCAGGAGTGTCAAGGAATGTAATTGATGCCCCAGATGGCATGCTGACAACAAACGCACCAAGATGCTGAGTTATGCCTCCAGCTTCCTTGGCTGCAACGGACGTTTGACGCAGAGCATCCAAGAGAGAAGTTTTACCATGGTCAACATGACCCATGACTGTTACAACTGAAGGGCGTGGAAGAACTTCAGTACCTTCATATGAGTGGAGCCTTCTAACATTGACCCCGACTTCCTGCAATGATGGATGCAACTTATATAAATGATCTATAGTTCCAAACTTATTAACATAAGAAAAGAAATGAGTAACCAAAAAGGAAAACAAAGGAAGGGAGGTGAATGAGATTAAGGGCACGTCTCCCTGCGTATTAGGCTAAAAGTCATTTTAATCGGGCATGAAACTCCGTTTGTGTGCACTCGCACATTATAGTAATGATGAATTGAAAGCCTTATCTAGACTGTTCTAAACTGAATATTCACTTACTATATCAAAGCTTCATCAATTTATTTATTTATTATTATACTTTATGAAGTATCACTAACAATAGTTTTTATTTTTGGTTTTGGTTTTGGTGAAAATCCACGAGTTAACACCACAATGCATAAATTATCTGAATCATTCACTTACTAAATTAAAAAGGCTTCACCAATTTATTTATTTAATAAGTATTATATTTATGAATAATCACCAACACTTTTTTATTATTATTATCTTTGGTTAAACCACACAAGTTAAAGCCACCATGCATAAACAAAATGGAAGTACTAATGTAGAAATCTTAAGGAGTTTTGTACGAACACTGAACTGTTACTTCTTCAGTATATATAACCCACTGTTAATTATAGGACCAATTTAATAGTGGGTATTGATAAACACAAAGAGCTTTCATACAAAATTTCCATACTAAACGACACGCATTGTGGTTCAAGTTTTTTAAATAAGCATATACGTTTTAATTCGATATTGTCATTACCACATTCGTCTGGTCAGACAACGTTAGTCTTTTATTACACTAGATATCATAATTTGATTCTTACAAGAAAGGAGGAAGATTACCATTGCAACCAGCTCCGCAATGTCAATGCTGAGAGGGTCAAACTCTGAGTCAATTTTTTCACCAACATTTACGAGAATATTCTGCACAGTAGATATAGATTCACCACTACGCTTGGCTAGCTCTACAGTACTCATGCCTTCAAATATCTCAATTGTTTTATCTGGTAAGGATTTGGCAGCCCTCTTTAATTTAGGTGGCACATATGGTGTTTCAACCGGCGGCTGGGTTGAAGTGGGTCTTTTCTTGAACTTCCCTTTCCTGGGAGTCTTTAAGCCAATTGGTTCATCACTGCTTCTTCTATTCAGTAGTTCTGGACTCGAATGGAAATACCTGAGGAAAACTCAAAACCATATAATCTGGACAACCATGTACTACTCAGATTTAACATTAATGGCAAAGAATGCGATCTAATTGACACTGCCAGAATGCAGATTCTTCCAGCAATGATGTGTCAACTTACCTTATTAACGATCGGTTCACCAAGCACTTATAATTCTCTTCCGAGTTGATGGAAAATTCTGCAGCCAAAATTTGAGATACAAAGAGATGATGATGATGGCAAATTTTACTAGAAGCCTAGATTTTATTTCAACCTCTTAATGAGTGCTCCATAATTGTAAAACATATAAATAAGCAGAAATTATTCACATGCATCAAGCTAAAAAGATGTTGAAGCATCATTATTGTCAAAAGATGACCAAATGCAAGTGCTTTGAAAGTTGTTTAACTGAACTAAGGGATTGGCCTCCAGTGCAATAGTATGGAACAGCAAGACAATAAACCTGCTATCACAGATAATAACTGAAACAAAATTATCAATAACAACCAGGCAAAACCCCAGACTAGTTCTGGCTACCTTGAAAGCATCTGACTGAAGCAGAAGCTGATTTAATCGTTCCTCTAGGGGCAGGTGTAGAGATGGACACCAAAGAGTCTCTAGTTGTTGCAGTCAGAGATTTTGTCAGACTAGCATGAATGCCCTATTAAGAAAACTATGAGTAAATGTTCCGAGAATTAAAAGATAGGACATATTGTAAATTCGTAATAATACACAAGATAGGCTTTATTTTTATTTTAATGGCACAGTATGACCATGTACACAAACTAGGGTGAGATTTTAATGGAGGCACACGCAATTGTTATTGAGAGGGAAATGAGAAAGAAAAAAAAGGTACCAAATGAATCCTCAAGCCAACTAATGACTGTGATGGAGCCCTAGAGGATTCCTTGTCCTCCTATCATGCAGTTTCTTTCTTCTTCATCTATAGAATTATCTTTCTTCTAAAAAAATTATAAAAAACAAAAAACAAACTTGAGCCTACAACAGTAAGGGTCCTTTTGGAATCATGAATTACGAGTCATAATCATGTAATTTCGAAATCTGGGGCTGAAATTTATATATTTCTACCCATTGGCCTGCATATGTAAAACTTACATTGAACGCCCAGTTGAGGATATGGTAACTGTTTTTACGCATTCACAACATGCCCCTCGCTCCCTCACTCTCTTTTAGAAATGAAGATGCACCACTAATACTGGTGCCAAGTAACATTAAAGAAAGCGTGTATTGCAGCTAAAACTACTTTTTACAGCCTGATTAGTACTCCTAGAGGCCCCACAGAATTGCAAAAGCTTCTGTTTTGCTGAATGTTGTGTGTATTGATTTTCATAGCTGCCCCTGATCTTGGTTGCAAGATATCGTTCTTTCTTTCAAGTTTCAATAGTAAAGATGCAGTAGTCTTTACTCAATAACGAGGTACAGTTTGTTTACCTTAGGTAGATATTGATGAAATGCCAATTGAGTTCTACATCCACAGTCCACTATGTTATCCCCATTTATAACATGACGCTCATTCTCCATAAAAACCTCCCAAACCAGAAAAGACTAGATACATCAAACACTACCTGTGTAAAATATAAGAAACCCTACCTGAATACATCACAAAAATTCCACAAAAGCCCTAGAATTGCCAAATATTCCTCATGGAGCCACAAGAATAAGTACTCAACAGCTAGTATTGAAGTTTAAGGACCGGAACTCCATATTCTCAAAACATTTTCTATCTTTTGCCTTTAAATGGGCTATATTTATATTTAGCATAAAGAATAACAATGCAACTCTTCCTCAAGTTCTTTCACAGCATTCATAGATACCAAATTCTTCCATTGAAACTATAAGTTCTGAAGTCATATATTGAAATAAAATAAATAAATAAATCTATACTGAAACTAGATATTTGTAATCTTAGCTTGTTTGTGGTATATTATTATGTTTTAAAGCACAAAAGGTTCATCTAAGCTCAGTACAGATAAATGATTAGAGAATGAAAAGAGAAAAACCAAACTTATTGAAGCTAATACAAAAACTCACCTTTTTCCCAACCACTCTCCAAGCCATTCATAAGTATATCAAGCTCTGCACATATACAGAACAAATGAGAAAATTCACCAGGTTAAAGCTAGAGCCTAAAATGTGCACAACAAATATGTGATGGATCAATCTCTTAACTTATAAAGTCATGAATTTATACAGTCCAAAATATATAATACCGTAATAAAAATGAAGATCCAAACTTCTGAGCCAATATAGACTTTTTCTAAAGGAAGGAGACTATGAATTGAACCTGAACATTTTCATTTCGAAATCTAATTACTAGTATGGCAAGTAAAATTTCAAATGATAAAACTATAATTCTTAGAAAGAAAAAAAGAAGAAGGAAATACATAGAACTTTAAAATGAAAATAAAAAAAATTCCGTCTTTATGCTGTTGTTGGTTATTAAATTTAAACTTCTTTTGCATTTCCAGTTTTCTAGAGGTGAACATTCCCTTTCTCTGAAAATATTAGAGTAAGGAAAAGCAAAAAAGATTAGAAATTTGATTTGGGTTTGTTACCAAGTGCTCGAATGGAAATGGAATATTTCACCAGAAACATTGAGGGTGACTTAAGAATCAGGGTATAAACTATTAAGTGTGTGGGGATCTTAGTACAAAAAGGGAGATGACAAGATCAAAAGGAGAGTGAACGAATCCAACCCTTAATCTATAATTTCACAACAAGACATTTAAGATAATGGTAATGAATAATTATTAGAATAAGGGGAAAAATAAAGCAATAGAAACTACTGTAGTTGATTGAAGTTGATTGAGCTAAAGAGTAAACAAAAAGAGTTCACTACACAGAACCAAACCAAACCAAACCAAAATTCGAAACAAAAATAAAACCTAGAAATAAGAAGAAGAAGAAAATACATAGAAGGGTCTTACAGATGATTTTAATGAATAGGTACTGGCGCAGTTTCACTTTGGATCCAAAAAAGCGGCTCGATTTTGAAGAATCCGGTTATCAGAACGAAATAGAAAGCAATAACATTGCCTTTTTAGTCATTAGGGTTTAGGCCGCCATGTTGTCCTCCAACCGGCTACCAATGGCGACAGGTTAATAGCTGAATAGAGATATATGGTCCATAGCAGGGAGGGATTAGTACTTGAAGAGAAAACGAGTTAAACCTGTCAGGGTTTTATATAGATTTGTATGTAAGCACCAAGTAGATTCTCAATTAGATATTTAAGTAAAATTATACTCCACATACTTAGGCATGTTCGGAATTCCTTATTTTAAATAACTTATAGTTAAAATATAAGGTTGTGTTTGTTTACCAATTTTTACCTCTGAAAGGTCTCCTTTTTCGGTCAGACCTGTAAGCCTCTATTTCTGTAAGAGATGGAATCAGGTCCGGATCAGAGAGAGGAACATCTGAACTCTTTATTACAGAAATACTCTCACAAATTCAAAGAAATTATCTCCTCCGTCTTTCTTCTTCTCTCCTTAGATGGCCACATGGGCGAAGCCACTAGTAGGCTTTTTGGGGCTGTAGCCTGGCCCAAAATTAATTTTTTTACTAGATATACTATATAATTATGTAGCCCAAAGTAAATAAGTTAGAATGACCTTGGTCAGCCCAGCCCAAATGTTCAATTTTGACATTATAATATTCTTAGTCCGCCCCAATTTTTATTCCTGATTCCGTCCTTGGATGGCCAGATCTCCTTCGTTCTTCGCCTCGTGTCTCTTCTATAAGTTTCGGCTAGATCGCCTCCGGCTCTGGCCAAATCTCCTTCGTTTCGGCTAGATCGCCTTGTTCCTTCGCTCCAGTGGAAGTTTCGTTCCTTCGTTGCGACGACCTCACGTCTCTCCTCCGTTCTGCTTAGGGAAGAAATTGATTTGGTTATAAAAGAAATCGACTAATTTTGTATTTATGGATGGAATATATTTAATAATTAATACAATCTATTTATATATATATATATATAATACCATATTTGAAACTAGAATTTATTTCATATATGTAAATATAATTATTTATTAATATTCTTCTACATATTAAAGTTTGGGTGAAGTTTATTCAAATATAAACTTTCAAAATTAGATTTTAATATTTAATTATATAATTAAAAACTTTGAATAAAACTAATAATTTGATTGTGTATATTATAATTTTTGGCAAAACTAATGATTTGGCTACCGAAGTTGACACGTTTTATTGAATACCTGATTGAACTTTTAATTTTTTAAATTAACTCATTGATTTAATTATTATTTTCAAATTGGGTCATTCCGTTAAAAAAAGTAAACAGACGTTAATTTTTTATCTACGTGGCTCCGACGTGAATGTAAAAAAAAGAAAAAAAAGAAGAAAATGACATGGAAAATAAAAACAAAAAAATCAAAACAACTTTTTGCAAAACAGATCTAACTATCTTCATCAAAACAAAAGGAAAAATTTAGGATTTTCTTCATTTTCTTCATCTTCCCCAAATTTTAGGATTTTCTTCATTTTCTTCATCTTCCCAAATTTTCATCAAATCTCTATCTCAAATTCGGCCAATCAACCCAAATAATCAAAGATCAAATCAAGAAATGATTTCCAACAATAAACACCGGTTATTACACCGAAAAAGATAAAATCTATTTGAACGAAAAACAAACAGATCAAATAAGAACACCCAAATTGATCAATCGAAGGGGAAATGCAATAAAATCGCAAAAATCAGCACAAGCCACCCAAATCTAGTCATGACAAAGATATACAAATTAAAATATGAAACTCAGTTTGGACAAGCGCACGGATCGACAGGATAAGACCTCAGATCCAAAGCACCGGAGCCAGAACAGAACCCAACAATTGAACCCATAACTCGGTTTGGCCTCGTTTTAGTACTTGTTGAGCTTCTTTTTCGACAAATTTGGCTAATTTATTGTAGTCGCCGGTGACTAGGAAGGAAGGGTAAGCAAAGGAGTGGAGGAAGATCTCTTCGAGGGGTTGAAGAAAGCCGACATTGAGGGTGGGGAGGATTTGAAGGGCGAGCCATTTATCGAGCCAGGTGTAGCCCCAGTCAGTGACTTCAGGGGATATGGACGAGTCAACTTCGACGAGGCAACGAGTTAGGAAGCTGAAGATGAATTTTTGGAGAGGGCCGAGGGGGGTGGAGGAGCCGGATCTAGTTCTTTTGATAATGATGATGATGATATGAGGGGATGCAAATCTATTTCTTTTGCTTTGAACTTTTGATGAAGATCTGTTTTGCAAAAAGTTGTTTTGATTTTTTTGTTTTTATTTTTCATGTCATTTTTTTTCTTTTTTTTCTTTTTTTTACGTCCACGTCAGAGCCGCGTAAATAAAAAATTAACGTCTGTTTACTTTTTTTAACGGAATGACTCAATTTAAAAATAATAATTAGATCAGTGAGTTCAAATTAAAAGTTCAACCAGGTATTCAATAAAACGTGCCAACTTCGGTGGCCAAATCATTAGTTTTGCCTATAATTTTTCTTATAAAGTATTCAAAGCAATTTACAAGGTTAAAATCGTAAAATATTGTTATTAAAATGTTTTAGAAAATTCAATTACCAAACAACATTATAAGTTCAGAAGTTATTTCATTCAGATGATCTAATTTATTAAGACATACTAATCATTCAGATTTTAATTGCCCAATTTTATTAAACACCACCTTAAGTTGACCTACAAGTTCATTTAAGTTTGGACTTATAAATAAAAGTGTTCGGCATCAATTTGACATATAAGTCAAAAATTAAGTTAAAACAAGTTATGAAAGTGTTCGGCTTATAATGACTTATTAGTTAAAATAATATAAAAATTACTAAAAAGGATGTTAATAAAAAAGGGCTAAAATAAAAGAGGAGCAAAATAAATATTACATTTGGTCAAACTAACTTATTTTAAAATAACTTATAAGTCATTTTAAAATAAGTCACAAATAGTTACTTATTTTTTTTACTTAAAAACTAACTTATAAGTTCTAAAATAAGTAACTCCCAAACCTTCAAACAGTGGCAAATTACTTATAAGTTATTTCCAAACTTCCAATGATACACCACAGTTGCGTAATTACCGAATTATACTTGCAGAGAAAAGACAAATAAAATTTATGACATAGCTTCAAGGAACTGTAATTTTTTCTTTTCCTCTCCCTTTATAAAATAAATTTTTAGTTTGATTTTAGTCAATTTCTGAAATTAAAATATTTAGTTTATAATGTAAGTTTATTTAATGTTTTAAATAATAATTTTGTACTTAACTATACTTTTTAAATAGTTTATTATATTACCTATTGTATTAATTAGAATCAAATATATTTATATCATTTTTAAATTTTAAGATTTTACAAATTGATTAGAAAAACAATCATGCAGGTTGTGATAAGAAAGAGTACTTAAATCGATATTCAACCTATAATAAGATTAAGTAATAAATATAAATATTGAGATATAATAAGGTAAATATCAAGTAATTTTAGGTGGTCCCAAGTGAACTTAATTTTCAAGTTTGGTGATTCAATAATACAAACTTTTTTATTATTATTATTATGTGTTCTTCGTTATGAATTTTGGTATTCCCAAAATATGACTCAACAGTTCAAAAGTTATTACAAATCTTGATATAATGTCGTCATTTCCATAATTGACAACTCGAAGTTGTACTTTATCACTTTCCTGTAACAAATTCGGGAAAAAAAATATTGCTAAATCCATATATTTTGTAACTAAGAATTGAGCAAAGGAAGAAAAGAAAACACTTTTAGACTATTAAATCATCAAACTTAAACGAATTAACACGGGACCAACTAAAAAATACTCCCTCCGTCCCAAAATAACTGCTCAGTTTTGACTTTTTTTAGTCAAATTAATTTTTTTAAAATTAATAATTAAGCATGTATAAATATATTTTTAACATTATAAAAATTGGTATTAATAGTAAATTGTATATACTTTTTTTGTTATAACCTCTGCACCTATATTCTATAAAAATGGTACAAAAAATAGTTTTAAAAAATAATTAATTTGACTTTAAAAAGTCAAAACTAAGCAGTTATTTTGAGACGGAAGGAGTATCATATTTAAAATTTATTTAATAAATTAATTTTAAGTTTACTCGTAGTTTACATTGTTTTAAAATAAAGTATAGGTATTACAATAAATGTAAAGCCATTTTTCCTTAAAGACATGTAACAAAAATAGTTTATAAAAAATATGCATATAATATTTGTGCCTTGCATATCAAAGAATGTAATTCTTTTTTAAGAAAATTGATTATATCAAAAAAAAAAATTAATTGATGAGAAGAATAATGATAATGATTAGAATCATTAAGTTAAAACTATTACTACAGTTTTACTAAAAATCCAACAATACTTGGATGATCCAATCATATATTAAGCTAAATTATAGCAGCTTCAGCGGAAACCTTAATAAATAATAGTAATATTATTATTATAACGGATGAGTCAGTCTTCTCTATGCTTCAGCCATACAACAGCTAGAACACGACGAATTCAGGAATTAAAAGGAAATGAGAAATAGATGGAAAATAGTCTCAATGGCCAATAACAAATCTTCTTTGGAATATAGACAGCTTCGACAAATAAAATATCGCAAGCACAAGACACCCCCATATCCCATCAAGCAGCAACCTTAGCAAAGAGACGCTTGCGAATCTGGAATGAGAAGAATACATGAACATAATATGTTTGGGCATTAATAAGAATAGAGACGAGTAACTTGGGCATTGTAATTACAGGTGGAATGGAAGAAAAAAAAGAGTAGACAACAATATTAAAAGGTAAAGGACCAGAAATGACAATTACTGGAAAAAATCCTAAAGTTGAAAAAATACCTCGGGAAGTTTTTTGCGAAACACAAGGTCCAATCTAGCATCAAGGGTGTTCTCGATTACAATTTTCCCATCTCGAGAAGCCATCACAATACCTCCAGAACTGAAATCATCACCAAAAGAAACATTAAAAAGAGTTTTTTTTTCTCACCACTCTCTTCCAATAAAACATTGGCTGTTTGGAAATTTGAAAAGCTGGAATCTTCCTGGCCAAAAGACAACATGAAAAAAATAAAGCAAAGCTACATATAACTAACCATATGCAATGAATTAGATGGGTGATGTGTGTCTATATTATACATACATACATACCAGGAAGGACCATGAGCATGGTGATGGGAAGGAGCTGGAGGAAGGTGGATACTATCAACAATAATCTCGGGTTCATGAACATTTGCTTTCACTGCATATTCCTCCTTTGCTGAACTCAAAACAGACTCCAGCAACATGTGGTCCTCTTTCCGACAACGTAATAAGACAGCAGGCTCTTTTAGTCTGAGTAAACTCTGCAATATACATACAACTGAGTACCAGTGTTTTGATAACCAAATTTTATTCATAAAGCATGCTAAATATCATGGATCAAAACTTTTAGGTGCATCCAGTTCAATTTGCACAAGTCCATTCTACTCTTTTAAGTGCGTCCAGTTCAATTTGGACAAGTCCCTTCTACTCTTCCACTGCTTTAGAGCACAAAACTCATCATCAAGAGTGAATTTTTCATAAAAGTAGTCTTGGTTATATATATTAACACTAGAGGATACATCAACTCAAGGTATCAAATAAAAACCAATATATTGTGAAAAGTTACTGTGTATGCACCACACATTCTTGAAAACTTAATGCCTCAAAGGTTAACCTGGTTTCTGAAGTTATTTAAACTGTTTGCCCCCTTCGCCTTCCCTCATATTTGCATGGCAGGAAAGATCTAACTCTCGTTAAGCTAATAGAATATATTTTCCTACAAGTATATCTAAATTCACCAAATGGAGAAACACAGGCCAAATGTACATGATCTAGAACAGAGGTAGCTCAAAAACAGCTCCTTTCTTATTTTTTAAATGTTGTGGCAAGTCAAATCATGTTTCATAGAATGATTGCAGGGGAAAACAGTGAAGTTATAGTACCTGGACAACGAGAGCTTTCATAAGTCCTTGATAATCATGGTGGTGAAATAAGTTATGATGGCTCACGTTCAAAAGCTCCTTTGACGCTGCCTCCTTCATGGATCCAATCAAATCATCCTGAGCTTGAAGAACTTTGATCCGAGAAGCATTGAGCTGCATAGAATACTCACTACAGCAAACCAATATAAACATATTTAATGTGTGCTCATTTAAACCAAGCACTTAAAAGAGTATGATAATTGATAAGTGACCACAATCCTCCCCCCCAAAGCCCCTCACCCCCCAATGAATAAAACCAAATATAAGGGCCTAAGGGGTGTGCTTTCTCCTCTATATAAAGTTCAATAACATTAAGATGACAATGTAACATTATCCTTTTGATAGTGAAGATCTCCTAGTAAAGTGATCCAAGCAGGGATTCACTCATTCAAAGGCCAATTTAGATAGTGTTTGAATTCAACATAAGGAGAAAAAATCACGACAATCAACGGTTTTTACCAAACTCCAAAACCAATGAATAGTTGATGTTCACTGAGAAGAAAATGCAGAACCTAACAGAATTTTTTTTTGACAACAATCTATGTTCAATCGACACCAGACACCTCATACTCTATAATTAACATGATAACCAGCATAAAAATAGAAAACTAAAAACTCGATGAGACGAGAACTAACAGCGGAAGCAGTTTGTTGAAGTCAAATGCAATACAAGACAAATTACGGAACGTATGATAAGGTCTGGAGGGGATGCTAGAGCATGCTCCAATAAAGCTTTGAAAGTGTTTGCATTAAGGTTCATTATCTTTCCATAAATTTCAATAATTTCAGTATAACTTAAAAGTAGTCACTTTAGGATTTCCATAAGATATTGTAACACACTACTGAAATTTAATAGTGAACACATCATCTGGAGGATAAACTCCTGAAGTTGAGATATGCAAACCAAATCCAGATAATTAATAATCAGCTTAGTCCAAACTGCGCCGTCAAATACAGCTATTCTTATCAAGATAAAAATAAAAATAATCACCTTATTCTAATGATACATACTGCATTGATTTTCAATTTGAATCATAACCAAATAATATAGTATCAATTCATACTATACTAAAGGAAGGTTGAATAACATAATTACACATACATAAACATTAGCATGTAGAAAGATTTTAAGCTTCGTAAATCGCATACATTTTTTTTCGAACTTCAACTTGCTTCTCTTTGCGCTCATACTCTTGTCTAATCTTCTTCTTCTCAGCTTCCACTATCTGCAACTTCTCAATGTTGAATTCCTGCAAAAATTACAGTACATAAATGTCATATTGTAGACGTAGAATTGGAAGAGAATTGCAAATTGATAATTGGCATAACGAATTTACTTCTTCAGCAGAGACAGAGATCTCGTTGGCCTTCTCTTCGGCTTCTTGGCGGATGAATCTGACCATCTGTTGGATCTGCTTCGAGACATCTGTGTCGTTCATTTTTGGATCTGAATTTGGGGAATAAGCAGCAGCAGGTAACTGATCCCTCCAAACTTCTTCGATAGCTAATCAGTGAGTAGATTGGACGAGGAGAGAGATAGTTGCGGTTTTATACGGTCTTTCTTTAAAGGAAACTGATACATCGTCATTATAGATTCTATCTATTGCGACGTTTTGATCGTCGCTATATATCTATAACGACACTTTTCATACAAAAATATAAAAAATTTGTTATAATATCAATTTCTTGTTTAAATCATACATTCACATTATTCATTTTTTTCTCCAAATTGAAATAGCTATTGGAAAATTAAGCATATGATCCATAAATCGTACTTATTATTTATCGGGCCCCAAAATTTATATCAATTTACTATTTTCCCACCTCTCTCTTATATTCCATTCGTTCTATAATTAGATATACAAGTTCACTTTTAAAATCACGATTTCATATTAAACTTCAAATTGATCTGAATTTATTTAATTATAATTGATGCAATTGTTATAGTTACATAGTATATAACAAAAATAATTAATTACAAAATTTATTTCATTTTAAACGTTTATGAATCATACTAATTTTAAAGTTTAATATGCGTCGATTGACCTCCCAAGTTATGTTATTTCTCATAGGCACAATAGAGATCTAAAAAGAGGGTTGAATAGGTTTTTAAAACTTCTTCAATTACTTGTTTGAGTATTATCAAATAATTAATTAATCAAGATTATCTATGGACAACGGAATATAAGTTTGAAAACTCCCCTTGAAGTTTTACTGATAAATCTCATTTCTAAAATAAGTTATATGGATAGGCAAACACATAGAAAATATGACAGTTATAGTTTGCATAATGTAAATGACGTAAAGTAAAATACACATGAGATTTTAAGTGGTTCGAAAACTAAACAACTCCTACTCCACTATATTACTCAACAAGTAGGATATCCACTAATGATATAGGTCCAAACAAACCATTTTACAACTGAGCCACTAAGGTTCCTTCGAGTCACAAACTATCGGCAATTCGGTCACTAAGACTAGTATTCTCTGACCCCAATTCGGTTACTCAGACCAGGATCCTTTGACCCTAATTCGATCACTCAAACCAGAATCATTTGACCCCAATTTGGTCACTCAGATCAGGATCCTCTTACCCCAATCCGGTCACACAGACCAGGATCTAACGACCTCAATTCGGTCACTCATATGAGGGCCCGCTGACCCTACTTTCTGTTTGTTAAAGTGTGTTGGAGGTGCTATTAAGATGACTTGCATGCTCTTCATCTTATAGTACTTAGCAACATTATTGATTATCTTATTGGTGTTTGGTGAACTTTGTCGATGAAGCTCGAACTCTTCTGGTTGTCAGCAGCTACTCATGATTATGGTTGATGTGCTGCTAAGCTATTCAATTAAGCTCTACATCTTTTGTACTTAGCAGCCTTGAAGACTTTTTAGGTCATAGGACTTCTGCTCTACGTATTCAGCTGGTTAGCTCTGAGTGTTCCTGGTGGAACGTAAAGTGGTACTTGAGATTAGCCTTTTGATTTGACACTCTCACATTATCAGCATCAATTGCATAGTTCCTTCATACTTTGGATTTCAGTTTTACCATATCCTCCATTATCTTGGCTCTTCAGCTCTAGCTCTTTAGCTATATGTCTCTTTACTCTTTATCTTTGGCTCTGCGGCTTTGGCTTTTCTAAGTGCTCGTCAGCTTCTTGTAGTCTGATGAGGTGCTGCCAATATTACATTTAATTTCCTTCTCTCATTTTTTACTTGGCACGTGACACCCCCAAACTAGGTCCACGCCACCTATTCTGAGTCGTTAGAAATTCATGGTACATAATCCAAATACAAATCTTATTATATTCCAACTATTAAACTGTCGTGCATAATACGACCCCACATAAATTGTGAATAACAATTAGGACTGAGCAAAAAACAGATATAACCGAAGCGAACCGAATTTTTTTAACCGAAATTTCTTGGTAATTCGGTTATTTTTTGTAATTCGGTTATATCCGAATTCTTATTCGGTATTCGGTAATCGGGCCCGGTTATTAAAATCATCCTAATCGGTTACCCGAATAACCGAACATATTTATTAAAAAAAGGAATTTAATATTTGAAGGAACATATTTATTCGGTTATTAAAACTATTTACCTTGTTGTATAATACATTAACTTCTTCATTTTCTTATACATTATTTTATCTTGTACATTAAAAAATCAGCAGCAAAGCCTCTCTTTTTTCTCGCCTCTCTTCTTCTTCACTAAGGTGTTGGACTACTCGTGGCGGGCCGGCAGCTACCCTAGATTTCTTAAAAATCGGTGAACTCACCCTTTTTCTCCCTCTTCGTCTGTATATATACATATTTCTCTTCGTCCGGCACCTTCCTTCTCTTCCTCGGTTCCTCCCGCTTTCTCTCTCCACTAATTACAAGCACCGAACCCTCAGATCTCAGATTTCACCACTAGTATCCCCCGATTTCAGCCTCGAAATATCGATGATGAAGGCTTATAATATCAACCGCTTCAATAAATCCACTCTCGTCTCTCGCAGTACGGACAAGCGATGGATTTGGAGTGCCTTCGAGGACTCAATTCGTGGGTAAAAATCATAGATCTGTTCTTGGTTCATCTTCTTAGAGACGGTGTCTGGATTCTGGAATTGGATTTGCTTGTGATGTTGTGTTTTCTGTTAAAAGTAGTTCTTTCTAATTTTCGGTGATGATTGCCCAGAAGCAATTGCTCTTTCTTTGTTAAAGTTTTGGTGTAGAAATATACTTTTGTATCTAATTAATTGTTTGTATCCCAGCCCGGATTTTGTTACTTGCTTTTGCTTCTGTGGAATCATTTTTGGGTGTTATTTTTAATAGCAATGTTCGGTTATTACCCGAAATATCGAATTTACAATTCGGTAATTCAGTATTCAGTTATTATCAAAATTCGGTTATTAGTTCGGAAATTGAAAATAAGAATATTTCGGTATTCGGTTATAACCGAATAGCCTATTCGGTTCGGTTATAACCGAATGATCAGTCCTAATAACAATACTCATACTCCTTATCAATGATACGTTACATAAAGGTACAGTCAATAACTATTTTAGGAATTAAAATATTTGGAAAATGCTCAAGGAAACCTTCGTACATGGGAGATCATGCTTCTAAATTATAATAGATGTCATAGGACTTGAGAATTAATCTTGGTTGACCCAATAGACCCCAAAGAAGAACGAGAAGATTACTATCCTGTTTATTTCAATGGTGGGTATTCTCTGCCATATAATTATCTCAACTGCCTCAAAGTGAGAATTATATTCCAACCATACTCCAATATTATATAGGTAGTGCTCATAGATATAATCAGCAAGTGAAAGTGCACAATCATGTCTTATGATAACACGAAGTCGTATGTGATTAGACATCTTGTATGATAGTGGCAACACACCCTTCCAAAGTCGGGTTCACCTCATCCTATTTGGTTCACCAAAATCAACTGTTAAATGACGTATAAAATACGACACACACATTTAAAGTTTTCAATACAATTATTTACATACTGTTTTATGGGAAACTTCAACAGTTATAGACTATCGTTCTATTCCCCTGTTATCCCCGCTCGACCCAGCTACAATCTTATTGCCTGAAAGAATTGTGAAGCAAAAGGATGAGCACAAATAACCCAGTAAAGAATATAATGATTAGAGATAATTAAATTAATATTAGCCTTCATCAATAATAAATCAGATATTTAGAACATATAGTTACAGCGAAACGACCAGTCCAGTAGAAGAGTCAAATAGACCATAATGTCTATTATCTTCTCCATGTTAAAAGTACACCGACAATATTTTATTCCTGTAACATCAATCATCATTTCCTGTCCATAATCATGTAAATAGTGCATGATCATAATTATGTTGATAAATTCCTCTTCGCACCCAAGACGAAGATAATTTTCATCACCTATCTTTACATGTAACACCAAATATTATGGTTATATTAATTCACAATTCATGTTCATAATCATGTAAATCAACAGTTTCTCCTTGCCACAAAGGCTTAATAGAACTTTCACTCAATGTCCTTGCCACAAAGGCTAAAGACACTTAATAATCGTATCGTCTTTACACGCTACACCAAAAAAACGTTCAAACGTAACAACTATGGTCATGATCATACCAATCAACTATCTATCTTTGCACTACAGGCCAAAGATATTCAATTATCAGTGGTCATGATCATGCCATACACTTGTCCATCTTTGCACTACGTGCCAAAGATATTAATCAACAGTTCATCTTTGTACTACGGGCCAAAGATATCAATCAATAGTTCATCTTTACACTACAAGCCAAAGATATTAATCAACATGTCATCTTTGCACTACGGGCCAAAGATAACTTTCACCACAATTTAAGTTTGAAGATTATGACAATGATATAAACAATGAATCTAGTGAGATCAAGGATAAATATTAGAGATTTATAATTTAATTTATCAAGAGTTCAATAATGAATATCAAAATATGGATCCAATTTCAAGAATAAGATTCATAAAAGATAATCTGGACAAAGAAAGAAAATAAATTTCATCGTGAATAGTACTCCGGCATGAATAGTACCCCGGATGAATAGTACTCTGGCATGAATAGTACCCCAGATGAATAGTACTCCAGCATAAATAGTACCCCAGATGAAAAGATTAAAATTTTCATGAGAAAGTTCATACCAATATTTCAGTGAAATGATATTAGATGAAGCGCAAAACTTAAGAATTTTTTAATCATTTTAGGAATTATAGAAGCAATACTTACCATAGTAAGTTTAAATTTAGGAATATGAAATAAAATATTATCACTTACATACTATAGAGTATGGAAGAAAATAATATTCTTTATGAATATTGAACGAAAACAACATCCTTTACGAGAAAATAATATCCTTTACCTTAGTAGAATAGTAGTTCTAACTGGAATAACGGAGATTATGTTGAAAAAATCTTGCACTGTTATCCACACTTAAAATATCCTTATAGTCACAAGAAATACGCTCAATATTACAAAGAAAGAATTTTCTGATTCTAGTGTGATTTTCATTTCTTAACTAAGCACCCTATTTATAGGAAATGTGTAGTGTGACGCCCCCCAGAATAGGTCCAGTCAACCCAACCCATTATGAGTCGCCAAATACATGGTACAAAATTCAAATACAAACTTTATATCACACGGTCGTACAAATACGACCACACAACTGTGAGTGTCAATACAAATCGTATATAATACGAAATATTAACATTCAAATTCATTCTTTATTTATTATAATTATTATCCCACTATTTTACAAAAATAGCGATGACTACTACTGCTCTAACTCAGACCATCACTCTGTCCCCTGACTAGTTTCCGCAACATTCTCATTTTTTGAAGAGGACAACAGATGAAAAGGGTGAGCTCAACTAGCCCAGTAAAGAATATTATGACTAAAATAATGAAAAATAAATTATCGTTAGTCTTCAACAATTCAGATAAAATATTATGGACAACAAGTTTTAGATCAATATTCGCAGCGAAAAAACAATTCATTAAAAGAGTTAAGTAGAGAATGAAGTCTACTATCTTCTATGATTTAAAAGTTCATCATCAATATTTTATCCCTGTAACATCAATCAATGTATATATCATGAACTTCCGATAAGGACTTCTCCTTACTGGCGCGCAATTAAATAACCCCTCATAGACAAAACTTCCTTAGACATTGTCAATAATGTTATCTAATAATATTATTCAAATAATATGAATTATTGAGTTGATAATGTGAAATACTATGCAGTGACAATTATTGAATCAATAATACAAAATATCAACTGTAGCCATTATTGAATCAATCATATAAAATAGCAACGTATCAATTATTGAGTCAATAAAATATCAATGTAACAATTATTGAGTCAATAATATAAAATATCAACGTAACAATTATTGAGTCAATAATATAAAATATTAAACAGTAATTACTGTAACAATAATTGAGTAAGTGCCTTCTCACGTAAGACTCAATAATTCGAAATACTGTGCAATATCGTGTGCTACTGTGCAACACCGCGTATCACTGTATTTTAACCACCGGGTATTTCAACAGTACTAACGGTAACAACTACGCCGTTATTTTATAATAAGGTTATTTCTGTCGCTTTCTATATCCGACAGTTATTCCGTTGTGGGGCCCACAAATAGCTACGCCGTCATACGAATATTCCCCGACAACAAGAATATTCCACGACCAAACGAATATTCCCCGACAAAAAGAATATTTTATAACCACTTGCTCATTTTAAAATATTTGCACATTTCACCCATAACTTTTCACATTTATCAACACCTTACTATTTCGAAATAATATATAAAAAAATTAAATCTTTATTCATAAAAGTTGGGGTCTTACAACCTCCCCTCCTTATGAAATTTCGTCCTCGAAATTAACGTACGTACCTGGTATGTCGAAAAGGTGAGGATACCTTGCTTTCATTTTCGATTCCAATTCTCAAGTCATTTTCTCAATAGCATGGTTTCTGCACAAAACTTTAACTTGAGGTATAATTTTCGAGCGTAGGACATGCTTCTTCCTATCCAAGATCTTGACAGGTACCTCCTCGTACGTTAAATATTCGGCTATCTCGTCTGGTTCTAACTCAATAATGTGGTTTGGATCTTTCACATATTTACGCAACACGGATATGTGAAACACGAGACATGCTTGGAGGTAAAGCGAGTCTATAAGTCACATTTCCTACTCAGTCAAGAATCTCAAATGGACCAATGAATCGTGGATTGAGCTTTCCTCTCTTGCCAAACCTCGTAACTCCCTTCCACGGAGCAATATGTAACAATACATGGTCCCCAACATTAAATTCTACGTCCTTTCGATGAAGATCCGCATAACTCTTTTGTCGATCTTGTGCGATTTGTATACGTTGTCGGATCATTTGGATCTTTTTCGTAGTCATACATATCAAATCTGGTCCCAATAATGTTGCTTCACCCACCTCATTCCAGCATATTAGAGAGCGACATTTTCTCCCATACAACGCTTCGAATGGAGCCGCACCTATACTTGCCTGATAACTGTTGTTGTAGGATAATTCCACCAATGGTAAGTACTTATCCCAACTCCCTTTGAAGTCTAGAACACAGAGTCTCAATAGATCTTCAAGAGTTTGAATAGTCCTTTCTGATTGTCCGTCTGTTTGAGGATGATAAGCCGAACTGAATCGTAAGTCCGTACCCATAGCTTTTTGTAAACTGATCCAAAATCGTAAAGTAAATCTGGGGTCACGATCCGAAACTATGAATACTGGCATGCGATGCAATCTCACAATCTCATTCACGTACATATGAGCAAGACGTTCAAGGGAATAAGTCTCTCGTATCGGCAAGAAATGAGCAGATTTGGTTAATCTATCAACAATAACCCAAATCGCATCTATGCCTTGAGAAACCTTGGGAAGACCCGTAACGAAATCCATCGTAATGTGTTCCCACTTCCATTTCGGACTCTCCAGTGGTTGCAATGGACCCTTCGATACTTGATGCTCCGCCTTTACACGTTGACACGTTAAACATCTCGAAATAAACTCTGCGATCTCTCTTTTCATATTACTCCACCAAAATGTATGTCGAAGATCACGATACATTTTGGTACTCCCATGATGGATTGTAAACGGTGTGTTGTGTGCCTCCATCATGATTCTATGCTTCAAGTCAGAATCATTAGGAACACAAAGTCTGAAGTTGACTCGAAGTATTCCCTCTTCATCAATTCTTGCTTCTGGAATGGCACCTTCTTCTTCATCTTTATCAGCTCCGGATCTGTAGCTTGAGTAGCTTTAACTTTATCAATCAAAGCTGGTTCTACGCGTATACTTGACATCATCGCACTCGTTCCCACATATGATCTTCTACTCAACGCGTCAGCTACCACGTTCGTTTTTCCAGGATGATATTGGATGGTATGATCGTAATCTTTCAACAGCTCAAGCTAACGTCGTTGCCGCATGTTAAGTTCCTTTTGAGTGAAGAAATATTTAAGGCTCTTATAATCCGTATAAATCTCCACTTTCTCCCCGTACAGGTAATGTCTCCAGATCTTCAACGCGAAAACGACTGCTGCCAACTCTAGATTATGAGTAAGATAATTCCTCTCATATTCTTTGAGTTGTCGCGAGGCATAGGCTATGACTTTCCCATGTTGCATGAGAACACATCCTAACCCTTTGTCCGAAGCATCGCTGTAGATAACAAATCCATCCGAACCAGATGGTATTGTCAGAACAGGTGCTGAGATAAGTCTTCTCTTGAGCTCTTAGAAGCTCTTCTCGCATTCCTCGCTCCAAACGAATTTTGTATCTTTCCGAGTCAACTGAGTTAATGGAGTAGTGATTCGAGAAAATCCCTCTACGAACCTCCGATAATAACCAGCTAAGCCCAGAAAGCTTCGTACTTCGGTCACTGACTTAGGTTGCTCCCAGCTTTGTATTGCTTCAATCTTCGTCGGGTCAACAGATACTCCACGTTTCGATACCACGTGCCCAAGAAATGCTACTTCCTCAAGCCAGAACTCGCATTTCTTCAGCTTGGCATATAGCTTGTTCTCACGAAGCTTTTGAAGTACCAGCTTCAAGTGGTGCTCATGATCTTCATGGCTTTTAGAATAGATGAGGATGTCATCAATAAAGACAACAACAAATTGATCCAAATACTCCTTGAATACACGGTTCATCATATCCATGAAAGCAGCAGGAGCATTAGTCAATCCAAAAGACATGACTAAAAACTCATAATGCCCGTATCGAGTTCTGAAGGCAGTCTTCGGAATATCCTCAGTTTTAATCTTCAGCTGATGATATCCAGAACGAAGATCAATCTTTAAAAAAAATTATGCTCCTTGCAACTGGTCGAACAGGTCATCAATACGAGATAGCGGATACCTATTCTTGATGATGACATGGTTCAACTCCCGATAGTCAATACAAAGTCGCATACTCCCGTCTTTTTTCTTTACGAATAAAATAGGAGCACCCCAAGGAGACGTACTAGGACGAATAAAACCGATGTCTAACAATTCCTGTAATTGGACCTTTAACTCCTGAAGTTCAATAGGAGCCATTCGATATGGGATTTTAGAAATGATTTTTGTACCGGGTTCAAGGTCAATAAAGAATTCAACTTCACGTTCTGGGGGTAGACCGGAAAGTTCTTCGGGAAATACATCAGGAAACTCCTTAACAACGAAAATATCATTCAAACCTAATGTATTCTGGTTTAGATCAGTGACATGAGCTAAGAAAGCTTGACATCCGTTTTTCAACAAACGAATAGCTTTATGACTTGAAATGATATTGACTGATTTTAGTGGTTTGGTGGTTTGGATTCGCACAACAGGTTGATTAGGAATATAAAAACTAACAACCTTACGAAAACAATCAATTCTGGCATGGTAAGTGGTTAACCAGTCAATTCCTAAAATCACGTCAAATGCAAGTATTTTCAAAGATATAAGATCAACAGGTAAGGTAAGGGTACCAATCTGAATCAAGCAAGATTTGTAAACTGTAGATGTAACGAAGGTTTCTCCTAACAGAGTTTCAACAGATAAGTCAAAGTCTAATTTATCAGAAGTCAAGTTCAAACGTTGAGCACAAGTAGGTGAAATAAAAGAATGGGTAGCACCGGTATCTAATAAGGTGTAAACTTCGCAAGAGTTTATGATTAGCTTATCCGTAATCACCTCGTGTGGATTCCTTATGTTTTGGGCTGTCACGACAAACGCTTTTTCAGGAATCACCGACTTTGACTTGTCCGAAACCGCCTTTGGAATCACCACCCTCGCTGGATTTGGTTTCGCTATAGGACAATCTCGAGCTATATGTCCTTCTTTTCCACAGTTATAGCATGCTTTGAATTGTTGTAGGAAGTTTAAGCTGATGTGTCCCTTTTTCCTGCATTTATAGTATACGACCGGTGGTCGTTCTCCTCCCCTAGAAACAGTTGATGCTGGTGCTGATGCTTCTCTTCTTGAAATCCCTTCCCAATTTGCTTTTTCTACTATCATGACCACGATTACCACCGGAGTGGTTACCGCTTCTGTCATACTTTCCTCCTCGCTGGTTGTCATTGCTCCGATGACTGCTGCCACCGGTACGACCTTGGTTATGATCCCTCGGTTGAACATAATCATTATCTCGTTCTAATAACTGGGCCCTGTTCACTACATCTGAATATAGAGCAAATTTATGAGAAATGAGGTATTAACGTATTTTGGGTTTCAAACCTCTCAGAAACATCCGCGTCATACGTTCTTCATTCTCCACCAAACGAGGTGCAAACCTGGACAGCTCCGCGAACTTAGCCTCGTACTGGGACACCGTCATGTTGTTTTATTCTAGTCGGATAAACTCTACCTCCTTCATATGACGAATACTTTTAGAAAAGTACTTGTCATTGAACAGTTTCTGGAACGCTTCCCAAGACATCTTGAGTGCGACAGGCTGGATACGCTTCACAGACTCTCACCAGTAATCTGCTTCTCCTCGGAACATAAAGGTGGCGAATGGAACCTTCTGTTCCTCCGTGCATCCCAAGATATCAAATATTTTGGTAATTTGCTTAATCCACGTCTCCGCCTTGCTTGGATCTGGCTTTTCCCATAAACTCTGGTGGTCCCAATTCTTTGAACTGCTTAGCAGTGACAACTCGCGTTTTGTTATTATCTCCACCTGTATTTTACACACGAATTTCCCTCTTCTGGTTTTGCATGAACTGCAAAAAACTTCTAAACATCTCATCGTTTATCGTCTGACCAGCGTTGTTTTCAGGATGAACATTGTCTTCTTGTTGCACGTTCTCCTGGTTAGTGATTAAAGGTGTCTCCACGGTCTCATTCACTTCGTTGTTAACATTCTCAGCTGTCATTCTCAAATACTGTCATAAAACAAGGGTTAATTAAATAAATTAACATATCACATATTAACCCTATGCTCCGACTGATCAATTAAATACCACATAAGCTTAGGTAGGACATACTAGTGAAGTATTTACTCGTCTCTCCCCTCCTAGTTCTATTCCCCGATCTCCGCCAGAGATCATATCCCTAAGCTCTGATACCAACTGTGACGCCCCCATAATAGGTCCAGTCAACCCAACCCATTCTGAGTCGCCAAATACATGGTACAGAATTCAAATACAAACTTTATATCACACGGTCGTGCAAAATACGACCACACAACTGTGAGTGTCAATACAAATCATATATAATACGAAATATCAACATTCAAATTCATTCTTTATTTATACAATTATTATCCCACTATTTTACAAAAATAGCGAGGACTACTATTGCTCTAACTCGGACCATCACTCTGTCCCTCGACTAGATCCTGCAACATTCTCATTTCCTGAAGAGGACAATAGATGAAAAGGGTGAGCTCAACTAGCCCAGTAAAGAATATTATGACTAAGATAATGGGAAATAAATTATCGTTAGTTTTTAACAATTTAGATAAAATATTATGGACAACAAGTTTTAGATCAATATTCGCAGCGAAAATAACAAATCATTAGAAGAGTTAAGTAAAGAGTGAAGTCTACTATCTTCTATGATTTAAAAGTTCATCATCAATATTTTATCCCTATAACATCAATCAATATACATCTCAAATTAAATATTCATCTTTGCACTACAGGCCAAAGATATTCATTTGTATCACCAATGGTCATGTTCATCTCAACACCTGTCATTTTTGCACTACGGCCAAAGATATTCATCAGGTAATCATTCATCTTTGCTCTACAGACCAAAGATATTCAGTTATATCACCATTTAAGACTGAGGATGATGAAAAATCATAAAAATAACGAATCCAGTGAGATAAAAGACAAAGATTAGGGATTTGTAATTTAGTTTATCCAAGTTCAAGAATATTTCATAATAACACTTTGTGGAGCAAAATTCAATAATAAAGCTCAAAACTTAGATTCAATCAAAGATAGTAACTATAACAGATAATTTGGACAAATAGAAGAAAATTTAGTTTTTTCGTGAATAGTGCCGTATACGTGAATAGTAACCCCGACGAAAAAAGTAAGAATTTCATAATAAAATCCATGCCAATATTTTGGTATAATGATATTGAAAAGAATAACATCATTTATGAAAGAAAATAACATCCCTTACCTCAAAAGAATAGTACTTTTGGCTGGTATATCGGATATAAGGCTGAAGAAAGCTTGCACTGAATAGTAACACTCAAAGTATCTAAATACTCACAAAAATAATCTCGATATTATAAAGAGAGAAAACTTCTGATTCTGGCTGTGATTTTCAATTCTAACCTAAGCACCCTATTTATAGGAAAAGCTTAGGATGCCAAAGTAGACTAAATTAATAAAATAATATTTATAAAAAAAAATCTGCCGCCTCAGTCAAAAGCCATCAGCATTCAACAAAAAGTGAGGCCCACCATTTTATTTTAAAAAAATATTTATTTTCTGAAACTTCAATAATTCATAATAAATATCCCCTTTTGTCAGAAAAATACAAATTCTATGTTCTTTAATAAAAAATTTAATTCTCTACAACTTTGTAGAAGGAAGTTTTTTCAAATTCCAAACATAAATTATCCGAAATTCATAAACGGATGATTTTCCACACCAAAATACTGATAAAAACACATCAGCGCTAATTCTTTCTTTTATATCCACAAAATAAATATTTTATTATCATATAAATCAATAATTAATTATTCATAAATAATATTACAGAACTACAATATTGACAACCAGGTCATTCCCAAGAAAGAGGGGGCCTTCCGATAAGGACTTCTCCTCACTGACGCGCAATTAAATAACCCCTCCTAGGCAGAACTTCCTTAGACATTGTCAATAATGCTATCTAATAATATTATTCAAATAATATGAATTATTGAGTTGATAATGTGAAATACTATGCAGTGACAATTATTGAATCAATAATATAAAATATCAACTATAGTCATTATTGAATCAATCATATAAAATAGCAACGTAGCAATTATTGAGTCAATAAAATATCAATGTAATAATTATTGAGTCAATAATATAAAATATCAACGTAGCAATTATTGAGTCAATAATATAAAATATTGAACAGTAATTACTGTAACAATAATTGAGTAAGTGCCTTCTCACGTAAGACTCAATAATTCAAAATACTGTGCAATACCGTGTGCTACTGTGCAACACCGCGTATCACTGTATTTTAACCACCGGGTATTTCAACAGTACTAACGGTAACAACTACGCCGTTATTTTATAAAAAGGTTATTTCTGTCGCTTTCTATATCTGACAGTTATTCCGTTGTGGGGCCCACAAATAGCTGCGCCGTCGTACGAATATTCCCCGACAACAAGAATATTTCACGACCAAACGAATATTCTCCGACAACAAGAATATTTTATAACCACTTGCTCATTTTAAAATATTTGCACATTTCACCCATAACTTTTCACATTTATCAACACCTTACTATTTCGAAATAATATATAAAGAAAATTAAATTTTTATTCATAAAAGTTGGAGTCTTACAACCATACTACTAACATGCAAATTATCTTTTACAATTGATTTTATCTATTACATATGTAGACATGTTAAAAATTAACCTAACAAGTTTAATCATTATATTCTAAATCCTTGTACATAGATATCTCAATTAAGAACTGTACAAAACTTATGCATACAAATATACTTTAAGTGTTTCGTCATCAAATCATATATATTTGAAATATAATGAGAGTTCTAAAGAATTCCTCCCCCTCCCCCTCCCCCTCTTCCTCTTAATGAAACAACCTTCTAATTCCTAATTAAATTTCTAACAAGTTAAATTGTACTTCTAATTTTAGAATAGAAAGAGTATTTTATATGAAAAGAATACAACAACAAAATAAAGAAAAAACTCAATATGTTTCAAAGTATAAATTTTTTCTAGACTCAATTTAATTTATTTTAAAAAATTGTCATGATGGCATTATAATAATCCATTAATCTAAAATATAAATAATTGTATATAAATTTCATAACATTTTATAATCTAAGCAAATAAAAATAATTTTAATTTTTGAATATACTAAAATATTTTAATACAATTATAAATATTATAAATAAGGAAAAAGGGTAGTGAATGACACATTATAGAATCGTATGAGTTATTTTACAAAAATGACGTTATTTTATGTAATTAAATACACTCATATATTATATACAAAATAATATTTTATAATTTTTAAAAACGTTACTCTCCCATCTCAAATTATTTGTTGTTTTAGAGAATTTTGGTATCCTAAAATAATTGCATTTTACTCTTTTATAAACTATTGAAGTGATTATATTATAAATTTATTCTTTTTACTTATTATTTCTCCTCATAAATATATAATTTCAAAATACATAGAAGATAAAAATGTTTTTACTTCATGAAAATGTTGAGCTTATTTCTACAAATAAAAAAAAGGTGTATATATAGGATAATTTATTGTGTAATAATTTTCAAAAGGTTTTTGTTCCAAAAATACAATTATGTAGGTGCTAGGTTTTTGATGAGTAATTTTAAATATGAGTATAATTGTACTTTTAATAAGAATAAATTAACATAATAATTATATTTCTTAATAAGTGTGCAAATAGTTAAAACAATAGATAATTTGGGATGAAGGGAGTATTATTATAAATAACATCTTACCAAAGAACGATGTAGTGTATCTCATCTTCCGTATTCTCTAAAAATTATTACTTAAAATAAATTTATTAATTTTTTAATATAAATAACTTGATAATCAATATAATAAAATTAAAGTTTGATACATTGTGAATTTATAAACAAATACTATTAAAAATATGATACATCATTAATAAAATATTTATAAACAAATACTGATACATGGTTAATAAAATATTTATATTAAATAAATTAATTTTATTTGAATAACGTATGATCTTATTTAGTTAGTATTTATTTGTAGTTTTAAAAACTTATAATGTTTTAATCGTGATTCGCAAGTACGGACGGCGAGGGTAAGGAACTTGTTGCAACGTCTCATTCCTATACTATAATCTATCCTTCGCTAACAAACACTCACTATTTACCATTTCCGTTGGGATCAAAACTCCACAATCTCCAGCTAAACAGATCGGAATTCAATTTCCGATTCCCCAATATACATTAAGACGACGTCGTAGTAGAAATGCATAGCCGGGGATCCAGTAACCGGCTATCTTCCGAATCGGCTTTTCGATCGCGAGTTTCAACTCTCCTGCTCTCTATGTTCGCAACAATGGCTTCCTTTTATGTCGCTGGCCGGTCAGTTATATCTCTATAATGCCAATTTTTATTTTTCTTGTTAACAATATTTGTGTTTTTGGGTTGATAAGTTCTAGTCTTTGAATTTTACCAAAAAAGTTTCAGTCTTTGTTTGGAACTCTGATAAAAAAATTAAAGAGAAAAATATAAGCAAAGGAGTTCACATCTTTTTTGGGAGTTCCAAACATAGTCTTGGTGACTTGGGTTTTTAAATTTTGTACATTGTGTGTAGACTATGGCAGGACGCAGATAGCAGGGTTTATGTAATGAAGGAGCTAGACAGGAGAACTGGCAAGGTATTTTCATTTATCCTTTGAATTTGAAGATTGTTGTTGTGTTATATCATTATATCTCATTTACTAAAACTTGGTTTAAGCTAAACTAGACAATTATTCTTCTGTTTCAGGGGCAGTCTGCTATATCTGTTGACGATACATTGAAAATCATAGCCTGCAGGTAAGTTGATTATGGCCAAATGCAATGGCAATTTTTTTGAACGACAAATTCGTTTTTGATATAGAGATCGTTGTAGAAGTAAAGTAATCAACTTGTATTTGCCAGGGAACAACAGAAGAAATTAGATGCACATCAGTTAGAGTTGGACAAAGCTAGACTAGAAGGATTTACTGCAAAGCATCTCACAGAAAATAGTGAGAGTAATACAAAGAAAATGCTTCTAGCTGTGATAGGGATCATGACAAGGTTTGGCCGCAAGAACAATAGAGATGCAATCCGTAAGGCATGGATGCCTACTGGTAGAATACCCTTCCTTTTTGTGAGTTTCATCCTTCCCCCATGTATTACTTGATGTATATACGAGCTGTACTACTGCACAAACACGTATATTATATATAACATATTCTATCACAGATCGCAATGTATATTGTTTAAAGTGCTGCAAGACATCTATGATGTTAAAAGAAATCATTACAAAACTGAAAACAGATCAGAAAATTTGCTACTATAGTGACACGCAAAGCATTTTGTTAAGTAATGCTAGAATTCGCTCTTAACCTGAGTCCTCAAATAATATTCTTCTATTATCTCACTGTTATTTTGAAGAGACTCACAACTATGAAAACTTAGCTCATTGGATTTTGTTAGTACCTTGAACTGAGACATCTCTTGGTTATCGTAGGCTACTTCAGATGGATACATCTTTAGTTTCAGGAGGTTTATTCTTTATAGCGCATAGACCAGGAAAGAGTCTCAGAGGACAAGGTGACTCTCTTTCTTTCTCTAAAGACGACAATATTTTGGTTATGTTCATGGGAATTGGAGGTAGTCTACAGGTCACAACATGGACAAAGCTCGTTTGGCATTTCTCTTGGCCATGTATATGACCTGTATATTCAGTACCATAGGGCTCAATATGGTTGCTTGGTTAGGATGTGACGATGAATGAGTCCATTATAAGACCTTAGTAAAATTATTTGTGACTAGATCCCTGCCCAAGAGGTCATGTATTTTAACTTCATGGGGACTGGCATTGCACACATGTGAGGTTGGCTAAAAAGGTATAATCCTGTTTAGAGGGACTTAGACCACCTTGGTGGCTAAAAGAGATTAAGCATGTTTTAGAGGTACACATATTATCTGGTGTGGGAGTGCTTCACGTAGAATTCCTCGGCCCTCGAGGGCACCAAGGGTGAGTCCCATCTTAATAGCTTATTTTTTTTTAAATCAGAAGTATGTAGAATTAAGATTATATGATGATTTGTAATGCTGCAACACCTATGCTTGACAATATTCTTTTAAGAGTTTCTTGCTTCCCTTCTCTGAAGTTTTTTTTTTGATAAGTTGCTTCTCTTCTCTATAGTTGTTTCACTTGTTTCTTGAAGAATGCTTATCTTGAAACCTAATGCGTGCAGGTGTTGCGCTTAAAAAATTGGAGGATGAAAAGGGCATAATTATACGATTTGTGATAGGAAGGAGGTCTTTATATTGTTGATTTAAAAAAATTAAGAAACTGTATGGACTGCTGTATCTGACTGATTTTCTATCTTTCAGTCCAAATCATGGGGACAATTCGGAAAGGGACATCATGAGTGAAAATAAGCTGGCCAATGACTTCATTATTCTTGTATGTTCAACTGCTGTTGTCATATATAGCTTTATTATAATATTGAATATGTGAAATTTTGTCCAACATTTTGAAGCTTGAGGTTTGAAAGTAAATTTGTAGAGACCAATGAAAGTGACTAACCCACACTTCCATGGATTTGGTTATTGGGTTCTGCTGTGGGTGTCTCTATGGCTTGCATATGTATGTAATGTGAGTGAACATATAATGTTGTAATATACATACACCTCTGCTCCCACCCCCCTCAAGCATTCTTAATCTAAAGTATTACAAGCTTGCACACACACTTTTTGCGTAAGAATGTGAATCTTAATTGCTAATTTGGAGCATCCAAGTATTTGGTAGCTTGATACTGAAAAGGAATTTTTTACTAGGATTAAGACATCCTGAAGGGCAACAAGGACTCTTAATTGAGATAGAGTATAACTTCACAGTTATTAGGGATGCTTAAACTTATTGAAGATTTTTGTTCTTTCTTTTGGTCTAAAAGTGTTATCTAACTTCAAATGAGCAAAAATGTTATTTTCTCATTTTCGTTTCTTAACAGAATGATCACATGGAGGCTCCTGAGGAGCTACCAAACAAGTCAAAATTGTTCTTTATTCATGTGGTGGAGCACTGGAATGCTGAATTCTATGTTAAAGTCAATGATGATATTTATGTTAATATTGGTATGTAGTACATGTTAATATATTAGGTTTCCCTATATAGCATGCCTCTTTGTTACTATATGTCAGTCTACATGCAGTCAAAAAAAATTGGGGGGAGGGGTGGTGGAATAGAGGTCTTGAAAAAGTAAAACTTAACATTCTATGTACAAACCTTATTCCATAATTTAATGCTCAAACTTTTTATGGAATTTTAAGAATTTACATTAATATGGCGGCAATCATATTTATATAAGTAAGATATGTTGTCTGAGTTCTTGATGAAATTTAATGTTGCATTTCATTTTTTTTATAGACTTAAAGGCAACTTCTTCATGATTGATTTGCTAAATCGCATTTGATAATTCAAATGAAATTTACTGAAGCATTTTTCATGTAACAACTGAGTGAATGATGATTATGTTTTGGATCTGGGGTTGAATATAATAAGAAATTTCTTGAATTTTTTTCATGTCTTCAAAGGGCAAGGTTGTAATCTTAGTTGCTCGGACATTTCAACTATTTAAAGCATTTGATTTCATTTGTTAATGTTATAATACTTTTATCCTTATATTATGAAATCCCCTATAAGTTCAAAAATAAAACAAAAACTAATTAAAAAAAACGTAAAGCAACAAATGTGACACTTTAGCTTCTATGGTCATTTAAGATAACTTAGACTGGTAGACATCTTGAAACTTCTACGAACTTCCAGTCCATGGGTATCATATGGGATATCTTTGTTGTGCAAAAACTAATTACAAAAAAACGTAATCATTTAAGATAACTTTAGACTGTTAGACATATTGAAAATTTTACTTAACATGGCATTAGAGCTCTGGGTGTGCAATCTTCCCGGCCACACAATTGTATTTATAATAACTTAGTAGTGCAAATGCACTTTAATTTCTCCCTTCTCTATAAAAAGTTGCATTTGAGAGGGAGTGTTAGCATGATATACATTATTGGGCCCTCCATCTAACAACTTAAGCTTTTAGTTGAGTTGGTTACTCAACAAGTATCATATGGGGTTTGTGTGCAGATGCCCTTGGAGCAGTGCTTGCTAGTCAGTTGGATAAGCCTCGTGTTTATATTGGGTGTATGAAATCCGGAGAAGTTTTCACTCAGAAGTGAGTTAAATAAAAATTCTTTACTTGTATTTGTTTGGGAAAAAGAAATGAAGACATACCCTGTCGTTAGATTGAAAATTTAATATTTTTTTCATTGCCTGTAAACTACAGATCCAACAAATGGTATGAACCAGACTGGTGGAAATTTGGGGATTCAAATTCGTGAGTATTACCAAATCAGATTTTTTCTTGTTGCTTACGCTTAACATTAGTTGTTATTACGGAATTTCTGTTCAGGTATAGGAGTGTCTAACTAATATAATAGGCATATATTTTGCAATGTTGATATGGTGTTTGTGCTTTTGTAATTATAGTTTGTTTGGATTTCTGATACAAAATAATTTATATCGTAAGCCTGTAGGAGGTATGTTGTTTTCTAGCTCTTCCGCAGATTTTTATTCTTTCATTCCATAAACTTTACTGTTATACCATCACAAGGGATTCTATATAGGTAAGATATACTATAAATCATTGGGACATATATTGCTTAACTGGGGATTTGTAGTCAGGAAAGGGTGCAAATATGTTAGACTTGTTTAAATTGAGGCAGATTTTTTTTATATGTACAAGCATCTTTTTGCAGTTATTTGTTGCTTTCCACATTCAACATCCTGATTTCTGAAAGCTTGAGCCCGTATGTTCATGATGCTTATTAGATTTTTTTCATCTTTGTTTCCATGTTCAATGCTCTCTAGTTTTAAGTGGTTAGAGTTGTCAGTGATTTCCAACTTGGATTAGGTACACCATTGGTTTAAATATCATTTCCTAACAAAAAAAGGCGAAAAGTTTTTTGTTCAAGAAGGAATGTCAGATCAGAAGTCAGAACCTAGGTCATTTTAATACTGTGTCTATGTGTGCAGCCAGTACAAGTAATTGGTGGAAATCCTGATGCAATCATGGGTAGTCCAAGAAAGTATTTAGACTGAATAAATTTGCAGAATTTGTATGGAAAGAACATAGATGCACTGTATGAATAATTTCTTTCCTTCTGAAACTATATGTATATTTTTTTGTTTTTCTTAATGTATCAAGTTGGGCTGCTCAGTCCTTGGAAATTGTTTTTTGATTTTTTTTAAATGCAAGTGTGTCAATTGTGATGAAGACATGAAGTAATATGTGTGCTCCTAAGATCTTTTCTTAGTCCTGCTGCTTATTCTTAAGATACCAAGTACTTGTATGCATCTTTCCATTGGCCTACTAATATCTTTATTGTGCACAGATACTTTCGACATGCTTCTGGGGAGATATATGCAATATCGCGAGCGTTGGCTCAGTTCATTTCAATCAACAGGTTTGGCTCTGGTTTTTTGCCTCTACAACTATTATTCTCATCTCACACTATGTACAAACAACAAACATATACAAGTAATCACCATCTTTTTGCAGATCAATACTTCGTACATATGCATATGATGATGTCAGTGTTGGATCATGGTTTATCGGGCTTGATGTAAAACATGCCGATGAAGAGAAGTTTTGCTGCTCTCCTTCGTCATCGGGTTGATTTTCTCTCTCTCCACTCTCTACCCAAGGATCTAATCAAATAAGGAAAAAGTACATAAATTGCTAGATGCATGCTGGTGTGATGTGGTCTGCCTTCTCCTTCAACTTTAAGAAGGGCTAAGGAGCTCTTTTATAAAATAAAAGAAAAAATGAACAAAAAGAAAAAAAACTGAAAGAAACTCTGTAGGATATGTGCCTAAAATAGGTGCCATAACTATTTACCTGTTTTGTAAAATACCTCTATGATAGTAAAATGTTTAATACTACTATCACTGCCTATGTATATTTCTACACGGTAAACAATGGCATGATTGCAGTCCTTCCTCCTTACAAGTGATGCCTGCCATAATTTATTTGTGCATCTTCTTTCTTTACAGGGGCTGTGTGCGCGGCTGCATGAATCAACTAATCTTCCGAACATGTATCAATGACCTCTCTATGTAGAAGCAGAGGCCACTCATTTCCTGCATCATCACAGATGCCAGTTGGATATGAATTCCTGAGGAGTCTAGTGCTCTTTCCGCAGAAATTTGATGTCCTGAGATGTGGTGATACAGTGATGATTTAAGAGGTGCCGTGCATGAGTAATCACAAACTAGCTTTGAAGATTTGGATGGTGGTTTAATTGCTAACCACTTTGAAGATTTGATTTTTTAAAGATCACTGTGGGTCTGTCCATCACACAAATGTATTGTAATTGGTTCCTTGTGAATGGATGATCACTGTATAACTAAATGTTAAGATATTAATGGATATAGAGGTCAATGTTCTGCTTTATTACACGATTCTCTGTTATGCGGGGTCTCAACATGGCATTCCATTCTCTGTTATTCCAGGATTTGCTTTGCTTTGATTAATTGTTTGTTAAACATTTGTTTTGATTTGATTTTTATGAAAAAAAGTTTACCAAGTACATCACCACTTGATATAAATTCCATGCATTGATCCTCATTTCAAATGGCTATTGGAGTGACTTTTCGGTTCTGACTTGTGGCTTGAGAATGCTATCATTTTCTAGTCAGGTACGAGTTATAAGCAATCTGCGATGTATACTTAATTATTTCTATACTCTATGTATATCTGATTTGATTGTAATCAAAACCTGTTGCTTACAGAATAGACTTTATATATACTTTATGTTAGACTGTTTGGTTATCCGGGCTAACTCAAAACATTGGTTTAATTTATTGAACAAAACCAGTGTGTGTGTGTTTGTGTCATTTTTATGACAATTATATTTCCTAGAGGTACATCCTAAAGGTGACTTGTTGCGGATTTGGTGGAGAGGAGAGATTGAGGTAGTTGGATATTTGGTCTGCATTCACGAGGAAAGTGGTTTGTGGTATCACGAAAAAGTCCCCATTTTCAACTGCTTCAGTGACTGCTGGCCTATTTTTACTGTCCGGGTATTCTTCTTCCTTCTTCTTCTTCTTCTTCTCAGTATTGGCTATTGGGGGTAATCTGTACTAGCTCTTGTTCTTGAAATGACAACAGCAATTACAGTCTCAAAGGATAAGAATGGGATTGATCAAGTGCTACTTCAAAACAATCGAGGCGCCTCATCGCAGGTTGTATACGAATTCTTTAATTTCAATTGTTTCATGCCTATGAAATCATCAGAGATCCATGCGCCGGATGATTTACAATTTTGTCACTTCATCATCTCTCCAGGTTAGCTTGCATGGAGGACAGGTTTTATCATGGAAGAATGAACGTGGAGAAGAACTATTATTCATAAGTAGTAAGGTACGTACGTACTTTCAAGATTTACTATTCACTTCTTCTTTTATGTTATGTAGTATAAACTACTTGATGCTCAAATTAAAATGACATTCTTTTAATTATAATCAAATAAAATAACTAAGCAGATTTAATATCATTCTCTTTATTTGGTTTATATTTCGTTTAGGCAATTTTCAAGCCACCCGCAGCCGTAAGAGGAGGAATTCCAATTTGTTTTCCTCAGGTATTCCACAAGTATATCTAGTCACTCTAGCTAGTGCTTATCAAGACAAACCAACCTTTAAAATATTTTGACTAATTAATGGTTTGGCTTTCGCATTGCTGTCAAGTTTGGAAGCCGTGGTTCTCTTGAGCAACATGGGTTAGCTACGAACAAGATATGGGCGATTGATGAATCTCCTCCTCCTCTACAACCCAGTGATTCCAATGGCAAAGCATATATTGACTTGCTTCTTAAACCATCTCAAGAAGACTTGAAGGTCTGGCCTTACAGGTATGAACTCGAGCATGGAAATTCCTTATCGTCCATCTCTATAAGCATAAGGTTTGTTTGGAGGTCCAAGCATTGCGTTTGAAATAAGCTATTGTTAAACGAACAAGATTCTCACGTGCGTTTGGTGCTTTTCTATTTAATTTTGTGTTTACTTAAAAAAAAAACCAATTATACAACAGGTTTATTTTTCTTTTCAAGTTTTGAATTTCGTCTGCGGGTGTCTTTGGCCACTGATGGATGCCTCACCTTGATATCACGCATCAGAAACATCGATTGCAAGCCATTTCGGTTCTCATTTGCATATCGCACCTACTTATCCGTATCGGATATCTGGTATCATTCACATTTTTTCTCACTGAATCAGAATTAGTTTCTTTTGACGAGGCCTGATTATTATTATTTTTTCTTTTAATTTCTTTTCTTTATGGTGACATTTGTATTAACAGTGAGGTGAGAGTGGAGGGGTTGGAGACTCTTGACTACCTTGACAATCTGTGCCACAGAGAACGCTTTACAGAGCAAGGAGATGCCTTGACTTTTGAATGTGAGGTAATGTGCCAACATCTAACCATCTATATATTGGTAGACCACACTTGCATCTTGCTTGCTTGCTTGAGATAGGGAACTAACTTGGTGTTTATTATTATGTTGTAGGTGGATAGAGTTTATCTTAGTTCTTCAGACATAATTGGGGATTTTTGATCATGACAAAAAGCGGACTGTTGTGATAAGGAAGGAGGGACTTCCTGATGTGGGTAAGCAGCTGCTTCTCTTCTCTTCTCTTCTCTTTGGTCTTGAAATATAATAAACAGATGTAATTTAGTACATTTTGTCATGTTAAACACTAAAATAGTAACAAACAATTCGTACTGGAAATTAAGCAACTACTTGCTCCTTTTTCCATCAACTGTGACAAACGGATTTATAGACCTCTTTAAAGACTCTTTTGTCATCCTGTTTCTACACAGTGGTATGGAATCCATGGGAGAAGATGGCTAGAAGAAGCATAGCAGATTTAGGGGATGAAGAGTACAAACAAATGGTTTGCGTTGGCGGGGCGGCAATTGAGAGGCCGATCGCCTTGAAGTCCGGTGAGGAGTGGACAGGCCGGCTTGAGCTATCTGTCATGCCTTCAATTTGACAAACCACACTCATTTTACGAGGATATATATATATATATATATATATATATATATATATATATAGTGTATGTCTGTATGTGCCAACTAAATTAGTCTGCGTGAGCATGATTGTAGAAATTCATGTAAAGGAACAAGGAAGCTACATTTTAATCTTTGTTCCTATTTTGCAATTCAGTCCTTAAAACTCCACTTTGTACTCTTCAGTTCAACGAGCATTGAAAACTGAAAACAAAAAGTATACCTCCATATCAGAGCCAGGTTTCGATCCTGGGACCTGTGGGTTATGGGCCCACCACGCTTCCGCTGCGCCACTCTGATTTGTTGAGCTTATGAGTTGTATATTGTGTTCTAACTTACGATACACTAAACAGAGCGCTTTTAATATATAGACCTTACCTAGCTCATCAGTTCATCATCAAATGGGGGATACTAATTAATGCCACATCTTGTTTTTAAACTTTAAGTTTTTTATTTTTATTTTTACATTTATCTTTTGTTTGTTTATTTTAAATGTTTGATTGTTATTTATTCCTATTATAAGGGGACATACTTCTTTTGGCTATTTAAACAACTTGGAGGGTGAATTATGCTATAAAAAAAAGGTAAACACCTATAAAACAAAATTGTATAAAGATAATTATGCAATAAAAATATATAAGGACTAAATTGAAGCCAAACTAAAAAGGTATTTTTGCCAATTACGAGCACTAAAAGTTTGCAAATTAATTTTATAAAAGAAAATTGAAACTCTGTATTCATTTATTTATAGAATGGAGGTGGTATACGTGAAAAGGAAAAATGGGATGAGATACTACATATCTCATTACCATATAACTGACAACATATAAATGAAAAGAGTAATGCTACTATCACATAATAATACTCACATAAAGCTCACATACTGCATAAATGGCATTCATTGATTTGTTGTTGAGTTAAGTAAGCCATGTCAACAACAAATCAATGAGTGCTACCCTGCAGTATGTGAACTTTATGTGAGCTTTATTATGTGATAGTAGCATTATTTAAATGAAAATGATGGAGTATAAATTGTTATATTTTTAGAATAGAACGTGATATTCAACTGTAGGTAAGTAAATATACTGTGTGTGTTTGTCAACGTGATGTACAACTGTTGAAGCATGCAATACCATTATTTTACGAATAATGCTAGAGACACAACTTATTTTATAATTATTTTATAATTTATTGATGTGTCATACTCCACCTAAGCTTTTACGTGGGGCCGAAGACTACATTGAAACAATTTGTTCATCAATATGCTAGATGGAGTATTCTACATCAACAAATTATAAAATAATTACAGAATAAATTATGTCTCTAGCACTACTCTTATTTTAATCATCAAACATATTTAAACCAAACTATTCAGCCTAACATTCATCGGTTTTGGTGACCTAATTGATTCAACAACTTGTACTTTATAAATATGATTGTATAAATTATTAGAGTATATTTAATGGACAATATGGTCATACACACAGTTGTGTGTATATTTTATTTGTGTGCTAAAATTATGTTGTTTTGGCATATTTGTATCAGATTTTTTTTTTCAAATAAGAAATCAAAAATAAATCTGTTAAAACGACGTAGTTTTGATATGTGCACAAATAAAACATATACAGCTAGCTGTGTATGACCATTATTCCCATAGTAATATATACACAAAATATAATTTGTAAGATAAAGTTCCAGACCATGTTTTGGGTATAAATGAGTGAACTCCCGTTGACAAAAACAAATTATTTAGTTAATACTACATGAGAGTTCAAATTAATTAGCTATGCACAAAATAAACTTTGTTTAGGCTAAAAAAATTTCTAAGTATATTTTAGACTCTAAAAATCTCAAAAAACTCTGAACCTAACATGCAGCAATATATACCTATCACTGTATCTCCGAGTAAGCATTATTAAGTAAAAAACTAAAAATGAGAGTGTCTTCTTTTTCTTTTGGTTTGAACGGTAATCTCATACGTGTCAATCGAGATTAGGTTTTTTTTTTCGCTGAGAATTCTCCATGATACTCAACCCAACATTCAAACTCAAATTCAGAAAATTAAAAAAGGGTGCAAACTTTCTTAAGCACCACACCATCAGTTAGAGTTGATGAAAGTTGGCCTGTGAGAGTGTTCCATACATGGAGATGGAGTAATAAATACAGCCCCCACACCCATTAAAGCTACATCACTGAAACTGTGAAACCCACGTGTCCATTGTCTCCATTTCAACAGATGCTATATCTTTTTTTCTGCATTTTCTTGTTCCAAATAACTCTAGTAGGTCCTTGTTGTGAAGCCCAAAAGAAAATAAAACTCGTCAGTATGAGACCCTGAGAGAGCTGGCTATCTCACTGAGTTGTCGTACCATTAAGCCGAGGTATTAGACCTGCTCACTGCTCTCCTCTCCGGGAAAAGTAACTTGTTTTCTCTTTTTCTGAGAAAAATTTCTTGATTTTGGTACTCAAACCAAAAGCAAAAAAGAAATGCTCCGGTTTATGATCTCAGGTAACATCCTTTTGACCAAAGTGGCAAACTACCTATTTCAAACCCATTTACCTCCATTTATTATACCATTTTTCACATAATCCCAATCTACTTTTCTCGACATTACTCTTGAAAGCTGATTCTCTCCCACCCTTCATTCTCTCTCTCTCTCTCTCTCTCTCTCTCTCTCTCTCTATATATATATATATATATATATATGTGTGTGTGTGTGTGTATGTGTGTGTGTGCGCGCTTTAATTTCAACTTCTTTTGTTACTGTGATGTAGAGTCCTTGAACTGACATATATTGTAATTCAAATGGTCCTGAAAATGGAAATCTTAGACATATTTTCTATGGTATTTTTGGTGGGTTTATTATTCTCTCAAGGGAATGCAAGTCTTGTTGATGGTGACAAGGGAGCATTGCTTGAATTTGTGAGCAATCTTCCTCACTCTCGTTATCTAAACTGGAATGAGTCTACTCCTGTGTGTAACTACTGGACTGGAGTGACATGTAGTGAAGATGGGTCTCGAGTAACAGCCGTCCGATTGCCCGGAGTTGGATTTCACGGCCCCATTCCAGCCAACACTCTCAGCCGCCTCTCAGCATTGCAGATCTTGAGCCTCAGATCCAATGGTATTTCTGGGCCTTTCCCTTTTGATCTATTGAACCACAAAAACTTGTCTTATCTTTATCTTCAATTCAATAGCTTCTCGGGCCCTTTGCCACTTGATTTCTCTGTTTGGAAGAATCTTACTAGTATTAATTTGTCCAACAATGCATTTAATGGTAGTATTCCTTCTTCTATTTCAAATTTGACCCACCTTTCAGTTTTAAATCTAGCTAACAACTCGTTTTCTGGTGAAATTCCTGATCTCAATTTGCATAATTTGCAACTGTTAAACTTGTCAAATAACAAACTCACTGGCAATGTACCCAAATCTCTACAAAGATTTCCGAACTCAGGATTTGCTGGTAATGAGATTTCTTTACCATATTCTCGCATTCATGGAATTCCTGATTTTTCTCCTTCCCTTCAGCCAAATTCTAAATCTAAAAATGCTAGAAAACTAAGTGAGAGAGCATTACTGGGGATTATAATTGCTGGTTGTGTTATTGGGCTTATTGGGTTTGCATTTCTGTTGGTTGTTTGCTGCTTCAAAAGAAAAGGTGCAGATGCGTTTGAAGGGAAGTTGGAGAAAGGGGGAATGTCACCTGAGAAAGTTATTTCGCGGAGTCAAGATGCTAATAATAGGTTGGTTTTCTTTGAGGGTTGTAGTTATGTATTCGATTTGGAGGATTTATTGAGAGCTTCTGCCGAGGTACTGGGAAAAGGCACATTTGGTATGGCCTATAAGGCCATATTAGAGGATGGGACTTCAGTGGTGGTGAAGAGGTTGAAGGAAGTAGGTGCTGGGAAACGGGAATTCGAGCAACAAATGGAATTGGTGGGAAGTAGTCAAGCATGTGAATGTGATTGAGCTAAGGGCATATTACTACTCCAAGGATGAAAAGCTTATGGTTTGCGATTATTACAGTCAAGGGAGTGTTGCTGCAATGTTACATGGTATGTTTCTTTCTTCATTCTTTGCAAATTTGCTTATATTATTAAGTCCAACTCATGAGGTTTGCTGTTAATTCACTTCATAGCCCAACTTGTGTCAATCTTTTGAATTGAATTTGATTAATCAAACCCATGACTAGTTATTTGTCTTCGAAGGATGCATTATATGGTTGCAGTACTTTGATAGAAGGAAAAAATCATGATAAACTTGTTTTATATTTCACTTGTGCTAAATGCTTGTGGCTATAATATCCTGTTTTATCAGAAAATGGGTTATAAAAACTGGAATAGTCTTTGTATTGTATTGAACAATTCAATAAGTTTGGCTAAAGAGTTGTACTTTTGGAGGGATTGAATTTAAAGAGTTTCAATCCTGAATTTGGTTGGAGATTGATTGTGTGTACTTATCATAATCCTTATCCATTCTTTTTTGGCCTCATAAGTGGTTGACAGGAGTGATAGCCTTGGAATCTTTCTGTCTCTCTTTGGAAGTACCTGATTTGATTCTTGCTCCTTTTCTTCTTCCTTCTTGTTTTTTTCTTCTCCTTGTTTTTGTATTCTCCGCCAAATAAAATAAAGGCTTGTTACTGGTAGAGGTATAACAACTTCTTTGTGCTGGGGTCTTCAGATCTTTTTTAAGCTTGGACAATTTCTTTGACCAAAGAATATGAGATACAGGAGACATTATGGAGTATCCAAATATGTGGACTAAGCATTTTTGTGGACTGGGGTGATTCCGTTGTATTGACTGAGACATCGGGTCTAAGCAAATAGCCAAATTCAAGTTTTCTTTTGATAAGTCTGTGCATGTTAGTTTTTGTCTTCTAAAAGAGAATTGTAACAAATTGAAATAAATTTGTAGTAGAGGCCGATGCACTAAAACATAATAAAATAAAATGCATCAAAAAACACTTCTAGACATCCAAAAAATCCAGTTCTCCTTGTCCTAAGTTTTGTAGAGCACCTCTGGGCTCTAGACATCTTTTTCAACTCTACCTAACTTTTTATGATAAAATAAAATGGAGTCATCCAAAAACACTGCCAAACATTGACTTTCATTACTCTCTTCTATATTATATACTTTTATGACATTTTTTCAGCATCGTGGTTGTTATTCTTCATCCTTAGACATATCTAAACATAGATTAATTTTTTTTAAAATGCATTGGTGATAGGATAGTCATTCAACCTAGTTGTTATCTGAGGAAATTCCATGTCCTACTTGAGGTTTTTGGATCCCATACTCATTCAATACATAACATACTCACTCCATTCCTTAAAAAGAGCCCCAGTTTTGCAAAATTTGCAAATATTAAGGATATATTTTTGTCCCATGTATACCTAATAAGTTGTTAGTTTAGTAGTATGGTATGATAGGAAATTGTGTCATTTTTTACTAATATCACTAAAAAGTGAACTCTATTTGTGGAACAAAAAGAAATTGGCAAATGGTACTCTTTTCGTGAATTTTACTAATAAATTCTGAAACCGTGAATTGGATACATTGATTGTCTGTTGGGCTGAATGCTAGAGTATCTGTGACCTGGTATTGTCCTGCTCAGAGATCCTAGAATTGTTAATTCTTTATCTTCTTTGGCATCTATATAAACATTCCTTTTAAGGTTAGATTTTTCTTTTGAATCATTGACTGCCAGTAATATGAGATGTCTGGAATAATAGTGAAGTATAGACATTTGATGCATATATGGTTCCCAGCTTTGTGAATTGAGATCTTACATACTCAATACCAATGCTTCTTTTTCTACATATGTCTGAACTTCTACTAAGTGATTAAGTTTACGATTAACGTTACCATGTATTAGAGCGAAAAAATTATAATGTGCTAAATAATATTGGCAACTCCTCCATTCACATATTACCAAAAAAAGCATCTCCCTCACAGAATACATGTTAAGTCATGAGAGGCCATGTGTGAAGGATTAACGTTAACATGGATGATTTCTTTAGCGAGTTATTTTTACTCTTTTTTTTGCTGATGTTTAAAGTTGTAAATAAACTAAAAAAAGAAAGCCTTAGCCTCTAAATATTTACTTTGTTCAATGAGTTGAGCTCAGTTCAACCTCTATTTTTCAGGTAAAAGAGGAGAAGGTAGGATTCCTTTGAGTTGGGAAACCCGAGTGAGGATAGCGGTTGGGGCAGCAAGAGGCATTGCACGAATCCATGTAGAGAACGGGGGGAAGCTGGCTCATGGCAACATAAAATCCTCAAACATCTTTCTCAACTTTCAACAATATGGTTGTGTATCAGATATGGGTCTGTCCACAATAATGAGTCCACTGGCTCCACCTAATGCCCGTGCGGCTGGCTACCGAGCCCCAGAGGTGACGGACACGCGGAAAGCCTCACAACCGTCTGATGTTTATAGCTTTGGTGTTTTATTACTGGAGCTCCTTACTGCTAAATCCCCTGTCCACACTGCTGGAGGTGATGAGTTAATACATTTGGTCAGGTGGGTTCATTCAGTGGTCAGAGAAGAGTGGACTGCAGAAGTGTTTGATGTGGAGCTAATGAGGCACCCGAATATAGAGGAAGAAATGGTGGAGCTATTACAGATAGCAATGGCATGTGTGGTAAGAGTGCCAGACCAGAGGCCTAAAATGGTGGATGTAGTCAAGATGATTGAAAATGTCAGGCCAACATACTTTGAAAACCGGCCATCTTCTGAAACCAAATCGGAAAGCTCAACTCCAACCCCAGTGCCACCACCACCGGTTCTTGAGTCAGAATCGACAGTTCCAGAATGAGTGACCATTTTATCTGGTCAACATGTTTGTGTTTCCTTGGCATTATAATACATCTTGAAATATAACTGCTTATTTCACAAACTCCGTGATGCAAGTTTTTTTTTTCTTTTTAGCAACATGAGCCACTTCAAGGCATAATAATAGCCTGGTCAGGTAATTTATCTGTGTATCAGTTGGGGTGTTGCCACCCATGACTGACTATTTTGAGTTAGATGTACTCTCAGTTTCATGTTCATCTCTGACTTTGTCAATCCTTGTTGCTTATTTATTAGGAAGTTCTATTTTACAAACTTTGTAATGTTTGCATTGAAATAAAAATCATCAACTTGTGCAACTAGATTGCTCTTTTTCCCTTTTTTTTAAAATAATAATAAATAAAAAAGAATAGCAATGAAAGTTTACACAGAATTATAAAGAATAAATATTTATTCAACAAATTATTATAGGGCTATATGTATATACATAGCTGTTTATTACACAATCGTCTATGACGACATTTTTTTGGGTTATAGCGACGGTTTTCCCGTCGCCATAGATCAGAATAGCTATAACAACAGGTGAACCGTCGCTATAGTCCAAAAAAACGTCGCCATAAACGACTATATACTACACAGCTGTGTATATATATTTTTCTCATATATATAAGTAAATGTGCCAAAGACATTAAATTATTAAGAAATAAATTTGTATTATACTCCCTTCGCTCTATAATAAATGTCATAATTTGACTTTAGTGATCAAATTGACCATTTTTAAAATAAATAATTAAAAATATCTTTATAAATTTTTTAAATTACGAAACTTGACATTAGTAGTACATTCTTTGTAGTTTATTATGATCATAATCTCTACGCGTATATAAAAATTTATTAATTTTAAAAAATAATCAATTTAACCGTGAAAGTCAAACTATGACATTTATTATGAGACGGAGGGAGTCCTATTTTCACCTAGGTTATGTTACGTTTGCAAGAATTATAATATTATAATTCCAAAATTATTAATTCCAGGATTATAATTTTAATCCTAAGACTATTAAACCATTTTATAATCCCTAAACTAATAGTCCTAAGTCTAAATTTGAAAAAATAAAATAAAACATTTAAAATTAATAAATATATCACAAGTATAATCTTTATCAACAAACATAGTCCTAGTCCAATAATTTTATTTGAAATTCAATTTAATTTATTATACTACACGAGTTGTATCTAAAAATTTAGTGCGATACCATTTTTTAATATTTTATACCATAATTAATTTCATATTTATATTCTTAATTCGTTTTCAAAATGCATGGAATTTAATAATAATAATAAAGTAGGAGTACTATATTTCTGCAATATAGACTTTAGAGGGATTTAGAAGAGGGATAACCTTTAACTCGTAGTCATAAATGATAAAAATGTAGCCTTTTTATCCCGATTGGACAAAAGGCTTCTATAATAAGAAATTGAAAGTGGGTCCCAGTAGGTAGATAAGACCAATCGCGAACCGATTTAGCAGGTCTCTGAGAGTGGGAGCGGCAGGAAGCAGAGACTTGGTGTGTTTCTCTCTCTAAAACTCTGATTAGTCATATCCCTCTTAATTTCTCCGCTCTCTCAGGCAGACACTAATAATCAGGGGAGGATCTCGGGGTAATCTCTTTCTCTCTCTAAATATGTATTTATATCTATATAGATATTTTTTTTAATCTGTATATGTATGTATATTTGTGGAGCTGGTTGAGTTGATCTAGGGTTTTATTTGGATGGTAGGATTTCGTGATGGCCTCGAAGCGGATCTTGAAGGAGCTCAAGGATCTGCAGAAAGATCCTCCTACGTCTTGCAGCGCTGGTATGAGCTTTGTAATTCCTTCTTTATAGGTCAAATAGCTTCATTTTTTTCGACGATTTTAAGATTTGGGTTGTTCTTTTTGCTAACTCTTCTTTAGATTGTTAGTACGTGTGAATCCGACTCTTATAAGCTGAAAATGAGCTGATTTTGTGTTGATATTCAGAAAAGTTGGTAGCTTTGTTGTAACAACCGAAAATTTAATTCAACTTTAGCTGTATTGTATGGGTTTTTCTTAGGCCTTGCTGGAAGTTTACTGATTTTATTGTAATCTTCTGAGATTTTAACTGTAAATAAGCTTTACTGTGTTGATTGCATAGGGCTTAGCTGATAGTGAAGTTATAGTATAAAATGGTGAATATGGGTTCAGTTTTGATAGATTTGATCAATTTTATTCTAATATAATGTAAAGGATTGCAATTGATGGATGGAGTTCTCGTAACTTATGTGTGAGCCATTTTGAGATGTTGTAGACTACTTCATACTGCATAAGCAGCCTATCTATTTTGATCGGGGCTTTTGAGTTTGTCACATGAATATCACACATTTGTGGTTAAGTAATGCATACTACCTCAGAGTACTGTTAATTCATGCAACCATTTCCCTCTCTCTGTCTCTATCTCTGTCTCATATGCCCATGCACACAGATATATCATATGGGTAGATATTGATAATTATTGAGGGACATTCAAGTTTTACTGGCTTCTTGAAATGAGTGGCTTGTGTGATTTGTGATGTGATGCTTATTTTAGAGATAGAATTAACATGGCTAATTGCCCCCGCGAGCCTACAACCCCGTCACCTTTTACCTGTTTATTTCAGTTAATGCCAAAAGATAACTCTTTCATGCATTAGAGTGAGGCTAAACCATTGAACACACTTGAAATTATTAATAGATTGTTATTGTCATGCTGCAGTTTATTCCTTTAATTTATCTCTCCTTTGTATTTAAAAATTTCAGGCCCAGTTGCTGAAGACATGTTTCACTGGCAAGCAACAATTATGGGTCCCCCTGATAGTCCTTATGCGGGTGGAGTGTTTCTAGTTACTATCCATTTCCCTCCAGATTATCCTTTCAAGCCACCCAAGGTACTCATTCAACTGCAATTCTTGTTAAAGAAATGTCTGCAAAATAACCATATGGTGCTTAGCTACTGTGTTCTTCTGCTAAAGGTGTTTTTTCGTGCTTCTGTTGTGTAAATTTCTATTACATTGAACATGATATTGAGATTTAGCCCCATTTTATATTGTATTTTCTTCTGATTTTGAGAATTAAAGTCTTTTACAAGCGTAATACTAATGTTTTCTTTTGGGGCGTGTTTGTGTTTGTGTTTGTGTTTGTGTTTGTGTTTGTGTTTGTGTTTGTGTGTGGGTGGGGTGGGGTGGGGTGGGGTGGGGTGGGGGGGGGGGTTTGTGAAGCTGTGTTTATGCTCCAATGAGTAAGGGGAACCAGTACAGATATGGCATACTCCTATAGTCCTATGGATGCTTCTTGGGAGTTTTCTTGTTTTATACGATGAAGAGACTCCCTTTTTCCGGTTTGCTCGTCATGATTTTGTCTATTATTTATTTATATACAGTCATTGAAGGAAGTAGGAACCAACTGATTGCATAAAATCTTGTTCAAGCTTGGCTCGTTTTATTGACATAAACAAACTGAATTGAGCTTTTTCTCGAGCTATTTGGCTCTTTTACAGACCTAGATGTTGTTGTGTGATGTGATTTAATGTTTGTTATATTAATCTGTGTGAAGAGAGGTTATGTAATAATTTAGAATATTTTTTTTTGGATAAGTCAGAATAAAGATGAACACTTTAACCTTTTGGGCAGTTCACATTTGATTTTTCTCCATTTACAGCTGTAACTCAATTTCTTCATTTGTTAATTACATTGTTTGTTCTCATGGTTTCTTTGTCATTGTGTTGTGAAATACTACATTGATAACTATAATAAATTTATTAGAGTAAATTCGAGTACAGTAGTTAAGACCATGCTTTAGCAATGTATTTGAATCTTATTAGCCAGAAGGGCCATAACTTTGTAGAGCACTTAGCCATGTATTGTATGAATTGATAAGCATTTGTTTGAATGCATGATCTATATGTTATTTTTTTTGTCATTTCAGATCTGCGCTTCATTTCAAGGAAGAGCATATGTGCTTTTGAGACGAGGGTTTTATTATTCTTTTAACTATTTTTTTGTGTGTGGGGGTAATCTCTTTGTTTCTTATATGGTTGGTTGGATTTTACAGGTAGCTTTCAGAACAAAGGTTTTCCATCCAAATATTAACAGTAATGGCAGCATTTGCCTTGATATTCTGAAGGAACAGTGGAGCCCTGCTCTTACTATTTCAAAGGTTATTACTCTATTACTAAAAACAGTTTAGCATGAGAAATCCTTGCTTACCCCTGGAAATACATCAAGGTTTGTTTGGAACTTGAAAAGTGCAAGGGAAAGAAAATAACATGAAAATTTTCTAACTTTCAAGAGCTTTATCGATTCATTACATTAATTTTTACATTCAACATGATACGTTAAGTGACTATTAAATATTCTGAAGTATCTATAAGTGGATTTGGTACGTTAATATAGTTATTTCTTCCTCTAATTCATTCTGGGTTTCAAAAAGAACGCAAGAAGTTGAGAAAAGGCAGCCTGATTCTTGCTACCGTAATCAATTCCCATGTGGTAAAGCCATTAAAACTGAACCATCCCAACGTGGTACAAGGAGTTGAGTTCTTTAGTAGGTCTCACAACAGAAGAAATAATAACTAGTGGCATTTGGCAAACTGAGGTTCCATGTTATATATAAATGAGTTGATCCATGTATGTGGTTCCCCAAAAAATGAGCAGGCAGGGTAAATTATTGGCTATATAGTATGTCATAGCATTTACAGAAGGTAATGGTTAGGATGGATCATATACATGAGGAGGGGGGGGGGGGGGGGGAGGGGGGGGGGGAAATACTCTTTATTATATCTTATTTACAATATCAAACTATATTAATTCTATAGGATATCTTGAATATTTGTATATGGTACCAACCTGCCATAAAACAGTTTTCAATCAAGAAACAAAGTAACAAATTCAAGTAATGTTGTATTTCCCCATTGTGTATGTATTTGTTCAAGTTTTTCTGGCTCATGTTCAGGTTTTGCTGTCTATTTGTTCTCTGTTGACGGACCCAAATCCTGATGACCCTCTCGTACCAGAGATAGCTCACATGTACAAGACTGATAGGAGCAAGTATGAGACTACTGCCCGGAGCTGGACCCAGAAATACGCCATGGGTTAGGGTGCTGCCATGTGTGATAGGAGGGGAATTTCCTGGTGACTTTTTCTTCTTCTTTTTTTGGAAACTTGTGACTTGGGACTTATATTTATATTGTACGAGTGAATGAAAGTGTAATATGTCTATTGTAAGACGGATGAAATGTGGAACTTTGGAACCTCCTCCTCAAAACAAAACTATGTATTTTTTTCTTCTTTTGTATCGGAAATTGTCTTTAAAAGAATTATGTTTCCAGCTGATGGAATTCTCTTCAATAATCAGCCTCCAGATTTTGATGGTAAAGAAGATATAATCAATTCATCACTTGGTAGATAAAAAGTATATCAACTGATGATAATAACTATTCTACGAGGGATTGATTGTAATCATTTTTGAAGTATAATTATTCCGGTGGCTACAACAAGAAATGGTAAATGCTTGGAAGTTTTTGCTGATTTACTGGATGGGGTGAACTAATGTTTGTATCATGCATGGTCTTTTGTGAAGTTGGTTTAATGGTAAATATATGGATACGCAATCATTGAATTGTTTCCTAATTGGAATGAAATAAAAGGGACAAATTATTGGATAACCAGATTAGTTTCTTGATACAAACGGGTCCCACATGGTCTTATGGTATCCCTCCCTCATTATTTTTAGAAAATTCTCTTTTAATTCAGTTTTAAAACGCAACATAATTATGAAAACATTTAACTTGAAACAAATGGAAAATATCCAAAGTAGTACTAATTGTGAAGTGGATGTAAAACCCAATCATGATATGCAAATAAGACCCCAAACCGTTAAATTAATTGCATAATTTTCTCCATTTTGTGGCTCAAAGCTTACTACTACCTTGGGGATGATGCTCATTAATTAATTGGCTTCTATTCCGTAAGCTTTTAACCCATCCATCCAGTACAACTTGCAATATTTTTAACAGATGGCTCAAAAATCAAAAGAAAAGAAAAGAAACTTATCAGGAATTTTGTCGATCTAATGTAATATTGTACTCCCTCCGTCCCTTATATTAAGTGATTTTAGAGTTGTGCATAAGTATTAATGAAATGATTGTATAGTATTAAATATAATATCAATTGTCAATATTGTCATTGTATTGAAAAAAGATAGTGTTATTTATTGGACAAAAAATAATGAGAGAATCAGAGTTATATTTAATATTTGGGATAATATTGAAAACAAAGCAATTAGTGCTTACTTGAAATTCTCAAACGATTTATATTAAGGAGGGACAAACACTTGGCTAAAACGACTTATATTAAGTGACGGAGGGAGTAGTTTCTTTACTTGTCCTTCGTCCATGGTTTTTTGCTAATCCTCATCCAATTATCTCTTCTTCTTAATTTCCATCTAGAACATGATGATGATAATAAAACTCGTGGATATTGTTATTTCATACCATAACTATTAATCAAATGAGAATTCTTTAGTAGAGCATATGAAATGACCAACTAACTAACGGGTGCAAGCAAATAATATTTCATTCTAATCTCATTCCCAAAAAAAAAAAAACATAATTGTACTTTTGTATAATTACAATTTATAGATAGGGACTAGGGAGGGATGCCTTTATCACTATTCTTCCCCTAAGAGAATTAAGTAATGAATTTGGCTTAAGCATCATCTACCAACTAGTATTTTGAACACAAATTTGACTAAAATTGACACAGTAAGTTGAGTAGTGTCGTCTTTTGTTTTCTTACTAACCCAAGTACTACTTCGGGCCGGCCCATTCCACCTCTACAAATCCAAGTTCAGAAAGCCAGAACTACTGTAATGCCCCTCGTACTTTACCTTTGTATATTGTTCTTTTTTAGGAAACATAATTGTACTCTTTTCAAAATGTTTACTACTAGAAGATAAAATTAGCCAGTTACCAAACAGATATTTCTAAAATTTTCCTGAAGTTACCATAGAGGGGAACAATACAGGAGGAGTAGCTGGAGCTGGCTGCTTTATCATTTAAAGTAAGATCAAAAGATGATCTGGTATTGCCATTATTTTACGACCAAATAATTGATAGCTAGTCACTTCCATAATATTGGGATGTTACTCATCCTATTTAGTCCGACTAGTATTATTCAACTCAAGTAGTTATATTTTAAATAAGTCACTTCCATAATTCATTACATTTTAAATAACTTAATCTGCATAGTTTACTAAATTTAAATTCAATAATATTTTGTTAGAGTGAGTTGAATTTTAAATGAGTATTAATATGCTGACACAATTAAAAAGATGATATTTCGATCTTCAAATTAAACGAAATTTTATATAATCACATATTGTAACATACTCATTACATTCGTACGATTACATTATTAAGTTGACGATCGAATAATGTTGTATTAAAAGTGAATTAAAATAACTTATTACTGTTACCAAAATATACTTTCTTTTCTTTTGAGGAGACCAATATACGAGTACTTAAAGCAGTTGCATAACGGTGTGACTGTCCGGGACTAAGGGGCTGTTTGTTTAGGACTGAATACATATGACTGGCTGAATGGCTGAATCGATCAGCCATTAAGTGCGTTTGCTATGAATTTTTTTTTGTCTTAATGGCTGAATCGGTCAGATGATTGAGTTGAATGGCTAAATCAGATTTTTTTTGCTGAATGACTAAATGAGCGGCTGAATAAAGTAAAAAGATTAAAAAAAATATTAACTATTATATTAAGTAATATTAAATAAATTTACAACAACTTTGAATTTTTTTAGAAAGATAAAATAATAAAATTATGTCATTCAAATATTTCAGACATATTAATCATCAAACAATTTTTTTTATTTAAATTCAGATTCAGTTTATTCAAATTCAAATTCATCTAATTTATATACAACACCACATAAATACAACTGAATTTCTATTTCTTTCGCACTCTCTCACATACTGTGACTCATTTTCTTTCTATTTCTCAAGATTCTCTCTCTCTTCATTCTTCATCGACGCTAAGGAATCTCCTCTTTTTTACACACCCAAAATTTCACTCTCTAGTCTCTCCTTTAGCTTTCAATGCCAATCTAATCTTTAGGAAATAATTAAGAGCAAATGGAAAGAGGAGCTATATATGTATTCTGCGTTCAAGTTTAGTGAGCACAAAATACAAAATACGATGGTTAGACCATTGCCGACGGAAGGTATCACCGGAAAGAAGACGAAGATGACCGAACTGAATGCCGGCGGGCCACGAGTTGTACGGATATCTGTTATCGACGCCAACGCCACTGACTCTTCCAGTGACGAGGATGAGACGCTCTTCAAGCGTCAGAAAGTAAAGAAATTCGTGCGCGAGATCACGATAGAGTCGTGTTCAATAGATAACCGTAAATTTAGTATTAAGAGCGTCTGTCAGAGCAGATCAACAGCCACGGCGAGCAACCGCCGGAAAAAGTCGGCTAGTAAAACGGAATTAAAATTGAGCTATGTTAAGAAGTTTCGCGGCGTACGTCAAAGGCCTTGGGGAAAATGGGCGGCAGAGATTAGAGATTCATTAAGACGGGTACGGGTTTGGTTAGGTACTTACGATACAGCAGAAGAAGCTGCAATTGTTTATGACAACGCGGCTATACAGTTGCGTGGTCCTGACGCGCTAACAAACTTCACTAGTCCTCCTCCGGCGAAAGCTGCATCACCAGAAGTCAAGCCGACCGTCACCGGCTGTTTTTATGACTCCGACGAAGAGTCAAATAATACTGTATGCTCCCCAAAGTCTGTTCTCCGATTTGTCAATGAAGAGTCAAACAAATCAGAGTACTCTTCCCAGAGTCCGATAACCGACTCCGTCGAGATTTCAGTTTGCCACAGCTTCATTGATTTTTTGCCTCAGAATCAGAATGATACTTTATTCCCGGAAAGTTTGTTTGATTTTCATAATCCGGCGCCTGATTTGTTTGAACAAACGGATGGTGAAGCTTCTGCTTCTGCCAATATATTTTGCGGGTCAGCGAGTGAATTTGGATTCGGGTCATCAACATGGCAGGGTGACGATTACTTTCAAAACTTGGGCGACATATTTGGGTCGGACCCTCTGGTTGCTCTTTAATTAAGAGAAAGCATTTTGTGGGAATCCTTGCTAATAATTTTATTTGGTAATTTGGCCTTTTGGTTTTGGCGGGAGAGTTGCATATAGCGGCTTTTTTTTAAGTATTTTATTTATTAGGCTAATTAAGTTTATGTATATTTAAATTTTGCAAGTACTCCCCCCACATTGATGTTGGAGGACAAGTGAAACACGTGTCATCTTTCCGATGTTAAGGTTTAAATGAGTTCCCAAGATAGAAGCGAATTGAATCGGGTTGAAATAGTGAAATACTACTAGTATTTGTATCGTCCTGACAAATGCTTAATTTTAAATGTACAAAAATAATTACAAATGCGTGTATTAAAGGAGTAGTGGCATTGTATAGCGAGAGTTTCTATAATGAAGAAAGTAGTGCTTAATATATGTGTTCCATCATTTATCACTATTTAAGCAAAATTACTCATCTTCTTCAAAAATACTACTCCTATGATTTTGTCGATCAATATGCAACGACCAAATATTTCAGTGATTTTATTCTCCATTATATACTGCCAAAGTACTTTACGTACAGTCAATTTAATTATACTCATTTACTCTTGTTGGTTGTACTTCAAAATTCTTAATTTTGATAAATTCTCACATTGCCTATTCTGAAAATATTTCTTATGTATATTAGAACATTATGGTGTGGGCTTAGTGTAACATGATTGAGAAAAAAAAGGACAGACTTGCGCATATGAGAATGACTAAAGAATTGAACTGTGCCAAATCTGAACTTTTCAACCAGAAAACCTTAATGCGTGTGCACGCATTACGCCTTGTGGTGTAGCCCACTGTTTTATTTACTTAGGCGCTGTTTGTTTACATCTGATTGCCTCTTAATGGACTGTCTCTTATTCGCTAAGAGGCATGATGCTGTTTGTTTGTTTTTTGTTACCTCTGAATGCCTCTTAATCGGTAAGACAGAAAATGAAATCTTAATAATTAAGAGGTACCTCTTAATGAAATTTTTTTGATAATTTTTTTTTATATAAATATATTCAACAATATTATTCACTCATTTTTATTAAATTGAATATTTAAAATTATTAAATAAAAATTTACCCTTTAAAATAGTAAAATAGTGTCATTGAGAGACAACTTACTTTTTAGTTATCAAACAGTTTTTTAGATTCAGACCTCATAACCATGCAGATGATCTAATTTATTAAGACATCATAATTATTCAGATCTTAATCGCCAAATTTATCAAACACAACCTTAATATATTAATAAATTAATGGTGAGAGAGTTCTAAAAAGTGGTAAATGTTCTGAAAATGTATCTGACCAAGTGAGACCCTATAGTGAATTAGTTTCACCTGGTGGGATCCATTATTTAAATAGTTGCCGGTACAAATTGTTGTTGTACAACTTTGAAGGGACTAGGTATTTTTTTTTTAAAATTTCAGCCTTTAATTATATTGATCAATAATAGAGATGGTGGTTACTGAAATAGTAACCACAACAATTGTTTATCATTAAATGAAACCCTATATGTATATATTATGGGACGGATAGAATATTAATTAACTTCATTTGACTGTATTAGCTTGGCATATATATGAGGTAACTTATTGCTCTTCGGAGAGGATTAAAATAAGAAGGATAAAAATGAAATTTATATATATATATATATATATATATATATATATATATATATATATATATAAAGAATTTAAAACACAATTACAAAAAAAAAACTAGAATATTTTTCATGACATTTAGGCTGTCTGGAGAGTAATAGTTTGATCAAAATGGTCCCGACTCCCGATCATGAGCTGGTAAATCACAGGTGAGGTGACCCATAAATTTGGACAAATTAAGAACTACAATGGGGGCTCCTTGCACCTCTGCAGCTAGCATCAGAAAACAAAATCTAGTAGAATTATTGTATACGCTGTTACATACATACATACATATATATATATATATATATATATATATATATATACGTACCTCATGCATGCTTGCTTATGAAACCAAACTGTATTACCCTATCAACTATTATTATGATATTTCATACATTATGCATACAAGAGCCAAGAATTTTATTAATTACATTTGTCATATATGACATAATACCCAATCTATAAACTAGATGCTAGGTGTCCGTGGTTCATCATGGTCCCCCTATTTTCCAATCAAATTGATATATGATCTGAACCAACTAACTTGGGCCTAGGGGTGAGAAAGAGAGAGGGAAGGGGCCCATTCCAATTTCCATGGCCGAAAGAAAAGCAGTTTCCAGAATTGGCCCGCCCAGGTTTTAAAGCAAAAGATTAGCATGCATGCATGCATGCCTGCCCTTTCTTCATCTTTAGGGTCAGTCGTCAGGTCAGGCAGCCAATATTGTATTGATGATGGAATTAAATGTTAACCCCAAGATTTAACCACGCGCCTCAATCACAAAAATCGCATTTAATCCTGCACAATGAATACGTCAGCACCGAATCTCGACGGCTTGAGCCGCCGGGGATCGCTCCGGTGTGAGAATAAGTACAGGTCGGAAAAAGGGTTAACAATGGAAGTTTGTGTGCTCTAGTGTTTGAAGAGAAAAAATAGTTAGGTTACCTTTTTTGTGTAGTGCTCTGTACTCATATACTATCTCACCAACTTGCATGTTTTCCCCCGATGCTTACGTCAACTAGCTGCATGCAGGTTTCACCATACCTTACTCTCCACCCAGTCAACATTATGTCAACTCCTCATTAATAAAGGTGACTTAAGACGGCTTGGCCCATCACTTCAATCAATCGCATGCTAATCCCATAGATTAGGGGTAATCTTTAGCCCATAAGCTGCCATCTGTCTTCCACTACCAGCTCCAGCACAAGTTTTATATAAACAATCATTTAGATAATAGCTCAATGCTCTAAGAGTAAAAATGGGTTTGACCCGGAAAGCTCAACATAAATGAGATTCGACCGGCCCAAATCTACACAGCCCAACATTGCCACCTAATCTTTTATTAAACAGATTGTTTGATGAAAGAGTATAAGAGTTCGGTCCAACCATCAAGAAGAATCCAAACAGACTCGGCAAAGCCCACTCAATAGAAGGCCCATGACCGGATACAGATCCCCCAAATTCAGAAACACACGCCAACCTTTCAAATTCAAAAAATCAATCGACGACTTCTCCTAATTCCAAGAACAGACGCCAACCTTCTTTATCATTACCTCCATTTAATGTGCAGCCTTTGGAATTTCGAAAATGACTGAACGGACACCATTATAAAACCCCCAAGCCTCCAACTTAGATAGCTTTACCTGTTTATTTGAATCTCAAAGTATTCTAGCTTTCTCCTTCATTCAGTTTTTCCTTTTTGCAAATCGTCATCAATGGCTGCACAGAACTCCGATAACACCACTACCCAAACCATTCCGGAGATAAATCCCAAATCAAAACCCTCATCTGGCAAAAGTATTCCCCCTCCTATTTCTGAGATCCCCCCTTTTGATTTCAAAGATGAACATCAACACCCTATCGCCAACAGCCCCTCTACTCTTTTAGAGGATGATATCAACACCATTCGTGTGCGTTATCAATTTCCAGACACTCATCAACTGAGAGTGCCTACCTCCACAGAGCGAATGTACCAACGCCCTGAGGGCTGGACAACCATGCCCCTCACCTTTCTGGAAAAAGGTGTTCGTTTTCCTCTTCACACCTTCATCGTCACCCTTCTAGGGTTTATGGGAGTAGGATTTGCCCAACTGGCTCCTAACTCCTATATTCACATCCTTGCATTTATCACTTTCTGTATCGAGCTAGGGATCTCTCCCTCTATTGATTTGTTTTTTAGTCTTTTCACTTCGGGCAAATCTCGCGAACTAGGTTTCAAGGTGTTAGGTAAACAGGCCCCAAGACCTAATGCTAGATTCAAGAAACGCCCTTTGATGGATACTCCTTCAAGTAACAAAAAGTGGTATGAGAAATGGTTCTTCGTCAAAGGACCCGAAGTCTCTTCCATCCCCTACTGGAGTACCGCTGCACACACCACTGCAGACTTAGGCGATCTTCCCGAGGATCGTATAAGAGAGATAACGAAATTCAAGGAGAAACTTCCCCTGAAAGAATAGAGTTTCATCCTTCTGAGCAAGCAAGCGTGGTTGTATGACCACCAATGTAAGTCCGAAGCTATCACCTGTTTAATTTCTCAAATTTCTTTCAATAATTATCCTAAAACAGCTTCTTTAATTTTTTCAGTGTCTCTTTTCAAACCTACCTCTTCCGATCGAAAAGCATTGGAGGAGTTTCTTTCTGCTGAATCAGCCCAAGATCCCCCCGAGGCTCAAGAAACCGAAGTCCAAACCACCAAACCCAATACCACTGAAGAGGCAAGCCAACCTCGTCTGAAGAAGAAGGCTGTTAAGAAACCAAAACCTTGCACCCGTGCTCACCCTCAACGAATGTCTTCTTGACATGCCTATTACCTAACGTACTAAGATCCTCCATACAAAAAAGAGAAAAGCCAAAGTTGTCCCCCTCACTGCCGAAGACCTGAGAGTTCCTCGCACAGAACTCGACCAACCAGCGAATGAAGAAGAAGCCGAGGCCAGTTCTCCACTTAAACGAAAGAGAAAAACTTCTTCTGATAACCAATCGATCCCACCGGTCGACCCTCCAATAAATTTCGTCATTCCTCCACCCAATCAAACAATACCTTCTCCTCAACGATCAACCTCTCCTTACTTCGGATCGACGTCTGGAGTGTCTCGATCGCCCAGCCTGTGGCCTGACCAGAACAAGGAATTCCCTCTGCACCTCTACAACTCTTTCGTTCTGGACACTAGACAACCATCGGTTCGACAACAGTTCCATTTCGGATCTGATGGAAGAAGGCCCAGCTAATCAGGCCCGAGTAAGTAATTCATTACTTATCCATTTTTATACACGAATTTCTTCATACAACTTTTCTCCTAATTCGAAATAATTGCAGGCGAACGGGATCTTCGGGCGTCTTTACCAAAGATATAAAGAAGCCGAAGCCGAAGAAGAGGCGGCCCGAAAAGAAAATGCCATCCTAAGGTCTGCCCTGGCTAAGGAGAGAAGCGAACATGAGAATACTCTTTTCAACTCCAAGGGTCTCCAGAACGACCTTCCTCAAATTAAAAGAACAATTAACCGCATCTGAAGCCCTTCAACAAGCAACTGCCCAACGAAACGAAGACTTGCAAGGGGCTAATGAGTGGTTAATTCAACATAACCGAAGCCTAACCCTATCCGTAGCCAAAGCCAAAAAATCAGAAGAGTGACATCTTGACCTCCGGGGCAAAGTCGAGAAGGAGCTTTGTGATCTAAAATTAGCCGGCCCCCCGCTTACCGAGGATCTCCGCAAATAAATACAGGTTGACTATCGCAAATCTGTCGAACTTACAAACGAAATAGTTCAAATGTATTATGAAGGCTATTAGGCAGCCCGAAGCAGCGGTAAAGCTAAATTAGCCGCTGTTGCTGTAAACCCGTTGCTCCTTGATTCTTCTGAAGATGAAGACGAGGAGTAACGCCGAAGATAATCTATCATTCATAAACTTGTATAAATTTCAACGATAATGTAATTGCTTTATTATGTTTAATAAAATATATCTTATCCCTTATTACTCTTTTTCAATTTAAATTATACTGTTACTTAAACAATATACAATCTGAGCTTAGCACTTCAAATAAAATCAAGTAACAATGTAAGATGAGACTTACTCATTACCGAAGAGTATTATATGTCATTGTTGGAATGAATAATTCACCGATCTTTCAATAAGAATATTAGTTCCGAAGAACTTGTAATGTGATGAGCCATATGAAAATTTGGTAATCCCGTTCTCTCCGAGAGCCGAAGGGGTTAGACCAGAAATATTCACTTCGTCGTCCTAAGGCCGAAGGAATTCAACCTTGTTCAGCCAAAAATATATTTTACTTCGCTACGAGGAGACGAAGGGATCCAAACTTATAACTTGCTGAACTCGTTCTCTCCGAGAGTCGAACAGCTTCGACCAACAACAGTTCGCTTTGCTACGAGGAGACGAAGGAATCCAACTTTATACCAAACTGGCAATCTCGTTCTCTCCGAGAGCCGAACAGGTTTAACCCAAAAAATATTCCTCTTTGCTTGTCAGAAAGTCGAAGGGATCCAACCTTATAACTGGTGACCACGTTATCTCCGAGAGCCGAACGGGTTGGACCATCAATAGTTCGCTTCGCTATGAGGAGATGAAGGAATCCAACCTTATACCAAGCTGGCAACCTCGTTCTCTCCGAGAGCCGAACAGGTTCAACCCAAAAAATATTCCTCTCGCTTGTCAGAAAGTCGAGGGGATCTAACCTTATAACTGGTGACCACGTTCTCTCCGAGAACCGAACGAGTTGGACCATTAATAGTTCGTTTCGCTACGAGGAGACGAAGGAATCTAACCTTATACCAAGCTGGCAACCTCGTTCTCTCCGAGAGCCGAACAGGTTCAACCCCCAAAAAATATTCCTCTTCGCTTGTCAGAAAGTCGAGGGGATCTAACCTTATAACTGGTGACCACATTCTCTCCGAGAGCCGAACAAGTTGGACCATTAATAGTTCGCTTTGCTACTAGGAGACGAAGGAATCTAACCTTATACCAAGCTGGCAACCTCGTTCTCTCCGAGAGCTGAACAGGTTCAACCCAAAAAATATTCCTCTTCGCTTGTCAGAAAGTCGAAGGGATCCAACCTTATAACTGGTGACCACGTTCTCTCCGAGAGTCGAACGAGTTGGACCATTAATAGTTCACTTTGCTACGAGGAGACGAAGGAATCCAACCTTATACCAAGCTGGAAACCTCGTTCTCTCCGAGAGCTGAACAGGTTCAACCCAAAAAATATTCCTCTCGCTTGTCAGAAAGTCGAAGGGATCCAACCTTATAACTGGTGACCACGTTCTCTCCGAGAGCCGAACTGGTTGGACCATCAATAGTTCGCTTCGCTACGAGGAGACGAAGGAATCCAACCTTATACCATTAAGAAGAAAAGCCATTATTGGTAGAAAAAAGCCATTTTTATTGATAATTGTCGTAGTAGTTACAGACATCCGGGCTTTGACACTGGCTCTATTGAAAATATTTGTGGAGCCTTCCAGCATGCCAAGTATTCTTAATCTCAAATCCATCTAAGGCTCGCAACAGGTAAGTTTCGGGCTTTGGTACGCTAACAACTTCATAAGGGCCCTCCCAATTTGGCATGAGTTTACCCATATTCTGAGGTGTAGAAGCCTCTACCTCCCGAAGAACAAAATTCCCAACTTTGAATCTCCGAAGCTTTACCCCTTTGTCATAGTATTTAGCCACACGACGTTGATATGTAGCCAATTTTACCAAGGCTGCCTCTCGGACTTCTTCGAGCAGATCTAAATTGGCTTTGAGTCCCTCATCATTATACAATTCTTTAAACTGACTGACCCGAAGACTTGTAGACCTAATTTCCACCGGAACTAGAGCATCAGAACCGTATGCCAGTCTAAATGGTGAGTCTCCCGTTGTAGTCCTTGGCGTAGTTCGATAAGCCCATAGCACGCTAAGTAATTCTTCAGGCCATCTTCCTTTGGCGTCATCCAGCTTTCTTTTGATCCTATTCAGGAGTATTCTGTTAGTCACCGCAACTTGTCCATTAGATTGTGGATGAGCAACCAAAGTCTTCCGATGCTGAATTCCTAACTCCTTCAAGAATGCCTCAAATTTTGATCCCACAAACTGGCGTCCATTATCTGAAATTACCACCATAGGAATACCAAATCGAAATACTACTGACTCCTTCAGAAACTTCAAGCATTCTTGCTCCATGATCAGCTGAAGCGGCTTCGCCTTTACCCACTTAGTCATATAATCAATTGCTACTATAACAAAACTGACCTGACCTTTCGCTTTCGGGAGTGGACCCAGTATATCTACTCCCCAGACAGCAAAAGGTATAGGAGATAAAATCGAGTATAACTCTTCTGGTGGCTGATGTGGGATTGAATTATTCAACTGGCATTTCGGGCATTTCTTCACATAATCGGTAGCCTCTTTAAAAATTGTTGGCCAATAAAAACCCTGACGAAGCACTTTATATGCTAACGACTTCGCGGCCGTGTGATCACCACAGATACCTTCATGAATCTCCCGAAGGGTAATATTCGGCTTCAGACGGAACCAAGCACTTCAGCAATGGAGAGGAATAAGCCCTTCGATACAGACCTCCATCAATAAGTATGAAGTTTGCACTTTTATATTTCACCTTTTTGGCTAACATTTGATCCGAGGGTAATATGCCATCTGCCAAATAGTTTATATATGGTGTCATCCAACAATTAGATCGTTCGACGCACATTACCTCCCCGTGCTGTATGCTGGACTGTTTTAAAACCTCCAAGTAAACTGATCCATCAAAAGCACTCGATTCAGTTGTAGCCAATTTTGATAAGGCATCGGCATTTGAATAATCAGTTCGGCCAACTCCTTGAAACTTGCAAGAGTCGAAGTACTGAAGCCGATCTTTTAACTCTATAAGGTATTTAACCATTTTCGTGCCCTGAGCTTCATACTCCCCCGAAACTTGTTTGATAACCAGCTGAGAATCACTGTAAATAATCAACTTCTGAACCTCCAAACTTTTGGCCAGACGCAACCCTGCTAGCACCGCCTCGTATTCAGCCTCGTTATTCGTTGCCCTGAATTCAAATCTGATAGCCTGCTGCACTTTGAATCCCTCTAGACTTGTCAGAATGATCCCAGCACCACTAAGGTCCGAAGTAGAAGATCCATCAACATATAATGTCTAAGAATCGTGCACCTGCTGAAGTGTAGCCACCGTTTCTGTAGACCCCTCCACTTCTTTCAGACTCCCATCAGCTTCGGAAAACGAGCACTCTACCACAAAATCGTCCAAGTCTTGACCTTTAATAGCTGTCCGTGGATAGTACTCTATGAAGAACTGAGATAATTCCATAGTCCACGCAGCAAGTCTCCCCGAAATCTCTGGCTTCCCCAACACCTTCTTTAGTGGTTGGTCCGTGTATACCACTATTACCCGACCTTGGAAGTACTACCGAAGCTTTCTACTAGCAATGACCAAGGCAAAGGCAAACTTCTCAAGGTTTAGATACATTGTTTCTGCGTCCCTAAGGGCATGGTTCACATAGTAAACCGGGTGCTGCTTACCCCCAACTTCACGCACCAAAACTGCTTCCTACTGCCAATGAACTTGCAGCCAGATACAAATATAAAGGTTCAGCAGAAACTGGCTTCACCCATAAAGGTGCCGAAGACAAATACCTCTTGATTCCTTGGAAAGCCTCCTCACACTCTGAAGTCCACTAGAATGTCTTCGCATTCTTCGGCTCTTTCAATGTGTTAAAGAATGGTAAGCACCTTTCTGCCGACTTAGACATGAATCTTTGCAACGATGCTATTCTACCAGTCAAACGTTGGACATCTTTGTACGACTGTGGGGATTTCATGTCCAAGATAGCTTGGATTTTCTCTGGATTAGCTTCGATACCCCTCTGGCTGACCAAATATCCCAAAAATTTGCCTGCCCCCAGCCCGAAAGTGCACTTAGTCGAATTCAGTTTCAGATCATAATGGTGAACCGTCTGAAAACACTCTTCTAGGTCGTCCAGATGATCGCGAACTGACATGCTCTTAACAATCATGTCATCAACATAGACCTTCATATTCTTCCCGAGCTGCTTTGTGAAGACATGGTTCATCATTCTCTGATACGTAGCTCCAGCATTTATCAAACTGAACGTCATTTTTTTGTAGGCGTACACTGACCGATGAGTAATGAAAGCTGTCTTCGGAATATCCTCCTTGCACATAGAAATTTGATGATATCCCAAAAAAGCATCCTATGAAGCTCAGCAAGGCATACCCCGAAGTTGCATCAATAAGTTGGTCAATATGAGGTAGAAGATAGAAGTCCTTCGGACACACCTTATTCAGGTCAGTATAGTCTATACAAACTCGCCATTTCCCATTATGCTTTTGCACCAGAACTACGTTTGCCATCAACTCTGGATAATTAATTTTGAAAATAAAATCTGCAGCCAGCAACTTGGCGACCTCTTCGTCAATTATTTTCTGCCTCTCTGGGGCGAAAATCCTCCTCTTCTGCCGAACTGGTTTCTTAGCTGGATCTACTTGCAATTTGTACTCAGCCACTTTTCGGCTCACCCCAGGCATGTCACTAGGAACCCAAGCAAAGACATCAGCATAACACTGAAGCAATTCCATCAGATTTGTCCGGAAAGGCTCTGGTAGTCCCCGAACCGATTTTCACAGTTTTTTCTTTCTTTCCCGGAACTAACTCGATCTCTTCAGTCTCCTCCGCTGGCATGACTAATGGTTTCGTTTTGCTTTCTGTAAATGGTTCAATTTCGATAGCCATGGTCTGTTTCTGCTTACTGACTCCCACTCCCTGAAGTGATCAGAGTATTTCGATAACACCTCCTCGCCAAGTCCAGATCTCCTGCCACTTCGCCAACTCCATGGGGCGTAGGAAATTTAATTTTGAAGTGGAGAATTGAAGTAACTGCCTGCAAAGCTGTTAAAGTATGTCTCCCCAAAATGGCATTATATGCAGAATCCACATGTACGACGTAAAACTTACAGATAATTTGAACCTGTTGGGGAACCATCCCGAAGACAACCGGTAGTTCAATGGTTCTTGCCACTTTGACTGGATCGTTGCTGAAGCCATATAAAGGAGGCTCCTGCCCAATTTCCATCTTCTGACCATCTAAAGGCATTCGGTGATAAGCATGAGCATATAAAATATCCACCGAAGAGCCATTGTCGATCATCATCCTCTTTATATCCACCGAACCAACTTGTGAAATGATCACCAAGGCTCCCTCATATGGTTCGATAGGTTCCGAAGGGAAATCTTGATCTGTGAAAGAGATTACGGAACCTGGGTACGCCCTTTCAGCCTTCAGAGGTTTATCTGCCAGAGTCATCACCGAGTCCAGATATCCCCGTCTTTTCTTCCCTACAACCTTGCCCATGTTACCTCCAGAGATCACGTCTACAACATGTCGTGCTGCCTGGTTCGGCACTGGTTGAATCGGCTGGGCGACTTGTGCTAACTCCCTATTCCTGGGTTGTTCTCTCTGCCATTCTCGCTCTGCTACATACTGTACCAGTGTACCATTTTGAACTTTTCTCTCAATGAACTCCTTCAAACTCCAGCAGGAATTCGTATTATGTTTGACCGCCCGGTGGTAATTATAGTATAAAGTGGGATCTCCGGACCCTGGTCGGGGATTATTCTTAGGCGGTTCAAAGTATGGTTGGTTCTTTATCTGTTCCAAAATAGTAGCCCGATCTGTATTGAGCTGCGTATACACCTTATTCACCTTCTTAGTTGGAACGGGCGGACGATCTCCCCTGGGTGTCCAGTTATTGTTATACCTCTTTTGATTTCCTTCAAATCAGTCATTACCGCCACTACTCTTCCTCTGATTACCATCCGACTTCTCCTTGTCTTTTTTCTTTGCCTTTTTCGAAGAGCTCTGCTTCAAGCCAGCCATCGCCTCTTCCACCACGGTAAAGCCTTCAGCCTTCTCAAATGCTTCGGCTAAGCTTTTCGGATGCTTGAACATCAGCTTCTTTACCAGTTTCTGTGATTTCACCAGATCCAAACCTTCTGAAACAACCCTACTGCCTGAAGATTGTTGAGATCTGAAACCTGCCCCACAGCTTCTCTAAACCTCTTCACGTATTGCCCCAGAGTTTCGCTCGAATATTGCCTTACTTGAGCCAACGATCCCGTGGGCTTTTCCCTTCTCTTATTGCTCCCGAAGCGAGCATGGAACTTGTCACATAGATCCGTCCACGACGCAATCGAATCCGAAGCCAGAGTCCTCATCCACTGCCTTACGTCTTTTCTCAACGTCAATCCGAATGTCTGACACTTAGCCGTATCCGAATAGTCGTAATAATCCATCAGCCTGTCAAATGCTTGACTGTGGTCGTATGGATCTCCAGAATCGTCATAACTTTCCATATGAGGCAGCTTCTTGCTAGGATCTGCTTTCTCCTTAAGAATTTTCGATGAGAAGGGGGACGCCTTTTTGTCCGAAGTCTCCTTCCCTTGCTGAACCTCCGTTAGCTGCTTCCGAAGTTCTTTTATCTCCTTTGCCAGGTCCTCTTCTCCCCCGGGTGGCGAAACATCTTCTTTCACTGGAGAATTCATCTTCTTACGTTTAGTTCGATCTTTTCTATCCGAACTAGGCGATCTCGAAGAACTTCGTCTGTTACTTCGGCCGGAGCGAGAACCCCCTAGTGTGGTGTACTCTCTTCGGACTCTCTGGAGAATAATTTCTTGAACGGCTTCGGCGCCCATCCCTTCTACTGTTCCTGCAATACTCAATACGGGGTACCTTTTTCAAAGCCTCGGGAGAATATTCTCGTGACCCACTTCGTCTTCTGTCAGGAGAATGACTACAAAACCCACTTTCAGACTGCTTAGAATATTCATCCCTCCTTACTCTTCGACTTGGTGACCTACCCCTTCTTTCCGGTCAAGTGTAACTGGATGCCTCATCTTCTTTCTCAGCCACAAGAACCATCTGTTTAGAGATCTCCTCCCTCTGCTGCAGAAGTGCTTTCAAAGTTGTGTCGGTCTCTTGTGCCATCTTTGTCAAGGTAGAAATTTTGTCTGCCTGACCTTCTCGGTGTTGGGTCTTAGGCGGTGTGCCTACCACCCTTTTTCGATCCTTGTCAGGACCTTTACTAGCAGTAGAAAATAACTTCCTCTTAGTATCGCCATGGTCTCTGGCCTGAGAACCTCCCGGAGCCTCCTGTGACCCAAGTCTATCATGAATACTTTTTGAGGGACCCAGCCTATCTTTCACCGAAACCCTCTGCAAGGAAGAACTTGCCTTCGTCGGCTTCCCTTCAGCTGTAATCGTCTTACTTTTCATGTAAATTCCGACGTAAGATACTCAATGTTTGTGATTGAAAATCAGAAACACTAGAGAAGCCCCTCCTTCTAGCGCCAATGTTAACGCCAAGATCTGACCACGCGCTTCAATCATAAAAAGCGCACCTAACCCTGCATAATGAACACGTCAGCACCGGATCTCGACGGCTTAAGCCGCCGGGGATCACTTCGGTGTGAGAATAAGTACATGTCGGAAAAAGGGTTAACAATGGAGGTTTGTGTGTTCTGGTGTCTGGAGAGAAAAAATGTTACGTTATCTTTTTTGTGTAGTGCTCTGTACTCATATACTATCTCATCAACTTGCTTGTTTTCCTCCGATGCTTACGTCAGCTGGCTGCATGCAGGTTTTACCATACCTTGCTCTCCACCCAGTCAACATTATGTCAACTCCTCATTAATGAAGGTGACTTAAGACGGCTTAGTCCATCACTTCAATCAGCTGCCTGTTAAACCCATAGATTAGGGGTAATCTTTAGCCCATAAGCTGCCATCTGTCTTTCACTACCAGCTCCAGCCCAAGTTTTATATAAACAATCATTTAAATAATAGTCCACTACTCTAAGAGTATAAATAAATTTAACTCAAAAAATCTAAAATAAATAAGATTTGACCGCCCCAAATTTCCATGGCCGAAAGAAAACCAGTTTCCAGAATTGGCCCGCCCAGGTTTTAAAGCAAAAGATTAGCATGCATGCATGCATGCCTGCCCTTGCATGCATGCCCTTTCTTCATCTTTAGGGTCAGTCGTCAGGTCAGGCAGCCAATATTGTATTGATGATGGAATTAAGCATTATTTTTAAGAGTATTCAAGAACTATTTCGTGGCCCCACTATAATCTATCAAACACTTGCAAGCTTGCACACACTAAAACTTGTTGGGAGTATTTAATTGGACAATGCATCTCTTAAAAACTTTGTATTTATGTTTTATTTTGCAATTAAAATGCTAATTGTATATTAAAAACTAAAGCAAAGCAAAGAGTTCAAGAGTATATATTATATTATGATTTCTTTTAATTTAAGTAGATTGAATACCATTATGTTGTTATTACTATATTTTTATTTTAACGTTAAAAATATGTTTAAAGAAGTGATTTTTTTCTTAAATTTGGAACGAGATGAGTACATCTTTAAAATTTGTAAATTCAATAATAAATGGTCTCTTGTGGAGGATATGGAGTATAATGCAGATGGAGATGGTGGTGCAAACAGGAGATCTAGGGAAGGGGCCGAGAAGGGTCAGTCTCACCTACCGACAGGAAAGTGAAGGAGAAAATGTCACAAGTTTCTTGGACATTGGCCTGTCACAAGTTTGGGCCCCTTCTGATAACTTTTATACAGAGTGTAGGAGAAACTGCAGTAGAAAATGCCACAAGTTTGGGCCCCTTGTGATATTTTTCCACAAAAACATGAACTAATATAATTCCTTTCAATCCTTCTAGGGGGCGACCGGGTAGTACTCATCGGTTAATTTTTTTTTTACTACCAAAATATTTATAATATTTATTGGAATTGAAATTTTTACAGAATCAAATAATTTTGGTGTAATTAGGATACACGTAAAAAATAGAGTTGCACAGACTGTATAACTCTCTGTTTTTTAAGTATATCCAAATTACACCAAAATCACTAGATTCTATAAAAATTTCAGTTCCAATAAATATTATAAATATTTTGGGAGTAAAAAAAAAATTTGACCGGTCACTTTAAACCGGCCTCCCTAGATTTATTCAATTCCTTTTTTTCCATCTTAAAATGTTACAACTTTCTTGTTTCCTTTGGACCAATTCAATTCCTTGAAAAATTATAAAGTGATGAGATAATAGTGAAATACAGTTTATATATGCATGGATTAATTGATAGGTTACTTTATTAGGGTTTGTTTTCATTTTGGTTATTGAATTTTTTTTTGTTACAAAAATATTAGTATGCTTAAAAAATATTACAAACTAGTCATTACTTGACATTCGGTCCAAAAAATTGATGAGAGTGTTGAACCGTGTATATCACATGAAGCCAAAAAAACTGATGTGTGAGTTAGTTATTGGTGATGTGACATATTTTGCCATGTGTAATAAATATCATGTGCATTGTCGCCGGCAAAAAAGAAATGAACCATATATTCGAGACCAAAATGAATCGCAGCAAAAATCGTGCATTAATTTTTTTCCTTTTTCTGATTTCTATAGCAATATCATGTGTCACATCACCAATAACTAACTCACACGTCAATTAAGTAATGATTAGTTTGTAACATTTTTTTGAGTATAGTAATGTTTTGTAACAACAAATATTCAATAATCAAAATGAAAACCGACCCCTAATACAGTAACCAAAACATCAATTAACGCTATAAGCTCATATAGTTTTTTCTTTCTTCTTTTTAACATGCAGCTATACATTAAAGATATAAAACATGATATGATTAAGTCGTATTTTTTGACACCTTTGAGAAATACATTTGCTTCGGTTCATTTACATAAAACCGGTTTAGGATAATCTGTTCCCAACTCCTTATAGCCAAGTTTAGAGCTTCGGCCCAAAAACTATATTTTCTTTTGAGCTTGTGGTATTGCATTGGAAGTGATGCCGGTGAAGTACATATATATACTTTTATCTTGAGGTATTGCTCTTCTGGAAATTTGTTCTTGGCAACTTTAAGTACTGGTAGTCATGTCACTAGTAAAAGCTCAGAATTGTATGTTATGAGATGAGAAACAACTTCCAGGGGAAAGTAAATAGAAAATAAGAAAAATTAATGGTAAAGAATGCCAACACACAATGCACAATCCAACACAGATGAACATTGATTATTCAAAAACGTTCGACTCAGATTACCATTAGAAAAAAGAAATACAACACATGAATGATGATAATGGTGTCGGAACTACCAACCAACTAAAAGAAGTACAACATTAGCAGTTGGAACAAATCCAAGAATTTGTCAAGCGAGAATACTTCATACAAAGAGCCATTACATGCCCAAGTACTACAAATCCATAATGTTTTAAACAGATACGAATACTGATACGGATCCAGATCCTGATTCTATCCTTCTTCACAGCTTGTCATCCTTCTCCTTGGGCATGAAAACCAATAATCTTAGTTTAGTTTAAAGGCTGATGGGTGAGTCAAAGGTGTGGATGATATATGTTAGCACCAGAGCCAGTAACATCAGCACATAGGCAATGCCCTGGTCAATTGCTGTCCCTGGAAATGAAATTGTTCTGTTGTTATTACCTCACACAAAAATTGAAATCAGGTGGAATTAACATGGGTCTAGAGGTGACCACGAATTTTATTAAAATAAAATAAAATACAATAATTTATAGCATTTCTCTAAACTAAAATGTTAAGAACTTGGATATTCTGAATAAGAAAATAGATGTGCAGGGGAAATGAATTGCTACTGTTCAGGTCATAATATGAATAAAATTTTGTGTATATTGGGGAACATGTTGATATGAAATAGCCCTTCTGTATTTCCTAAACTCACCCATCATGATTGAACAAATACCACTACGCTAAAAATGATAATAAAAATCCACAAACCTATATACAACTAAAGTTTACAAAGCCTTCAGGTATGTACATAACTTATTCTGATTTTTTCATGAAAAAACAGGAAACAAGAAACGAATTAGAGAGTTTCACGTATGGTGGAAAGATTCTTAATCATCGAGATGAATGCTAATTTCTAATCTTCAAAACACGGCTAGAAACATAACAAAGGACGTGCTCCCTCTATCCAGAAATGAGTTTCATCGACTTTTTTACGCGTTAAGATTATCAAAATATAATGTCAGTTTGTCGTTGACAAACCTAAATATCATAAGAAAATCATGTGCAACTCACAGTTTGGGCAGGAGTATAAGAAATTGGAGTTTGTTCATAAATAAAACAACAACTACAAAAGATGTTTTTTTCTATAACTAGTGAACTCAACTATGTGTTATGATTTGATTACTTTGCAACCCCCGGATTAACTTTTTTTGAGCGATTCAGCTGTCCACGCATTGTGCAGCTGCATCCATTAGGTAAATGTGTCGTCTTGCATTGTAAGTTGCAATTTGTACTAGTATTTGTTAATTTGGCAATGAGAAGATGAAGAAAGGAACTAGCTTTGTTCCTTTAAATTTTGCCATGGGAAGGCTCTTATGGAAACATGACCACATAATATAAACCAAACAAATTATATTCATACTCACCTTCCTTTTCTATTTCAACAATTGATCAATATATATTTGAAGAAGAGGTATTGGATGACAATGCGCCGTGCACTTGTAGGGGAAGAAAACAACTTTTATACAAATCACAATGAATTGTGAATTTACAAACAGAAATTACTTGCTAAATTCCGATTTAGACTAATTTATGCCAAATCATTCAACAAACCATAGAGAGAAAGATGATACATAATGCATACAAAAGCAGAAAGGAGGATTCTGATTTGGTAAATGAACATTTAATCACATTCAACCTAAGCGAATGCAATTCTAATTACATTTTGCCAACACAATACTATGGTAGAAGTATCGTGTTGCAATTATAATCAAGGGGTAAAATTAACACGAAAAAATCGAAACTTTATGTCAAATTCCCTCTAGGCGCATTTTCTCAACAACAAACCAAATGGGTAAATACTATTTACTTGCATTTCCTTAACAACAAAAGAAAAATGTGAAGAATCAATACAACAACTCACCATCACTGGTCGGTGCCGGGACTGGAGGAACAGTCTGACCCTGAACCGCCGGCAAATAGATGGCGAAAACGAGAGCAAATGTGGCAATAACACCAAATGAAAACTTGTCAGAAATCTCCATTATCTCTTTCTGAAATCAGCTTGAATTTTCAAAAATTAGCTTTAATTTCTCTCTCTGCGACGACTCAAGGAAATTAAGCTCAAGAGAGCCGCGCAGAGAGAGAAAAAGATAGAAATACAAGTTTTAGAGAGAGAAAGCGCAATGCTACAGTTTTTATAACATCTAATTACACTACTTTTCTTGGGATTCTTCGGGTTTGAGTTTGAGTTTGAGTTTGAGTTTGAGTTTGTGAGGGGGAGGAAGAAAAGGATTGGGGAAAGAGGGAACCGGGAAAGACGGTGACCGGTTAAGGGGAAATGTGGGGTCCACCTAGCTTGTCTCGGCGCCTTCCACCTCAGTCACTATTCACCACCACCCATGTGACGTTCCGGCCCCCAAGTTAGCGCCTTATTCAGTGGTTTGGATTTTTACAGGTGGGCCAAATCATGTTTAAACATCATTTGGAACTAAAAATAACTTTTCTGCTTAATATATATAAGAATTTCTTAACATGTGCCCTTAGGACATATGGTAAGCACACAGTTCAAGAGAATATTTTTTTAAATTGTGTATTTATTTTTTTGAATTTGATGTAAATACATAAATTAAGAAAATATACACAATTCGTAGAGGAGTGTTTATAATTTTACCTATTTATATTTTTATATTAGCATTAAAAAATAAATAAGTAAAATTATAAAATACTTATATCTAATTTTTATGTCTGCATAGAATTTTTCATAAAAAATTGGATGCGAGCTAAGACTTTGTTAGATTATTGATTGGTGCTATGATTCAGCTGTGTTAATTTTGGTAGTGATTTATTGATTAAGTTTTATTCTAATAAACTGTGGATTGGGTTTATAGGGCTTGATCTTGATAGATTGATTCTCCTCCATATATCTGAATCATGGCTTGACGAACTAAAGCATTTGAAAGTATAATCTTATAAAATGTTTAATTTCTTGAGATTTTATTTATTTATTTCATTTATTCTTTGTATGTTTTGCAAAAGGAAGGAAGAAATTGAATAAAAAGAACTTTCAGTAGATTAAAAATAAGTTTGGATAGATTAACCATGCGATAAGGATTTTAGGCTCATCCAATTAAAAGTTCACCCAACTCACCTCTCTTTTAGCGACGGACCGGGTTACGATTCATCCGTCGCTATATATACAACCGTCGTCTATATGTTATCCGTCGCTAAAAGCTAAGACGACGGTTGTATATATAGCGACGGACCAAACCGTCGCCCGATCCGTCTCTAAAGGGGGGTGAGTTGGGTGAAGTTTTAATTTAGTGAGTTTAAGATCCGGACCGATTAACCCAATACATAGTCCAAAATAAGTCAAAGTTAATTTCAGTTCAAAGACTTCACACATAGGTTTTGTGTAACCTTGATCCTTGAGTAATTTCATTTACTTTGTCTTATATATGTTATAATAAAAGCTCATAATTAACTCATAAATATATAAATAACCTATTATGAAAGACAAGTAGGATGAATGTATTACTCAAGTCCTATATGGAAACAATTTGTCGGTGTATAAGAAATTGAGTAAGTCTGTGTGAAGTTAAAATAACTCAAAAAAATATTATTGAACTAGTCACGACTTTTCAATTAAATATGTGATGGACTTAAATGATCCCAATTGGGCCTAGTAGTTTAATGTCTTGTTTGGATATATATGAAAAAACAATTTAAAGATATTGTATAATTTTATATTATATGAAGCTGTTTTTGTATTTATATCTTTAATAGGTTTTTGGTTCTACCAATTTTATTACAAGTTGTTTTTATCAAAATTGTATGCAATATAATATATTTTTAACAATTTTTTTATATAATAATTTTATTAAAATATCCTAACTAAATTAAATTAATTAAAACGCAAAATTTTATCAAATCACATGATTAATTACATTAATAATATTTGTATCTTTTTTGAAACACAATAACCATAAAAATTAGTTGAAAAATTATAGTGAATTTATTACTAATTAATTGTCACAATTAAAATATAATTTATTAAAATTGACTTTTATATTTTTATTTGAATTATAATTTCAGGCAAATTTTATGAATATAAACACTAATATCTAATTTCATTACATGCTTAAATAAAATTCAAATAATTATTTTTTTAAATAATCATAACTAAATAAATCTACACCTTATTCAAATATTTAGCTTGGGTGCATGAGGTTTTGGGATCTATTTTTGCCAAAGACAAAAATGTTAAATTTATGTCGAATATAGCAAAAAAAATAATATTTAGTTGATTGTATGAACTTAAAAAATAGAATCCAATAATTATTATTTAAATAAATATATTTTTATTTAATAACTGCAACTATCTTTTTAAAAGCCTAATTAAATATTTATCTTATATTTGATTTATACATAATAAACCATTGGTCGGTGATCTTGTAATAATATATGCATATGCATAAAAAATATTTTGTGGGAATTTTTTTTAATCTAAATAATAACATAGCAACATAAAAATATGATCTGACAGACCCCTGAATTTTAACAAAATGGGCTTTCTTCAAGGCCCATCAGCCCGGTCTTTTTCGAGGTTTTTGTGCACCCCCAAACCTATATAATAAAATCCGTTCCTTCTTCTCCCTCAAAAGCTACAAACGAGTTAGATTTCTTCAAAAACGTTTCAATGGCGGAGATTTTGATGAGCTCCATAACGAAACTTAAGAAAAAGGAGAAAAATAAAAAGAAAGCCAAATCCGGAGGGTTCGAGTCGATGAATTTGAGCCCCAATGTTTTCAGAGGAGTGAAGCGCAAGGGCTTCAGAGTCCCCACTCCGATACAGCGCAAAACTATAACTCTGATTCTCTCCGGAGCTGACGTCGTCGCCATGGCGCGGACAGGCTCCGGAAAAACGGCTGCTTTTGTCGTCCCCATGCTCGAGAAGCTGAAGCAGCGTGTGTCTCAGGGTGGCGTTAGGGCTCTCATCTTGTCGCCCACCCGAGAAGTGGCCCTTCAGATCCTCAAAGACACTAAAGATCTCGGTCGATTTACAGGTAAAGTTTATCACTTCGCACACTATCCTCTATACCACTGTACTATATATATTAACCATATGCATTGTGGTTGTGTGATTCTGTTTCCAAATTTTCAAGGCAACTGCAGTATATTGTGTAATTATGTATGTTGGTTGCACTCCCCTTTATGTATCGGTGGGAGGCTGAGGGTGCAAAATTTATTTATTTATTTGAGTTGAAGTGAATATGGGACTATAGTGTGTACTTATGTACTCCCTCCCCTCAGTCCCTTAATATAAGTCGTTTTAGAGTGCACAAGTATTAAATAAATGATTGTATAATATTAAATATAATATCAATTGTCTATATTGCTCTTGTATTGAAAAAATAGAGTGTTATTTATTGGGCAAAAAATAGTGAGAGAACTAAAGTTATATATATTGCTTGGCTTAATATTGGAAACTAAGCCATTAATGCTTACTTGGAATTGTCAAATGACTTATATTAAGGGACAAAAACACTTTTCTAAAACGTCTTATATTAAGGGACGGAAGGAGTATGTTGGTTGCACTCCCCTTTATGTATCAGGAGGCTGAGGGTGCAATTGTTTGAGTTGAAGTGAATATGGGACTATTGTATTAGTATATGTGAGATAATTCATGGAAGGAGTTGGAAACTTCAAAATGGGTTGGCATTAGAAACTCTTAAAGCTTGTACATGCTTTCTTCATTTAAATCCTTTCTTTAAGCTAACTTCAGTTCGTGACATGGTAGTTTTATGGCTTGAGTAGCTAGCTATTAGCTGGGTGAAAATCCTCTTCGGTGTCAGTGCGGGTTGGATTTTTAGTCGGTACACTATTTGGGATCGCGATATACTAAGATTCCCTAACAGGTACACTTGATCGATACAAGCAGGACAATATGCATATAACTTATACATGTTTATATAAAAAGTATGATATTATTTATAGTTTGGAGTTATCTTATAATTTAAATGCAATAAAGTTTGATTTTATAAAAGTTTTTTTGTTGAATCAACAATTTGATTGTTGTAAAATTATTTATTAAAATGTGATGTTTGAGCACCCAATACAATTAAAATATTAATTTTAGTTGAAATAGATGTTGAAAAAAAGAAGAAATATTTGGGTAAGTTAAATTTAGAGTATCAGTACATAAAAGTACCATGCGTGGGTACGCAAGTACCAATACGTAGTTCATTATGTAATATCTGATAACTCTGACCCTCTAACTGTAAAAAAGGGTCCCTATTTAAAATCACAATTTACTTTTTGGCCTCCTGAGTATCATTGCCACCATTGCTACTTCAAGGATTCAGTTCCTCTCCATTTGATGGTAAATGGAGGGCTCTCTATTTACATATGAGTAACAATTTTGATTAAATTGTTGGTAAAACTCAACCTTTTGTGAAAGGGCTGTCACTAATTGTTAACTGTTAGCAGATGTCATGTCAGTTGTGATGTCATGTCAGTTGATATAGTTGTTAGTAGAGTATGGCATGGAGCATAGGCTCCTTGTACTTGTTAAATGTTTTTCCTTGTATAAATAAGCTTCATGTAATCTAAGAAATATAACAGAGATAATACATTTCTACATGGTATCAGAGCAAGGTCCATTACAGACCTGTGTTTTTTCCTTTTCTTTCTTGCTCTGTTTTCTCACTGTCGAGCATCTTCCAGTAGAAACCTTGCAAGATTAACTTGGTTTGAGAAATTGAACCCATATTAAGGCTCTACAGTGCCAGGCGACTTGACTGGAGATTTCACTTTTCGGACCCACTGACACACACGCGCCTGACCTCTGACGCCACGCGCCACTGTTGACTGGCGCGTGAGACACCTTCTGGTGGTTTTTTCCGACGCAGTCTCCTTCAGTGTGGTCGATTCTCTCTCCTCTTTCTATCTACAGTGGTCGTCTAGCATGAAATTCAGGTTTGCTTGTATTGAGGTTACTGATTGGCTCGTTTGGCCTATTTATACACCGAGAAATCATTGATAGTTCTTTAAGTTTTTGTTACTATCAGTTGTATTACTTGTTGGGCTTATTTGTTCACTATCTGTTGTATTGAACATACTTGTTAGCTTTATTGCACTAAATTGACCCAATTACTTCAAAAAATCCAATTTCTCCCTTATTGTTCACTCACTGCCATTTGTTTACTGTTGTTCGTTGCATTTTTTGGAATAACCCTGTCATTTTTGTTGAGCCTTTAGATTATCCTTGTTGATATTTCCTTGGATAATTCTTGTGACTCCTATACCATGACCGAATCTAGTTCCATTCATAATACTGATACTACAAAAACAAATAAAGGACAGTTAATTAGAAACAATCATCTCAATTCTGCGTTAGCTCTCAGTCCTTTTAAATTGGATGGATCCAATTACCTGACATGGTCTCAAGCATGCCGTATGTCAATTGAGGCTAATCGTATGCAATATTTCATCAATGGGACAACTACTATGCCTGCATAACCGGGGATGACTCAAGAAGAATGGAAGTCTGATAATTCCATGGTCAAAACATGGATTTTTAATTCAATGGAACCAAATATGAGGAGTAGTTTCATGTTTCTAGGCACTGCCTATGAACTTTGGGAGACTATTTCCCAAACTTTCTCTGTTTTTGGTGATATGTGTAAGACATATGACATTCGCAAGCAAATCCGTGAGCTGGGTCAAGGGGAGACGTCTGTTGCACAGTACTTTACAGAGATTAATGCCCTTTGACAGTAGCTTGATCATTACCGGGTTTTTTCAGCCAAATGTACTGAGGATACCGCAGCTTTTCAGAAGTTTGTTAGCGAGGATCGAGTTGTTGATTTCTTGGCTGGTTTAAACATTGAGTTTGATCAAGTTCGAGCCCAACTGATTGGTGAGACACCTTTTTCATCACTGCAAGAGGCTCATGCTCTGGTCCAACAAGAGGAAAGTAGACATCGGGTGATGGTTCTAAATCTACATCCTGTGGACAAATCAGCCTTGGTTGCTTCGAATCCTAAGCCGGGCATTCACATTCCATCTTCTATTGAGAAGGAGTCCCGCAACTGTGACTACTGTGGGGGAAAAGTCATACCAGGGATCGCTGCTATAAGCTTCATGGGCGTCCTAAAGGACGTGGAGGGCGGTCTGGCCGTGGATCCCATGCCTACATATCTACTCCACTCCTTCCTGTTGACACACCTAGTACTTCTGAAACTACTACTGCCCTCACCCCTGAGGAGATCTCAGTTTTCGGAAATTCTATTCCCAATTTAGTCCTTTTCTTTATGCTCCGTCAGGTATACATTCTTGTACTTTACATGTTTCATCCACTCGTCCTAGTTGGATTATAGACACAGGTGCCACCGAGCATATGATTGGGTCATCCAACCTTTTTATTTTATACACGCCTTGCTCTGGAAAAGACAAGGGTCGGATTGCTGATGGCTCCCTGTCCTCTATCTCCGGGCGTGGTTCTGTCATTTGTATTTTTTCATTAACATTATCATCCGTTCTTCATATCCCTTCGTTTACTGCAAATTTACTATTTGTCCAACATCTTTGCAAATCTTTACAATGTTTCGTAACATTTTTTTCAACTAATTGTGTTTTTCAGGACTTGGTGACGGGGCAATAGATTGGTAGTGGTAGTGCAGTTAATGGTCTCTACTATTTAGATGTTCCCTCATCAAAAGTGTGCTCTACTCAGACTTTACACTCTACTCTTGACTCTCGCCTGACCTCTCTCCATCAATGGCATCGACGTTTGGGACATCCTTCATTTTCTGTATTGGAGTCTTTATTTCCATCTTTAGTTAAACAATGTAACAAAACTCAGTTTTTGTGTGTCTACTTATTCTGTCATTCATAGTAGACACTCTGAGCCTTTTGCTATTATCTATTCTGATGTATGGGGACCCTCTCGGGTTGCTTCCCGTTCCGGTTTTAGATGGTTTGTTAGCTTCATTGATTGTCATTCTCGTGTCACTTGGATCTATCTTCTGCGATCAAAAAATGAGGTGTTTGATTGTTTTTAGGATTTTCACAATGATTCAAACTTAATTTGACGCTAAAGTCAGGATTCTTCACAGTGATAATGGTCGTGAATATAGTAATAATACTGTGTTTTGCATCTTACCTCTCTCAGCATAGCATCATCCGTCAAACCTCTTGTGTCAAAACTCTAGAACAAAATGGTGTGGCGGAAAGAAAAAACCGACACTTACTAGAGGTTGCACGATCTCTTATGTTTACCATGAACACCCCTAAATTTCTATGGGGAGATGCAATTCTGACTACTGCATTTCTTATAAACCGTCTTCCTTCTAGGGTTCTTGGGAACAAAAGCCCCATCTCTTTTATCCGACACCCGACCAGTCCTTCTCCTTCACCTCGAGTTTTTGGTTTTGTGTGCTATGTTCATGATAAATCTACCACTCGAGGAAAATTAGATCCCACAGACCGTAGGTGTGTGTTCATTGGATATTCTCCAACATAAAAAGGTTATAAATGTTATCATCCTGCTTCTCACAAAGTCTTTGTTACCCAGGATGTAACTTTTTGGGAATTAGAACTTTTTTATGCTTCTACCCCTTCTCCTCAGGGGGATAATATTGTTGATGAGGAGAAGCTTCCCTTTAAGGTTAGTATTCCAAGCCCTATTTTTCCTGTTACTATTGTTGTTCCTGATAATTCTACACCAGGGGAGTTACAGAGTGCTAGACAGAATGAGCCTGAGTTGAGGACCTATGCTCGAAAAGGCAAGTATAAGGTCACCATTTCTGCATCACTACACCAACCTTGCTCCGAATCTAGTCGGAATAATGCTAATGGTGAGAATCCTAATCATACTTATTCTTCTGATAATTCTGGTATTCCTATTGTTCCTATTACCTCATCTGATGATACCGATATTCCTATTGCTCTTAGAAAAGGGGTTAGAGCTTGCACTCAACATTCTATTTCTAATTTCTAATTTCTTAGCCTATAATAAATTATCTGCATCCTATCTCTCATTTGTTTCCTCCTTATCTTGAATATCTGTTCCTCAGGGGTGGAAATAAGCAATGAGCAATGAGAGTTGAAAACAGGCTATGATTGAGGAGATGAATGCCCTCAGGGGTGGAAATAAGCCTATGTTTTGGTGTGACTTGGCTAGGGTTGAGCCTTAGGGTTAACCCTAAAGACTTGAAGCCAAAGCAAAGGTGTTTTGATGTTTATCCCATGTGGGATAAAGGAAACAAGATGAGGGGCTTTTTGGTCCTTAAGTGGGTGGCAATATGCAAGGTGGAGGGGACAAATGGTGAGTGATAATGCACGACTTACCTTATCTAGACAAGTCATTAATTGGTTGTCTCCCCCCATTAAGTGCATTTATTGAAAAAGTGATGATTGAGTGACTTGCGTTAGTTTAATTGTGGTTTGATTAAGCAAACTCAAGGGCATGATAAGTAAGCATTAAAAGATGAGGGGGAAGACCTTAGAAGACTTTAGTTGGGTGACCAACTTGTAAGAAGTGGAAAATATGTTTTATATATAAAACCAAGTTATCATCTCTTCACTTTTCCTAAATTTGGCTAAGTGTTTAGAGAGAAAGCAAGAGCATGAGCTAAAAATCTTGGTAAAGAGAGAGGGCCGGATTTAGAAGAGAATAGAGGAGCTCAAGGATCAACTTTGTCCATTGAAGCTTGTAGAAGAAGAGCAAGAACACAAAAAGGTAAGCCTAGAACCCTAACTCTTCATCTCTTTGATTTTCTTCTTTGAGTTGGTAGTTGTTGATTAATGGAAGATCATGGTGGATCTTGAAGGAATAAGGTGGTTATAAAGGAGTTGACCTCGTTAAACTACCTTAAGTATGAATGTTAAGTTAACGAATAACTAAAACGGAAGTCTAAGCGTGAGGATGAAAAGACTAAAGTAGTGGACTGTAAACGGACCTCTGTATATGGTTGTCTATGTGTTGTTGATGGATTCCGAAAAGAAGGAATTCTAGATAAGTAAGTTACGAAGAAGTTCCAAGTGGAACGGGGGGAAAATACATTATAACAAAGTTATGGGGAAAATTTTCGTAAAAGGTGTTAAGTATGAAAAACCCTAGCTCAGTATCTTTTCGGGCCAAGTTTACGGGTAGTTAGCGCTTCCCGAAAGTTCTTTCTTTCCAGGGGTTTTGTTAGATGGTTGAAAACGTGAGCCGTAAGCTCAAAAACGAGCTCAATCCGATTTCGGATGAGCGAGTTGTGAAGTTTAGAAAGTTCGACGTTAAAACATCTTTCGGTGAAAAATGACTGTTTTGAGCCGATTTCTCGACAAGTTAAAGAATCTTAAAAATTATTTCGTCCTGGGGATGTGTAGAGGATGTTACGAGCAAGAAATGACTCAAGAACGGACTCATTCTGATATTATTAAGCGTGAAGTAGAAGCGTTGAAATCGTTGGAAGCCGAAAAAATTTGAAAATTTGATTCGGATTCTTGAAAACTTGATTCGGATTATGCCATTTAGGTACCGGACGCCAGAGTGCCCGCTAGTAACATGTGCATAACTTTTTCATACGAACTTCGATTTGGATGATCCAAGATGATACGGAAAGCTAAGAAGTAGACCTATAACTTTCATTTAATAAGAATTGAGAGTTAAGTTCGGGATCAGTTTCAAAATTAAGCCTCTTTAGGGCTGTTGTGTAATTGGGCACGAGGCGTGGCGATTCTTTCGGAACGCGACAAGCCATGTTTGGCAAGTATGTCCGAGTTCTCATCATTGGACTTTGGGAATATGGTCTAAGGGAATGTAAACAAAGGAATGGTAGATGAATTGGGCGTATCAATCGTACACAATGACGTGTCGTTTGGGCGTTCAGATGAGACAAGTCGGGCGTGCGAACGTCGAAATGTAGAGTCAAGTGTTGACTAACTTAAAAAGTGTTCCGATTCTAATGAAACGGACATTATAAAACATGGAATAAAGTTTGCAAACCATGAGTGACGTTTATACGTGGCTAATTGGTATGTCTATGTGCACTAAATGTGTAGGACTTTCAAAAGGCGATTAACGTCAAGTTTTAAAGACCGTTAAGGCAAGTATCCTAACTCCATTCAATTTTCTATATTAAATGCTAGTTTTTTTTAATCTTGTACAATTTTTGTTATGTGCAAGTTTTCATTCGTATGAGTTATATTTTTATGAATATTCGTATGTATGATTCAAGTTATGCAATACTGAAATATTGCATGAACTCTAAACTTATGCAAATCATTCAGTATTTGCATAAGTTGTTTCAGCTTGCTATAATGCATATTGATAAGGTTCTTATGAACCACTAATATGTTGACTCAAGTTACACAATACTTTTATATTGTGTGAATTCCAGACTTATGCAAACCTTTTGTATTTGTACAAGTGTTCAAACTTTGCTATAATGCATGTTGATGTTAAGTTCTGATATCCATGAACATTTTAAGAGTTATGTCAATGCCAATTGTATCGGCTAGACACATGTTAAAACGTTTTATTGATTTGAATATAATTCTTTGAAACGTTACTGGGATTAAATTGAGATGTCCAACCAAATTGTTTTGGGGTTTGGACTCAAGTCTGAGAAGAACAAGTTTTGTTGGATTAACTTCGATCTATCCTGTCGGGTAGTGCCGACATACTCTGTCGGGTGACGGAAAAACGCAAAAATAAGTCGTTCGCCATGTAATGTTAATCAACGCAGGGTACAAAGGGCTGATCACCCAACGTGCCCGTAAGCTAGGACGGTTTATTATAGCAGCCTAGCTGTTCAAACCCTTTTAAATGTATAAAAAGTTCAAGGTCTTATGTATGTCATTTCAAAAATTGTTACACGAGAAGGCTTTTGATGTTGTATGATTTGAAATGTCTTCGCAACTATTGTTCTTTTGTTGATGTTAGATATAGAGGGAATATTTGATTCTTGATTTTGTTGTTGTTAATCAACTGTAAGTACTTACTGAGCAATTGAATGATCACTCTTGCTTGAAATGATATATTTTCAACAGAGACAGATCGACCTGAAGATTCGGGTAGCGACAAAGGAAAGTAAGAAGATGAACGAGTAGAAGAACGATTACGAATTGTAATAGTTAGAAGTACTATATTGTATTATATATTAAGTACAATATCATGTAATAAGAATTCAAGATCTGAGAACCTGGGAGTTGTAAGTCTGTAATAGTTAGTAATTACATTCATATTGGTAAGATTATACATGTGGATACATGTGAATGTATGTTGATGATTAGTATCGTGTAGCACCATATCCAGGGTTTGAAGGTACCCGGATTTGGAGGCGTCACCTAACTTTCTAGTTGGGCTACAAAACTAAGAAGATGAAGATAGTGAGACCCTATGTTATATATATATATGTATAGTATGTATAGGCGGGCCAAAAAGTGAATGGATCCATATGGCATGCGCTACCACCACTAAGTCTAACTAATCTTCTCTTTTGGGTCGTTGCAAAATATTATTCGGGTCGGGTCATGGATTTTATCACAAGAAGAATTCCGAGCACAAATAATAGTTGTAGAGCCATAAGCATATAAAAGTGCCATGTAAGTAAATACTTCTTACCCCAGTGTGTGGCAGTGTTCAACAAAAGCGACTACTATTCCGTCTTTTGCTCTGCTATCACGTCTCTCTTATATCGAAATTTATACTAGGACTCCGTAATTGCTACTAGGGTATGTATATAATTATGATCAAATAAAAATAATTTGGCACGTTAAATTTCACACTACACTTTCACTAGTAAGAAAAAGGGAAAATAAGTACACCGCTAACTGCTAAGAAACCTCCTAGACGTTGCCTACAAGGCTTAGGCGCTCAAAGCTTCCTTCACCACCTAGGTTTGTCTAACACTTTCTAGAACATTTGTGTGGTGTCGGAATAAGTTTTCAGGGAGGGCTTCTCCATGTGGCCCATTGTAATTTATCTCGAATTGCATGAATTTGTCGTATACAACAAAAATAAAACCCAGAGGCAGAGAACAATTTAGTTAACGAAGTAGTTCTCTTATTTGGATGTTAGGTGGTGTTTGATAAAACTGAGCAATTAAGATATGAATGGTTAGTATATCTTAATAAATTAGACCATCTGAGTGAAATAACATCTGAACTTAAAAAGCTGTTTGGTAACTAAAAAATATAAAATATTTGAATGACTTTTAAATTTAAAAATATCAATTTTAAATTTAAAAATATCTCAAATTGACTTTTCAAAACTCAATAATGATATTAAAATTTGGAATGGAGGGAGTACAATATTTATAGAGGCTCCATAGATTTAAATTTTTCATTAAGAGGCGGCTCTTAATGGTTTAAATTTATATCTTCCTCTTACCGATTAAGACTTAAGAGACGATAAGAGGCAAACAAAATTTTACCAATCAACTTTATCCTCTTACCAAATTAGATGTGGAGCTGTTAAGAGGTAAACAAACACCACCTTAGTGTATTTTTATGTATTTGATTTGTGTAGTTAATAACAAGTTGTTGTGATAATTGCATCTGCTATGTTTGCTGTTGTTCATTGAGTTGATACTGCAATATAAAACATTTTTTCGTATGAAAAATCATGCACATCTATTTAAGTATTTGTTCTTACGTTATGCTGTCAATATCCTGACATTTACAAATTTTTTGTGTAACTGACTTGCAATACATGTATATCATTGTCCTTTGGTCTTTGCTACATGGGTTATTACCTATTTGTATGTTCCTCTTTATATGTTTGCTATTGTGGATATATGTTTACTTTAAGGTTCTACTTAATGCTCAGAGTAAAAACGATTGCTCAATTTACTTTTGGATGGGTTGACTTTATTATTTCGTTATCCATTTGTTCACTTTACATTGACTTGAAAGCGTATGTAGGGACCTACTAATCATTGGCTTGATGCCATGAAGATGAAAAGAGCTAATCACGAGGAGATAATAAGTAAAGTGCAGCAGCAGCGCTTGATTAATTGTTTGACAGAGGTAAACTTCCCAACATAGTATCCCTTGATTATACGGATGGTAATTTTTGACGAAAACATGTGAACCCCTTCTTGATTAACCACATGGATGTTGTACTATGATTCTATATGCACAATATTCTTTTTGTTTAACATGGTATATCTGGTATAGCCAGAATGTTCATGATATTAATGAACTGTTCTTGAATTTATTTCTACTTTATGGGAATGGTCAGAAAAGGTTCTTATTCTCCATGATGTTATTTTTATCTATAGGGCTTCATACAGAGTCTGAGACTTAACATTTGTCAGAATAAGTTAATTCTCTTATAAGGTTTATAATTAATAAAGTGGGGAAAATGGGTTTGAGCGAATGTAGTGTTCTATTTCTGGGGATACGGCCCACCATTAACTTTTATTATTATCTGAGAGAAAATTGACGATAAAAATTTAGTTAGTGTTTTTCTTTTTGCCTAACCACGGGTTGTGAGGCATAATATAATTAGGTTAGGCAATTGGTTCCCTAGTCTATCTAGGTGTTGTAGCCCTCTCGGAAGAAGAGGTCTATGTTCTGATCTTCATTATATTATCCTTAGTTTTTTGCTTTTTAATATACAAACAAATTTAGCAAAAAAAATAAAATTGACGATAAAGATGCATTTACATCCTTTTAGTATTTTTGAAAGAAAATAAATTTAAAGTCAATAGTCCTCTTTAGGTCATCACTATAATGTAAATCATGCGTCTATTGTACCCTGAACCAATCATCAATCACTCTTGTGACCACCGGGCTTGTTTACGATTGAACCAGGCTTGGCTGGCTCTGAAGTTGGTCGGATCATTGTAGCCTGACCTAACTGTGGGCTAAGATCTATAACTATCCTAGCTAACTCCCAATAAAAAAGTTATTCCATAAGGAGGTCAGATGACTTGCACATGTTTTACACAGTCCAAGTGTACATCATTTTTCCCAACTTGACTGGATTAACTTACATTTTCAGTATACAAGTGTGAAGTGTGGCCCAAAAGATTAAAGGAGCTTCTAATTTAACTTTAGGCTAGTCCCCAGGGGCCTATGTAGTGAAACCAAGGCCTGGGTAAGTTAAAGAAGATAATTGTATGTTGGTCGTATCCCTGAAAAAATATTTGGTAGCAATATCTGAAATTGTTGAAAACTTTAGTATGAGGTATGCTTTACAATTCTTCTATTGCTTTCTTCTTGTTTTTCTCCATCTCTCTTGAATGTGATTCATACTTATCATAATTTTTACAGGAAATTGTACCCGAGTACACCTCTTCACAGGAGAAGGGAAAGAAAGGTTTGTCCTTTTCCCCTTTTGATATCTCGTCCAGACTCTCTCCCCATTTCCCCATGAAACTTCTCATAGTGTTCCATTTGTATTATTGTGCTTGTGATAATAGGATATTCTCTTGTGCATATGTTCTAGAAAGGAGGCTGATACAAAAATTTCACAACTGATGAAATTAAACTTGCTTAGGAACAATGTGTTAATGTTGACTCTGGTGTAACAAAATAATTTCTGCACTAAGCAAAAGTTATGGTTGACGGATTGTCACATGTCAAACTCCCATCAAATCATCAACTATGTACAATATTGATGCACATTGCTTGAGGGATTTTCAGATTATTCAGGATAGAAGGGAGTTGTTGGCACGCGTCAACACCTCTGATCAGAGAGCTAGAGCTCGTTCTGGAGTGATTCTCAGAATTAGTTTCAGAATTAAATTAAATCAGAATCAGATTAATGTTTGACAAAAGTTTCCGAATCAGATTTATATAACAAGGTGTTTGGATAAAAAATGCAAAATAAGATTTTAGTGTAGTAAAATGACCAAAAATGGTATTGAGAAACTTATTTACAACAGGTACAGATAAATGCATAAAATGCTTGGTGAAACCTGATTCCCCAAAAGTGAGTTTTTTAGAATCTAACAAAATGAGAATTCTGGAATAATCTGTTTTCTGCAATTAAATTTTATCCAAACACCCCATTGATGAATTTAATCTGTTTAGAATCTATTTTGACCACCCTAGAAGCATTCCCAAGCACCTCCTTAGTTATCCTTCCAAGCCAAATGCTTGATTGGAACTTTATAGTCAAGCAAGAATGCACCTAGAACCCCGACATTTGTTGTAGTGGTTTAAATGAGGCCTCGGGGCAAGTCGTAAACTCGGACGTCCTGGGATCGAATCCCACTCGTTACAAATGTCAAGCCCGAAAGGGTCATGGGGCCATGGAACCGTAGGCGCAAGCCTGTATGAAAAGTCAGGTCCGGGGTGGGGAGATTAGTCCGACTGCGGTCGGGATACTCCACATTATCAAAAAAAAAAGAAAAAAAAGAATGCACCTATACTTTATCATGATTATCAACTGAACTATTCGATTACTAGAGAATTCATTTGGATAATATTCCATGATTATTATTACAAATCAACCTATCCCTGCATATGAATTAGTGAAGTGTTTCAAATAACTTTTTGATAGATAAAGTAAATTTACTATAAATGCCAGCCTGTGCCAACATGGTGTTCCCCTGCATATGAATTAGGGAGGGGTTTAAGGGAGAGGAAGGCTGCCCCAACATGGTGTACCCAAGCCCAAGTGGCATCCGATGGACAAAAAAAAATGTGTACACAAAAAAAAAGGAGATGAACAAAGTGCCCTATCTACACTCTGAAAGAAACCTCACAGGAAGACCACAAGAGATAAAAAATTAATAATGAAATGAAAATAATACTTGATGCAGAAATCTTTTTCTTCCTTTTTTGACATCTGCATAAATTTAGTAGTTTGTTGCTTTTCTTGGAATAGCTGACTCGTGACTAGTCTGGTATAATAAATTATAATCATTGATATTTCATTGATTCTTGCAGTTTCTGGTTCTAAAAGGAAGGCAAAATGCTTCAAGGATGAGGAGTACTTCATTAGCTCAGTACCAAGGAATCAAGTATGTTAATAATCATTTTACCTTCTAACATTAGTGATATTATTGGTCAATGGTCATACTGTTTAAATACAAAACCAACCCTAATGTTTATCCCTTTTTAGCATAAACCTTTATGTTTCATTTTTTACACATTGAACCTTGAAAACTTCAATTGGGTGATCAATTTAACTTTTTTACTCAATTGAACATGTTCTGGAAGGGAATAATGGGGTAAAATATGTTTAATTGGTCAGCTATAGTAAACATTTTTATTCCATTCAATTTGGCGACCAATTAAACATGTTTTGGTAGGGGATAATGGAATAAATAAGGTTTAATTGGTTACTGAATCAAAGTTCAAGGTGGCTAAAAATGAGTATACGTTAGGGTTATTTTGGTATTTTTGTAACACCTTCTCGAAAAGGAAAGGAAGTCACGTGCAAAGGATAACAGAACCTCAAAAAGTATATAGAGCACTAATTACTCCCAAAATACTCAACAACTAATCCATAAATGCAAATTACATGAAAAATCTCCAAATACAATACAATAATTAAAATCTAACAAAGGTCTAAACTCACAACATCCTATAGAATTTTCAAGTTAACTCTCTCATCACACAAGCCCTTGATTACCTGCCAGAACAAAAAACACAACATGAGCCAAACGCCCAATACAAATATAAAGTACAAAAGAAACTAAATAAAAGTATAGAAGTGGCTATGCAAAATATAGAACTAAGAATCTCCATATAAATACATATAAATACATAAGCGAATAATCACTAAATCAGAACAAAACTGAACATAGCTAACCAAACAAAAAAAAATAAAATTAAAGGCTGAAACAAAATGGCTAAGTGGTTATTTCATATCGAACTCGAAACAAAAGAATATATATATTCCTGCAGAAGCAAATAATATAGCCACACAAGCAATCAAAGTAACAACGCATCGAACTGCAGATCTAGATGCATGTAGAATTAAAAGGTGTTTGGTACAAGCATCACCTATCCGCATAACAAAAACAAAATAGAAACTAAGTTGACCCATACGCCTCCCACATCAATCACCAACACACCAGAGCACACACCTGGAAACACCTTGCCTGTGGTACTCCCACAGGTGGTTATAACTCGGTATTATACCATAACGTATATACTGACAAAAATATTCTAACTAGACATGTTGAACAAGATCAAATCATAAGCATAATGTCACATGAATTAATTATCAAAATGTATTGCTCTACAAAGTTTAAAATGTGATATTCATGATGAACAAGTATAAAGAGTACAAATAACTAATTCCTGAATACCAAAGGTCAAAATGAAGTATACCAATGTCGAACACCAAAACTAAGTAAAAAAAACTTATCCAAACTAGTTAGAGTAAATCTGAAGAAACATGAAATCCGTACCAAAATTAATCAAAATTACAATTCCTTAATCTTTTGTTTAATGATTTTAATTTTATATTATATTTCCTCTATTCCAAATTTTTAAAACTAATTTATTATTATTTCAGGGTTGTCATAAATTTAATACCCAAATTATATAATTTGGAAGCATGATTAATTAAGAATTACCTCTCTGTGTGTTTGTATGTGTGTATATATATTTTTTTGTGTGTATATATATATATATATATTATAAAGCCATGAATCTGTCATGACTCTTGCAATATAATAATGATTTACTATACACTAATTATATTTTGCGGAGTCAATAGGCATTATAATCTGTTTCTGTTCGATCATTCATACATATTCTGACATTTATATAGATCCATATCTATACATATTTGCATATTATCATCTCATGTTCCCAAGTACATATATAAGTAACTAATTGTATATACACTCTTATGTCCGTAAATGTATAAAGTTACTCTATGAATTAGGAACTTACAAAAATCAAAATATTCTTTTTACTATTCCATCTTTTCTATTATTACCTTTTTTATAAACTATTTCAGTTCTTCAATTCAAATGTCTCCTCTCCAACAAAATCAAAACAAATAGTCTGCTCTTTGTCTTCCTTTGTTGCTACTTTGGTTTCTGCCGTTTGATGTTCCTGACGAATGATACAATACAAGTACTAAATAAATAGAGTTTTTATCCTAATAAGTTATTAGCTTACATGAATCCTAGTATTTTAAATTGGACCGACTTTATTTATGACCCAACTATAGCAAATATTATTAACAATATATATATATAGGGCAATGATCCATATCATGTATTTGCTATGGATCAAAAATGGGCAAACACCACTATAGCGTCCGTTCCAAATATCAACGACCAAGATTAAAAAGAGGAACGCGAAATTTTGGAACTGAAATTGCTCTAGCAAAACCCTTCAATTGGCAACAAAACTGCAAAATTCGCATACAATTTTGGAAGATTTGCGTTCTACATCAACTTAATCCACTAGAGTTTATAGTTTATTAACTAAGGTTTATGGCTTAGTAACTAGGATTTAGGGTTTATTAATCAGGGTTTAATAAACCCTAAATCCTGATTAATAAACCCCAAACCTTGGTTTATAAACTCTAAACCCTAGTTAATAAAGCTAAACCCTTATTATGAGATTAGACTGAGGTTAGTAAAAATACTCGTCCGCTAGTAATACTAGTAGACTGGTTAATTGGGGGTATAATTATCCAAGTTGTTTATTTAGCCCATTCGCTAGTATTACTAGCGGACGCCGTGTCCTCCCTTCTAATCCCATCCATTGATCATTGGAACGACCGCTCTAGATGCTATTTGCTCATTTTTGATACATAGCAAATATATGTTATGGATCATTGCCATATATATATATATATATATATATATATTCAAATTGCTAACCCTAGTACTCTCCAAATATTTCAAGCCAAGAAAATAGAATCCATCCAATTTATGTTATCAATTATTTATTAATGGTTTCCTCAATTAGTTATAATTCAGACCCTATACATAGAATATAAATTAAACATAGCCAATTATTTATAGAAATATTAAAATTAAATTATATGGGTATTACAATTTTAGTCTTAGTCGTACTGTGAAACATCATGGTTCTTGTGGGTTTGGTTATGGGTATCTGAAAATCACGTCTTTATCAATTTTCTTTTCTTCTTGAAAACATCGTTATGAGCTTTCTGACGAACTTTTCATCGGTTCATTTCAGCATTTTTAGTCCGGACTCTCAGTGAGAGCAAACCAAGGCTTTGAGCCAAAGAGGTAATGATTAATGTGTATTGTGCATACTGATCTTGGATGTTGTGGTTATTATGTATATTTGATTATACAATGTATGTTACTCTGTAGGTAAATGTGTGGCCTAGAACAATAAAATGGAATATTATACTTTGGGATGGCAATGTCTCAATGGGTATAAATATTGGGGCCCCGCCCCACTGGGTGTTAAATGGGGTGGTTGGGGGTGGGGATGGGGTGCGGTGCAAATTTTTTGATGGGATATGTGTCTGTCACTAGTGTCCGCCACCAATGTCCGAAATTGGACGCTTTAGACCTTTTAGTGTATATATAGAAGAAAAATTAATAGTTCGTACACTATAATGAAGAAGCATTATTTCTTCTTCAATGAAGAAAAAATGAAATCCTCTTCCTTATTATAACTCATTTAATATAATAATATATAAAAGCTAATAATGTATACGTCTGAACATTAATGGTTCAATAATATCTAAAATATATCGAATTTAGCTAAGCAAGATGTGTCCACGTATCCGTATCCTATATTTGGACACTTTTGAAACCGAGTCCCTGTATCTTGACTAGGAAGTTCAAGGTCTGACGCAGACACATATCCGCATCCGAAACCCATGCTTGAGTCCATTTAACATAGCACTTGCGTTTGCATTGTATTCAGTAATACCAAAAATGATCATTCATTTGACATACATAAATTCAACGATGTAAAAGTATTCAAATGAATATTATCTAGTCTAACATAAAATTTCCATCCATAATGGTGGCTGCGAACAATTCTATAGCAAATCATTCTTCATCTTTTCTCTGAAGAGGGTTTTTGGGGCTCATTTGCAACAAAACACATTCCTAGCAAGGTGTTGTTGGGTTTGATATATACTCTAATTAACGAATTTTCCCCAAAAGTTGCAATGAATGACAAGCATGTCTTTGGGTAAACCAAGTTTGCGTATTCCTGAATGGAAACTTGATGAAATTTGAAAGGATCAATGACCAAATTGGTCAGAGTCTGTTTGTAAAGGACTTGCAGCATCATGTGATCAGACGGGAGGAGATACACCGGATATTTGTGAATATGTGTATCTGTCTCTTAGTTTCACAAAGTGAGAGTGGCAGGAGCGTCTCTTTTACAGGAGTATCTATCCTTTTGTTTTACAAGTAACCAATTATTCGACATGGTAGTGTTCAGGACTGTTTCCCATTTTGTATCTGGCTATCTTGCTTCTGTTCAACTGTATGGTCTGAGTTTTGAGTGTTTGTTTACTTTTTCTTTAAGCAATTTAATACTAGTACAGAGCCATATTTAATGTGACAAGGAATGATCATCTCATTAATAATTTGCTAGATTAATTGATAATGTCCTGATTCTATCATCGTTTTGGTATTTGTTGTTTTTAATTTGCTAAATAGGTTGGAAGATACTGTTCTGGATCTTGTTGCAGATGATGTTGAAGGGTGGCAGAAACAGAAAGCTTTGTATCATTGGGATAAGGTTTCAAATCTTGACTATTATTTAGCTGTGTCTGCAAGTTTGTTTCTCTCTTTCTCGCTTAATAGTATGTGTATCTGTTTGTGGCAGAGAAGTAAGAAATACATCAAACTAAACAACGAGCAACATGTGGTCAGCGGGAAGGTACTTTTTTAAACACTTGCCGTTTTGAGATTTATGTTAAGAATTGGGTCAGCATTCAAATTATATGGATATAGAAGATACTATAATCAGGCAATTACCAGGGATATATATATTAAATGTGTGTATATATATTCTTAATTTGTTTTAAAATATATGTGCCTCATCGAAATGAGGTGCGCGCCTTGCGTCGCGCCCTAGGCCCAAGGAGACATTTGCGTCTTGGTGCGCCTCGCGCCTTAAATAACAAGGGGAATTACCATTCCATTATGTCGTATGGTATGTAGGACAGTAGATTTGAACGTAGTGGTTTTTATGACAAATGATCAAATTACTCCTGATAATGGATTTTTTTAAGAAAGTGATTGGAGAAACTTTTTAAAGAAAGAAAGAAAGAAGAAGAAAAACAATTAGAGAATTTCAGAGAAAAAATTGATGTAGATTTTTTTATGGAAAAAATTTCAGCTTGAATTTTTTAGAGTTCCAAGATAAAAGTTTGAGAGAGATAGTGATGAGAGAGTTTTTACGAGATAAAATGAGGACACAAATGAGTTGACCATGGGTATTTTTGATTTTTTTTCCCGATTTTGTTTTAGTTTTTGACTCATTTCCTTCAATGGCCAGCTTTCTTTACCCCTTACAGAATGCTATTTTACATGCATACCGGAAAAGAAATTCCTTCGGAATGCTCATTTTGACCAAAATTAAAATTACCAAACTCCAAATGAGCATTCCATTCTTCCCCTTTTTCATCTAACCAAACAGCTCATTAGAGTTATCTCAAACTTAAATTCAACCAAATAAAGTAAGAAATCTGGGGAGCCTTAGGACTTGAAATGAGATTATTCTCAACCATGTGTTATGTTACTCCTTCAATATGTCCATCTATACTTTGCTCTAGATTAGGTATGAAGAGTGCATCGCTCGTCTAATTAGGAAGTCATTGACATTGGATTATTTTGCTTATTTTACTTGCCTGGAGGTTCTTCTAGATTGTTTAATGTTTATTCTTATGGTGCTTAGGTGAAGACAGAGAGTGGTACAAAAGTAAAAGCTAATAAAACCGGAATGTACAAGAGGTGGAAAGAACGGTCACACAATATGATACGTTTCAAAGGAAACAAAGATAGTGTTGAATCTACAAGTTTGGCAGGTAGATGTTTTGAAATCTGAAGCTCTTCTTTTTCCCGTTTCTCCAAAATTTTTAGTTAGTGGTGGTTCTCTACTATTGCACATATCTTATATGGTTCATCGTTATGTGATCTGTTTTCCTCTATTGTTGATGTCGTTTCTTATTTCATTTGTGCCTTTAAGCCATTATATCTAGGTATCAGCGTATTCATTGTCATATGATCTGTTGTCTTCTCTTGCAGATGTTGTTTCTTGTTTTATTTGTGCCTTTAAGCCATTATATATTGGATCAGTTTATATGCTCTCCAATAAGGATTTCATTTGCAAATATATTATAATGCGAGACTACCATAAATGTTTGGTTCACATTCTGCATATGCTCTCCAATAAGGATTTCATTTGCAAATATATTATCATGTGAGACTAACTATAAATGTTCGGTCACATTCTGTCATCAAACTCCTTATGTACTAATGTAAATTGTGACTTTTCTTCTTTGTTGGTCTGTTAATGGAACATTGACGCACCCATTTGTTACTCCCAATATATTCCACTGAAGGTCTTTGTATGGATCTTTTGTCACATGATGTTGGTTATTTTGCAACTTTTAGTTCATAGTTTGAGATAGTTTTACACTAAAAGCCTAGTTTTAGATTTTTCAATAATTTAAGTATTCTAAAAAGATGTGAACGTAGTGTAAACAAGGTTTATCCAATCAAGGAGTGCTGAAACGAGCCTTTGCTTCCAAGAGACTAGACAAAACCTGTAGGAGGGTTCCGAAAATACTAGGAACCAGTATAAGTGCATAGCCCACAAAGAAATCTGCAATTAAGGGCTTTTGCTAACTCAAACAAACATCTGTAAGTGTTGATCGGGAAAGCCAAGGAAAGTGAGTGCATTTTGAGTCAAAAATTTTCTTCTCTATTTTGAGAAGAAAACTAGAGAAAATAAAGTAAAACTTTCTTTTCTCTTCCCTTCTCTTCTTTAACTCTTTTCTTTTCTACAACTAAAAAACTCTCGGACAGGGAAGTTTCTCATGTTAATGAAGGTTTGATTATACGTTTTCTCAGTGCTATGTTGCTATATTATGTAAAACAAAATACTTCTTTATCTAGCCCTCTAGTTGGGTATGTCAAACTTTGAGCATCGGAAATAGGGAGATGGTTTCATCCCCCTCCTACTTGGTAAAGGTTACGACACGCAGGCGCTTACAGGACGTCTTCAAAGCAAGGTTATGGAGAGTTCCGCATCCTTCGAGTATTCTACAGTGATCTAACTACCCCTTGTTTAGTCTAAAAGGTTTTTGTATAATGTCAATGGGTGTGTAATGCTCTAGAGTATAGTAGAATGGTAAAGAGAGCTGTAAATACCATGGATATTTCTGGGAACATTCTTGGAGGCTTCTTGACGGGGTTTATAGCCGTTGTATCCGCCACTTATCTCAATACAATTCTTTATTTTATCACTCTCTTGTTTGAGGGATTGAGAGCTCGAGTCATTAGTGATGATTGCCATCAAGCTTGCTTGGGTGAGCAAGCGTTGTGTGAGGATGACTTGCTCAGGCTTGCTGAGGGACTTGAATTGCCAAAGTGCCGCACAGTTAGGGACTATAGTTGAGTGTCAAACTCTAGGGCCTAGACAATGGGATACATATACAAAATATTTTTAATATAAATTAGATCAAATGCTTTTTTCATATGGGATTCATTGGATGCGGACCCCAACTAGCTAGCTTGGGACAGAAAGCGATGTTGATGTTAGATCTAATGCAATTCAATTGTCTTTATATTTTTCATCCCTGCTCTTTAATCTCTTGTTACGTAAAGGTCTTTTTGTTTGTCGTTAATTTATCGCTGCACATGTTCTTCTTATGGCAGGATCTCATGGATTACAAGAGGATAATGGACGATTCAAAAGCCGAAAGAAACATTCACTCATACCCAATGCTCATGTGCGATCAGAAATTAAGAATCTTGACCAAATTAGAAAGAAAAGGCAAAAGAAGGCAAGAAAAGTATATTATAAGAAGAGCAAATCGAACAAGTGGAGATCTTGAAGGACCTGCATGATGAACCTGCTGCTTGCATGCATTTCTCATGTTCTTGGATGTTAAATTAAGTACAAATTTGAAGTAGTTGCATTTATATATATATATATATATATATATATGGCAGCAGCATTTAAAAAACATGGGATGGCAAATTTGGATTCCAGCCATCATTGGTGGGGATATCCTCCTAAGTGTGTTCATAACCTCTCCGAGCAAAAATTCCAAATAAAAATAAAAATTCTTAATCTAACATCTCAGTAATTTAATCTGGAGCATTCATCTTGCTCAACGCACAAGTAAATTGCGATCAACAACTACATAATCTATCAATCTATTTGATATTTATAATTGTTGGAGTGATTCATTGCACTTGGCCTTATAGACCATGCAGGTTCTTCAAAAATTATAAATAATGAAACGCTCAAATAAATTTATCAATCTCATTCGTCATTAATATATCTTTTGTTGTTTTTCTATAACTTTAAATTAATTAATTAATTAATACAATCGTAAATTACCAAATTGTAGGTGTATTTTTTGATCAACAGATATAGATAAAATTAGCTAAAATCGAGGGGACCTTCGAAAAATTCCAAAAATAAAATTTTAAATAGACCCCCAAAAAAACGGAGATTTCAACGGCCAAATTATTTACTTCCTAAGAGGAGAAGCTGAAAAATTGGTCAAGAACATGAATATTTCCTTCTTTTTATTTATTTTCTTAGAAAAAATTAAAAGGGTGTTATTTTGACCGACCTGACACTTTCTTTCACCTCCTACTCAGGCTTTCCGTTATACTTTTGATCCGTTTCCAAATTGCTCACTCATATATCATCAACTTTTAATTAATTGATCTTACTATATATATATATATATATATATATATATTTGGGTTTATCTAATTATGCTGTTATTTTTCACTTGGAATTTGGGTGTTGTTTGATAGGAGGGAGGATCATAAAGGGTTTTCTTAATTTCTCTCGGCTCCCATAACAATTGCCTTGCCTTTTATTTGAATCACAGCCCCCCGCTTGCAAATAGAAGAAATTAAGGTAAATATATAAAAATTGAAGAATAATTAATTCAGCTGGTGATTACTTTCTCTTGTTTCTAAATTTTGCAAATTTTTTTTTAAAAAAATAATAATATTGAAATGGTTAGGTTAATACATATCTATACCCTGTTCTGTTGTTTCAATTTTTAGTTTTGGAATAAAACCACTATTATTATATATACATACGCCTTTTTCCTTTCTGGTTTCACTTTGCTGTGATCATTATTGCATAGCAAAACAACTTTGGCATTGTTACGAGAGTATAGCTTTGATGTCATATATATATATATATATATATATATTGATATTGTTACAACTTGGAGTTTCATAAACTGCTGCTTGCTTGTTTTGTTTTGAAGAGTTTTGTAATAATTTTGCTAGGCTGCTGTGCAGCTTTAATGCAGCTGAGTTATTGAATTTTCATCCTGAATTTTGGGTGGCACCCAAGTTGATAGTTGGAAAGCTTAATTAGAATGGATCAATTCCGGCAAATTGGGGAGGTTTTGGGTAGTTTGAAGGCTCTAATGGTGTTGAAACACGATATCTCTATCAATCAAAACCAGTGTTGTTTGCTGTTTGATATATTCAGTCTGGCTTTTGAAACTATTGCAGAAGAGATACGGCAAAACTTAAGGCTAGAAGACAAGAATGCGAAATGGAAATCTCTTGAATACCCCCTAAGAGAGCTTCACAAGATATTCAAAGAAGGTGAACTCTACATCAAATATTGTTTAGAAACTAAAGATTGGTGGGGCAAAGCGATTAGCCTGCATCAAAACAAGGACTGCGTAGAGCTCCACGTACACAACTTGTTCTGCTGCTTTTCGGTTGTCATCGAGGCCATTGAGACTGCTGCAGAAATCTCGGCATTAGACCACGATGATATCCAAAAGAGGAGACTACTGTTAATGAGAAAATACGACTCAGAGTGGAATGACCCCAAACTTTTCCAATGGAGGTTAGGAAAACAGTACTTGGTTCCTCGAGAAATATGCAATCGATTGGAAAATGCTTGGAAAGAAGATAGATGGTTCCTACTTGAATCAGTTAATGAGAGGAAAAGATCAGCTGCCGCCAATGTTATGGCCAAGCATGAGCAGAGACTTGGAGATTTGCTGATCGGCAAACTAAGTGGGTCGGAGCCATTACAATCGAAGGTCTTGCCGAGTTGGATCCTAGTGGGAGCTAAAGATTATACTGTGAAGAGAAGATTAGGATCAGGGAGAAGCCACTATAAGGAGATCCGTTGGATAGGGGAGAATTTTGCTTTAAGAACCTTTTATGGGGAGATTGAAGCACTAGATGCAGAGATTTCTTTGGTTTTATCAATTTCCCATCCAAATGTAACGCAGTACCTTTGTGCATTCTATGATGAGGAAAAGAAAGAGGGATTTCTTGTTATGGAGCTGATGCAGAAGAATCTTGGAATTTATATAAAAGAGAATTGTGGTCAACGAAAGCGGGTTCCATTCTCTATCTCAGTTGCGGTAGATATCATGCTTCAGATTGCAAGAGGAATGGAATATCTACATTCTCAAAAGATATATCATGGAGATTTGAACCCTTGTAATGTTCTTCTCAAAGCAAGGAATTCATCCACAGAAGGTTATTTTCATGCAAAACTGACGGGGTTTGGTGTAACCTCCATAAAGAGTTACACTTCCCGAAACTCTAATAACCAAAATGGGATTGACCCTGTTATATGGTATGCTCCTGAAGTTCTAACCGAACAGGAAAGAGGAGGAGGAAGTAAATGTAGTACCAAGTACACAGAGAAAGCTGATGTATACAGCTTTGCAATGATTTGCTTCGAGCTTTTGACTGGGAAGGTTCCCTTTGAAGATGACCATCTTCAAGGGGACAAGATGGTTCGGAATATAAGATTAGGAGGGAGGCCTCTTTTCCCACACCCTTCACCAAAATACCTTTCAAACCTGACCAAAAAATGCTGGCAATCTAATACGTCTCGTCGTCCAAGTTTCTCATCCATTTGTAGGATTTTACGCTATATCAAGAAGGTGCTGGTAATAAATCCGGATCATGGTCAGCCAGATGCACCACCTCCTCTTGTAGATTACTGTGACATAGAGGCAGGGTACTCAAAGAATTTCCCTGGAGAGGGAAGTTCTGATTTGGCTTCTGTATCACAAATTCCTTTTCAGATGTTTGCATATAAACTTGTTGAGAAGGAGAAAACTTCCGGGAAGAGCTGGGATCTGGCTAAGTGAAGCCTCTTTAGGAGGGAGACCGGCTTCCATCTTTGGGGATGTGAATGGGGCCGTAATGGATGATCTGTTTATGGCAGAAAGTGATCAAAGGTCAGTTCGCTCCGAGTTTTTACAGAGAAAAAATTCTTCAATGTCCGTGGCTGATCTAAGGTCAGTTTTCTCTGAGTTTCCTCCAAGGAAATCTCTGTTAGCTGATCAAAGCTCAGTTTGTTCTGAAAGTCCAAGGGGGAAATTCTCAACCCCGAATCCTACGAGAGTTACATCAGCCCAACCAATATATAGAAGGTCATTTTCCATGAATCTTGGGCGAAAAACTTCGACAGCTGATAGAAAGTCTGTTACTTATGGTATTCCAGAGAAGAAGATGCTATCAACATGTGACCATGAGTCATCTGGTTCGGAGACTACAGAAACGAAATTTTTATCAACAGCAGCAGAGGAGCCAAGGTCAATATGTTCTGAAAATCAAGAAAAAATACCATCAAATGCAACATCTGATGAAAAACAAGTCTGTCCTGAGACTCCAGTCAGGAAGACTATGCCCAATGTAGCAGTTCAAAGGTCAAATTGTACTGTAATTCCAGAGAAGAAAGTTGTATCAACAACATTAACCACTCAACGGACAAGCAGTAACAAGATCCCAGAGAAGGTAGCTTTGTCCACAAAGAAACTGAAAGATACCAACACCAGCAAATCTTCAAGTTAGTCTTTTTGATTTTATATCTATTATCTAGTAACCCTTTGTTTGGTTCAAAATTCTTCTTAGTTAAAGATAATCTCAATCATCCAACTCCTAGGGATACTCTAAACAAAAGAAGATCATTATTCTAAGGGCATTGGTTTGATGGACAGGTAAAACCAAAGGACATTCACCAAGAACTTCGCCAGCGCGAGCTTTAAATGGAATTTCATCACCTAGGTCTTCACGAGCAAGAGCACCTAAAGAATATTCATCATCTACATCTTCACCAGCACGAGGTTCTAAAGAAGTTTCATCACCATTGAATCCTTGTACTCGCTGTACAAGGACGCACAGAGAGAGCCTAGTTTCGTCAGCTATGAGCCCAAGAAGAATGTGAAGAGATCATGCCTCAAAGTGCCAAAGATGGCATCAAACATAAGCATCACGGCATTTTGATCAACAAGGCTGCTTTGTTGGCACGCACCTTTTTATCCGGTGAAGGTTCAACAAATAGACAGAGCTTCATACTTGGTGAAGGTTTCAACAAAATGAACGCTTAGATAGATACACAATTTTCAGCTGAAACAGAACAAGGTGTAGCAAATTTATAATTGCATACTTTTCTCATCTTTTTAATCATTTAGAAAAATAATAGTAACACCTTTATTTGCCAACATGCTCAACTTTCATATACATTCAAACCTTAGGAATTATACAGTTGCTGGTCTTTGTATTTTCATGGATAATTTGGACATAAATAAATACAAATGTCTGCCAATCCCAACAGGCTTTCTCACTGATGCAAGCAAACATCAAATGCTATTTTATGAACAAACAGCTACAAATGTGATTCACAAAACTTTTAACTGCACACCTTGTCCAAATCATTTTTGACCGGCTGTTAGAAGAATCAAACAATCAGTCTTTGAGTTTGGTGAAATCAATACATCTGGTATTGGAGCAAGTCATGCTGCTGAGCCATCAACAATGAAGCTCCAAGATCTGTATTCACTGTCAAGCTACTGTTGCACTAATTTCAGCTCCTTGACAATCTGTAATCTTGTATACACCAACTATACTGGCATCATTTTTTTACCCAAATGATGCAGCCCTAGAATAGCAGATTTGAAGCACTTCCATCTGACAAGTACTTAGAACTTGAGAAGTCCTTAGAGATCTCTACTGGTAAAGGCCTGGCTTAAGTACGGGGCTTCAAAAGTTCTGGACTGAAGCTGCAAAAGCATTGTGGGGTGCAATTTCATAATGAATCTCACGGACTGGATACTACTTTAAGTCATCTGCAACAATTTTATAGATCCAGTGGAATTGGCAGCAACCACCATATCTGATTTTTGTCTCCAACAAACACTTGAAACAAATTGTCCGCCGTCATCATCAGTCTCTTTACCAGATATAGGATCAATGGAGCCGAACTTGTGGGAAGTGATTGGCATAGGCAGGGATCTATAGTAAGCAAACACCTATAAAGGAAAAGGCAATGATTAGGTCAATATCAAGTAAAAATGTTGATAATGAAAGGTAGCTCTTGAATTTCAGACTTCCTTTACCAGCAAAAAGATTCAGAAGATGTTAAATATAATTATAACGGTGTAATTTTCGTACTCAACTATTAACAGAAAAGCAAACAAAATTTGGATGATTAAAAGAACCAGACGGGTCATAATATTAATAACTGAGGAACAGTATGCCCACCTCATTTGTCTCTGAACCGCATACAATGTATCCATCATCAGCAACAGATAAACCCACAAAGTTCTGAGGCAGCAAAGCCGGAAAGTTAAAGCAATAATGAGAATATGGATGATTACGATAGTGAAGGACAATAAAAAAAATTACTCCCTCCATCCCATATTAAATGTCCTAATTCCTTTTTAGGATGTCACAAAATAAATGTCCCATTTCTATATTAGTAACTATTTTTATCCTCTTCTTCCTCTTAGACCTTCATAATCTTTTTACACTTTTATTGGAAACTGAATAAATGTGAAAATATTTACATTGGAAGCTGGTGAATATTATACCACTTTCACTATGAAGTCTCTTTCTATTTAATGTACTTATTGAGAATGTGAGAGTTACAAAAAAAGTGTATCAAAAAAATTAAATGACGTGGGAAAAAGTAATTATTAGGGTCATAGAAAAGTGAAGAAATAATTCAATTAATAAGTAAAGAGTAATTTAGGTAAAAGAAAAATTTATTAATCAGCGTACCGAAACCAATTAGGACGTTTATTTCAGGATAGAGGGAGTATTTAATTCCAAAACAGAGGCTTCCAGCATTGAGAAACCAACCTTCTCGTTAGTATGCCCTCGAAGAGTTGAGATGCAAGCATTGGTTGATAAACCACTGGTACTGGTTTTATTGAGGTCCCAAAGTTTTAGTGTGTTGTCGGTGGACGCAGAAATAAGGGTTTCAGAATCCAAAAATTTCACATAGCTAACAGCCTTGTCATGGCCAGCCAATATACACAAGGGTGTTGAAACATTGCGAAGATCGTAACAGTAAGTCATGTAATCTGCAGAACCAAATGCAATCAAATGACTGGACTTCGCTGAGAACTGAACACAGCAGACATTTGCAATGTTCCTGATTGTGCATAAACTGTTCTTCTGCATCAAAAAGGAACAAATTGAATGGGATTGATACTAATACATGTAGAGCTTTTGTGAATATCAAGCAGTACATAGAATTAGCCTAAGCGGATCACCAACATGAGGAAAGAGATGGGTGGTGAAATAGTTGTTATCTAAGTTTTATCTAATGCAGGGAATAAAAGGTGTTATTAACAAGGCTTAATAGCATTATTTTACCCTAAAATGAGTCACATTTGTAACATTGAACCCCAAAATAAAATTATTCAAACATTGAGCCAGTAAAATAATTTTTCAAAATCATACATTTCGGCCAAATCAATTTCAGTTTTCACCGGAGTACATGCTTATCAGCTAAGGGTATGTATTTCACAATGTTCTAAAAGGCGCTAGGCGGGAGGCGGGCGGCCAGGGGGGGCCTAGCGCCTAGGGGCCTAGGCGGAATTTTTTATTTTAAGCTAATTTTAATATTTTATCTTATATTTCTCCAAAGAAAACAATAATATAAAACAAAATAATCTATAATAAAGATAATAAAGGCATTAACTTAAAGTTCAAACACATATCCATATTGTTAATGTCAAAGTTCAAACACAAACATGCAATTGTTCAAAGTTCAAACATATCGTTAACGTATTAGTTTTATTTATAAACAAGATTGCTATTAAATAATAAAATTTAAAATTTCAATATTAAAACTTAAGAAACTAAATATAAATTTAAAAATTATATTGAATTAAACTAAATATTACAAATGTATCATCATGTATATAATTTGAAGTTGATACAAGTTCAAAAATTACAACTATAATAAAATTATCCATTTTAACTTGATCTTATTCACTTTTTGTTGTGATTTGATATACTACAAACTCCATTATGAATATGATAAATTATTAGAAAAATAAATATATCAAGATCTGATTTGGGTAGTTACTAAAATAAAAAAAACCTCTCCGCCTAGGCCCCGCCTAATTTCCTGGAAGAATATTTTTGCCGCCTTAGGCCTAAGCGAGGCGCCAGAGGAGCCTAGTGCCTAGGCAAGACGCCAAGAGGGGGCCTAGGCGGACCTAAGCGGGGATTTTTATAACACTGGTATTTCACCATTACAATCTTCATCTCCTTTTCAATTTCTAAAATCATAGCCACCACTGCCACCGGATGTGGAAACAGCGACAGCTGTGGTTAGCAACATGTTTGCTGTGTCATCACGGCGCCATATCGAGACGTGGCAGTAGTTGACCAACAGGACGCCTAGGCGATAGAGCGCCCGCCATGGCGTCCGTATGACAACAAGTTATTAACAATATGCAATTTATACAGTATTTATTTTACTTCAAAAATATATTGAACAATAAAATTTTAAATATATCAAAACCCAAAATATAATAATTAACATTATGGAATGCATGTAAAAACACAATTATATGAATACTTCATAATCAAAATTCAAAAGTAAAACACTAAACATTAAAAATTAATAGAACAAGTAAACAAACACCATGTAGAAAATAAATAATCAACCAAGTCATCACTCATGACAAGTCATCACTCGTTACAAGTCTAATAATACATGATAAAAAGGTTATGATGATTTATGGGTAAAAAAACTTAATCATTTAACTTGGGCCAGCTATCAAGGCATGTGAGCCTTGGCAACTCGGTGTCCAACGCGTTGTCTTTCCCTTCTCCAGCGCCAGGTCGCATAACTGTCGTCTAGGCGCCATGGCGACACCATAACAACTATGAAATGGACTATGAATTTTCCCACGAAGGTTCCAACTACACTTTGACTATATTTTTATATATATTTTTTATTTACTCCCTCCGTCCTCGTTTTAGAGGAGTGTTTTTGTCCCTTAATATAAGTCGTTTGAGAATTTCAAATAAGCATTAATTGTTTAATTTCAATATTACCCCAAGTATTAAATATAACTTTGGTTCTCTCACTATTTTTTGTCTAATAAATAACATTCTCTTTTTCTAATACAAGGACAATATAGAAAATTGATATTATATTTAATGCTATACAATCATTTTCTTAATACTTGTGCACAACTCTAAAACGATTTATATTAAGGGACGAAGGGAGTATTTCTTAATTTTGGGTAATGGTTCTTAATGGTAGCAGAAGTTAACATGGTGAAGATTAGAGGTGATGGTCATAACTGAAGTTAGTGATGGAAGGCAATGATTTACCAAATGGTTTGACTATATGAAGGGATGATGTAAGGTTATACGAGCTTCACTAAATAATAGTTCTATTCAGGTTCAAAGTCAAGTCTCGGGATAACATGATCTCTCCTAGGTGAGGAGAGAGGAAGATTGGAGGAGAGTGTATATTCACGCCATTTCCGCCACCCACTGTTGCCATCTCCGACACCAGCAGTGGTGACCATGGTTCTAGAAAATGATAACGGAAATATGAAGATTTGAAACACCGAACATCATAGTTGTCACAGTGCCACGGCGAGATGCGGCGTTAGCTGACTACCAGGATGCCTAGGCGATAAGGCGCCCGCCATGACATCCATATGGCGACAAGTCGTTAACAATGTACAATTTAAATATTATTTGTTTTACTTCAAAAGAATAATCGACAATAAACTTTTATATACATTAAAACTCAAAACATACTCCCTCTGTTCCTAAATAACTGATGTTTAAGGATGTTGCACACAGATTAAGAAAGTATTTAATATTTTAAAACATTCCTAATATACCCTTAATTAATACCCTATTAAGTTATTTATCTCCACCATTACTCCGCAACTTTTCAATTTCTTGAAATAATGTTAAATGGAGTATAGTTTAAAGAATATGAAACATCAACCTTGGAAAAGAGAAAGAGTGTGAAAAATAATTAAGGTAAGTATTAATGAAGCTAATAATAACAAGGGCAAAATTGGAAAAAGGTAATAAAAACATATTGGTTTCTTAAAACATCAAATATTTTGGAACAAAACCATTCTAAAACATCAGTTATTTAGGAACAGAGGGAGTAATAACTAACACTATGGAATACAATTAAAAACACAATTATATGAATACTTCACAATTAAAATTCAAAAATAAAACACTTGACATTGAAAGTTAGTAGAGCAAGTTAACAAACATTATGTAGAGAATAAAGGATCAAGCAAGTCAACAATCATCATACATTACAAATCTAATAAATAGTAAAAATTACACCATATAGTTTGTTCATGGGTTATGATGAGTCGTGTACAAAATGACTTAATCACTTAACTTGGACTAGGTACCAAAGGGTAAGCCTTGGCGGCTCGGCTTAATCATAATTCATAAGATGTGGAGTTGATTCAAATCTGGTTCCTTTGAAATTTGATTAAAAGGACGAATTAAAAGATAGAGGGAATAGTAATTTGATTTCTTATGATTTCCACTCAGCGATCCATTAACAACAGACAAGAAAAAACAGATAACAACACCCAATTCTAAATAAAGTTTAATGGTGTATGACATTCTTAAATAACGAAATTTTGAGATGAAAAAGACAGAGCATGCCTCATTGATATTCCACAGTTTCACAGAACAATCATCACTTCCACTTGCTAATTTTGTAGGATCCACTTGAGAGAAGTCAACAGACCAAGCTCTTCTACCGTGCTCAACGTATTGGGATATCTCCTGACCAGTTCCCGCATCCCATAACTGAAATCAACCATCAAGTTATGGCATGAGAAATGCATGGAAAAGCGGCAACGTAATATTGATAATTGGAGCATTAGGCAAATTAAGAATTTGTGGAAGGCAAAAGAAAAAGAGAAGGATTATTTTTTTTACGGGAAAGAATGAGCCAGTGAAAAGTTTAAAATGTTCTTTAAACACGGTCATATTGTATCCATTTATTCTTTTTATAAGACGAGAAGATTTTATTAGTAAAGAAGGGAGATATAGGAAATGCCGCCAGCAAGGAGAGGAGTACTTTGACAAAAGAAAATACGACAAAATACAACAAAAATCTTACATAAGAAAAAAAAACACATCAATGAAATAAGGCGTTCCAGTTACGCTGATGATATAAACTTTATATTAGATAGCAGCTTAGATGATTACATTTCACTGACAGATAAAGGCATAATATCAGAGAACAATTTATAAACATGATTATTTTGGAAATAAAACCATCTGGAACACTACATCTGAACTGTGAGACCTCAAAGGCTCCATCCCACTATGTACATTAGAATCAAATGCAACTGGTCTTGCATTAGATAGATAATATATTCCTGCTAATGTGAATAACCACTCAGAATACACTGCATCAAATACAAAGCGACGATGAAGTTGGCAACTCAGTGTTGGTCCACATATGATACGGCAAAAGTTTGGGTTTTGACTTTAAAAATATGTAAAGGACAAAGAATACAAACCTTCACCACGCCATCATAGTCAGTTGAAGCCAGATAATTCCTGATATAGTTATTCCAACAAGTGCAGCTGAGTTTGGATTTGTTTGACAACTCAATCACTGGATAATGGATGTCAACAGAATCATTAAAAAGTGCATGAAAGTCATATATCTTTATTTTCTTTGACACCCCGGCTGCAGAGAAGTAGTCCTCATCACGGTCAAAACTCAAGGAGCATATAACATTTGCAGAATTATTAAAATCCCCATTCCTTAATATCCCACGTACTTTGAACTTACTGTAGCGAGCATACTTGCATAAACCATTAAAGAATTCCCCTAGGCGATCAGTGGGCTTGTTTATCTCACCATCCTTGTATGTCCGGTTCCAATTTTCTCGGTTTTCTAGCAAATCCTTACCATCACGCGCTACCAGCCCACTATCAGAACTCTGAACATTGGATCTCTCCGAAAAGTAAGCACTTTCAAGCTGATTGATATTCCTCATCAACCTTGATTCATTACAGAATGGTGCGGAAATACTATAATTCACCTCTAAACCTGAATTATTTATATGCGATGAAATGTTTTCTCTTGCATTAACAGACTCATTGGGAAAGCAAGAAAGAAACAATGACTTCTTCGTCTGCCTTCTCTCAACTTCTTCAATATCTGCTTCTAAAAACTTAATTTCTTCCACCAACTTGGAGGAGCTCTTGTGCTTTTGCTCTTTCAAAGACTCGAGAAAATGCAATAACAATTCAGATTCAGCATCCTCATGGTTAATAGATGATGATAACTCGTTCCCAAATAAGTCTTGAATTCCATTGATAACATCAGATTGTAGGATTTCTCTGTTGTACATCAACAATTAAAAATTACAAATGTTAGACAATTAATCGCTAGGTAGAGTTTAGAGATAACCCTCAATGTCAAATGGTTGAACAAGTGGTTATTGCTACCGGCTGTATAACTCGTTTTAGCTCTGGATAAAACTAATGTGAACTTCATAACATATTTATATGAAAGCAACATGACATCATTATCATTGGATATAACTCAACACAAGCAAGAAGGACTTCGACAAGTTCTAGAATTAGGGCAAGGCTGGTAAAAGTAGACGTGGGCTTGTACAAACAGATCTAGTTGAGAACATGATTCTTCTATCGAACATCAGAATGCCAGTATACAATGTGGGGAGCTTTCTACTTGAGGACTTGATTCTTCTAGCCAATATCAGAATGCTAATTTATAAGTCATTAGTACTTATATTTCACCTCTTGTCACTAATCGTCAAACATCTCATTGCCCCTTTGTAGGGTTGCTAGAGGGAGCATTATGATGTAATGACTGCCTCATTCAAGGTGTCCAGGTTGATACATGCTTTCTGAAATCCCCGCTAGAAAGTCAAGAGATTAATAGTCGACGGTTTGGAACAAAAGATATAGGAAGTCATTTTAAGGGCTTGAGCTTCTTGTCCATAAGGCCAAGTAGTTAGTGTTCAGTTTTACTACTCTGAGAATGATTAAGAGGATCTAATTTTGGAGAGATACCTAACACCGTTTTCATTAAGTCTTTTGTTTTGTTTTCTTGAATTTAGTTGCTTTCCTTTACAAATTATTTGGCTGAATCTTAAAATAGGTCTTTTGTACGTGGGATGTGCACCCTTATTGGCATATAATGTCATAATTATAGAAGGGAAACTAGATAAGATAAAGTGGGATTTGGGATGCCCAATGTGGGACTTTGGTTATTCAACAGGTTCAGCTGAGTTTTTTTTCTTTCTTTTGATAAGTCAGGTTCATCTGAGTTATCCGTTATTCATTTTTTTTGGGGTTACATTTAGGAACTTGGGGGAAGTGGCTTAAGCCACAACATCTAATAGTATTGAGGCTGGCTTTGCAACTATCAAGCATTCCCCCCATGGTCATTGAAGTTGACCACAAAGAAGCGACATTCTACTCATGATGTATTGTATGAAACCATTTTATCTGCTTCCAGGTACAACTTCTAACGTTCTAAACCACAAAAAGATATACTTAGAGCCATGTTTTGCAATACACTGACTTATATTTATAGAACTTTACAACAGTACAAAAGGAAGTAGCACAACTTGTAACAGTCCTCAAAATATTTTCTAGACACTGGTTCAGTAGTACCTGGTTGTTGGGCGTGATGAAGGTTCAGGATGAAGCAGCCAAAGACAGAATCCAGCTTCCTTGGAACTCTCTGACAAGAAATTCGGAGGAAGAATCCTATAACGCAGATCCAGCATTGCAACAGCACGAGCTCTTTCAGAGTCAAAGGAGCAAAGTAACTGAAAAGGAAAAAAGTACACGTAAGATGCAAAAGTAATGCCGTCTCTCAGCCGCTTCAAGAGCAAGAACTATAATTACAATACACTGAGGAAAAGAGCAATGCATTAACTACTAGGAAGGATAGCATGACAATGACTCTTCTTAGATAACATAAACAGCCATGTCAAACTTAATCTCATCCGAAAAACTAATCAACTGCCTAAAGACCCTTCCTTTTAGGAGTTTTTAAGCAACAATTTCATATCTTGTACTAACAATAATTTAACATGCTTATCCTGCTACTGCTACAAGTCAAAAGTAAATGGTCATCATTTCCTGCATCATTAAAAATCAGATTAAAAGTTAAAAAGTTTTTAAAAAATTGAGGAAGTGATCAATCATTCTAATAATTCCCGCCTAGGGGCTAGGCAGTCATCTACTACCTTGATTTGGTTAGGCACCTTGTGGGCGTCCATAAGAGCTGATGTGGTGTAGCCTCTTGAAAATGCTCATGTTGTGACACTAACTCAACCAAAGTTAAATATATCTTTTAAGAAAATTATCTTAGTGTAGCATGTTTCGGATAATGTATCACGTACCAACGAAGTGACACGAAAAAACCTACCCCTACTGTATTCTGTAACATGAAAGTGACGTTTTCCATTCTCATATTCGTTCTGCGCACTACATCCGCATCGAACAGTGTAAGATGCAAGCAAAATATTGATGAAGTCCCTACGAGGATTGATTAAAAGCTTGTTCAAAGGGGAATTCAAATTTTCCTAAAACGACAACTTCAAGAAATATCGAAAGCTGTTCAAAAGCCTCCTCAAGTCCTCTCTGTATTAACTTTTTAAGAAATTTTTTATAACAAAAATCAGCATAATAAATGGCAAGCATACATGAATCAACCTTGATGACGGTAACAAGAAAACAAACTGAATTTGTCTATAAGATCAGATAAAATAGATACAAGAAAGGCCATAGAGATTGTGGACTTGTGGTATACAATAACAAACAATTAATTTATGTCTAGCATAAGGTCTACCAAGCAAAAACCATACGATATTGTAAGAAAATTCTTGTCACGAATAACCATTCGCTCACCTCAAACAGAAGAATCCCAAGACAGTAGATATTTGATGGCAATGTGCAGCAGTTATCCCCGAGCTCCTCGGGACTGGCATACCACTTCACTTCCGATGAATCACTTGCAAAAGTTAACAGTAATTTGGATGAATCAGACACATGAAGGCCTCTGGAATTGCTCTGGGTCCTATTTTCTGTAGGAGGCTTACACCCTTCATTGAATTCATTCCCCGAATATTGCGGACCAGCGATATTGACATTGCACTCATTTGCAGATTTGACACCAGATCTATTTGAAAACTGAGGCCACCTTCTGACTAAGTTTGTGTTCTCTCCAGGTTTTATTTTTTTTGCCCATTGGCTAACAATGGGAAGACTACCCTGTTCTAGTGGCCTCTTCTCATTTCGATTGTTATCTGGGTGGTGAACATCTTGATCCCTTAAGTTCTCTATATTCTCAATCTGGACAGATGACCCAAGGTACACAATCTCATTTGATAGCAGTAACTTAAAGTAGGATGGCCGTAAGTCTACCAAAGCAACTCCTCGAGAATGAGAGTTATTTACCATATCCACGATTTGCCTAAATATATACAAGCTTTTAATTTTATTTACCTTATTCTTCCCGGATTTCAGCCATTCTCTCAGGCTGACCCCATCATGAAAAGCATCAGGACAAAAACCAGACAATGGTTTTGAAATTACATGGGAATGAGGTGCAACAACTTTTCTATTTGAACTCAGTAGTGCACCTGAATCTACCTTGACACCAGCAGCCTTTGGATAAGTCTGGTCTCTAAGTTCAACTCCCAGTCCTTCACGGACTGGCCCTCTACATATGACTCCTTTACCCTTCAACGTATTTTTAACGAAATATTCAGAAAACCCAGATTTAGAGATAATTTTTGTCCTAATGCCACTAGGGGAGAATAATGAATTGCTCAAAACAGGTTTACTTGTATTACTCAGCAAATTTTCTGCAACTTCATTGCGATTGTTGTTTGGAGATTTTTGATCCAAGGTTTCTGGATTATTTTTATATCCTACATCAGCCCAAACATTAGACATTTCCCCACTGCTGACTCTGCAACCAGCATCTCCATGAGAACCCCCATTTCCAGATCCGCCTGCTATTTGATACAAATGTTGCCACTTGATCTGTCTAGTCTGCATTTTATCTATATTACTTGAGGTACCCACTACAGCTATGTTTTCGCTACTATAATTTCTCAATGTTAACTCTTCAACCATGACCCCAGCATCATCCATACAGCAAGGGCTAGCACATGTATTTTCAGATGCACCAATTCTATCCAGGTTAATAGCATCTAAAGTATCTGTGAAGAAGTCAGGTGAGTTTTTGTGATCATCACATTCACTGGGTATTACCATTTCATTCAATTCCAGCATATCGGAGCTGTTGGGCTGTAATGAGTACTCACTCTCTTTGCTCTGGAGGTGTGTGCCATTAATGACTGCTGTTGCAGTAACTTCATCACCCATTCCTACATCCATACTGTCCATTCCAAGAACACTTCACTCGTTCATATTGAATTTTCAGCAAATTAAGAGCATACTCAGTCTGAAACTACAATAATTACAAGACAAGTATTACTCCACAAAACAAATGTTACAGCAAAGATTGTCAATTTATACAACAACTATAAAGCTGAACTACATATATTAATTCATTGCCTTTTAAGTTCGAAAGCACACCTAGCAGCATCAAATAGAGTAACTTGCAATAAGAAATTATCCTTGAAACGTAGAATGATGAAGAAAACAGAAACCCATACACAATGTACACACACACACAAGTAAACAAAAAAAAGGTGTTCAACAAAGATCATCTGATATGACTTAAATTTCACTTTCAAATCATCTTTTGAAATTGTATCCATGTAAGAACCCGAGCCCCAATACCAAAAAAGGCCTAAAATCTGAGGGCTCGAAGCTTGAATCATCCATAAAAAGAATAGAATCAGGTCCAATTATGTATGATCCCCATATATATAGATATAGGGAGGGAGAGTAAAACCTCCCACAAATAAATTACCAAAATCTAAATGAGGTGTGCTATCCTATCTTCAGTGCAGTTGTCAGTTGGGGAAGTTGTTATCTTTTTCAATCGTTCCACCCAACCAAACAAAGTAAACTATTAGCTCAATTCAACTCAATGTTAGCACAGATACAGTAAATTCCTCTAAATATAAATGCAAAATAGGCTCTCCATGGTCAATTCGTTTGAAGTATGATGAATAATTGTCGGCCAATTTAGAAAACACGGATTCAAACATCCAAGTTCTTCTCTTTTCCGATCATTTCTTATAAACAAAAGCAGTAAATTATCAGTTCAGTTCAACTCAACTCAGTATTAAAGCAAGATACCAAATTATATAACATAAATATATATGATATTATTGAAAGATTGTCATACCTACTTGGGCCCAAATTGGAAAAAAATAAAGCAGAGGTGTAGTGAAGAACATCCCTGAGCAAGTGCGAGATTTGGTAAGTCCCTGAACTAAAAAGCCCTAAAGAGATACAGACATTAACCCCAAAAAAAATGTGTGTGATATATATAGATAGAATAATTTATCGTACTTGCCTCAAACGGCAAACAAAAAAAGGAAATATCTGTTCCCCAATTCAATTTGAACCTCCCAAATTAGTTACCCGATTCAATTTGAATAGTGTAGGAGAGTGCTATTCATTTGCTTTAATTATTGGGTTCGGCTGACTTCCGAACCTCCATTTGGGTTCAGGCTGCGGCTCTGACGACGCCACGTCAATCAGCGGAAATTCTTTTTGCTGGGGTTTGCTTTATGAATAATGTTACCTGCATAAATTATTTTAAAAATATTTTATATATTATTGAAATGGCATAGTTTTTAACTTAATTTTTTTATTGTGAGACTAAAAACTATCTTAAAATAAATTATTGATCAATATATTAAAATAAAATATACCACATCAATAATTTATAAAATATTTATATAATAATTTAGATTTAGAACATTACTCTTACTTTATATGTTTATATGTAAGTATATAATAATAGGAAATGACCGGGACGGAGGGGAAGGGGAAAGTGATTGTAATTTTCATTCTATCTTGTTCTTTGAGTTTTAAAAATAAAGTATATAATTAATTTTTTTGCGGCTAATTAAATTATTATTTACCTTTGGTAAGACTAAAATAGACCACTATAATCATAGTTTTTATATTTTGAACTGTTTATCCTCTTATTAGTCTCCACCATTTTTAAAAAAAAAAGAAAAAGAAAAAAAGTTACTTGTTTTCTCTCATTATTATTCATTCCTTGAAAATAAGAACTCACCAACAGAGGGAAGATCTCCCCTTTGTTCCCGAACCCCCTCTGTCTTTCTCTTTCTGTTTCTTTTCTTTTTTGTCAAATGAATGATGACGTAACACAAAAAGACTCGAATGGTTTCTCTTTTTTCCTTTTATCTATTTTTTGTTAGTTAGGGTTCTGCTATGCTATGCTATGTATTTTTAGTCAAATTAATTATAATCGTGACGTGAGTCCTAAGTTATTGGACATAAAATAATTTGTAGTGCAAAGTTGAATGTAAGAATTGTTGAATTGGAGAAGAGATTGGCAGAAAGGGAAGATGAGCTTTCAAGATGATTGAGGTTGACAGGAAAATGAGATTCTATTATCCTTAACATCACCACGGGTTAACAGTCTCAGTCTGTCTGCAGCAAGATTTGGAACCTGATTTCTTCCTTGGAGAAGAAGAAACAGAAGTCGAAATTGACATGTTGAGAACAAAGATTTGTATCAAAATCTTTCCAAAGTTTCTCTTGGAAATAGATTTCTTTCTAAAGATTGGGGGTGAAGAGGAAAAACAAGGCAATAACACACGTGAAGGATGATGATCTAGATATATACTCTGTGAATGGAAAAAAGAGATGTTATGAAGTCGGAGAATAGAGCTTTCTTACCAGATGATTACCAGCGAAAGCTCATCCATACAAAATTTAAAAGCTTAAAAGGAAAACAAAAGTTGCACTCTTAGGGGAAGTAGAACACCAAAACTGAGATATAAATTTGTTAAACAAATAATACTTGGGCAAACAAGAAGAGGTTATATTTCTAGAGACCTAGCTAGTAGTACGAAGCAATCTTGTTCGCTACTTGTCAAAACAAGCTTATTGGTGCTAATGTTGGCCCATATTAAATTAATTAATGACCGAAGCTAAAAGTAAGCCGGGAAAAAGAAGGGCATAACACTATTGACATGGGTAAGAAAAGAGCTTCTCAAAAGTCCGTGAAAAATAATTCCCCATACTTTACGTTTTACTTTCCTTTCCTTGTGCTTGAAAAAAAGTTCTAACAACTTTCCCTTGGTTTCAATCAGATTATCCTCGTCTCAACTCCAACAACATCTTTTACCACCTCGTACGTCACAAATGCAATCGCTATAGATGGGACCACCTAAGAAGAAAGAAAGAAAGAAAGAGAGAAAGAAATGTCATCAACATTAAACAAGTAAACTATTTTTTACAAGAAAATTAAGACAACAATCATGCCAGTATATTCAAGTGGTGCTTTGGTCATCACAACTGCAGCAGAACATCTTTCCAGCCCACCATCTGCATTATTCAACGGATAACATCAAGAGGATAAGCAACTGTCTGGCCAACAGTTCCAGCTGCAGCCCCGCATGCAAGTTTTGTTGTTACACTCAACTCTGTGTCTTCAACTAGTCCAAATGGTCTAGATTTGATTAACCAGTCTTTTAAAGATTCATACACGGCAAAGCTCAGTCCCACATAAGGTATCTACAAACACCACCAACTACCTTTTCAGGCTTCTTGACAGAGAAAACAGAACACACAAGTTCATATTGCTACAGTTGTGCCAAGAAGAATGTCTAAAATAAACACCAGATAGTTCCAATCAACAATTTGCAAAAACCAACCCTTACACAAAAACTAATGCCCAGCCCTTGGGCAAGAAAGTGAGGCGCATGCGGCGTTTTCGTCATACGGTCTTTGCCATTCCTTACACATGATCCGTACCAGCGGCCATACAGTTGGCTTTGATGACGCACATTATAATCGATTGCATAAAATCACAAAACTATTCAACAAATTTCTTGATCCTCTCAGCCAAATTATTTCGCTCTCTTAATTTCTAGTTAAACATGCAGCAAGCAGCAGATTAAATTCTGCAATCATAGCTCAACATCTAACATTTAAATCAAATTTCCTTTGGTTTCACATTCATATGCCCTCTATTTCTTCAACTCTCCCAATTGATATGTTTAAGATCACTAGAGTGAACACGATTGAACTCGTAAACACATACATGGACAGTTATCATGCTGAACGATTAGTAGTAAATTATTGGCAGCTGGAGTATTTACGAAAAACAATGTAGTATCTACAGAAAGAGTAACCTTTTTTTGCTAACTTGCATGACAATGATGCTGCAATATAACACAACTTTACAGCCCAAGCATTATCATTTATTAGTAATGTATTAACAATATGATCAGTGTTGGAGCATAAATTTTGGTTAATTTGATCCGCAGATTCCATCTTGAAGCATATATTTTTTTAACCACCTATACTACCATTAAAACATTCCAGCTGAACCTGAAGTACACATGCCCATCCATCTACACCTAAACTCAGACGGGCAACTAAGGCTCAATAAAAGAGCAAAGCCATCAGCCAAAAATATATACAACTTGAGACTTACAACTCCTATGACAGAAGGAAGCCATCCTTTATACAATGCACGAGGTCCTTCTTCACGGAGGACTGTTGAAAGAGCATGGGCAATTCCTCTATACTGGCTGGGAGAGTTGGTCGTCTACAATACATAAGACATGAAATCAGTAGCATTTTCAGCTCCCTACTATATTCTAATGCGTACCTGTACTGTTTTAAACCCCATGGATGCCTAAATTAAATATCCATAAGAAAATATAACGTACCTGGACTGTCAGCCGACCTCGCACCAGGTCCATGTCGCTGACATGGCAATTATTCCAGCACATGCTCCAGCTCCAAGTCGTAAAAGGGGAGTGAGTTCAGCATCCTCTGCAATAGTGTAAGATAACCATAAAGACTACATACGTACTTACGAACTCAAACCTCCATGCTAGTTCATGTGTTTATTTATTGCAAGTATCTGATAAATTTTCATAATTACAATTAGCACGAAAAACAAATTCCCCCGACGAAATTTTTTTTAAAAAAAAAACAAACTATGCAGGAATCAGTTTCCATCAAAACTTAATAAACAAGTTCATTTCAATGGCAATCAAGTAAAGACTGTCTGTTAATAGTACTAGATGTCTAAATGATATCCGTTTCTCATGGCAAAGCATCTGATTAGGCCCGACATTAATAAAGTAAACTAAAATTGAGCAAGTATTGCATACATTTCATGGACATTCAAAGAAATATATAATGCATTTAGATGAATGGACTGAGGATATATTGAATGGACTGAGCCATGTTCAATATTCTCGCATGATTCACACTTCTCACACTCTTATCTATAGGATAACTACCATGCACTGCTGTGCTATCTAGCACCAAGGAGATAATAAATTCCCCATGTGCACTAGTACTATAATATTCTAATTTCTAACTAATATTTGAGCCACCCTAACTTGGCTATTTTCCACTTCTAGTCCTGGCCTTACACTTGGTGGATATTTAAACCTATCTTGAATAGATGCCGCCTTGAAGTTTTAATGTTTTTTTTTATAGCAAAGGGGAAATTTAATTAATCAGAAACAAGAAGATCCAACATTACAGCCTCCTCAATAATAGAAGGAAGATCAAAGAAAACAGAAGGACTAGCTAAAAAACGTGATGCCCGAGCTAACAAATGAGTAGGCACGTTCGCTTGTCTCCTAATAAAATTGATAGAGAAATCTCTATTTTGAACAAGGGTACGGCAATCACCAACAATCAACCCAAACTCAGAAACATCTTGATTACCCGAATGGCATGCATCCACGACCAACTTAGCATCCAACTCCAAATCCACGTGGTCCATGCCCAGGTCAATCAGCCAATGCAGCGCCTCCAACAAACAGCCTGCATCTGCCTCCTTCAACGACCGAGTCCCAAACAAACCATGGATCTGCCAGCAACAAAAGCACCTGAAGCATCACATAAAACCATCCCAAACCCATACCCAAGAAGATCAGCAAAAGAAGCAGCGTCAATATTGCACTTATTTCTGCCCACTCCCGGTTTCCTCTAAACCCCAGCAGACGAAGCCACAGAATTGGCCGGAGAAATGAACCGACGTTGCTGCACCTCAGTCCAGTATTTGAAGAAAGAAAGACCTAGCTCCACATTCTTCACAGGAGGGATAAGTTTTTGGTCCCAAAGTAGGTGGTCCCAAAGTATTAATGTTAGTAGGCCTAAAATCATACTATATATAAAAGTAGAATACACTTAATTTTAATTGCTTATTTTTACCCCCCAAATCACAAACCAATTCCCTCCAACACAAAACAATTTTCCCTCCTTCACTTTTCTCCCCAAAAAACAGATTATCCTTTTACAAATTTTTAACAAAAAAAAATTCGTCATTATCTCACTCCCTTCTTTAATGCTATTTTTTATAATCAATAACAAAAAAACTCTTATCTTATTGAAAAAAACACGTATAAATCACAAGGCACTTAATTTTAATTGCTTAATTTTCTTCCCCAAAACACAAAACAATTCCCTTCAAAACAAAACAATTTTCCCCCCTTCACTTTTCCCCCGCAAAAAACAGATTATCCTTTTACAGGTTTTTAACAAAAAAAAACTCTTCATTATCCCACTCCCCTTCTTTAATGCTATTTTTATAATCAATAACAAAAAAAATTCTTATCTTATTGAAAAAAACACGTATAAATCACAAGACACTTAATTTTAATTGCTTAATTTTCTCCCCCAAAGCACAAAACAATTCCCTCCAAAACAAAATAATTTTTCCCCCTTCACTTTTTCCCCAAAAAATCAGATTATCCTTTTATAGGATTTTAACAAAAAAACTCTTCATTATCTCACTCCTCTTTTTTAATGCTATTTTTTATAATCAATAACAAAAAAACTCTTATCTTATTGAAAAAAACACGTATAAATCACAAAACACTTAATTTTAATTGCTTACTTTCCCCCCCCCCCCCTCCCCCACCAAAACACAAAACAATTCCCTCCAAAACAAAATAATTTTTCCCCCTTCACTTTTCTCCCCAAAAATCAGATTATCCTTTTACAGGTTTTTAACAAAAAAAACTCTTCATTATCTCACTCCCCTTTTTTAATGCTATTTTTTATAATCAATAACAAAAAAAAACTCTTATCTTATTAGAAAAATCGCGTATAAATCCAAATATCAGATTATCCGCAATAGCTACTCCACAAACAATCTAAAAATCCAGATAATTCCCCATTAGCAAAATCATTTAGGATGGTCAGAGATAGGTTTAATTCAGAAGGTCTTATGAATATGAAGCTTAGATTGATTCGAAATCGAATATCTAATGGAAGAAGATACAATCTACCCACTGCTTCTGAAGTTGCTGCTCTTATTCCGGGAGATATTGGTCCTAATAATTTTGAAAGAGATATTATCTTGGAAACACATAGTGGATTGTTAAGACGAATTAGTGAATTATACACTGCATACTTGCCTTTGCAATATCCATTGCTTTTTCCTAAAGGTAAAGATGGGTACAGAGATGATATTCCACTAAATGATGGAAAAGGTTATTCCTCACGGAAGAGGAGTAAAGTAACAACGCAACAATTTTTTTCATATAGGATCCAAGATAGAAATTCTGAAGCTGACACCATATTATGCTCTAGGAAGCTTTTCCAACAGTTTATTGTTGATGTTTACACCATGGTTGAATCACAACGTTTGTGTTTCATTCGTTGCCATCAAAAATAATTGAGAGCAGATATTTATAAAGGATTGTCTGACGCTGTGTTGAGGGGAGAAACAAGTCCTTCATCTATAGGAAAACGAGTGATTCTTCCATCTTCGTTTATCGGTGGAGCAAGATATATGATTCAAAATTACCAAGATGCAATTACTATCTGTAAGTGGACTGGCTACCCTGATTTATTTATAAGTTTTACTTGCAATCCATTAGCAGCAATTGTTGAAAGCACTTATTCATCATTGGTTCAAAAAATGGGTGATGCTAATTATCTAGCAGAGAGGGCAATCCTAGCGCCTACACTTGAAATTGTACAGACAGTGAATGACTTTATACTTTCAATACTTCCAGGTGAGAAAAAAACTTATTTGAGTTCTGATAGTGCTTGCAAAGCAGATGTCAATGTCGATAGTCATGAAGATTTATGCACATCTGAATTTTTAAATTCCATTTCATCATCTGGTCTTCCAAACCATGAACTAAAATTGAAGATTGGAGTTCCAGTTATGCTGTTTAGGAATATTGATCAGTCTTCTGGATTATGTAATGGAACAAGATTGATACTGTAAGACCCCAACTTTTATGAATAAAAAAAATTTGAATTTCCTCTATATATTGTTTTGAAATAGTCAGGGGTTAATTTAATAATGTGGAATGTTATGGGTAAAATACGCAAATATTTTAAATAAACAAGTGGTTATAAAATATTCATTGTTGTAGGGGAATATTCATTTGGTCGTGGAATATTCTTGCTGTCGGGGAATATTCGTACGACGGCGCAGTCATTTGTGGGCCCCATAACGAAAAACTGTCGGATGAAGAAAACGACACGTATGAGTTTTTTAAAATAACGGCGTAGTTGTTACCGTTAACACTGTTGGAATACCTGGTGGTTAAAATTATGTAATACGCGTTGTTGCACAATAGCACACGGTATTGCACAGTATTTTTATATTATTGTTAATTCAATAATTATCACTGCATAGTATTTTCCATTATCAGATCAATAATTCATATTATTTGAATAATATTATTAGATAACATTATTGACAATGTCTAAGGAAGTTCTGTCTAAGAGGGGTTATTTAATTGCGCGCCAGTAATGAGAAATCCTTATCGGAAAGCCCCCTCTTTCCTGGGAACGACCTGGTTGTCAATATTGTAGTTCTGTAATATTATTTGTGAATAATTAATTATTGATTTATATGATAAGAAAATATTTATTTTTGTGGATATAAAAGAAGGAATTAGTATTGAAGTATTTTTATCAGTATTTTGGTGTGGAAAATCATCCGTTTATGGATTTCGGACATTTTCTGTTTGGAATTTGGAAAAACTTTTTTCTGAAAAGTTGTAGAGAATTAAATTTCCTGTGAAAAGGACATAAGATTTGAATTTTTCTGATAAAAGGGTTATTTATTATGAATTATTGAAGTTTCGGAATAATTGATTTTTGAGGTTATAAATGTTTTTAAAAAGAAAAATGTTTTTTTAATGGGTGGGCCCCACTTGGTGAGCTGATATTTTGGTCAATGGTGTGCGTAGAAAATTTGTTTTAAAATAATATTATTTTATTAAATTTTTTACTTTGGCGTTCTAAGCATTTTCCTATAAATAGGATGCTGAATTAGAATTTAAAAATCACACCAGAATCAGAAGTTTTCTCTCTCTATACTATCGAGCGTATTTTTATGAGTATTTGGATACTTTGAGTGTTGCTATTCGGTTCAAGTTTTCTACAGTATTATATCCGATATTCCAGTCAGAAGTCTGATTCTTTTGAGATAAGGGATGCTATTTTTTTCGTAAATGATGTCATTGCTTTCAATATTATTTCATCGAAATATTGGTATAAATTTTATTATAAAATTTTTACCTTTTCCGTCGGGGTTACTATTCACGTATACGACACTATTCACGAATACGGTACTATTCACGAGTACTATTTACGAAATATGATTTTTCATATGAAATCTCTACATTTTTCATGTCGAGGTTATTATTTACGTATACGGCACTATTCACGTATACGACACTATTCATGAATACGACACTATTCACCGAAAAATGAAATTTTCTTCTATTTGTCCAAGTTTGCAATTATGGGTCCTATCTTTGATTGGATCCAAGTTTTGAACTTTATTCTTGAATTTTGCTCCACAAATGAGTATTATGGAGTATTTTTGAACTTGGATAAACTGAATTACGAATCCCAAAATTTTGTCCTTTATCTCACTGAATTCGTTCTTTAAAATATTTTTCAGTCCTAAATGGTGATATAAATGAATATCTTTGGCCTGTAGTGCAAAGATGAACGATTACTTAATGAATATCTTTGGCCTGTAGTGCAAAGATGAATATTTGATTTGAGATATATATTGATTGACAGTGATAAAATATTGATGATGGACTTTTAAATCATAGAAGATAGTAGACATCATTTTCTACTTTATTCTTCTGATATATTGTTATTTTCGCTGCAGTTGTTGATCTAAAACTTGTTGTCCATATTATTTTATCTGATTTGTTGAAGACTAACGATAATTTATTTTTTTATTATCTTAGTCATAATATTCCTAACTGGGCTAGTTGAGCTCACCCTTTTTATCTATTGTCCTCTTCAGGAAATGAGAATGTTGCAGGGACTAGTCGGGGAGCAGAGTTAAGAGCAATAGTAGTCCTCACTATTTTTATAAAACAGTATGATAATAATTGTAATGAAGACTTAGTTGAATGTTTATATTTTCTAGATGTTTGTATTGACACTCACAGTGTCTGGTCGTATTTTTCACGACCTTGTGTTATAAAAGTTGTATTTGGATTATGTACCATGTATTTGGCGACCCAGAATGGGTTGGGTGGAATGGACCTATTCTGGGGGCGTCACAGATAGTAACTCAATTGGGAAAGCATGTTATAGAAGCTAAGGTCATTTCTGGAAACAACGTGGGGGACAAGGTATTTATTGCTAGGATGGTCCTATCTCCTTCAGATTCTCAGTTCCCTTTTAAATTTCAACGAAGACAATATCCTCTAGCTATTTGTTTTGCAATGACAATAAACAAAAGTCAAGGGCAAACACTTTCTCATGTTGGTTTATATTTGTCGAGACTTGCTTTTAGTCATGGACAACTATATGTTGCGATCTCTCGGGTAAAAAGCAGAAATGGGCTGAAGTTATTGATTGTTAACAACGATGGACAATTGAGTAATACTACAACCAATGTAGTATTTAAAGAAGTGTTTCAGAATTTGAAGTAAGTATGTCATAATATTATTAATTTTTCATAAAATATTTCAATATATTCAACAAGAAATTTTCATTTTTTAGTATTGATGTTTATGTTATGTGTCAGGCTTATTCTGTGGTCCTTATGCACCTTATAACTTTCAGGTATATCTTTCCCTCCATTAGTTGTTTTTGTTAGCAAAGTATTTTACCAGGTGATATTATTTCAAATAAATATAAAACCAATGTATTCCTTATGGTTAATGAGGAAATGAAATTTTGGTCTCCTGTGGCTACCTATGTTTAAAATAGATGGTGTTTTCTGAAAAGCTTATTAGATGCAAAGAAACTATTTGTTTTAAGATTTCATTTATTTTTAATGGGTTACAAGATTGTACTTTCCATCTTTGATGACGAAGAGTCTTCTCATATTAGATGTTAAGCTGTTGTATGTTGTATATTTTTGTTTATTAATATTCTATTTCAAGAATCATATTGTGATTTAAATGATAATCTTAATTTATTTAATTAACAATATCAGTACTGTGATAGGTATTAGAATGAATGAGATGTGGGTTGTGTTATAATCTCTTATTCTTTCTCTATCTTTCTGCACACCAGATCAATTCCAAAGTTCAATTCTTTTATTGAGTTATTTGTTTGATAGAGTTGTTACATATTCAAGAATTATTATTTTTTATTTCGAAATATTCACTAAACATATATCCTTTTATTGTCGTTGCCCTTTTTCAGGTATTCTGAACCCTGTTGTGCTTTCTTTGTTTTATTTTTGGTTTGGAGCTATTAGATGATGGTTGAAGCAACTACTAATATGAGTCATACTAGGTAGTAATAATTTACTATACCAAACTTTAATTTGAAATGACTGAATAGTTCATTTGTTTTTTTCTGTCAGATTTGATTTTAACTGATTATTTAACAATATGAGTACTTTAATAGATATTGGAAGCAGATCATCAAGCTCGGCTCACCCTAATGATCTGCACCATATTGACTAAAGGATCAACTTTGGCAATCATTCTTTGCTTGAGGCGTTTCACAACTTTCTTGACATTCACTTCATGTTATTTTTGACAATGCTTGAAAGACTTTTACTTTGATCTGACATTCCCAATATAGGTAACGAAGTACAATATGAAGGAAATGGAAAGTACAACAAAGATAACAACAATCCAGCGGAAGTTGACAAAGTAATCCACCAAGATCTTCTTCTTGTTGGGACGAAAGGGGGCCTCAAGATCTGACATTGTGCGAGACAAAGATGACTATTTTGCTGTGACATGAAACAGAAAGTAGTGAGCTAACAGAAATTACATTTACTTTACACTTGAGTTGACATATGACTACTTTAATAGTTCTGAACATATTCTTTTATCAACAGGAATGGATCAATATTACTCTTTTTAGGTTTTGAAACATTATTAGCGAATATTTGTTTTTAAGTACAAACTAAAATAGTATTATATTTCTTTTAATTATCTTGGAGAATATTTATATTTATTGATCCATGTTTGGATGACCAGAATAAATTATACTTTGGTAGGTATTGGAACAAGATGTGGAATTGAACTTTATTATTCATATAATCTATATCAACAAGAATGGATCAGTATTAATATTTTTTGGCTCTGAAACACTATTAGCCAACATTTGTTTTGTTAAATATAAACTAAAGTAGTAACATGTTTCCTTTAATGATATTGGAGAATATTTATATTACTTGATCCATATTTGAATGGTCGGAACGAATTTTAAAATCTTAGAACATGAAATAAAATGAATAAAGTATTTTAATTTGATAATCTAAAAAAAATATATATACAATTATTTTGTTTATCTTATTAATCAAATAAAATAATTTAATTTTAATTCATGTGCATCGCACGGGTAATAATAGGAAGTCTAATGTTTATTTTCACTTAAATAAATCACTGGCCCATAAACCATTCGATCTACTGATCTAGTCCGAGTCCGGTTACAAAAACTAACAAAACCATGCACGTGTTTGGATAATGTGACCCACGTGACTAGTTAAGGTGACAAGATGATGGCCCACACAAGAAATTTCCCAAAATAAAAAAATACTTTTTTGTAGACTATTAATATTATGTCTAGGTATCCTATCGATAACCATATAAATATTTACAGTAAGAATATATGTCACAGCCCACACTGTTTTGTCGGTCAGTCTATTCTATTAGAATCTGAATTATTGGGTTTCTTTCGATCTTTAGATGCCTTTATGAATTACTGATAGCTAAATCAAGCGATTTTGTTTTAAAGACTCCATTTTTATGGCAATTTTTTTTTCCTAGACACACAGAGTAGATAGATGGTGAAAGATATGAAGCTGAATTGGAAAGCGTCGTGGTGGTCTCTTCTTAAGAACAATCACTGGGTTGTTAAATTAGCAGTCGCATTTTTCTTGGCGGGTCTTGCTTTTAGACTTCTTTCCTCTCGATCCACTGAGTTTCCCAATGTTACGGAAACCCCTTTTCTTCAGGAACCTCACGACCCAAAACCTCAAGCTTCTTCAAATTTACCTAAAACTAGAGATCAGATTCCTCATAAAGGTACTCAAGAATCAATTTTGAATTTCTGGGTATTATAATTGGCAGCTATAGCTGCAAATTTTGGTTGATCTACTGATGTTTCCTTAACTGGGTGGTTCTCTTTAAATTTTTAGTTTATACAAGAAAATGCAAATGTTAAGGCTGTCTTTGATTTTATTTTTGTTATGTACTGAGTTGTTGTTTTTGGTTAAGCTGAAGATAGTGCAGGAAAATGTGATCTTTCTATTGGGAATTGGATCGCAAATCCGGCAGGTCCTCTTTACACTAATGAGAGCTGCCAATTTATTGAAACTCATCAGAATTGTATGAAGAATGGGAGGCCTGATAAAGGGTATCTTTATTGGAGGTGGAATCCGCGAGACTGTGAGCTGCCCCAATTCAATGCCAAGAGATTTCTTGAGATGATGAGGAATAAAGCATGGGCACTGATTGGCGATTCAATATCTCGAAATCATGTTCAATCATTGCTTTGTATTCTCTCAAAGGTACAAACTAAATTCTATTGTCTTTTAATATATATAGTATAATCTTATTTATACCCTTTTCACTGATTGATACTAGTTTTATTAGTATTTTGCAGTTTATACCTTTCTTCTTAGCTGCCTCCTCTATAATGCTAGTATCACTACGTGTAATTGCAGATAAGTTGTCTGATTGATGACATGGCAATTTGATTTTAGTGTAATCTAATGGCCATGGGATGTGCCACATATCACCTTTATATATAAGCCTTTGGCTTCAATTATTTTCTTGGTGTTTATTCCCTCCATTTGGCATGATGTAATGGTCCAGAATTGTGATAACAATTTAAATAGTTGCACTGCTTGTAACCATTGGGTCTCTTGCTAGCTTTTCTAGAGACATCACACTCTCAAAAGATATCATGGTTTATCTGAAATCTACCATCCCATGTCCCATGTATACGAGTTTGAGGTTTAGAAAAGCAAAGTTTGCTGTATTTTCTGATTTGCTTAATATGGTTGCATTTATTTATGCAATTATCATATTTTGTTACTGGATGTTGTCAAGTCTTGAAGTTGTCACTCATGTGTTGTTTTAGACATTTAGGTTGTCTTTGCTCACCAACCTGTTGTGACGAATGGCACTGGTGTTCTGTCTTTTTTGCAGGATGCAAAAGGAAATTTTGTGTCCTTCTTGCACGCAACTATCAATTTGTACCCAGTCTCGGGTTGATAGGAAGTAAAATTTATGGGTTTCCTGAATTTTTCTGGGAGCACCTAAATTACCTATTTTGTTTTTATTTATCAAATTTTTTGTAACTTTCTTTACTTGTTGAACATCTTCATAATTTGTCTTCATGTGCGTCTTTGTGAGGTGTAGCCAAACTGGTTGTAGGCTGGTCATGAAATCCCAAGAAGCTATAGGATATGCATTAGTGAGGCTCCTAATGTCTCGCGTTCAAGAAATTCGGGTTCACTTTTGTCTTCTATATGTTATCAGTCTTGTTGGCAGTGATTGTTCACCTAGACTTGCTTTAATTACAAAACTATTGTAAAAACAATTTCCTTATATGGTGTTATAGGTGATAAACATTTGGTCATAATTAATGTCAATTCGACATATTGCATTTACAAAGAAATTAAGATAAAATGGCAAAAAAGATAAAGATAAAAAGGAAAGGACCCTATTGCCAACTGTGATGGTCATCCAGTTGCTTCATTGTCACTCTATAATGCATAACCAATTATCTCCAGGATAGGAAGTTCATAAAACAGTTTTATTTTGAAATGTATTTGATAGTTGGATTGTGATATACTTAATTTCTGAGCCCTGTTGTTCAATTTCTTTTCTGTTCATGCTTTGCATTCCAAAGTCTAAGAACTGATATGATTTAGTTTAATAGAAGTATTTGTGGGTTGTATTATATCCAGTACACTTTCTTTCATAGATCTATGCTTGAGCGGACGGATTTTAAATACCTGTTTCTTTGTTTTGACGTGGATTATAGTTAGCCGTAAGTAGCAGTACATTTCTTGTAGTTTAGAAAAAAGCATGCCGATAACAAATAGTGCATTACAGAAGGAAGATGGGCTTTTAAAATTGGCAAGGCATAGTTCAACTTAAAATAGTTCATCTTATAAAATGTACCAGGATTTGGACTAGGCAATTTATACTCATTCTAAATTTTCTTTTGGCTGCAGAGATAGTATCAGTATTAGTTTGTGTTGCTAAAATTTTCTATACTGGGGTGCTATCCATCTCAACCTGTAATATGACCAAACAAATTTTAGGTTAGCATATATTTGATGTTATACACTGGTCTAAACCAACTGATCACATTGAACTATTCAGGTGGAACAACCTATTCATGTTTACCATGATGCTGACTACAAAAATCGAAGATGGCTCTTCTCCTCTTACAACTTTACTATCTCAGTTATGTGGTCTCCTTTCCTTGCAAAAGCTAACATTTTTGAAGACTATAATGGTGTTTCATCATCGGAAATCGAGCTGCATCTGGACATACTTGATTCGAATTGGACTAATTTGTATCATAACTTGGACTACATTATATTTTCATCGGGTAAATGGTTTGTGAAAACTGCAATCTACTATGAGAATGACACAAGACTGGGCTGCCATTACTGTCCTGGAAGGAACCTCACGGAGCTAGGTTTTGGTTTTGCTTATCGCAAAGTCATCAACAACGTTTTCGACTTCATCATCAAGTCCAATCACAAAGGTATGGTCTTTTACAGGACATTAACACCAGATCACTTTGAGAACGGGGAATGGTTTAGTGGTGGGAGTTGCCAAAGAACAAAACCAGCCGAGGAAGGTGACTTCCAATACAATGAGTTGAACAGAATTCTTCGTGAAGTTGAATTAGAGGAATTTGAGAAGGCAGCAACTAGAGCTTCTGAAGCTGGGGTAAAGTTTAAACTTCTTGATGTAACCCCTCTTTCGTTATTGAGGCCCGATGGACACCCAGGTCCATACAGACACTTCCAACCATTTGCAAGGGAAAACAAAGAGAAAATTATAAGAGACTGCTTGCATTGGTGTTTACCCGGGCCGATAGATTCTTGGAATGATTTGTTAATGGAAATGGTGGTAAATGGTTGAGTTGTTCATGAAATCAGAGTCACAGAATTTGGTGGATGAATAACGGATCATATCCTCCTTCACCGTGTGAATACTACAGAGTTCAGTTCATAATTTGAGGTTCTTTATTCCCAACCTTTATCACCATTACAAGACTAGTACCAATTTTATTTTTTCATGAGTTGGTTGTAATCTTCTTTCTATCTTGTTGTTTGTTGTAATACATTTGATGTCAAATTTAACTGTTTTTTTTTATATTATTAGTATTATTGTTTCTGTTAATAGTGAGTGCTCTATGATAGTTCTGCCAAGTAAAGTACTTGTTTCCTCTTGCCATTACAGGTCTCTGTGTTTTTTGTTTTTTTTTTGCCAAATAAACCCATTTTCATAGCTCAGAAAAATATTACTGTAGATTGGGCGTAAATTTTTCAGTTTTAATCTCGACCGTTGAATGATAGAGATGTTGTATGTCAATGTTTGATCCATCATCCATAGTAAAACATAACATGTTATGTTATGGATCATTAACCATATATATATATATATAATGAGGAGGAGAAGAGGACTAGTACTGGTGTCAAAACATTGTAATATATAGAGCAGCTTCCCTTCCCCCTTTATTCCGTTGGTTAGAAAATCAGATCGATCTCCGTTGCTGCTGCTGCTGCTCCTCCACCAGGTACTTATTACTGTAGAACTCTATCCCATGAGTACTACTTTTTAAGTGGGAGACTGGGAGTTAGGATAATTAATTATATCGGGTATTTGTAAAATGATACTAATATTCAGTATTATATTTGTAAGATGACTGACATTTTTTAAGTAAAATGATAGCATTATTTATTTGTAATGAGGGTGAAATAAATATTAAAAAAATTATAAAAATATCACTAGATATATATTATTTAATTGGGTATACCGTATATTATTTGTATGTGCCTACCCGATGAGTAATACTAGAGATCTAACTTATTCTACAATTATTTTATAATTTGCTGATGTGACATACTCCACTTCAGCATATTAATGAACAAATTGCTTTAATCTAGTCTTCAACCCCACATAAAAGCTGAGGTAGAGTATGCCACATCAGCAAATTATAAAATAGTTGTAGAATAAATTGTGTCTCTAGCATTATTCCCTACCCGATATATAAAACACAATCCAAAGCGAAATATGACTCATCAACAAATTATAAAATAAATTATGTGTCTAACATTATTCCTTACCCGATATATAAAACACAATCCAAGGCCATTGTTTTGTTTTTGTTTTGGTTTTTATTTTATTAGTATTAATCTTCATAGTTGAAAGTTTGACTTAAAAACAATAATTAATATATGGTTAGCCACGTGGTCAAATTAGAGTCCATGTATGTATATCCCCGGATGAACTGAATTTCAAATTATTAATCTGAATTTTAATGGGGTATGTTTGCTTGTTCCTCCTAACAACCTCAGCTCCAGTGGGATGACCAAAACAACCCCCCTATCTTTCTTTAACTTAAGTTTGTTAGTTTTAATCAAGGCTAACCTCGTAATTTGGGCCCACGAACATTCCATTTAAGTAGTACTAGTACTAGTAGTAGTAGTGGTTAAGCAGATAATCAATTCCTTTTCAGCTTTCTCTCTCAGCCCACTTATATTTACAAAACAAATGGAATCTAATGGAGTAGTATTTAATTATAATATTAATATATCCCCAGCACTAAATGATGATCTGGGATTAATTGGCAAAAGGCTTCTGCATCCTTTCCTTGCTTAGCTTAGCATAGCAGCAACGAATGCCTCCAAATTAGTTTTCATATATACAAATCCTCCAGCTCCTCCTCCTCCTTTATCATAATCTCTCTGTCTAAATATATGTATTTATATGCATGTGCTCATACATAATTCATAAATATTAATGGCAGCTGTGAACCCAGAAAGCGGTTTAGTGCCTAGGGACAACAGTCGCCAAGGAGACGCCGGTGCTGCTTTCGTCCTTGAATCAAAAGGTACTTCTCTAACAGATCTACTTCATTTTCAGAAGCCTCCGATCCGATCCGATCCGATCCGATCCTTTTTTGGTTTTGTTTCTTCAATTAGAAACTAGAGTTTTATGGAATAAAAGGGGAAACTAAAATTTATACTTTTATTATTATTATTATTAAAATTAAAGGAATTCATGTCCATTTTAAAACTGTCTTAATCTTTTATTGTGGATCAGAGGGAGGTAGTATTTTGGATGCAGCTGACACTTATTGATTGATCGGTTGATTTATTTATCTCTACTATATATGTTATTGTAATATATATATATTGACGTACGTTACGTATGTGCATGAACAGGGGAATGGTGGCATGCGGGGTTCCATTTGACGACGGCAATAGTGGGGCCGACAATATTGACGTTGCCGTTTGCGTTCAGAGGGATGGGTTGGGCGCTGGGGTTCGTCTCTTTGACGATTATGGGCGCTGTTACCTTCTACGCTTACTATCTCATGTCCCTTGTGCTGGACCACTGTGAAAAGGCCGGCCGCCGTCATATCCGCTTCCGCGAACTAGCCGCTGATGTCTTAGGTAATTATGGTGTTTCATGTGTAAACATTAAACATGTCATGTGTTATGTGGGGGTATTAATTAATTATGCATGGGAAGAAAACAAAGCAGGCCGTGTTTGACTCAGCTCAGCTGCTTGTTTTTCATATATAGGAAGAAAACTAATGGATTCATGTACCAAAGTAAGTATTTTAAAAGCTACTACACCTACCTGTATAGGATCAATAGATAATATCATCAAGTTACTAACTATAGCATATATATATATATATATATATATATATATGTTCACCTTCTCCATATATATATATATCTCAATAACTATATATGTTCTTAACACCACAATTTCATTTATTTAGAAAAGGGGCATAAGCAGCTGTACTGTTACAATGTTATGACCTGAGCCAAATGACAAATAGTTGACATTTAGACAACTAGTTTTGCTATCAGTTCTGAATAAACCTTTTAATCGAATTACAAATCCGATCCATCATTTCTTTGTCTGGCTTCTTCCATATTTACTTCTTCTGTTTTAAAAAGATACTTTTTACTTATGGCAATGACGTACAGAAATTGATGATTACAATTGCAAGCTCATATTGTATTGAAAATTGGGAGTGCATGGTTAATTACACAAACCTAATAAATATAATACAAATTTCATTGATATTAATGCGTGTATTTTATTCTACTGTTTTCTTATAGGGTCTGGCTGGATATTTTATTTTGTCATATTCATTCAAACGGCAATCAATACTGGAATTTCGATTGGAGTTATTTTGCTTTCAGGAGATTGCCTCCTGGTAGGTATCTAAAGGCTCATGATGCTACATGTACATACATACATCTTGATTGATTTCTCATAGGTATACCTTTCACTACATCAGTTCACAACAGCAGACAAGTGTAATTCAATAGTAAAAGAGTTATTTGGGATTGAATAGAACCAACTTCAGGTTTTATGGATAATTTTTGACCTGTGCTTTTAGTTGTCTATTAATAATGAAATGATTCTGCAGACTAGTTGGTGACTTGCATCAATTATCTAGCTAGTTATATATTACAATCATGATGACTGTCACTTCTTAAACTAAAATGCTTGTTATTATCAAGGGTGGGAAAAGTTCTAAATATGCATCATTAAAAAGTTTTTTCATCAACACTAAAGATGATAAGTGATTGGATGGGCAAATGATGTGCAAAAAGTGACTTCAGCCATTATTATCTTTTTATTCCAAGTTAAGCCAGGTAGTTCTGTACTAGTGGAACAACCCAAGAGAGGACCTTTGTCAATATATTTCATCAAGTTATTTTTGGGTAAACTAATATCGAGTACTGACAGTGAAAAATGATATATATTTCTTTTAATTTCAGTATAATCAGGTTTTTAAAGTTTAAACTTTAACACACAGGTAGTCATATATATATATATATATGTATATATCATAAATTTAACTCAAGGTATAAATGTTTCCTTCCTGTGTGGTGATACTGATCCTGAAGCCCCTCTCTTTTTTCTGTTCAAGATCGTGTACATGGAACTTTCTCCCAGTGGGTCCTTGAAATTATATGACTTCATAGCAATGGTGACAGCAGTCATGATAGTTCTCTCTCAGATGCCAACCTTCCACTCTCTCAGGCACATCAATCTGGGCTCACTTCTTCTCAGCTTGGGCTACACTTTACTCATCACTGGCGCTTGTATCTATGCAGGTAAAGATTTTGAGTCATCAATTGATCATATGTGTCTATTAGTTCTGTGCTTTTCCTGCTCTGAAGAAGTTTAATTAGTAGATGCTGAGTAATGGATAAATATATTTGTGCCTGATGAAATTAAGAAGATGCTGTAACCAGAAGGTAAACACAAATGAGTGCTGAATTTGCACAAGTTTGGTTACAAGTCAAGCTACCTTTCTCTGTGTTTGTTATAATTCCATTATTTGTCGCAAATCATTTATCATTCACTGTTTTTTATTGGTTTAGCTGCGCCGAAATTTGCAAATACTTGCTCAAAATTTGCATGACATCAAAGACTAAAAGCTTGCATGGATCCCTAAGTATATCCCGAATCTTAATGTATTTGATATTAAATGGACAGGAATGTGTAATCAATATATTGAATAAATCCATAATGCAGGGTAACTGCATGAAGCTTGTGTTAATTATTTAACAATGAGTCCCCACTACTTGAATAATTTTAGTGTCCAACCTGAATTAATCTAATGAAGGCTTTCAATTTTGCTTTTTTCAATTATTTCATGGAGTTATATTGTCTAATCCTTGTTGAAAATTTCAATCTTCAGGTGCCTTAGAAAGTTTACTGCATTTCTTTTATAAATCCAGACAATTTGTATTCCACGTGGGCTCTATTTTAATCAATAATGGACACAATTAGATATGTTAATGAAACACCTTTTCATCGCTAGCCTTCTGAATTTTTATGACATGATATGCAGGTACTGTAAAAAATGCGCCTCCAAGGGACTACTCCTTAGAAACTTCAGCAGCGTCAAGGATTTTCAGCGCTTTCACTTCCATCTCTATAATAGCCGCAATATTTGGAAATGGGATACTACCTGAGATACAAGTAATTTCATTTCCTTAACGAAACATCTTACTGATTTTAGTTTCAGCAGTGATTTTTAGATTTATTTATAGAAAAAAAATTAAACATTTAATTATTGAGCTCAATATATTGGTTAACTCGTCATGATCATCAAAATGATCTGTTGAGCATATGTGAACCTAAATTCTCAATTTCTTGATCTACGTACGATGAAACATATCTAACTTTAATTGGCACCCTTATTCTTACGTTGTATGTTTAATGATATAAATGGTCACGATGTCAATCTACACAGGCAACTCTGGCTCCACCAACCACCGGGAAGATGGTGAAAGGCCTAATAATGTGTTACTTGGTAATTTTTATTACTTTCTACTCCGCTGCAGTTTCTGGGTATTGGGTGTTTGGGAACAAGGCTAGTTCAAACATTCTCAATAGCCTACTGCCAGGCGTAGGACCTGCACTGGCTCCTACGTGGGTTTTAGTCCTCGCGGTTGTTTTCATCCTTCTTCAACTCTTTGCCATTGGCCTGGTAAGCTTATGATCCATTTTTTATATCATTAAATCCAAATTCATAAAAATGTATCTTCATGCATTCATGCATCTGGAAAGAGAGAGAAAAAGAAAAGAAAAGTTGTTTATATATAGAGGTTATGCTGGCTGTAAAATAAAAGAATCCAACTATATATATGGCAGGTTTACTCACAAGTAGCTTATGAGATTATGGAAAAGAAATCAGCTGACTGTGAAACAAGGACTGTTCTCCAAAAGAAACCTAATACCCAGAATAATTCTTCGATCAATCTACATGATATTCTGCGGCTTTTTTGCAGCAATGCTACCATTTTTTGGAGACATTAATGCAGTAGTTGGAGCTGTAGGCTTCATTCCTCTGGATTTCATCCTCCCAATGCTTCTGTACAACATGACTTATAAGCCCTCACGATCATCGTACGTCTATTGGATTAACAACATTATTATGATAGTGTTTACATGTGTAGGACTCCTGGGCGCATTCTCTTCTATACGAAAGTTGATTCATGATGCTAGCAAGTTCAAACCCTTTTCTACTAATCTAGTTGATTGATTGATATATGCCACCACACCCACATATATGTTTTTACAAGGGATTGGATGGTTGCACTACAATGTAGCTCCCCAAGGGCAGACAGACAGAGAGATACAACAGGAACTTGACAAAGGTTCAAATGGAAACCTAGTTTTATATGTTTTTTTTTCTTTGTATATATACTTATTTATATTATTATTATGATTTTCCTTATGTTCCCGTAGCTAAGGCAAAATTTTCAGGGTGGATGCAGAGAATGGAGAAATGAACACGTTTGGTTTGGTTGGTTCCCCAACCATATCCTTGTTTAATCATTGTGTCATCCATCCCAATTACAGGAACTACTACTACTCAATACTACCTCTGTCCCATAATAAGTACTTTTTTAAGCTTAAATCACAAACTAATACACAAGCTAAAATGATAAAAATACTCTTAATATACTTGCTTTGTTTTGTTTGAGACTTTTTTTATTGCATTTTGGTCTTTCTTTCTCTTTCTTCAACCTTTCAACTTCTTAATAAATATGCAATAAATACCATTGGTTGCATAAGGGCACATATGGAAAAATATTGTAAAAATTGTATTGAATTCTAACACATCACTTATTTTGAAAAAAAATGTCAAGTCTAAAAAAACACTTATTGTGGGACGGAGGTAGTAGAAAATAGGCATGATTGAGCAGAATAATGATACAGAAAATTTAGTTTACGGATTAATTTATTTATACAACATATGATGTATGCACGTTTGTTATTTTTATCTATAATCTTTCTTTCTTAATAAGCATTCGACGACAAGTGACAATGAATCTCTAAATTTTCTGTTTTTTGATTCCCCTCCCATGAAAACAATCTACTAGTTAGTTTCGTGCTCGTGCATTTGCTAAGTTAACAAGTTGATTGATTCTATCATTAATATTCCAAATTCCAATTCATCATCTCAGACAGACTGACTGGCTGTACATACATACAATTCAGATCCGTTATTTGTCGTTTTTAATGTTTCGGTTTGGAAGTAGTCAATGACATACCACCTAACTTTGCTTCCCAAAATCTTTTTATTTGTTGCTCTGTCTTCACAATTCATTTGATTGCCAGTCGAATTAATTGCAGGACTCCATTGGTAATGAATTTTCATTATAAAAATCAATTTTCAAAACATAATAAATGCACATAATTTTAAAACTTTGAATGGATCACTCCTAAAAATTAAAATTGTCCTTTTTTTTAAAAAAAAAAAAGAAGAAAGGAAAAGGGAGTAGTAGTATTTATTGGCGGCTGCTAACTTCCAAGTAAATCGGATAGACCAAACTGCATGCCTACTTTATCAGATTAATTTCTGTAAACATTAAATGATTTATAAGCTTTATCCATAAATAAAAAAATAGGAGTAAAAGAAAAGGACATGGCCAATGATTCATCAACTCACAAGAATCATGTGATCGGTCACCAAACGACTGTTTACCGGCAGTTGTGAACGCACAGTCATATTAAATGCTGAACATTTCATTTGGTAATTATTGATCGATGTGAATATATATATATATATGTATATGTCTATGTCTATCTATCTCGAATTACTGCCCTGATCTTTTTTTAATTTCTTCTTCTAAAGAGTACTACTACTACCACTTATATAAATAATGCTACTATCACATAAAGTGAATCACATAAACATCACATAAAGATGACGTGGCTTGTATGTGATTTGTTATTGAGTTAAGTGGGTCATGTCAACAACAAATCACGTACTGCCTCATCAGCAGTATGTGATGTTTATGTGATAGTAGCATTATTCTACTTATATTCAACATCATATTGATTAGTCTGTACAAATTAAATGTTTAATATACCTAGCTAGCTAAATGCATGCACGCACTCAACATGCATGTCAATAATGTAGTGCTTAATATTAATTGTAAAGTTAATCTATTAATTGTATAATTTTAAACAAATGTATTCTGACACATCAGCTGCTACACAAATTAAATATACTCTCCTACGCGAAAGTATAAGTATGTACGATGATAATGTTCTGGATCGGAGCTACAAAAACTCAATTTGACAAATTAATTAATTAATCCCTATATATATATCGGTGATGATGATATCATTGTCTAGACTTTTCTTTGGGTTAGGTTTCCTAGATATCCCAATCCTCCTTTAGATCAACCAATTTTATTGTTACTATATGCGTAGAGCAATTAATCTAAATATGAAAGTTTTATTAAACTAAGTACTTATAAAATAGGGGCATATCTATAGATATACTTATTTTGAAATTAAGATCCTCTCCATTTCAAATGAAATGAAAAAAATTCATTACATGCTCCAGATTTAAAATGTATTGAAATGTGATGTCATGTTGATATATAGAAGAGAGAGGGATGATGATGAAAAATGTACAGAGAATGTGAAAAAGTAATAACAAAGTTTAGACTAAATCTTGTTAACTAAATAAACTAATAGCAGTACTAGTACTAAAATACTAGCAGTACCTAAAATAATTGAAGCCAACTGCCCTCAATAAATGTTGGGGTTTATCTTACTACAAATTAATGGTCCATATCATGAAGACGTGAATATGTACTCCTTTTTGTCATAACCACTAACTAGTAGTAGTAGTATTTATTTTCAACACTTCCATCCCTGATCTCCATATCTCTGCATTAATTTCTCTAGCTAGTTATTAATTAACATAAGGAATAGTAGTAGTAGTAGTAGTAGCAGTATATTAATAATTCCAAGTAGCTAGCTAGTATTCCAAGCTGCAAGCAAGCAAGCAAGCACCAAAAAATGGGGAAAGTGAATGAAGCAAAAGAAACACACGATGAATCCCAAAAGCCGGCGAAGCCATTAGTATGGGATTGCGAGAGCTCACTCTACGACTCATTCGAGCTCAAATCATTTGAACGCCAACTTGAGTCGGCCATAACTAGGGCAAGAAGCTTGTCAATGCCTCATTTCATCCAACGTCGAGCTCCTGATGATCAAGCGCCGGCGGCCTTGCCCAAAAAATATTCAAAAAAAATCTCTAGGTGGTCACTTCACAAATTCATACGCTCTGTTTTTAGGCCTAAACAAAGTAGTAGCAGCTCCAGCTTGTTTGGGGTTGATCAAGAACGATCACTAGACGGAGGAGGAGTTTATGTTGTTTTTGATCGGTTTGGGGCACTTACCACCATTCCTGAGGTTCCAGAGATTAATGTTGATGCCGGTCGTCGTCGTCTAAGTATTTCGCCCGATCATCATCATCATCCTATTAGCTCATTAGTTGGAAGATCAGCCTCCGACCGGTTTACCGCAACTAATTCTATCGGAATTTCATGTGCTTAATTAATATAAATATATATTTACTTATATATTTTGAGATAATATATACAATATGTGTAGCTAGCTTACCCCTGTCAAGTGTCAAAGTTTGTTGACCTAGCTAATATTTTATGTATTTCAGAATGTTGCTGTACAAGCTAGCTAGACAACTAACTTTGACGTGTATTACTACTTCCTACCTCTATCGTGCAATGAATATTGTTACCTAAATTTTATTTTTTGTTAAAAAAATTAATATATATATATATATATATATATGATTGCAACTCTAACTCAACATGCATGAGTGTATATATCTTGTTGAGCAAAGTATTTGGAACAAAAAATATAATCACTTTGAGACGAGTATAACCTTTAGTTACAATTACTGATCGATCGATTACATCGATATATATCAATAAAAATTTAATTCATTATTGCGAAAGGAAATATTTCTCAACTACTTTTTTTTTTGATAATTTTCAATAAATTAAATTTTTATTGTTATTGGGGAAAAAATATTATATAAAGTTTAGATGCATTTTGAATAAACCTAGATGGTACTAGTTTTTTACCACGGCGTTATAGTGTATGTAAATGTAGATAATTTACATGCAGAGAATAAGTATAGTATGGTTAAAAAAAAGACAAAGAAAAAGAAAAAAGACAGAGAGAGATAGAGAGATTAATTATTACTAATATATATGCATTGGCGTTACTTGGTCATTTATTACTAAATTAACATCACCTTCCACACCTTTTACACTAACTAGTAGCCCTTTGTTTATATTACCAAATAAAGTTATCAAATTTTTTATATATTAAAAAGTAAAAACAGAAACAATAGAGGTAGGTCTATCCATGCATTTATGTATTACTTAAAGAAAAGAAACACATCATTTATAAACAAAAACATAGAGACAAAAGAAAGAATGATAACGAAGTTTAAACTCATCTTTTACTGATAACATACATGGAATTATAGGGCCACCCTACCGCAACAACTTGTGTTGGCAGAGGCCAGGGGTTTAAGTAAAGGGTAATGTTACAGACACAAATTATTCTATAAATATTTTATAAACGGTTGATGTGGCATATTTTACATCAACATATTGATCAACAAATTGCTTCAATATAGTCTTTAACCCACATAAAAAGCTGATATGAAGTATATCACATCAGCAGTTTGTAAAATATTTACAAAATAGTTTGTATCTGTAGTATTATTCTCAAGTAAACTGCAAGGCTTTGTCGCATCAGTTTGTATCGACAGCAAGTAATGGAGGGGCATCATGGTCTTTAGCCATGTCGCAACAACTTGTTGCGGCAAGGGGGAAGATGAGTCAAATCTCGGTCATTCATGTCCAGATCAACAACTAGTATCATGGTTATTCAAATAGTGTCCATAACAACCGTTTGATATATATATATATATTAGACTTGGATAAAAAGTTATCCAAACTCACGGGTCAGCCCATCCAAAAAAAACACTTTTTATTGCATATTTTATTAAGCCCAATGAAACCTTAACCTTTTTGCCCCAACCCAAAACAGCCCAATCCACGGGTAACCAAGCCCAACCCAATCCATTCTTTAATCACAATTCAAAACTAATTTATTTCACTAACTCTATCCACTATAACGTTACTCTAAAGTTAAGAGTTAAATTGATCTATTTTAAGAATTTAGAAATAAACAAAAAAGAAAGAAAGAAGAAATATTACTTTCAGTTATGTTCTACTCGACTTCCACTCTTACTCTATCTTTCACCCGCTTTACTTAAATCAATTGATTTTAGTTTTACAATTCAGTGCCTTTATCGAAAAATACTTTCATTTATTTCTTTATGTATGGTTGACTTGGAATTTGCACGATACAACTGTTTTAACTATATGTTCATTACTTGTGAATCGAAAGAAATTATTATATTTTATAATCGATATCTAGTGTTTTAACTTTTGTAATTGAACTACTTGAGAACGATGATGTCAGGTCATTTAGTACTATTTTGTCAATAAAGTAAAATAAATTATACACAGTATTTGGATTGTGTACAAGTAAACATATGCGACAAAAAATATAATAAAAAATTAAGCAACAATTAGTGAGTTAGTCAAAATTGATTATCTATTATCCTTCGTGTTAATTAATTGAAACTACTTGTTTGTTTTGCTCTACACCATTTTTTTCTTCAAATGATAATTGCTTTTTATTTCATAAAAAAAAAACTAAAAAATTTCAAAGACCTTATTTTTCAGAGAAAAAATATATATGTAAAAGTCAATGGGTCAGCCCAACCCATTGTGCCCTGGGCCTCATATTTTTTAGAGCCCAATAAAAATTGAACCTTTTCGGGCTTAACCCATTTTGAGTCCAACTTAGCCATGACCAAACCCATTTGCAGATCTAATTTTTTTATTATTACGTGAATGTATTAGATATTACAGAATCAGAAAACATTTTTAACATGACTTTAAATAGATGTACGTATTAGTGAGAACTGAGAATAAGAAACTTATACTCCCTCCGTCCCATAATAAGTTATGTTTTAGATGATTTTATTTGTCCCAAATTATTTGATATTTTAGAAAATTTAAGAGCATTAATTATAATATTTTTAAAATTACCCCTCATTACTTATACTTCAATACCCAGATGCTTTTAACTCTCTCTCCCTCTATTAACACAAAGGGTATTATAGATAAATGATACTATATTTAATGCTATACAATTAATTTTTTAATGATTGTGCCAAACTCTAAAACATGACTTATTATAGGACGGAGGGAGTATGCGATGCAAATGCAAATGTTTCAGGGAAGCTTACCTTAACCTTTACTATGTTAAGAAAACAAGAGAGATCTAATTGAGATTGGAGTCATGCTACCATAAATTTGTGTCGTATTATAATTACAAAAGTGGATAGAATTATTATAAGAATGTGTGACTTATTATACGCCTATTCAAAAAAATTATCTTTAATATTTATCTTGATCAACGTAAATATTTATATGATCTAAAATATCATTTAAAAGTTTTGGCCTATCTTGTATATATTCATTCTTTGTATATTCTTCCTCATCATTATCATCATTTTTTCCATCATCGTGATTCTAACACATTTTAAATGGAGAATATCCATTTCGAGGATCCTAATTCATGCAAATACTCACCACTGTTTATCCACCCAAAACCGCGAAACGGAAATCAAATCCTGTAAACACTACTAGCATATTAAAAAAAAACATACACACCTTCAAAATCATTCTCTATTAATTAATAGACTATGAACGCTGCTGCATGCTAGCTAGGAACAACAGAATAATACTACTATTTCTATTTCAAGTGATGGTGGGGCCGGATTTGTCTAATAAGGAGGAGCAATGTTACTATCATATAATTTGGGTCACATAAAGTTTACATACACACATTTATGCATATTTGTGAGCCCTGCATGTCACGCATGACTCACAATATGCATATGTGTGTATGTGAGTATTGTGTGGCCCAAAATTATGTGATAGTATCATTATTTAATAAGGAGTCGACTCGAGGCCGGTCCTAAGAATTTGGAGGCCCTGTGCGAGAAAAAAATAGGGGCTCTCTCGCATATAAAAATACTAATTTTTTTATCAGCACCAATATATAAAGCACAATTTATATCAAAATTCATCATTAATTAAAATAATAAATATCAACGTCGAGTAACAAAATTATCAATTAGAAAAAAAATATAGCTAAAACTTCAATAAATTATCAATTAAAAAGAAAAGGTAGCTAAAACTTAAATGGACAATAAACTTCACACGATCGCTAGCATCATTCTTGCATTTTTTACTGCAAAATCATCAATTAAACTCCCATAATCAATTTTTTACATATACACAAAAAAAAAAATAAAATCGGGGGCCCTCCGAATTTGGAGGCCCTGTGCGGTCGCCCCTTCTGCACCCCCTCAGGGCCGGCCCTTAGTCAACTCGATCAGTACTATTTTGAAGTGGTTGGATGAGCATCCGACTGTAGGTGCTATATATTTGTTTTGTTTCATTTGGGAGTGGTGGGACCCTGTTCCATAATCAGCTCACTCATGGGGTGGACCTATGCTTGGACAGCAAAGGCCCCAATTAAATGGAAGTGAAAAAATTAATTATTTAATTGACAAAATTGAAAGGTAAATCATCGAAGTAGAATATAATCTATAATTTAAGGTCATAAGTTATATTTAAGCCTAATAATTACTACCATTAGACAACTCATGTATGCATGTATATACATTTTCCAGTGCAATTACAAATACAAATACAAATACCTACCCAACTACCTAAATGGAGTTTGGCATGAACAGGCTTCATATATTAATTCAGCCCCCCATGGTTTCAGCCTGCTAACTAATATATATAGAATAATGCTAGAGACATAACTTATTATATAACTATTTTACAATTTACTGATGTGGCCAAACTCCATCTCAGCTTTATGTGGGGCCGAAGACTATATTAAAGTAATTTGTTCATCAATATGCTGAGGTGGAGTATGCTACATCAGCAAATTATAAAATAGTTGTAGAATAAGTTGTGTCTCTAGCATTACTCATATATATATATATATATATATATGGGCACAAGTGCAAATTAGGGTTCACTTGACCTAATTGAATTAAATGCACAAATTAAGGTTCGCATTATGATTAAATGAAAAGACGGAAGAGCCGGAAATAAAGAAGTAAAACCTGAGTTAATCTTCCACGTGTCCCGAGACAAAAGACATATAGAGGCGACTCATTTTGGGAATTGATTGGGGGATTGGATTGGTGGCTAGAAGGGCAGGAAGATCTGGGCATTACTCTGATGACTAAGGGTAAATTTAAAATTTTCCCGAGGTCATGTGCCTAGCACATGACCACTCTCCAGAAAATCCTATAAATACCCCTTCCACTCCATTGGGAAGGGGACCTCTCTTCAGACTCTTGGACTCTTGGACCTTTTGGAAAACAAGGAGACTTGGAGATTCTCTCTCAACCCGAAGCACTCAAGAAGGCTATCTGAATCCTTGCTACCCTAACAAGGTTCTCGGATTCTAAGAGTTCTGCCACGTGTTGTTGGAGTAATCGCTCACCTGTCATTCTTCCCTTTTCAATTAATCAATCAATTCCGTGCTCTTCGTGGATTTCTCTCCTCCTCAGCCAACACGAAACCCTAACCCTAGCAAGGTACAATTTCCTTGCCCACATTAAATTGGCGACTCTGCTGGGGAGGTGTAGAATTCGTGAAGGGTATGCACACAACACGAAGTAGGAGAACTACAAGAAAAGCTTCACCGACAAATAGCATTACTTCACCGGATCCAGTTCCAAGGCAAGCAAATCAAGTTTTCCATGGCGTGAATCTGGATCTTGATCAACTTATCCCTGAAGACGCTTCGGAAGGAAGTTCAACATCACCATACATAGCTCATCAACATCAATCGAATGTCAAGCAGACAGGCGCGGGAAGGCAAGGCAAGGATGCAAGCCGAGATCAGACGAACGTTGTGCAACTGAAAATGCTTAAGGCGTTGAAGGAAGCACGAGAAGAACAAGGGATAATGATGGCTATGATGCTGGAGATGTAGAGGAAGCAAGAGAAAATGGGGAATTTCTGCCAACAGTTGATTTAGATCCCCACTTTCAAGGCCATGTTCCCACACAGTTCGCATGAAGAACAAACAGGAGTGGAAGACAACAACAATGGCAGCAACAACAAGGAGAACCAGATTGTACCTCCATTGACGGAGAATCAGTCGGCTCCAATCATCAGCTTGGAACCTCAGAACAGTGGTGACGCACCACAACTCAAATTGGAAGCAAGCCAACCTTAGATAAACATCATCCCGACTGCTCTCCTTGCATTTTCACAAGTGCAGATGACGACCATCCCAGGCCATGTCCAGCGAATGAGCCAACAACTGCCACCAACGCAAGCGTTGCACGATGCAAGTGTACACTAGCCAATTTCTTTACAATACACACCGCCAATGGAGCAATACATCACAGCACCACAGAGAGTCCATGCCACGAGCCAGTACGTGACGAAGGATGATATGATCGATGTGATTAATCAACTTCGCAGGCAGACATCCCGACCTTCAGAGTTAGACTTTACTCCACCTTACCCGACACACATTCGGAGGCAGCCTTACCTAACAGGGTATATTGAGCATCCCCCACACTTTCCAAAATACTACGGGGAGAAAGGAAATGCCAGGGAGCATATTGCCAGGTTCGTGGAGTCGATGTCTCCGTGGCTAGGGTATGATGAAGTAAACAACCACAACTTGTTGATGAGGGAATTCAACAAAACTTTAACGGATAGTGCCTTCAGTTGGTACTACAATTTGGAGAAGGGATCAGTCCATGATTAGGATGATCTAAAATTATAATTTTTAAAGAAATTTTTCTATGTGTAGAAACAGGTAACCATTGTAGAGTTGATGCGATTCAAGTAGAAGCCAAGGGAGGAGTTGTCGGATTACGTGGACAGGTTCATATCCCAAGCACAGAAGTATGCAGAGGCAATTGAAGAAAAGAACTTGGTCAACATATGCAACAATGGTGCTTTAGACGCCTTCAAGCCCCACCTCATTACAAAGGCTTGTGATTCATTTGTGACCCTCTCATCTTTTGCACAAGACTTGGGAGGAATCATGACATTGCCCACCAACCATGCGACGATTACATGGAAGGGCAAGAGGACATCAACTGTGGCTTTGTTGGATTCTTAGTCAAAACCACAAGGGGGCAAGAGGGAGAAGACTGAGAAATTTGAGCGAATCAGAGGAAAGCATGAGGACAAGTATACCAGAATGCCAGTTTCGGAGGCTATCACATGCAGTGAGGAGGCATTCAGAGGCCTGTACGAACAATGGGTCGAGCACGGAGTGGTGAAGCCTTCAAGGCCCCGGTTGGTTGTGACGGAAGAGATGAAAAGAAGACCGGACTTCTGTGTATACCACCAATACGCAGGACATTCCACTATGGACTGTTACAGTTTGCGGAGGATATACCATGAAAAGCTGGCAGCCGGAGAGATTGAACTAGGAAAAGAAACGTGTAACACTATCAGTCATGGTGTAGTCTCGGAAGTCAAGGTAATGGACAACACAAATACTGGCTCTACCATCGAAAAAACTCTGAATTATAGATACAAGAATTGACGAATTAAAAATCCACCCAAGATGGTGGTCCATCAAAAATGGTGGTTTAAGTCCTCAAGAGTATCCCTTGCCAAGTAATTGGATGACCAAGGGAGGAGGCACAAGAATTGACGAATTAAAAAAAAATCCACCCAAGATGGTGGTCCACTCTAAATGGTGGCCAAGTCCTCGTAAAATACACTTGCCAAGAAATTGGATGACCCAAGTGACGAGACACCCTGATTTTAAGTCCTCGTAGACCGCACTTGCCAAAAAATTGGACGACCCAAGTGACGAGGCACCCGATTTCAAGTCCTCGTAGACCGTACTTGCCAAGAAATTGGACGACCCAAGTGACGAGGCACCCGAGTGTTACACTTTATCATCAAAAGTGAATGAGGCACCTGACTATAAGTCCTCAGACCCGAAAATTTATACTTTAAACTCTAAAAGTGATTGAGGCACCTGAGTATAAGCCCTCAACCCCGAAAAAAAAGTTACACTTTATCTTCAAAAGTGGTGAACGTTATGTTTTTTTCGACAAAAGAAAGATTTGTTTTATTTTATGAAAATCTGAACGTTATGTTTTTCGTTAAAAGCAATCTAATTATCAACAAAATGACAAACTTTCACTTATACTTGAATAATTTTTTAATTTTTTTTCAAAAAAAACTATAGATTCAAGTGTACTTGGTTTGCATGAAATTGAAATATATATATATATATATACGCATTATTGTCTTAGAGTATTGATTTGAATAACTTAGGATTCAATGTAAAACATTGGATCTCGAGAAAAAATTCAAATTAAAGGCAATCGATAATGTTAAAAGAAACTTTATTCTGATAAATGAAATATATGTAAATGAGTTTCTGATACAGGAAAAGGAAAAGACTTCAAAAGGCCATAACATATCAAATTGAAGAGGGGGCATATCTAAAGCTTCCAAGTCAACGATGGCGGTCTAATGAATCTTAAGATTTACCGCTCTCAGCTCCCTAACCTCTTGGGTAGTTGACTCTAAGTCTCGTCGCTGGCACTCTACATCCCGAAGCTTGGAATCTAGATCCTGAGACTTGGCCTCTAATTTTCTTGCGGCTTCGTCAAGATCTAAGAATTGTACTGAAAAGCAGTCATCCACACACTTGCGTATAGCAACCTCCGAACGAAGTGCAACAATATAAAATTTTGACTTGAGAAGATCCAGCCTAGTACGAAAAGGAGACATATCAACACCCACGGCTGCAAGGTCGTCTACATCATCGCTAAATTACTTCAAGTCCTCGACTCGCAAAGAGCCCAATGGGAACATTATCATCCTCTTTATCAGCGTTGGCCTTCTCGATGATTTCTTGATTCTGAAGAAGCGAGAAATTTCGAGAGAATAAGAAGGATTAGATTGAAGATTTTCCAAAATATCTAGGGAGAGCTCCTCTAAGACTTGTCTTCTTAGGGTTTCCCCCCTAGAGGTTCCCCCTCATAGGACTTTCGTTTTCGAGACTTGCAAAAATAAATAAATCTAGCTCTGTGAATTATTTAGAAACTTAAATCAAGACTTCAACACTTGAAACATTTTGCCCGATCATCCCACCAAAGGCGTGACTCACGTGCAGGGGGCAAATACTTACAGGTAGATGGCATAGACATCCTCCAGATTAGGGGTACTGAATTCCTCCCAAGCAGTGACCAATGTGCATGTAGAGGAGCACCAAAGTGAAATCAACATGCTAAGAACATCATGGTTCTGTTGGTCGAGAAAGTCCCTACATAGTTGAATACAACGAAGAATGTCAGCCTTTTCTTTAGTATATCCACATAATCACATTCCCAAGTATCTCGTCGGTCCAATGCTGCCATCCTTGAAGGCGGCCAGATGAATCGGACATGAAACGAAGGGGATTAAAAGGGTATTCGTGTTCCTCTATGCATATGCGAGGAATGCAATCGGAATGGAGAAAGTCATCCCAACATTCGCAAGCCGTTACATATAAAAACAAGTCTTCCTTTTCTGGCGAAAAAAAAACTGGACGGTCATAAGCCTGAACTTGCTCCCAAAAGACGTCAGAAGGACTAAAACAGGGGAACCCTTCCCCAATCACCGAGGAACGGGGCCTCCTTGGCAGTTTTCGGGTCTGCAGAATGTTCAATGGAAATCGAGGGCCTGCAAGCAAGAAGAATTCAGCATAAGGGCTCTAAAGAGCAAGGAAAGGATGGCAAGGAAAGCATTTGAACTTGAGTGCTTATCATAGCAAAGAAGGAAGTCTGAGGTTTAAGCTTAAAAACACCTGAAAGAAGAAGCAAAAAAGAGCACAAACATTAGAAGCCATTCGAATAAAAAAGGGTAGAGGAAGAACGAAAAAATGTAAAGAAGGAGGCCATTAGGTTTGGCCCCCCTAGGGTTTAGCCACCTCGGGAGCTCTTCCCCTCTTACATTTAACTTCTCCTTGCTCGTTGAATCAACCGCCTGGGATGAATGCTACTTCGCTGTAAAAAACAAAAGTTGTGGTCTTTCTTTGAGAATATTCAGAGAAAAAGTCAAGATCCTGTTAAGGTGAAGTGACTTTTTTCTTTAAGAATATCCGAGCCAAGATCCTTGTTAAGGTGAAATGGCCCAGAATAGATGTTTCCTCGTTGCGGTGTTGCCTTTTCTTCGTGAATATCCGAGCCAAGATCCTAGTTAAGGTGAAATGGCCCGGAATAGATGTTTTCTCGTTGCGGTGTTGCCTTTTTTTTGTGAATATCCGAGCCAAGATCCTTGTTAAGGTGAAATGGCCCGGAATAGATGCTTCCTCCTTGTCAAGCTCCTGTTAAGGTGAACTGATCGGAAAAAAAATACTATAATTGCCTGAAAAAGGAAATAGATGAAGAAAATCAAAAAAAAATCTGAAAAAGAAAGCATACAATTGCCTATATACTTAATAATTGGTGTGATCGTAAGCAAAGGAATCGTGCTTAAATCTAGCAGATGGGTTATTGGTGTTGAATAATTATATCGTAACGTGCTATTGCATAGAATAAAATCATCAATTAAACAATTAGGTACTTACATGAATTGAGAGAAGATATCTTGTATGTATCAAGCTTCCGCTGCACGTAAGGGTAGAGGTCTTCAATTACCTCTCTCAATCTTAATGATGGATGTATAGGTGTGTATAAATTTTTTGAGACGGCAACTGGGACCAAACCCTAACTGTTTTATTTATTAGATAGCTAAGGGTCAAAATCGTCCATCAAGATTATGAAACCCTAGGGCCCATTATGCCAACTTAATATTAGTAATAATATTTATGGGCCATACAATTAATTACCAAACCCATAAATAAAGTAATAAATTAATACAATATGTAAGCCCAATAATTACATAAATAGTAGAGGCCATATAAGTGAATAAAATATTCTAACATTCTCCCACTTGACCGAAATACTATTTATATATAAAACATAATGCTTACAATCATTAATTTGGCCAAGTATTAATTTAATATCTACATCCTGTTCAAATAAAAACACCAATGCGAATTAATACAATCGTTGTGTCACTATTAACACAAGATCCTCATTAGTTACACAATTAGTACTTTTATTAGAACAAAGATTAACATTAAGCATAACAGGTATGAATAGAGTTTACAGAAGTGGTCCAAAATTAACATAATCGTTCCGTTTGCTCATAAATTCTCAAGTGTGCACAATAAATAGAATAGCAAACTATAAACATAATGTGAAGTTCAAAACAACGAGCTCAAAATTATTGTCTTACATCAAAATAACTCATTAATTAAGACTACCAGTTAAACCCATGCCGGCATTATGCTCTAAAAAGAGCTTGGGTGGTAAGCCTTTCGTAAGTGGATCCGCTAATATATCATGCGAACTAATATACTTAATGACAACGTTTTTGATCTTCAACTCTTTCACTTGACAAATAAATACTTAGTGTCGAGGTATAGCAGAATCATTATCACAAAATACTTTCAATGGCCTTGAATTGAATCTATAACTTTAAGTCATGAAATAAGATTCCTCAATAATACGGCGTGACAAGTAGCATGATAACAAGCCACATATTATACCATCATCGTGGAAGTGGTAGTTAACTTCTGCTTATGATTTATTCACGAAATATGGCCTCTTGAAAGCATAAAGATATACCCTGATGTAGATTTCTTTTCGTCTTTACACTTAGCAAAATCAGAATCAGAATAACCAACAACTTCAAGGTTATCTGATTTTTTGAATGTAAGCATAAAATTCTTAGTGCCCTGTAAGTAGCGTAAAACCTATTTGGCTGCTTTCTAGTGATCCTAACCTGGATTTGACTGGTAACGTCCAAGCATGCCAGTTACATACGCTATATCTGGCCGTGTACAAACTTTAGCGTACATAAGACTCCAAACCACATAAGTATAGGGAATAAGATTCATTTGATCACGTTCAAGTTCATTCTTAGGGCATTGATATGAGCCAAATTTGCCACCCTTAACAACAAGGGCGACAGTAAGGGAGCAATTTTGCATGTTGAATTTGTTAAGAACTTTGTCAATATAAGCTCTTTGGGACAATCCTAATATCCCGCGAGACCTATCTCGATGAATTTCAATATCTATAACATAAGAGGCTTCACTGAGATCCTTCATTTCAAAATTTCTAGAAAGGAAACGTTTGATCTCATGCAACATGTCTAAGTTATTACTTGCAAGTAGTATATCATTAACATACAAAACAAGAATAACAAATTTACTCCCACTGACCTTCAAGTATATGCATTGATCCACTATATTTTTCTTAAAATCAAAAGTACTCATCACCTCGTGAAACTTAAGATACCATTGTCGAGAAGCCTGTTTTAACCCATATATGGACTTCATAAGTCTACATACCATATGCTCCTTGCCTTTAACCAAAAAATCTTCTGGTTGTGCCATATAGACATTCTCATGCAAGTTACCATTAAGGAATGTAGTTTTAACATCCATCTGATGTAGCTCTAAATCATAATGAGCTACTAAAACCATGACTATTCTAAATGAATCTTTCTTGGATACTGGAGAGAAACGTTATTAAGCTCCATTGATTTCAACTCATCATTCATGGCTTTCTAGGTCTTTCGGACCTACGTAAAGGTTGCACAATTTCAGGAATATCATTTTCAATAATGTGGGGTTCAACATTAGGTGGTGGCCCAGCTATCTCAGTGGCATCATTCGCCTCAATAAGAGGTTGTTGTGCCTCACCCTCTTGAATTACAAGATTAGGAACATAAAACCTGTTTTCTTCAAGATCAATTTTTTTCTAGGCTCACCACTCCCACTTAAATTACCATTCTCAAAAAACTCTGCATGCCTAGTCTTAACAATTTAGTAGTATGAGAGGGACAATAAAATCGAAAATCCTTAGATCTATCAGGATATCCAATGAAATGACAATTAATGGTTTTAGAGTCAAGTTTCTTTATTTGTGGATTAAAAATCTTAGCCTCAGCTGGATAGCCCCACACCCGTAAGTATTTTAAACTAGGTTTCTTACCTGTCCAAATTTCATAAGGAGTGTTAGGGACAGATTTGCTAGGAACCCGGTTTAAAATATGAACAGCTGTCTTTAATGCCTCAGTCCACAAAAATATTGGTAAGTTGGAATTACATAACATACTACGTACCATATCCATAAGGGTACGATTTCGCCTCTCAGCTACACCATTCTGTTGCGGTGTACCAGGCATGGCATTGTATACTGAGTGACAATTCTATTTTTTTGACAAAATAAGGCAAATGGGCCAGGACTATGACCTGTATCGAAGTGTTTACCATAATACTCTCCGCCTCTATCTGATTTCACTACTTTAATTTTTCGGTCAAGTTGATTTTTAACTTCAGCCCTGAAAATTTTAAACATATTTAGTGATTCAGATTTTTCATTAATCAGGTAGACATAAGTATAACGAGAATAGTCATCAATGAACGTAATGAAAGATTTATGTCCCCCAATTCCTGAAGAAAATGGTCCACATATATCAGTGTGAATCACCTCAAGCAGTGCACCACTTCTAGTGGCTCCTTTCTTATTACTTTTCACAAATTTTTCTTTAATACATTCAATACAATGGTCAAAATTAGAAAAATCTAGTGAATGAAGAATTCCATCCTTTATAAGACGTTGCATTCTGTCTTTTGAAATATGGCCTAAGCGTTTATGCCATAATTTTGAAGAATTCTCATTATCTAGTTTTCTCTTATTTTCACTTTTAAAGGTATTTTCTGTCACATTCATTGTTAATAAGGATTCAGCAAAAACATTATCCAAATTTATCTTATAGAGATTTCCCTCTAAAGAGTCAGAACCAATAACATGAGAGTAATGATAAATAATTATTTTATTATTCCCAAACTTAAACGAAAATCCATCAACGTCAAGTTTAGATACAGAAATTAAATTCCGTGTCATACTGGGAACATAAAGAATATCATATAAATACAAGGTGAAACCACTCTCCAAAACTAAATGGAGAGTTCCTACAGCTTCAACTTGTATAGACTCTCTATTACCAACTTTAATGGTTCTTTCCCCCTTTTGGAGTGTTTTCTTTGAAAGGAATCCTTGCAATGAATTAGTAATGTGAACCATAGTACCAGTGTCAAGCCACCATGTATTAGAAGGAACATCAATTAGAAAGAATTCATAAGTTACATAATTGAAGGACGATATACCTTTCGTTTCAAGCCATTCTCTTAATTTAGGGCATTCTTTCTTAATATGTCCTTGTTTTTTACAGAAGTGACATTTAGGACATGCCTCAGAGTTGTTACTTGAATAATTTACCTTATTTATTTTAGTAGAAATTTGTTTATCTTTATTCTTAAAACCTTTGCCATTTTTATGGGTCTTCTTCTTATAAGATCTAGTGGTAGTCAAATGAGCAACATAAGCAGAAATACTAGTTGGAGTCAACGCAGAAACATAATCAGGCTCATAAGTATGCTTATAAAAAATTAAAAGAAATCCACAATGTACAACAATAATTTATAATTAATCATAATAAAACTAACTGTAGGATAAGCAGTTAGTTATATAAAATCTATTTACAACACCCAAAAATAGATTTTTAATGAGATGTTGGTGCATAATTATCAATCTTTCGTTGGTCCAATTAATAATATGCTAATAACATCCCCATAAAATAATGCACACCACATTTATCCACGCATCACCGTTGGGCAGAAACGAAATAAACTTGTCACTTATGCAATAAAATTCCATTTAATAAATTCTAATTCTAATTTTCCGTTGGGTAAAATTAAAATCTTTATTCATTAAATGTAACATTATGTGACTTTTCTTAATCTTTAATTATTTCAATTAATAACCCTCCGTTGGGCTGATTATTAATTTTAACAATAAAAGAGTCACGCATACATGTAAATTATTATGATCAAACTCAATTTTCTTTAAACAACATAATAATCAAGTTTGAAAATTAACATTATTTAAAAATTTACATGTAACACCTTAAAAGCCCTAATAATATATCACATCATGTTCTAAAATATCAAATTAAAATATATAATTATGAACATAAATTAATAATATCTAAAGTAATCAAATTAATTTGGAGATTGAATACCCGTAGGTCCGAACCTTAACGTAATGAATTGTTCCATGGGTAAAGAAAATCCATCTCGTAAAATATTTAACTATTCATTCAGAAATACTTAATATATATGAACAGTGCTTATATATATATATATATATATATATATATATATATATATATATATATATATATATATATGAAGGAACATGAAAATTAAATCATGATACGTTTGACTTTTCTTTTGAATTAATCAGAATACATAAAGTAACAAAATAAGAATAGATTTGAGTTATAGTAACTTTCAACAAAAACAGTATATATTCCTCGAATAATTCATGAATTGTATACAGAGAACATGATAATAATAAATCAGAATTCAATATATCTGATACTTTCGAAAACTCCTTTTTCAGTAATTTTATTTATGCCAATAAATAAGTTATGCGAAATTATATGCGGAATTAAAATTATTGGCATAACAACATAATTAATTTATTCTATACAATAACGTAATCATGCTCTTGATACCAGATGTTGAATAATTATATCGAAACGTGCTATTGCATAGAATAAAATCATCAATTAAACAATTAGGTACTTACATGAATTGAGAGAAGACATCTTGTATGTATCAAGCTTCCGCTGCGCATAAGGGTAATCTCTCAATCTTAATGATGGATGTATAGGTGTGTATAAATTTCTTGAGACTGCAACTGGGACCAAACCCTAACTGTTTTATTTATTAAATAGCTAAGGGTCAAAATCGTCCATCAAGATTATGAAACCTTAGGGCTCATTATGCCAACTTAATATTAGTAATAATATTTATGGGCCATACAATTAATTACCAAACCTATAAATAAAATAATAAATTAATATAATATATAAGCCCAATAATTACATAAATAATAGAGGTCACATAAGTGAATAAAATATTCTAACAATTGGTGGTGGCACGAAAACAAGGAAATTCTTGTGTTAGAGACTAAATACTTGTATGGATCATATGCCTATCACTGTGGTCATTGTTTAGTAGAATTTGGTAATAACCTCGGATGAGCTAAAAAAATCAACACAGTAAGACCCATCCATTATACATATAAAAATAAGAAGTACCCACTTCGGGTAATATGCAATTTAAAATAATAATAATATTATAATTGTTATTAATAATAATAATAATCAAAAAAAATATATATAATATAATAATAAAAACCTACTGTGAGTTGTCTAAGTCATGGTGACAATGATGAAATAGATGTTACATCTCACCAGAACATGAGGATAGCCATTACCTAACTATAGGGTCAAGAAAATTTTATGTAATCATATAATACTCCTCATATAAAATATATAATGATACTTGCGTCATGATCTCCACTGATGCCTCAATTAAAGAGATTATCCCCCTTGGTGCTCTTGTCATGCTTACCTCTTTCATTGTGGGAATTTGCTTCGGTATGGAAAAATGTTTTTTGGGCATCCTTGTGGGAGCAATCATCTCTGGTGTACAGGTAAGATCCTAAACTGAAGCTAGATGAATCTTGAAATAGGTGACCCTATGAGTCACTTATGGGTAAAAGGAGAAGACATGAGTTTTATTATTGTACGTCATTCAACGAACTCCTATTTAAAAAAAGATTTGATCTTTGTTCCAAAATAAAATAAGAAGAGATTTGATCTTGGTTCAATATATATATATATATATATATATATATATATATATATATATATATATATATATTTGAAACTTAAATCAAGATAAATTATATATTATCAAAATAAAATAAAATTTTATTTTATTTAGAAAATCAAATCAAATCTTTCCTTATTTATATATATATATATATATATATATATATATATATATATATATATATATATAAAAGGTTTCCTTCCGTTGCAATTCTATATCAAGTTGGTCTCTCAATCTGTTACGCAATTCCTACTTTGAAAACAGGAAGGCAATCACTTAATCAATGCCAGAGATTGATAACATTCAAATTTATATAGGAAACTCGCTGCATATATCATACCAAGATTGAGGTCCTTACTTTGAATATATACATGCATACAGGCACCTAGCCTATATAATCATGTATACATATGACTAATTAAACTTGGCTGCACATTTGATTACTTTATTATGGGACATGGATATATATATATATATATATATATATATATATATATATATATATATATATATATATATAAAAGAAAAGATTTGATCCTTGTTTTCAAAATAAAATAAGATATATTGAGAGAGCTCCCATAGGTTCCCTCTCCTATGATTTTCTGTTTTCAGGACTTTCAAGATCGAGCTTCGCAGATTTTTCAGAAATTTGAAGCAAAATTCACAGAGGTATTTTGCACGATCGTCACTCCAAAGAAGCGACTCTCGCGCAGGGGGCAAATGTGGGCACAAGTGTAAATTAGGGTTCACGTGACCTAATTGAATTAAATGCACAAATTAAGGTTCGCATTATGATTAAATGAAAAGACGGAAGAGCCGAAAATAAAGAAGCAAAGCCTGAGTGAATCTTCCACGTGTCCCGAGGCAAAAGACACGTGGAGGCGACTCATTTTGAGAATTGATTGAGGGATTGGATTAGTAGTTAGAAGGGCAGGACGATCTGAGCATTACTCTGATGACTAAGGGTAAATTTAAAATTTTTCCGAGGTCATGTGCCTAGCACATGACCACTCTCCAGAAAATCCTATAAATACCCTGCCACTACATTGGGAAGGGGACCTCTATTCAGACTCTTGGACTCTTGGACCTTTTGGAAGACTAGGAGACTTGAGATTCTCTCTCAACCCGAAGCACTCAAGAAGGCTCTCTGAATCCTTGCTATCGTAACAAGGTTCTCGGATTCTAAGAGTTCTGCCACGTGTCGTTGGAGTAATCGCTCACCTGTCGTTCTCTCCTTTTCAATCAATCAATCAATTTCGTGCTTTTCGTAGATTTCTCTCCTCTTCAGCCAACACGAAACACTAACCCTAGCAAGGTACAATTTTCTTGTACACAATATATATATATATATATATATATATATATATATATATATTGCCTTCTGAATGTCTCTCTTTTCGAACAAAGCTAGCTTCCATATATATGTAATGGAGTACAAGCTGGTCTAGGTTTTTTGAACAATGCGTCCATACTCCATATCTAATGCCTAATGGGGTACAAGCTTTAATTAGGTACGTAACGGAGGTTTTCCGCCCTAACTTCCACGTGTTAAACCAAATATATAATGTGACACTTGCCTATTTTTGGTCCAACTGTCTTCTTCTAATTCTTTTTTTTATATATATATAATTTTGATTAATAAATACCCACTGTTGGGAATTGATCCCAAGTATCAAGAAAATATCTCACATATTAATTTCTATACATCCAATTAAAGGGAATAAAATGTTTAAAAAAAAAGAAGAGAAGGAAAAGAAAAGAAAAGAGTCAGACCCATCTAGATCATCTTCTTAAGGTCATGATTAAAAAGAATAAAGGAGAACCATATATTATTATATATGAATAAAGGACAACCATATTATATATATCACCTAATCTGTAGCTAGATAGCTAGCTATATATATTAGGATAGAATTATTTCAGGGAGGGAGGGAGGGAGGGAGGGAGGGAGGGAGTTCATATATAAAATTACTAATTTGAACCAATATTCTTTAATGGAGAAGGAGAAGACTAAGGTTAAGGTATGTGTTACAGGAGATCCTGGATATATAGGGTCATGGCTAGTTAAGAAACTCTTGGACAAGGGCTACATTGTTCATGCTACTTTAAGGAGCTTTGGTCGTCTCTCCATCTCTCGATCACTATATATACATATACATATATTCATATTATATTGTTTATATATATATATATATATATATATATATATATATATATATGCAACTAACTTTAATTATGATGTTAATTGTTTCAGATGACACGTCGCTGCCTAATGCGGACACCGGATTAGTATTATTTAAAACAGATATATACAACCCTACTGAATTTGAAGCTGCAATTGAGGGCTGCCATTTTGTTTTCCACGTGGCCACCCCCATGCTCCACACTCACAACTCTCAGGTAAACTATTATCCTCAATTTATTTTATCATCATTTTTAAGTTTAATATGCATGATCTATAATATAATACAATATACCATGTTAATTATTGTCAAGTGACCAATTAACTTCTTACAAATTTAAGTTGTTAGCTACAAAAAGACCGACTCATGAGATCATGCATGTATATTAATTAATTAGCCCAACATCATATATATATATATATATATATATAAATAAAAGACGATGATGATGTGATTGTATATAACACAGTACAAGGACACAACCGAAGCAGCCATTGCCGGGGTAAGAATTATTGCAGATACTTGCCTTAGATCACAAAACGTGAAGAGGGTCATATATACTGCCTCCGTAACCGCATCATCCCCATTGAAGGAGGATGGGAGTGGTTTCAAATACTGTGTGGATGAATCATGTTGGACTCCTATCAACTTATCATTTACTTATGGCAATGATTTCTTACAGGTACGTACTCGAAATATATATAATTATTTTTCAATTCTTATTATATAATTAGGCTTGACAAAAAATGATTTAATCTGTACCTTTGATATATATATATATATATATATATATATATATATATATATATATATATATATATATATATCCTGGATTGATGATGAATGAATTTGAAGTATACTACATCAAAGACATTAACAGAGAGAGAGATATTGAGGTATAACGATGATATTGAAAGGTGTAAAAAATTAGAAGTTGTGAGCCTGTGTGTTGCCCTAGTAGGAGGAGACGCACTTCTTTCCTATGTACCTGCAAGTGTGGATGTAATCTTATCTCCACTTAGAGGAGGCAACCTATCTGCTGCTTACAGAAGCTTGCAATTTATGGAACAACTTTTGGGCTGGGTTCCTCTGGTTCACATTGAAGATGTTTGTGACGCACATATCTTCTGCATTGAGAAACCAGCTGCTTCCATCAAAGGTAGATTTCTATGTTCCAACGGGAATCCAACTACTGAAGAGATTGCTGATTATTACAGGGCCAATCACCCCGAGTTTCAGATCATCATCCCAAAAGAGTACGTACGTAATAATTAAAAGTACATACTGATGTTGAATTAATAATTTAGTATTACTATAAAACATGCAACTGATCTTTTCAATGTTAAAGTGATGGTTAGGTTAAGCTTAATTAATTTGCTAATAGCCACTGCTTAATTTGAATTTGAGATTCTTGGGAGTACTAGCAGAGAGAGGAAGCAGATGCGATTCCACGGAGCCTGTAAAACAGGGATTTGAGTACAAATTTAGCATGCCAAATATATTAGAGGATAGTGTAGAATGTGGAAGACGACTCGGACTACTTCTCTCTCACAACTAGCTTAGCTAGTTTTAAATTCATTGTTTTATTTCAGAACGCCCATTCATATACTTGTCCTCCCTCATATATTTACAAATGCTTCTGCATTCTCTACTCCACCTTCTTCGACCAGTTGTTTAATTAAATGTTATATATATATACATATATATATATATATATATATTTCTTCGTCGTGTTATTCAACGATATCCGGATGAATTGAGAATAACTAAAAAAATATAAAAACAGAAATCTATGGGTTTTAGAAAGTTGGACTGGATCTTTGCTTACATTGTGCATGGATTATGCTCCACTAAGTAATTAATCATTAATGAAGGATCAGGTTGACTTACTAATATCAATTCATATATATATATATATATATATATATATATATATATTACGTCATTACACAGATTGTTAGTATAAAATACAGTTAATCAAAGGTTTTGACGACAGATTGTTGGATCCAAGTTTATAAACTGTTTTATATTGTAATACCCAGAAAATAAATAAATAAATAAATGACTTTTTAAAATTTTGTTTTAAATATTTTAATTGGACTTTCTTTGTGTTTGGGTCAATTGTATTTAATTTATGTGAGCTAATAAATATTAATAAGTGACGGATAAATTAACTTAGTAAAATTGGACTTTTAACTTATTTGGTCTAACTTATATTTGTGTGTAGTTAAAATCCTATTATAATTAGGAGAAATAATAAGAGAATAAATATATAGCTAAGCCTAATTTACTAAAGCATTACGCCTTCATTCGTTTGATATTAAGAAGAAGAATAGAAGTGAGAGGCGGCATAAAGAAGAAGGAAATTTATCATAGTTAGTATTCAAGAAGATCAATCCGGTAAGTTAGTAATAATTTATTCTTTTCAATTGTTAGATGTACTGATGTACATGTATAATCTACTTTAAATGTATATATGTATACTCCATCCATCCCATTTTATTAGACATTTTAGAGTGGTTATTTTTTTCCAAAATATTTGACGTTTTACAAAATCAAGAATATTTTATTTATTGTTTTTCTTTTCTACCCTTCCTTTTATATCATCATTAATGGCTATTCAACAATCGCCTCTCCCTCTTCTTTGCTTTATTTTTCCTTCTCTCTACTCTCTCTCCTCTTTTCCTCCATTTCTTCTTCACCCACCACCATTACCATGCCCCTCACACAATTCCACACCAAACCCAAAACCCAAAATCATCTGTGCATATATACATACATATATACATACATATATATACAGTTCTGTCGATTCTGTCTAGACACCTATAACGTTCTCTGGCCAGTAGATTCTTCTTCCCTTTGATCGGAGATTCGTAGCCGTTGATGGGGGCATTGTTGCAGCAAAAATGGTACAGCTACAGTGAATGACAATAAACGGCCGGAATCACAGTCTCCGTCATCGGAGGCGGTTCACTCCGGTAATGGAACCGCAGAGGTCCACTCCAATAATAATAAGGACACGCCGGCTCACTCATTCTCAGCCAGCCCATTCCAAACCCACTATCCGGCCGGCGTGGATCCGTGACAGAGTTTTTGTCAAAATAATCATCATTAATTCAGCCTTCAGGTACTAAAAAAACACTTTCTTCTTAACCTATATCCATCCAATTCATCATCAATTTTGTCAAAATAATCAGTATGGAGTTCTTCAACAAAAACGCAGCTGTTAGACTTCGGAGCCACCTGGACAAATACCTAGCGGCCGACGATGACCAAAAAACCGTTCGCCAGAGCCGTAACGGTTCATCACGTAAAGCACGGTGGCTGGTCGAGTTTGTTGATACAAACGCCACCGTGATCCGCCTCAAAAGCTGCCACGGCCGCTATCTCACCGCCTCCACGTCTCCTTTCCTTCTCGGCATGACCGAAAACAAGGTTCTTCAAACAATACCGGACAACATGAAGGACTTGGCCATCGAGTGGCAGCCGATACGAGATGGGTTTCAGGTGAAGATTAGGGGGTTTGATGGAGGTTATTTATGTGGGAACGGAGGGACGCCGCCGTGGAGGAACTCTGTCGCGCATGATAGTCCAATTTGGAAGGAGAGAGAGAGAGAGAAATGGTGGAATTAAGTCTGGTGTGAATGGAGAATTAAATGAGATTCAAAGTATTAATTAAGGGTAAAATAATAAATTTATATCTATTCTTAATCTATGTGAACGTATGATTTCTTTGAAATTAAATTAAGATATCTAATGCATGAAACTCACCAAAACCATCAACTTTATGTGGTACGGATGGATTTTTTCTTCTTATAAAAGGAAAGAAGTTATCACATCATTGCCTGCAATATTGTAGTAAGCTACTTGGCATATATATATAATTAAAACGAAATTGTTGAGCCTGTAGCTTGACATATATATATATATATATTTTATAATTATAATTTAAAAAGTATTCGACTATGAAACTTATAAATCGAATTGGTAAATTAAATTGACTATTCTGTATATTAATTTAAACTAATTAATTTTTGTTGATGTAATTATAAAAGTTACTTAATAATAAATTTAACAATATTATGTATTAATGATTGGATTGTAATAAAATCTTATTAAATTATTTAGATTGAACGGAGAGAGTCTAAACGAGTTTTTGAAATATACTTTGGGTTATTACATTGCTTAATTCAGGTACGGATTCCGTACTCCTTCAGCGATAATCTTTTTAATTTTGTTATGTTCGTTTTGCTTTTCGTTTAGATTTTGTTTATTGTTTCACATGATCGTTCGTTCTCAAATTCATGTGATGGTTTCGTTTTGGCGTTGATATTTGAAACTCATATTTGTACTCTTTAGACTAGTGTATCATGTCTATGATTTATTTTGATATGTGTAGTAATGTACATATTAATATATTTTTAGAGACTCAGTGTTGTTGATTCGTTTTGATTTAACATGTACGTATTAGGACCCCTTTGTGTTGATATTATGTCGCATGTGTTGTGACATGGTATCATTGTTAGAATATACCGTAGGGTATACCTGAGCTATAACCACCTGTGGGGGTACCACAGGCATGTCGTCTCGGCACGAGAGGCATGACACTTTTCGTGGCAGTGTGATCAGTCTACGGCATCTCCGTTTTGTGCTCCGGTGGGAGTTGGCCATTTGGTATTTTATTGTGGGAGACATATGGGTCGACCCTAGTTTTCTGTTCTGTTCTGCGGATTGACGATATTTGTGCCAAACACGCCTTTCGATTTGCATGCATCTTGATCCGGCCGGTTCGATGTATGTTATGCCTGTGTGGCACTATTTTAATTGCCTGTGTGACATTATTTGACTTGCCTGTGTGGCAAGATATATATTTCTGTGAGCTCGGTATGAAATAACACCCAGCCATTTGATTCATCCTATTATTTTATTGTGTTAGTTTTGTTCGTTTCAGTTCATTAATTAAGTTAGTTATATCAGTTCTCTATTTTATATTCTATATCCGTACTGGGCATTTGGCTCATGCTGTATTTTTTTTTCGGCAGGTAATCAAGGGGATCAAGGGCAAGTGTGATGAGAGCTCCATTCGGTCCAATAATTTAGATGTTTTGTTTAGGTTGTCGAATAGTTATTTGGAGTTGTAATAACTATTTCAGATTTTGGTTTGGGCCAGTTTGACATTTATTCTGGTTTGACCTTTTGATATTTATTGGTTATAAATATTATTCTTTCGTAGCATAGAGCTTTCGTTCAGTTTTGTTGTGTTTTGAGTAACATTTCTTTCCTTTTCGGGAAGGGGTGTTACAGAGTTGGTATCAGAGCTTAGATTCTTTCTTGTAAAAAACCTATTTAGGTTTGACCTGTGAGTTATGGGTAGCCTTTTGGGTTAGATTTTTGTTTCGCTTGATTTTCTGTTCAGCTATATTAGATTTTGTCTCTAATCTGTTTAGTTATCTATTCGTTGATTTCCTTGTTAGATGACTCGTAAATTCGCCAGATTTGCTGGGAGATAGAGGAGTCTATTCGAGCAGAGCATCCGCATCTTTTTGATAACTAGTTTCATTCTATTCTTTTGATTCCGGGGACGAAATCCTTTTTAAGGGGTAGGTGATGTAATACCCAGAAAATAAATAAATAAATAAATAACTTTTTAAAATTTTATTTTAAATATTTTAATTGGGCTTTCCTTGTGTTTGGGTCAATTGTATTTAATTTATGTGGGCTAATAAATATTAATAAGTGACGGATAAATTAACTTAGTAAAATTGGGCTTTTAACTTATTTGGTCTAACTTATATTTGTGTGTGATTAAAATCCTATTATAATTAGGAGAAATAATAAGAGAATAAATATATAGCTAAACCTAATTTACTAAAGCATTACGCCTTCATTCGTTTGATATTAAGAAGAAGAATAGAAGTGAGAGGCGGCATAAAGAAGAAGAAAATTCATCATAGTTAGTATTCGAGAAGATCAATCCGGTAAGTTAGTAATAATTTTTTCTTTTCAATTGTTAGATGTACTGATGTACGTGTATAATCTACTTTAAAGGTATATATATAAAATAAATAAGCTTTCTGTAGGAATGTTGGAAAGAGCAGTACATGATTTCTTTGAAATTGAATTAAGATATCTAATACATGAAACTCACCAAAATCATCAACTTTATGTGATACGGGTGGATTTTTTCTTCTTATAAAAGGAAAGAAGTTATCACATCATTGCCTGCAATATTGTAGTAAGCTACTTGGCATATATATATAATTAAAACGAAATTGTTGAGCCTGTAGCTTGACATATATATATATATATATATATATATATATATATTTATAATTATAATTTAAAAAGTATTCGACTATGAAACTTATAAATCGAATTGGTAAATTAAATTGACTATTCTGTATATTAATTTAAACTAATTAATTTTTGCTGATGTAATTATAAAAGTTACTTAATAATAAATTTAACAATATTATGTATTAATGATTGGATTGTAATAAAATCTTATTAAATTATTTAGATTGAACGGAGAGAGTCTAAACGAGTTTTTGAAATATACTTTGGGTTATTACATTGCTTAATTCAGGTACGGATTCCGTACTCCTTCAGCGATAATCTTTTTAATTTTGTTATGTTCGTTTTGCTTTTCGTTTAGATTTTGTTTATTGTTTCACATGATCGTTCGTTCTCAAATTCATGTGATGGTTTCGTTTTGGCGTTGATATTTGAAACTCATATTTGTACTCTTTAGACTAGTGTATCATGTCTATGATTTATTTTGATATGTGTAGTAATGTACATATTAATATATTTTTAGAGACTCAGTGTTGTTGATTCGTTTTGATTTAACATGTACGTATTAGGACCCCTTTGTGTTGATATTATGTCGCATGTGTTGTGACATGGTATCATTGTTAGAATATACCGTAGGGTATACCTGAGCTATAACCACCTGTGGGGGTACCACAGGCATGTCGTCTCGGCACGAGAGGCATGACACTTTTCGTGGCAGTGTGATCAGTCTACGGCATCTCCGTTTTGTGCTCCGGTGGGAGTTGGCCATTTGGTATTTTATTGTGGGAGACATATGGGTCGACCCTAGTTTTCTGTTCTGTTCTGCGGATTGACGATATTTGTGCCAAACACGCCTTTCGATTTGCATGCATCTTGATCCGGCCGGTTCGATGTATGTTATGTCCTGTGTGGCACTATTTTAATTGCCTGTGTGGCATTATTTGACTTGCCTGTGTGGCAAGATATATATTTCTGTGAGCTCGGTATGAAATAACACCCAGCCATTTGATTCATCCTATTATTTTATTGTGTTAGTTTTGTTCGTTTCAGTTCATTAATTAAGTTAGTTATATCAGTTCTCTATTTTATATTCTATATCCGTACTGGGCATTTGGCTCATGCTGTATTTTTTTTTCGGCAGGTAATCAAGGGGATCTAAGGGCAAGTGTGATGAGAGCTCCATTCGGTCCAATAATTTAGATGTTTTGTTTAGGTTGTCGAATAGTTATTTGGAGTTGTAATAACTATTTCAGATTTTGGTTTGGGCCAGTTTGACATTTATTCTGGTTTGACCTTTTGATATTTATTGGTTATAAATATTATTCTTTCGTAGCATAGAGCTTTCGTTCAGTTTTGTTGTGTTTTGAGTAACATTTCTTTCCTTTTCGGGAAGGGGTGTTACAGAGTTGGTATCAGAGCTTAGATTCTTTCTTGTAAAAAACCTATTTAGGTTTGACCTGTGAGTTATGGGTAGCCTTTTGGGTTAGATTTTTGTTTCGCTTGATTTTCTGTTCAGCTATATTAGATTTTGTCTCTAATCTGTTTAGTTATCTATTCGTTGATTTCCTTGTTAGATGACTCGTAAATTCGCCAGATTTGCTGGGAGATAGAGGAGTCTATTCGAGCAGAGCATCCGCATCTTTTTGATAACTAGTTTCATTCTATTCTTTTGATTCCGGGGACGAAATCCTTTTTAAGGGGTAGGTGATGTAATACCCAGAAAATAAATAAATAAATAAATAACTTTTTAAAATTTTATTTTAAATATTTTAATTGGGCTTTCCTTGTGTTTGGGTCAATTGTATTTAATTTATGTGGGCTAATAAATATTAATAAGTGACGGATAAATTAACTTAGTAAAATTGGGCTTTTAACTTATTTGGTCTAACTTATATTTGTGTGTGATTAAAATCCTATTATAATTAGGAGAAATAATAAGAGAATAAATATATAGCTAAACCTAATTTACTAAAGCATTACGCCTTCATTCGTTTGATATTAAGAAGAAGAATAGAAGTGAGAGGCGGCATAAAGAAGAAGAAAATTCATCATAGTTAGTATTCGAGAAGATCAATCCGGTAAGTTAGTAATAATTTTTTCTTTTCAATTGTTAGATGTACTGATGTACGTGTATAATCTACTTTAAAGGTATATATATAAAATAAATAAGCTTTCTGTAGGAATGTTGGAAAGAGCAGTACATGATTTCTTTGAAATTGAATTAAGATATCTAATACATGAAACTCACCAAAATCATCAACTTTATGTGGTACGGGTGGATTTTTTCTTCTTATAAAAGGAAAGAAGTTATCACATCATTGCCTGCAATGTTGTAGTAAGCTAGTTGGCATATATATATAACTAAAACGAAATTGTTGAGCCTGCAGCTTGACATATATATATATATATATTTTATAAGTATAATTTAAAAAGTATTCGACTATGAAGCTTATAAATCGAATTGGTAAATTAAATTGATTGTTCTGTATATTAATTTAAACTAATTAATTTTTGCCGCTGTAATTATAAAAGTTACTTAATAATAAATTTAACAATATTATGTATTAATGATTGGATTGTAATAAAATCTTATTAAATTATTTAGATTGAACGGAGAGAGTCTAAACGAGTTTTTGAAATATACTTTGGGTATTATATTGCTTAATTCAGGTTCGGATTCCGTACTCCTTCAGCGATAATCTTTTTAATTTTGTTATGTTCGTTTTGCTTTTCGTTTAGATTTTGTTTATTGTTTCACATGATCGTTCGTTCTCAAATTCATGTGATGGTTTCGTTTTGGCGTTAATATTTGAAACTCATATTTGTACTCTTTAGACTAGTGTATCATGTCTATGATTTATTTTGATATGTGTAGTAATGTACATATTAATATATTTTTGGAGACTCAGTGTTGTTGATTCGTTTTGATTTAACATGTACGTATTAGGACCCCTTTGTGTTGATATTATGTCGCATGTGTTGTGACATGGTATCATTGTTAGAATATACCGTAGGGTATACCTGAGTTATAACCACCCGTGGGGGTACCACAGGCATGTCATCTGGGCACGAGAAGCATAACACTTTTCGTGGCGGTGTGATCAGTCCACGGCGTCTTCGTTTTGTGCTCCGGTGGGAGTTGGCCATTTGGTATTTTGTTGTGGGAGGCGTATGGGTCGACTCTAGTTTTCTGTTCTGTTCTGCGGATTGACGATGTTTGTGCCAAACACGCCTTCCGATTTGCATACATCTGGATCCGGCCTGTTCGATATATATTATGTCTGTGTGGCACTATTTTGATTGCCTGTGTGACATTATTTTACTTGCCTGTGTGGCAAGATATATATTTCTGTGAGCTCGGTATGAAATAACACCCAGCCATTTGATTCAGCCTATTATTTTATTGTGTTAGTTTTGTTCGTTTCAGTTTAGTTCAGTTCATTAATTAAGTTAGTTATTTCAGTTCTCTATTTTGTATTCTATATCCGTACTGGGCATTTGGCTCATGCTGTGTTTTTCTTCCGGCAGGTAATCAGGGGATCAAGGGCAAGTGTGATGAGAGTTCCATTCGGTCCAATGATTTAGATGTTTTGTTTAGGTTGTCGAATAGTTATTTAGAGTTGTAATAACTATTTCAGATTTTGGTTTGGACCAGTTTGACATTTATTGTGGTTTGATCTTTTGCTATTTATTGATTATAAATATTATTGTTTCATAGCATAGAGCTTTCGTTCAATTTTATTGTATTTTGAGTAACCTCTCTTTCCTTTTCGGGAGGGGTTTTTAGATATATGCTTTGATTTAACCGATTGACGTGCCTACAACCAAGTTTAACCATGGATGTTTAATTTTCCTATATTATGAATATGTATGTATATTCAAAAAGTTGGAAAATTTGAGTCAAAGATGATGATGATATGTCTAACAATTTCTTTGATTTGTTTTAATATGGAATCCAACTTTTAAACAATTTAATTTAACAAAATAAATAGTGATCGAACACATCAACTGTACAAACTAATAGTAGTATGTATAATTGTAATTGGTTACATTATTGAAGATTGTCCTTCGTTAGACAGTTGATTTTCATCATGTTTGGCGAATTAGAAAGAGATCGATCTGTAGCTCATGGTCAAGCAGATTTCGCTCAATCTAAAGTTTCAAGCTCCCACTTTTTGGATGGATGAAGTTAATTTTAGTATTCTCCCTTTACCTTTAGTTGCTGTGGAGTGTTCTTATAAAATAATAAAAAAAAAACTACACTTTAACAAGTCATTTTGTAAAAAAAAAAATTTGTAAGAATTCTTTACAAGTACTGTACTCATGTTCTTACAATAACCTATTTTATTCGGGAGGTAGGGAGGGACGTGAACGTGGGTGAAATTGTCATTTTAACTCTCAATTATCTTTTATTTGCCCAATTTTTTTAATTGCTTCTGTTTTTAAATTTAAAGATACTTTTTAGTTTTTTTAAGTCAATTTTTAAAATTAATTTGTTTAAATGTTAAAACATCAAAAATGATCATTAAAATAACTTTTAGCTAGTTTATAAGTAAGGAATTATAATTATTATATTAAAATTTTAAAAAATTAATTTTTTTTAAATTTTTGTAATTAATATCTAATTTATATGGAATATAAACACGAAACTCCTCTATAGTCTTCCTCTCCTCTCTCAAAACCTCTCGTTTCCAATTAGGGTTTAGGAAGTCCAACTCCATATCTTTCTCTGTGGACGTTTTTTGTGTGTTCTAGGGTTTATACATCTACTGTTGCAGAAATCGAAAGAGAAAGAAGAAACATGGCACGCAGAAGAGTAGAAATCAAGAAAATAGAGGACAGATCCAAAAGGCAGATTACCTTCACGAAGCGCCGTCAAGGGCTTTTCAAGAAAGCAGGGGAGCTCTGCACCAAGTGTAATGCCCAAGTTGCCGTGATCGCCTTTTCCATGGCGGGCAATGCCTACGCTTTCGGCGACCCTTCCGTCCAGTCCGTAGTTAACCGATACCTTAACTCCGCCGCATCTTCATCGGAAATCGAGCCCTTTTCCGATCAGGATTTGGCCCGATTTAAAGCGGAAAAGAAAGTAGGAGAGATACTGGACAAGGCCATTGACAAAAAAGGTAGCAGCAGGCGATTGTGGGATGCGGAAATTGAGAATTTGGATTTCAATGAACTTGAGCAACTGAAGATTACAATGGAAGAAATGAAGAAAAAGCTTGCGAATCAGGAAAATCAGATGCCTGATCAGCAGCAATAGGAATCAAGTCTATTATCCTCTATTTCTTTGAATTTCTGTTCTTTTCATTCCTTGTGTCAATATATGAAGTCTATAAATTAGCTTGAAATTAACTTTCTAGATTATAATTCAATATTGAATTTCCGTGCTGCCTTGTGCGGTTATTGGGGATTGAAATCTTGCTTTTTCTTTTGCTTGATATGATGGATGATGGTGTGTATGATGAATTCTATATTAATGACAGGGAATTCTGCTTCTTTCTTTAAGTTGTGTATTGTATTTACAGGCCAACTTTTAAAATAAGAGCTCAGATTTGATATTTTTTTTTATTTAGGGATTGAATACCTAAACATTCTTATGGGATCAGGGATGTTTGTCTAGAAAAAGCTTCCTCAGCTTATCTAATATCTCAGTCCTCCAGCCCAAGTTGATGACTGCATTGTTGAAGAACCGAGGCTAAAATAGTCATTAGCCAGTTTGGCATTTGGGGTGTTGCTACAATGTTTTCATTCTCAAAGAAATTCTTAAGTACACCAGAAGATATTACATCTATATTAAACTAGATAAAGATATTATAGTTACTACCATATTAGTCTGAAACCCTTGGCTAGGATATTGAAGTTATGTTATTTTGTAGCTTTGTACAAAACTTGTTTCTTTACTGTCTCTTGAAATTTTTGAGGAATTATGTGAAAAATCCTAGGGTGTTAAATGGAAAATTTGGGTCGAGATTAACTTGGTCAAGGGAGAAATCCAAGTCCACAATTGGGGAATTGGTGGTTGTAGTATTGGCTGAGATTATTTCTGTATGATCAGACTCTGAAACCTGTCCAAAGCTGTTTATTTGATGGGGTGAAACCGAGAAGTAGCTTGACCCAGATGTGGCCGGAGAGATAAATGGTGATCCAGATGCGGCCGGAGAGATAAACGGAGAGAAACTGCCCGTCAGATTGTCATTAACCGGTGTTGAAAATGAAAGTTGGCTTTCACTTGTCAGGCATCCAAATGCAGAAGGAAAAGAGAAAGGATCATACATATCTTTCTTGTTCAAGTCCTCTGATTTGACCCTTAGGTTTGCTCGAAGGTTAAAAAGGTTCTCATCTGGATGCTGCTGTTGATGGTTATTGTAATGGTTCTTATGCTTTTGTTCTTGCTTTTCTGGTGATGCCGGTGGCGCAATTGCATGTCTAGCCTGGTGGCATGTATGTCTTCCTTTGTATGTGATTTCAAATAAAGCAGGGTCCTCGTCTGATCTTTGCACTTGCTTTGTAGCCCAGCAGGTTTGAGTGTTACGATATGTGCATCTATAATAGCTTCTGCATAAATGAACAAGGTACCATTAATTTTTTATTTATTTAAATGAAAATACATTCACATTAAAATTAGTTTTTACTTGAGGATTATTGATGTAATTATACGTCCCTACTTGCATTGTTATCAGAAGACTTGTATTCTACTGGTATTTATTTATCATCATGCTGACGACTGTATCAAAAAAAGTAGTCTTCTTTCATTTACATTAACAGAGTGGATCTCTTACCTAGGATATTTAGCACCTAAAATGTCTTTCTGACCATACTTCCTCCAACTAAAGCCATCATCACTGGAACCTTCTATACCATTGTCAGAACATATTCTCACTTGGTCTGTCCATGTAGGCAATGCCTTTCTGCAATACCAATAAAAAGAAGAGATTTTGTAGAGAGAACTATTAGATGCATGGCTACATCCAAAATTACCACAATAAATAGAAAAATCGCGTGTTTAGACTTTAAAACTGCAAAATCACCTCTTCTTTGATACAGATCTGTGGTCCTGCTCCTGCTGATCCTTAAAGCCCGTGCTGGAATCTCCAATCCGAGGACTTCCGTCGACCGAGATTGGAGACTCGGGCATGGCTGTTGCCTTTGCCCCCGGCTGTGGACGTGGAGGCTGCTGCCCAACTGAAGACCCACCCCAATTCAGAATCAATAAAGCATTGTCGTATGAAGACAATATCCTCTGTAGTAACATTTCTTGGGTTTCAGGAGAAGATGCGGATGAGCTCAAATGAAACTTTAGCTGCTTGGCTATCTCCATCCCTTGGATGATCTCATTGGCCAGTATATTATTCTGTTCCCAGTTACAATTGGTGTCCATTTCTGTAAAAATAATAAATAACTGTAGATTAGGAGCAAAATAAGAGTCGACTTTTTCTGAATGTTAGATCATATGAAGTTGACTTGTGCTTAAAATGGTGAATTCAGGTGGATTGAAGTAGTGAATTTGGCTTTAGAGATCAGGAATCCTTGAATTAGTGGATTCAGCTGGTTGAAATTGGAAGTGGGTTGTATTTTACATAAATGGTTGAACTATATGGGGATGACGGGTATATTATATATACAAGGCTTGGGCAAAGAGTGAGGTATTTGTAGTTTTTAGTTTAAGGAGTAGATTCCTTTTTAAGGATTTTGATTGAGGGCAGGGTAGTGAGAGAGTTGAAGGTTGACTGAGAAAACGAGTTTTATTTTTTATTTATTATGCTTGGACTGGTCTTTGGTCGTATAGATAGTTGGGTGAGAGTGTAAGGAGGTCCAACTGCTGACCCATTCAAATCTCGACTCTATGTCACCAACATCAATTATTAAAGTACTGACAGAGTAGACTCAAAATTTATTTATCATGTGATATCTGCAAATTATTTGGCATTCAAGTTATAAATTAATGACGTGGCATACAAATATAGCAGAGTTTTACACTAAAAAATAAAGATAATACTACTTCTTTTCGATGCAAAATCTAACCTTAGATCCATACAACAACATCAAATCCCCTTCTCGGTACAGGAATTTTTTATTTTTTTTTAATTATGTATTTTGTTTGTCATAGCTTATCGTGGTATTGTGAGTGGTTAAGGATTTACATGCCACGTTATTAATTTATGACGTGACATGTTCAATTAAATTAAAGTGAAAAAAATTAATAGCTTAATAACTTGATTGAAAAAATTAAAAGTCAATCACCGAATTAGAAAAGGTCAATAATTTAGAATAGTAATTTATATTTAATTGAGTGGTCTTTTAACACATCAACTTTTCATGCCACACGTTTAAGCCACGTCATCAATTTATGACGTGGCAGGTTCAATTGAACCAAAGTGAAAATGGATAGTTTACTGATCTACTTTAAAAAATTAAAAAATCAATCACGAAAGTGAAAAACGATCAATAATTTAGGATAATAATTTATATTTAAGCCTATATAATACTACTAGAAGTTTGCCCAAAATCCAGTCAAGGCAATTGCCATAGCAGACTATAAGCTAGATTCGCCCCAGATTATACAAGTCATTTAAGACATAATCACATATATTAAGAACTTTTATTAATTGTAATTTTAAGTAATTAATGTTAGTTTGAAATTCTATTATTATATATGCATTAATTAATTACTCTTCTTCCTCTTTTTTTAATTATTCTATTTTTTTTAAAGACAAAATAAAAAAATAAAAAAAATTTGGAAAAAAAATTCTTCTAAAACTATTTATATAAAAGAATGGAGGGAGTATTGAGATTCTTGAGAGTTGAGAGAGAGAGAGGGAGGTTAAGATGCTTTAGACCAATTCAAAATTGCAAAGGGCAGATGTGCAACAATATCTCGTTATAAAACGTAGCTGAAATATATTTTTCCTGTTAAAAAAATGTCAGCTAGACAAACAGATGTTAATTTATTTTTGATGTGTCAAAAATAAAAGTTAATAAAAAAAAATCTTTTTTCTTTCTTCTTCCTCTTTTCTGCGTCTCTCATCTCCCTCCTCCATTCTCTTTCTCCATCTCTTTCTCTTCCTCCATTTCATGATTTAATCATTAAGAGAAAAAGGAAAACATACATACATACATGCATGCATGCATGCAATAAAAGTCAGAGATTGAATTCTGGTGAATAGAATAGATTGGTAGACCGCAGCAGGATCAGAAGCTTCTTCTAGCCTTATTAGGCGTTGCATGTTTTATTCAACTTCTTGCTTTTTGTTTCAAAATTAAAAGAAAAAAATTATTGACTGATTCTTAAAAAGTAAATTCAAATAATTTTTGGAGTCGAAGTTGATGTAAATTAATATTAATTTTAGATAATTTATAGTAATAATAATCATTGCTAATAATTTATATAGTCCGGTTATTACTGAGATGATAGTGTGGTACGTGGGCTGCTGAGCTCACAAGTTGGCCTCATCATCATCCGTCAACATAATAATACTAGAAATAATAGTGAAGCATATTCATCTCCCGTTCCGTTCCGTTATTCTTTCCTACTTCTAGAAAGCTGGTGGTCCAATACTCCAATTTACTTTTGTGCTTCTACTATAATTAATAATAAAAAGAAATTATGCTCTTCGGTATATGTTCTAGCCAGGAAGAAGCTACGGTGAAGGGTATGTGCTACGTACCCCCTGATTTTTATTTTATTTTATTTTTTTGTTTATTATCAATTGGTTTATAGATAATTAAAGTTAAGCTTGTTTGGGAGAATCTCTTTGCCATTACAAGCCTATATATATATATGTTTGGGGGAAAAAACGAAAGAAGAATAAATAATTTTAAAATTTGAAAAGATGTTTGGTATATTTAACTAAGAAAATTAAACTTTTTTTTAGACAATAGTTTTAAATTATCCAAAAGTTTAACTAACTAAATTTTATATATATATAATTCAAACATAGCCTTACTTAAGACCAAGTGATCCTTGTAATTCTCATAATTAGCCTTTAAACTTTCATGGGAATTTAAAAAATTCTCTTTCTAAAAGCCTAAAATTATATTCGTACTAAAAATTAAAGTTTTTTTAGATCTCAGGTTCGCTTCTCACTTAAGTAACTTTATTTCTTCCATTATGAGAAACTTGATTCCTCTTTTGTGTGACTTGTTTGTTTGTTGGTTTGTGAATTTATGTCTTCATCTTCTGCTGAGGCTTGATCGGTTCTTATGATGTACTTGATTATGAATTATATTGTACTTGTAATACCCCAGTACCACATTTAAAAATATGAGAAAAATTTGTCTCTTTATAAGGAATTAAGTTATTTATAACAATAACACATTCAGTAATGATCTTTTGGGTGAGCTTATGGTGCACTAAGATGACCCAAGAATAAGATCATATCATCATGCACAGAAAAGAAAAGAAATCTGAAAACGTACTCACTACGTAATGTAGTGTGACAAAGTGTGTGGTAATGTAATCAGGAAAGAACACATATTAAACCCTGGATTTCCGAATGTGCTCAATATTATTTATTAAAACACTAAAAATCATTTATAGTAAAAATGGAAAAGACTCATACTCCCTCCCCTGTGTTCCGAATTATAAGAATAACATTGACATTTTAAAAGTCAATTTGAGATATTTTAAAATTTCAAATTGACATAACTTATTTAAGTTTTGAAAACAATTAATCTTATAATTAATAATACTTTTTTAAGTACGTAGTTTATAATATTCATAATTGTGCATGCATGTTGACACAAACTACATGAATTCATGTCACAGTTTTGAGTTTGAAATTGACTAATTTGCTTTTAAAAAATCAGTATCAATTTTAAAATTTAGAAGGGAGGGAGGGAGTATATTATATGTATTAGTGATCGGGTATAATCCGCCGACCCCTTGCATATGACAGAAGGCTTGGGCCGAGGGGAGCCTACCGGGTCCAATAGGACAAAGCCCAGATTGGGGTAACAGTGTTCGGGATCGGGTATCTGAGCTCTTTGGGCCAGAACCCAGACCCAGCTGGATCGGGCATCTTAGTCCCTCGAAGCCGGAGCCCAGACCAACTTAATGATGATCGGGATCGGACTACCGATCCCTTCGGGACGGGGTCCAGACCACTTTGAAAGGCCCATACCGAAGGTCATTTCTCGAATGGAGCCCGGAGCAATAAGGAACCTAAAGGATTAAGGGTCTTAACCCTAATTCTATCTCAATACTAACTCTTATAAGGCAAGTGGTTGGATAACCACCAACTTGTACTTATAAAGGAGATTGTGTTGGACCCAAACAATGGTAACTGCCATGTTTAGGAGTCCTAACTCAACTGGGACATGGACTCTAGAGGCGGTGAGGATGAACTATAAATGCAAGGTTTAACCTAATGGTAACAGGTAATATTCTCTTGAGCATTATACACTATTGCCTCCATTGTTAACCAGCCTGTACTTACTCTCACACCGGAGCTATCACCCGGCTGGCCCCAGCCGTCAAGCTTCGTTGTTGACGTGTTATTGTGCAGGTTTGAGCGCGTGGATTCGGTGATTGGACGAGCCGGCAAAACTTGGCAAAACTTGGCAGCTAGCTAGCTAGGTATGATCCGGACTTTTTGAAGAATGCTGATTTCTTTTTTGATCAGTGAATGCTTGACCATATTTCATTATCCAAAACCTCTCTATTTCTTCTGGCTTTCGTCCAGGAATACGTCCAGCTATAAGATCCCACCTACAACATTAATTTTACACAGTAATTAAGATCACGTACGTACTTCATAACTTGCTTAATTAATTTCAGAATAACGATTTTACATACATACATACATTAATTAATTAAAGAGTTCTTCAGAATTAATTAAGGCATTCAATTGAGAATGCTAGCTAGCTAGCTTGTTTGCTTAAAAAGAGTTCAATAGCATCACTGTAAGCAAAATGCAGTATTACATTAAGATTGTTGCATTAATTTAGGTCCTAAAATCTTCTTAGCTTGATTTATATAATATATATATATATATATATATAAATATAAATTCGAGTTAATTCATCAATTAGAATGAGTTAACTTGAGTGGTCATAAGTTAACTCAAATGATAAATGATTAATATTAATACGATAACTAATAATGACAATTAATTTTCCTTTAATTATGAAGGAAAAATATGAAAAGTTTCTTCCTGAATTCATCACTAAAAGTTATATGTTGATTATTATATATGCATTATGTCGATGAAAAATGATAAATATATGTGAATAAAAAGCTATCAAATATTTGTGAAAAAATAAAATAAAATGATATAAATTAGCCTGTTAATTCCTTGCACATGATATCAAACTAGTTATATGATCTAAAGTGAAAAAATTATGGAACATAGTACAAGGTACTGTTTTATGTTCTTGTTCATATATATATATATGATCTTCATCAATAATTTTTGGTATTTTTCTTATTTAAATTTGTGGTTTCCGCGTGCAACAGAAATGGTTTATTCTCAAAGTACAGTAGAATCTAGTCTAATAAACATTGATTATTAGACTAATTAAGTTGTCTAATAAAGTATATATATATATATATATATATATATATATATATATATACCTATCTCCGACCAGTCTGTACATTCTGTTGACAAGATCTTCTTCTTCTTCACTCATGTTTATGAACTCCCACTTAACACTGGTCACTTCTGCTAGATCAACAATTGATTAAGAAATTAATGCAAAAACCATTCATTAATAAAGTATTAGAAGAAGATTTCCTTCACCGATTCTTGAAAATTAACTATGCCCTAGACTAGAAAGCTGTTATGTGGGTAGAAAAGCTGAAACAAAATCGAACAATAAAACAATATTATAAGCTTACTTGATTGCATCTTAATATTTCTTAACAGCCCACCTCTTAATACATCTTAACAACTCATATCTTTATATTAAGAGATCTTTTAAATAGTTAATATACAAAATATGAGTCTATACTATTCAGATGACCTCTTCATACAAAGATGTGGGATGTTAAGATGCATTAAGAGGTGAACTGTTAAGATACATTAAGATGTAATCAAACACCACCAATAATCCATTTGTTTCAAAATAAGATATGTATATATATTTGTGGAATTTTAAAATTGAAAATTATTGATATATAATTTTGTTTAAGTTTTGAAAGCAACAAAAATAGTATAATTAGTAGTATGTTCCAAAATATAAGATCATTTTGAAGTCAATTAAAATATATTGGAACTCAAAATTGATTTATTATTTTGTAAGTTTTAAGAAAATCTCATCAATAAATAAGTAAAACTTGCCTTCTGAGCTAGAATTCCTGGTCTTGAGCCTCTTAGCAGCTTGCTTCTCGTGATGTTTGTCCATGGCTAGATTATCTAATTAATTTCACGGTGCCTAAAGTACGTTTAACACAAGGACATGCACACCCAAAAAAAAAGTTAATTGGTCTTGTAAAATGGGAACTAATTAATTTGGGAAAAGGGAAGGAAGCAATATATATATATATATATATATATATTAAATGATATACTGGTCACGAGCGGTAAGTGGTAACAACCAGACATGCATAATAGTGGATAGCTAGGAACGTACCAAGCTAGGACGAACGACTAGTTGTTGACCTTGTCCACACACACACACACACACACACACACACACACACATATATATATATCGTATAATTACGGGAATATATATACAAAGGGTGATGATGCGTCGCTCCTCTACGATTTCATGCATATATACTTATTTATTGCTTTATAATAATTCCATATTAATTCTCTAACTTAATTGTTTAAGGGAACCTGAGAATTAATATTTTTCAAAACTAAAGATATATTTTAGTTTGTTTTAAGTTTTTAGCGTTAGAATATAAAGCAACATTAAAGTTCTTAACATTACTTAATTATACTCTTCTAAAAAAAATTGTCTTTTTAGTGCATTCTAATAAAGATCTTATGCTTATATATTTAAATTATAAAGTATTATGATATTTTTAATTTGTCATTGTTTTTATTCCCTCGTTAATTTCAAACATTACATCAGCACTAATAATTATATTTTATAATTAATATTAAAGATAAATTTTAAAATATAAATTATCATTAATTAAGCCGTTTAGAATAAATATATTTTTAATTCTAAATCTGAGAGAGTATTATAATTAAATGAACTGAACCTCAAGAAAGCAAGGGAACTTTCGAGCAACCATTACACATCTCATGCATGTTGAGGCAATTACGCAGCCAAACTGCACGTGGCGTATGTCTTCAAAACTAACTCCAACAATGGACTAACCCCGGCCCCTATCTTAGATTATCTTTGAGTTCAAATTAAAAAATATATATATCTATATATATAGGAGAGAAAAGAAATAAAATAAAATTAGTTTTCAAAAATTAAATTTATGTTCACTGAATAGAAAAACACTCTTTAAATTGATAAATTATTAATTTATCAATTAAATAATAACTCTCTACATTTATAAAAAAAATTAATCCCAACAATATTAATTTATAGAGCTTCTACTATATATTTGACGAACGGGATAACTGGATACGTATCTACATATAATGTGGGAGCGGTAGACCTGCCTATTTTATATCCTTGAAATATAATAGTATTACTATTTGACATTAAATTAAAAGAAAAAGTATTATACTAAAAATAGAATATACATTAATTATATATATTATAATAACGCATGTGCCTCATATATACCCCCTAATATAGTGTAATTTGTAAATGTGCCTTAGGCATGCAGCAATCTATAAGGAAAAACATGCATCGGAATATGGATTCAAGAAAAAGCAAAGCTTTACATAATTATGTAAATAAATTGAGTAGTTGTTAAAATTTAATTTATAAAATTTGTTAAGTATAAAATATAATTTAATTGAGATTCGTTTAATTATTGAGTCGAACAAAATTTCGATTCGAGCATGAACAATTTAAACTTTTCAAACGAATATAATTCAAATATCAATATAAAATTATAATTTAAGAAGTTCAAATAATTTATCGAACATTAAAATTTACTCATTTGAATATTTTATATTTTGAATCGAATTCGAATCGAATTTTTAATAAAAAAGTACGAATCCAATCTAAATTGTTTACTCAGGCTTTTACGTACATGAATTTAATTGACAAATTAGGTAATTATGTGGTAGCACAATTAACCTGCTTTTTCAGATCTTGGATGAATTAAGTAGTAGTATATAATACCCGTACGTAGCATGCATGCATGTAATTTGTACGTATACATACATTGCATGAACCAAAAATGATGAGACAGTAGTCTGTCGTGTCTAACCCCCAGGTAAGTAATACGCTTTTCTGTCGCCCAATTACATACTGAAGAATGGAGATGCATTGTGTAAAGAAGGCAAAGTCTAGCAGCTTACCATTAATTTCAAATAAAATATGGAGAATCTAAAAAAAATTGATTCTTTCTAATTTATTATTTCACAAAATTCCAAGGAGTTGAATGTACCGGCAGGGCGGATCCAGTCTAAAAGTTCAGTGGAGTCAAATTAAAAAAAACTCTTTAAAAATAAATATTTAATAAAATAAATTCAAAACTAAATAATTCTCAAATATTATTTGCAATAAAAAATTTCGAGGCTTCATTGCTTGAAATTGTTGCATGATAACCTCATTTTTAATACTACCTACGTCCCACAATAAGTGATTTTTTAGGCTTAACATCTTTTCTCAAAATAGGTAATGTGTTAGAATTCCAATATAATTTTTACAATATTTTCCCATATGTGCCCTTATGCAATCAATAATATTTATTGCGTATTTATTGAAAAGTTGAAAGGTTGAAAAAAAAAAAAGAGAGACCAAAAGGCAATAAAAAAAGTCTCAAACAAAACAAAAAAAAGTATATTAAGGGTATTTTTGTCATTTTAACTTGTATATTGATATGTGTGATTTAAGCTAAAAAAATATTTATTATGAGACGATGTAGTAGTTACAAAAATATCACACTCAATATATGTTACTAAATAGTCATTCATCAATTTATCTCTCATTTAATTACGGAGTTCATTCTTCACGATATTCATGGCTGAAAATATCCTTTCAACAGTTGCAGTAGTAACGGGACATACATACGTTGCACGCCTCTTTCGACGTGTCTTCTTCCCATTCCTCTACCTCTTCATATATATATATATATATATATATATATATATATATATATATATATATATATATTCACTTATTTTAAGGTTTAGTGGAACAAAATAAATAGAATACTACAGTTATATTAGTACACTACTATTATGTTACTGAAGAAAAAAAAAAGAATATGTTATTATCTTGTTAATATGATAGATAAACATTTTAATATACTTTAAAATGTTTAAATTTGATTAAGTGACTGGTAAATTGTTCCACAACAGCCAGCAACAATATTCGGAGAAAATAAATATAATGATGTTGATCTCCAACTACTACTACTACTAATGAAATGACAGCACCCACCTGCATAATATAGGAATATTTACTAGGCATTGTTTTTTTCTTGAAAAATTCGGGTAATTATAGAAATTCTAACTGAAATCTTTCACAATTTTTAGTAAATGTAACTCCTCTGTTTTTTATTTTCTAGGTATTCAGGAGAAGTAAATTGATCAAGATAATAAAATACTTAAATTCTTATAGTAGTATTTTATTTTAACAAAATAGTAACATATTCTTTTTTTCAGTAACATTATATATAGTAGTGTACTAATATAATTATAGTACTGTACTTATTTTATTTCACTAAGCCTTAAAATTTGTGAATATATTAATAATTGTAATATATATAAATGATATGAAGAGGCAGACTTCCAAAAATTGCCAAACTGTTGTTACAAAGCGTTCTCACAGTCGTATTTCAAAAAAGTAGAGTCTAACATTGATATAACTTAAAATAGGGTCCTCTTAATATGTGTCCTTAGAGAACATGCTAAGCACACACTTCAAGATAATATTCTCTTGAACTGTGTGCATATTCCATTGATTTTTGCATTTGCACCAAGTTCAAGAGAATATACACATAATTCAAGAGAATATTCCCTTGAACTGTGTGCTTAGCATGTGCCCTAAGGACAGATGTTAAGAAATTCCCTTAAAATATTACAATATCATCACGTTATTCGAATAGTGAAAATTATTCATATAAAAATAATAATGCCTTGTATTTATTTGTTGAGGTTTCCGCTTTATGATTCATAGCTTGGTTGATTCCCCAATAACCTGCAAGAAATTTTTCCAATAACAAGAACAAATTAGGATAGATAATAGCAATAAACCAAGAATGAACAAGCTACACCAATTCATATAACATTAATTTTATGTCCATATATATTTTAATAAGCTTCGGTTGCTCCCTCTTGGATGCCTAAAGTTGAAGTTGAATGACAAATTAATTTATACAAACATTAGGAATTAAGACCATAAATATTATTCCAAGCAATGTATAATTAAACTCGTGCACAAAACTACATGATTACAAAATACTCCATTTAATATTGTGAAGAACTTAATAATTACTCCAAGTCTCAAGATAGAGCTAGCTAGCTCCTTGTTTCCACCGGATCGAGCTTGCATGCCATCTTTCATGATGATGCCGCCTGCCTGTTTAATTAAAAAAAGTTTATTACAAGAAAAAAAGAAACTGCATTTTTTTCAATATTTGATATTGGATATCCTTATATTATACAATCAACTACTACTCAGAAAACTGCATTGTAAAATTCTTCAAGTGTGGTGTATATAATATATATACAAGGCAAAAAGTAATCCAAGTGCAAATCTAAGGCCATTCACTCGTGGCACTAACTTCAACTCTCTACAGCTCCTACCTTGAACAAATAGAAAGGTATATATGAAATGAAAAACAACATTTTCAACAAGAACAGTCACTACAACGAAAAAGCCTAATTACGACGGACTATTCCGTCGGCCTTAAGCCCTTTTCGTCGATATTAGGGCTATTTCCGACAAAAGACTCCGTCGACATTTCAGTCGTAATTATACCTCTCGACATTAGCTCCATCGAGAATTCAGTCGAAAATACATAATGTCGACAGAATATAATCGACGGAATTATATGTCGAATATAAGCAAATCTCGATTGGCGTTGGCTATTTTCGATGAAATATTCCTTCGAAATTAATATTTTTCCATGAAATTAAATACAGGCAGATAATGTCGATGGACTCTCCGTCGGAAATAAACTATTCAGTCGAGAATAAATAATATCGACGAACGTATCTGTCGGATATAAATAAATCTCGACGGACGTAAGATATTTTCGACGAAAAATTTCCTCAAAATTAATATTTTTTCATAAATTTAATTTAAATGCAAGCAGATAAGGTCGACGGAGTATCCGTCGGAGTTAGCCTCCCTGTAACCTGTTTCATCTCAACAATACATATATTACTATATTCTCAATTCAAAATAACGGTAAAAACCTGTTATATTCCATCACATTGCTATAAACAATATATACGTACGCTAATACCAACAACGTCCAACGCTATAACGTTCAGTCCCATCACATAACGATTACAAATATACGTTAATACCAATTAAGCTAACAAGTACAAATATCAACTAACTCATCAAGAACTACAACAAATAATACGCTAACGACAAAATGAGCACAAACCTGTTTGATTTACAATACTCGTACAAAGTAAACTCAATTTTAAATAAAATGTACAAATGCTCTACAATGTAATGAATACAATCTATACAAATGAGCTAGCACGAAATACTAACTAGCTAGTAGGAGGAGGATCATCGGACGAGAGTGGACGACGCTGATGCTCTGGTGTATGAAAATCAGTGTCAACGTCCCTCTGATCACCATCGCCATCCTGCAGATAGGATTAAAAATATAAATTATTAATCTATATATATGTGAGAATTAAAAGACTGCTAAATGAAAATAAAAAAACATGCAGAATACCTGACGGCTCTCGGGCTGCTCACCAAAAGTCTCCAATAGTAGAGTAACCACCATCCGGAGCACCTCGCCGCTTAACGAGATGAACTGCTCCGACGGTAATCCCTGTATTCTCTACGGTGCCCCCTGCTGCAATATCCTGAGCCAGCTTGTGAAGGCGAGCATTGTTAGGCAAGTGCTGACGTCGAAAAATCGAATCTGTCTGAAATATATCCGATACCGCCGCTATAACCCTCTGGAAGAGCGCATCGTCTAAGCCAGCGCCCGTATGAGATGATCCAACTGGTGCTCTCGGATGTTGGCGCTGGCTAGAGCTTGCGATAATAACCAATTTATTACGTCGTAGTATATATAAATTTTATTTTATTTTAAAACTTAAGATATATTATATATTACCTCCAGATAGGGTATACACATAGTCTCAGCTCCTCATCCCGAGATAACTCAATATCAAACAGAAGAGTGGTGGAATCTAACTGCTCAGGATCCCCCTAGCAGTCCGCAACTCAACTAGACGAGCGTCCCCAGCTCTAAATAATACGATAAAAACTAATTTGTACGGCTTATTCCCCAGCTCCACAACTTAACACCCACGAACGCAACGGCTATTTTTTTATATGCAAAACTTTCCCTCCGTATCCCTGCCAACGCCCTACTTCTTCCTCCTCTCATTCTATTACTCACATACAAGGGTTTGGAAATCACCCGATTAAAGTTTCATGTTTCTTCTGTATTTGAAAGTCTCGTCTGATCATTCTTGATTCCCTTGTCATTCTTACTCAAAATACAATCCCTAACGTGAAGTCACAAACCAATTTCCCTGAATTTTTGTTTCTTTCTCTTATTCTATTTCTCTATTCTCATCCACTGGTCTTGAGGTAAAGTTTGTTTTGGCTGTCATGATCTTGATTTCCTTTTTTTCTTCTGAATTTGGGTAATGATTGTTGATTCTCTTTTTTCACCTCTCTTATCATATTATTTTTATTGTTCCAGTGATGTTTAAATTTATTGAAGAGTTTGACATTGAAGATGGGGGTAGGGCCTTTTTGGAATTGATATATCGAATCAGGAATCAACTAAACTGCGAGAAGATATCCAATGGTCAGTTAGTTCTGCCGAAAGAGGATGGTACTGGCCAAAGAAATTGAATTGATTCTTCTTGCTAATAACCAGCATCTTGAAATCGCTTTTGATATCTGATTGCATTCAAGCAACCAACCCCCGGCCCCTCCTCAATGGTACGAAGAACATCAAAAAATCTTTGAAGACTCCAAATTCATGTCATGTAACTGTTCATATGTAGGTGCTCGAGGATTAGAAAGTACATCTGGTACGTCCGGGGAGTTAAATTAGGCTATGAGCCAATATAACAAGCTGTGAGAAATTTATCAACTTCGTTGGAATCAGACCAAGGAAAAAGATTATGAGAGAGTGAGCATATTAGGTGGAAGAATAGGGCAAAAGGTCTAATTGTCATCATACAAATAATTGCTGAATGCTTGCGATTCGAAGGCCTTGCTAAATTTTGTAGCAATAATTATGACAATCATGGAGAAAAACCGACCCAAAAACATTTAACTCTCGTGGCAGATTGGTCTAGTTGGTCCAAGTTTTTCATTTCCAATGGTCATAAACCACGCACACTTTATGTCGATGAGCTGCTGGACTTCTCAAAAAAAGAAGTAACTGAAGAGGAAGCCATATAGAAATTCGGGTACTGAAGCACTCTGAGGAAGATCCAATTGCGAACCAAAAGGGTAAGGAAAAATGTGGGACGGGCAAGTCTCCCAACAAAGGAAAGTATTCTCCTAGAATACACAAATGAGTTGGCTACCAGCAATAGTACGTTTTGTAGTTTAACACGGAAAGTTTGAATACGATAAAAACTAATTTGTACGGCTTATTGCCCAGCTCCCCATCTTAACGTCCGTCGAAAATAACTCTTAAAACCTATTTCCCCTGTCGTCGCCGCTTCCACCCGCCGCCTCCACAGCCCTCCACCACCACCACCCGGGCCTCCTTCTCCCTCCTCCTCCTTCTCCTCTACTGCTTCCCAGGTCCCCCCAGGCCCGGTCCCCCTGTCGTCGCCGTTGCGTTCGTGGAGAAATGAAAGTGAGAGGCGTTGGAGAAGAAGACAAACGAAATAAGTTTTAAGAGTTATTTTCAACGAAATTTCCGTCGGACTTAAAGTCCTCGGAAATAACATAACTCCAATGAAAATTCCAGCGGGAAGCTTGACACTACTGATGATGTTCTACTTCCGACGGAATTCCGTCGGTAATATACTATTTTCGAGGGAATATAGTCCGTCGAAAATAATTTCATCTGAAATAGCATTTTTTCTTATAGTGAGTGTTAATTAATTAATGTCCTACAAAGAAAAGAATGCCTCATTTCAGGTGATATATCTTTTACTTGGCATTCTGATGCCTCATTATTCTCATAAACCCAATTCCTTTTTCAATTTAGTAAGGGCAGCTTCAACATCATCAATGTTGCTCCCCTTGACAGTTTCATTTTGAGTAATACTTTATTGATATTGGATATATATCCTCATATCCAATATCAATATAAAACTGCATATTTTTTTCAAGTTTAACAAATCTAAATTAATGCCAAAATATATAATAGATTAACTATACATTACTATAGCTACAATGAATCAACTTTAATAAGGTAACTAACCAACCTAGCTAGCAGCCAAAGTAAGAATGGAATGTTTGTAGTGTTGAATTAACCTGCCCAAGGATTCACAGTTGAGCACCCTGGTAAGTTAAAATTAATTAAAATGGTATCTGTTGTCATGATCAGTGGCGTGGATAAGAAAATATCCAATGAATAATAAACTATCTTAAACAACAAACAATTAAGGAGATTCTCGAGCACGAACGTAAGCGCCAAATCGAGCTTAAGCTGGTAGTCCTCGAAGACAAGCTCATGGATCATGGTTATTCCGATGATGAGATCGCCAAGAAGAAGTTGGCCGAGGCCCGCCGGAATTTGGAGTCCGGTGGTAACAAACATGCATTAATAGTGCATGTTCATGATATGTAGATGTATGTGTAATATTTTTAATTACTGAATGTTTTTGCATAAATATGGTACTGAAATTTTTAGGTGGCACACCCTCTATTGGGAGGATTGATCAAGCCACAAGTGTATTTCTTCTGTTTTCAGAAGTAAATTAGTGGTGCTGTTTCTGTTGGATCATTTATTTTTAAAAGTACTAAAAGACTAGTTGTTTAATGCACATTGAAGGGATAAATAACGGAGAAAAGGGAGGTGTGCATGGTTCGTTCTATGGGAATGAACTACATACATACATATGCAAGGACTCAGTGAATTCTAATAGATTGAAAGAAATCCCTGGAAGGGAAGACTTCAAGGTATCAGTAATAGATTTTCAATTCCTATATATTGAAGTTTTGTAAAATGGTGCTTCCCCTTGTGTGATATCAGTATATATATATATAGCTAGCTAGAGGGCTAACCATGCCAGTACAACCCTTTGTTTGTTCTCTTCAATGTAGTAGTTTACATGACTAGCTTTAACAAATTGTCAGATGGAAATTATAAGAAAATTAATACAAAGAATAATAATATACTAATGAATATTTCTCTTTATAATTTTTTGTCACAACTCCCTGCTGCAGGAAACTGCACTAACTATATATTTTCCTTAATTTCTTTGTTTGGGTATTACTTCCTCTTGAATAATTTGATCTCCCTGCAGATTAATGCACGAGTCGCCCGGGCAAAAAACTTTAAAGAGTTTGTTTGTTTGACACAGTGTTGACAGTTTCTAACATTTTTGGTATAAAAAAACTCTCCCATTACAAAATATATAATTAAGATGAGTCTAAGCTCTCAAAACTCAAAACTAGAGGCTTGAGGGGTGGGTGGCTCTTAATTTCACCAAACACTTGATAGCTAGCATAAGCTCGCTCTCTCTCAGGCAGGCACGCAGGCTGGGATTAATATGGAAATAAAGATTTGAAGCCCCACCAACTTCGGATTTTAGGCTGTAATTGAAGGTAATTTTGGGTGGGAATTCACCTTAATCTATGCCCTCACCCATTAATACCCAGCTAGTGTAGGTAGTTTTGTCATGAGATAAAGGATTTGCAGCCACCAACTTTGCACTCTCTCTCTCTCTCTCTCTCTCTATATATATATATATATATATGTTCTTGATCCTGATGATTTTATTTCGAAGTTTGAATCAGTTTTAGTACTTTGGGTGGAAAAAGTCTTATAAATATATGGTTGCAGCAAAATTAAATAAAAACTAGCTACCTACCTAAGCTAAGCTTAGCTAAGGCAAGTGGATCCATTACTATAGACTCTCTCTCCCTCCTTCAAATATTAAGAAAAGTTAAAAAAGAAAAAAAGGATGTAAAAATAAAATTTTAAATTTATGCCCAGTAACCCCACATGACTAGACATAGTGACGAATATTTTGATTTTTTTTATATTGATGAACCCCACTAAATGACATACTTAATTACCTTTCATTTTATGTGATGATAAAATAAATTATACCTTTAAGCATGATTTTGATTTTGAGAACAGAGAGAATAAATAGGAATGTGAATACGAATGTAAACGTAAATGGAGAACACCCTATGGTTAGATTCAGCGGGTATTATTTTTGGTCTGATCAACCCGAATTCAAAATAGATGGAGTATTTTATTTTTGGATCAAATTTAAATTACCAAAGCCTACTCGGATCGATTATACTCAATTTGTGTAACCGTCCGTCCGCCCGTTCGTCGATCCGTCTCATTTTAATATCATTCTTTCGACTATTTACAAATAAAATTTGATATTTTTTTGTTTCTCTAATATAATAAGATCCTTCATTTTTCTTCTTTTAGCACTAATCTATTTTTGGCATTAACTTTTTAATTTTATTTAACAAACCAGTCAAACGCCGCAAATGGTAGAAAAATGAAAATGAAAATTTCTAGAGCTCCAATGACTTGGAAGATAACCCGTAATACCCCCGGCTGCCCGCTCTTCACTCCAACCAACCAACCAATCCATGCCATTTTCCACCACCGAACTCATTTTATATTCAAACAACCACCCACCCTCACAAACCATTTTCATACCCTTCTTCGTCAATCCAGCAATGGCCACCCTCACCCTTACCTTCACCATTCTCTTCTTCATCACCTTCACCTCCACCTTCTCTTCTGCCCGTATTAGCCTTCCATTAACCTTGCCCAAAAGTTATGTCCTCGACCTCTCCCATTCTTCTCCACAATCTAATTCCAAGCAAACAATTCTTCTCCCAACTCAAAAGCCCGACTCGTCGAACCCAGCCACCATTCTCTCAAACCTAAAGCTCGAGTCGTCAAACCCAACGACCATTCTCCCAGGCCAAAAACCCGTCTCCTTGAATCCAACCACCATTCTCCCAACCCAAAAGCTCAAGTTGTCGAACCCAACCACTATCCTCCCAGACGAAAAGCCTGAGTTATCGAACCCAATCACCATCCTCCCAAGCCAAAAACCTGAGTCAAAACCCAAATCATCAAACCCAACCACCATCCTTCCAGGCCAAAAGACCAAGTCATCAAACCCAGTCACCATCCTCTCAGGCCAAAAGCCTGAGTTGTCAGACCAAATCACCATCCTCCCGAGCCAGAAACCCAAATTATCGAACCCAACCACCATCCTCCCAAACCAAAAGCCTGAGTCGTCAAACCCACCCACTATCCTCCCACGCCAAAAGCTCGAGTCATCGAACCCAATCACCATCCTCTCGGGCCAAAAGCACGAGTCATCCAACCCAACCACCACCATCCTCCCAGGCCAAAAGCTCAAGTCGTCGGACCCAACCGCTATCCTCTCAGGCGAAAAGCCCGAGTCGTCGAACCCAACCATCATCCTTCCGGGCCAAAAGTCCGAGTTGTCAGACCAAATCACCATCCTCCCAGACCAAAAGCAAAAGCCCGAGTCATCAGACCCAACTACCATCCTCCCAAGCCAAAAGCTCGAGTCTTCCGAACCAGCCACCATCCTCGAGCAAGAGCTAGAACCAGAAATTACCAACACACAAACACGAACCAACAACAATGAACCTGGTGGATACAACAAAGATCTGCCGGTCCTATCGGACACCATCTCCATTGAGACACTCCATCTTAATCCGTCAAGTTACATTAGAATTCGTCCAATCAACCGTCATTTCCGCATAAAACCGTCACTTTTTCGCATCCGCCGCTGCCGCCGCCACCACCACCATCACCATCATATGAACCATGGAAACAAGGGTCATGAGGTTCCATACGGTGATGACATGATCTTGGCGGGACAGACCATTGATCGCTTTGAACCATCTATGCTTCGTTCTACCCCAGCAAAGTGGGGCAGGATCCACCATTACCAACGTGATGAAGATGACAGCATGATGAAGAGGCATCCGTTCAGGCAATACATGTTTGCTAAACAGAAGCTCAAGAGGAAAGTAGAGGAGGAGAATGAGAAGAGAAAAGACCAGGAAGAGAGAAAGGAAGGTGGTTTCATGAAGAAAGTCCGCAAGTTTCTTAACCACGTTTGAGTTTTTGATACGGATATAGTTATAAGCAATAGTGATTCTGATGCATATACTTACATATATGATGTGAGTTCTTGTATTCTGTAAATAATTTTGCATCTTGCATCCATGAGCGATGTAGAAGCATACACAGTTGTTCCATATAAATAATATATTAGAACATATACACGGGTATGGCTGTACATCTAGTGTGATTTGAAGCTTCAGATTGACATGATTTGTAGCATATGTTTTCCACTTGATTTTGAATCAGAATTTAAGCATAAGCATCATAGGTCCAAAGATAGAGTTGGTATTTAGTCCATAGGTGAAATGAGTGTATTAAATGCTAAACTTTTGGGAAATGTGATATTTCAATTCACTACATCTGCTGGCCCTTGGGAAATGCATGGTAAGATTTTATAATAAAACAGTGGAGACTATTCAAATTCTTTCTTTTGCAATGATTAAAATTCGTCATCTTCTTACTTACTTGGATATATAGAGCTGAAAAATTACATGATCTTAAAAAGGAACAGAGCATGCACCAGTCGGAGGGGTGCTGGTCAGTTCTGAACATGGCCATGGGCTAACTTGAACAGCAGCCCCACTAACATCAGAACACTTCCAAGTAGGGTTTCTTGGTCCGGTGGTACCATGAAGGTGAATATTAGATAGGCATATTCCAGTAAAAGGAGAGTTTCTTAGGCCCTGTATCGAACCTGCCTGTCGAACCTTTTCACCCCAGACATTATTAATTACGACGTCCTTGACGACAGGGAGAGCATTTGGGTTGAATTTCTCATCAGGATGATCTCCAACATCACCTGCAATCTCTATCCCCTTCCGCACGTTTTCCATGTAAACACTAGACACTGTAATGTTTCTTACGATCCCTCCTCTACCAATGTTTGTCTTCAAATGGATGCCAACGCCCATGTTGAAAAGGCTTATGTGCTCAGCCAAAACATTGGCTACACCACCAGATGTTTCACTTCCAATCGCTATTCCAGAAAACGGGGATGAGCCTGTTACCCTCCTAATGGTGATGAAATTGCTAGGGCGACCATAAGCAATCCCATACTCATCCCACCCACTCTTCACAGCTACAAGGTCATCTCCTGTAGAGATGTACGAGTCCTCGATGCAGACATGGGTGCTGGAATCTGTATAAAAATATAAGAATGAAGTTATGATTTTAGAAATATTGCTATTCACATTTAGAAAATGAGCATAAAATCATGAATCTGCCCCTCCCTCTGTCTATTTATAGATTATCAAACAGCACCAATGGAGCCCCTACCCAATATTGCAACAATCCAATGGTATTATTAACTCTTAACCACCCAATTCTATCTGGTTGAACAAAGTCGTATTCCAAGACGAAGAAATACACCTAACGACGTAACCTCCTCCCAATTCATAAAAGTCAAATATAGAATTCAAGGACCCTCCATTTGGAAAAAAATTGTGTTGTAATGCAGAAACTTATGGAAAGTTAGAACTCAGTTTGTTGAAGTTTGAGCTATTGAGCTTCTCTACGATGTTATATGTATGTGCACCATTTCTTATTTTCTATACATGAGAAATCTGGGATAACACATGAATAAATGAAACATGAATGTATTACATATCACCAATAGAATGTACAAAATGTACCTGGATCAATTCCGTCGGTGTTGGGAGAGTCAGCTGGAGCCAGTATGGTCACGTATCGAATAACAACATTGCTGGAGAAGGAAAAAGGGAAGTATGAGCTCATATTACAATACCATTTTTTGGGATGTAACATGCTACTATAATAGTATCAAGCAGGCCAGCTCTGGAGGGGTTCGCCAAACACTAATTATGACTAGGTATATACCTACCAATCAAGCTACTGGCTTATACACCAATTGTTTTAACCGTGTATTACTTCAAATTGCTCAGTAGTAGTCGGTACCTTTAAGCGTGTAACAAATAGGAAATATCCAGATCTTACAAGAATGCTTCCTTAGTGTCTTGTTGGAAGAAATAGGTTTTGTCTTACTACTATAAGTTTATCAACGTGTGTATAAGATAGAAATGGTTTAAAATATAACTTCATAGAGAATTGAACCTCAGATATGTCCTTAAATCAAAACAATGTGTCCAGAATTATGTTCAATATTTACCTGCAATATACGGGGTGAATGTTCCAAAAGGGTGAGTTTTTGAAAATCACATTGGAAATGATAATGCCTCTGGAGTTCATCAGTTCAATAAGATTCGGTCTAGTATATTGGAGGGTTCTCTGTCTCCACATGTTCCACCAGACCTCACCTTGGCCATCAATTGTCCCATTCTCACCTAAGGAAGAACAATTTTTATATTTAAATGAGTCAACCATGAAAAATTAACAGTTTATGCACAAGTGAAGATCCTTTATTAATAGCATGAAATCAAAACCCAGCTACCATGACCAACCAATAACATGCAGTATGATTGCTGAATGTGATATATGTCAAAGTACAATCAATAATATATTAATGTAATTCAAATTCATGAAAGGACAGGTCAGTATCTCCAAAAAAAAAAATCTAATATATTGCATATTTTTCCCAGTAGTGGCTCAAGGAGAGAGAATGCACAACAATGTGCTACTAAAGTAGTCACTATACAAAACGCTGATACTTGATATTTATACTAACCAGTGATAATCACATCATGAAGCCCATCTCCATGAATAAAGCTCATATATCTTACTCCAGGGCGCTCCCTACCTCTTCCGTAAGAAGGCAAGGGAGCAATTAAAGGCCAATCACTTGTATCCTGAATAATCAATTTACAAGAGGACATATTCAGCATCAGGAGAAAAAAGTTTGAAAGAAGATGGAAAAGAAAAAGAAGAAATATATATTAGCTTATAATAATTTATTAGTGGCTCAGGATCTCAGGGAAAACACATCACATATGAAAACATATCCTTGGCTTGAAAAAGCCATATATAATAGATTGACTTCAGATTAATAGTCGAACATCACATGGAATCAAAATTATTCAATCATACATTTTCAATATCTAAGACCAGAAAACCGTCACAATTCATCCATAAATTGAGCAAAAGTTTTTGGAAACCTATATTTCCACAGTCATTTTTTGATATTTCCACATGTAGGATATTAGTTGATGTATTAAATTTTTATTAGCTAATATGTGGGCCCTACATGTGGAAATATTGTGAAAATCAGTTACCAAGTTTTATTGAGATGCTATGTCATGAATGAATGACTTGAAGGAATTCCAGAAAATAATGCTAGGCTTCAATTGAGCTCAATGTAAAAATGGGCTCTAGGATGAATACAATTGGAAAAAAGAAAGGAAACTAACCACGATATTAAGTGATCTAATTAGACTGATTTCGGGTGCATATTACATTTGCGATTCGAACAGATCATGATCTGGCAGCCAAATCTGATTTAGTCTAGTTTTATGAACTCTAAAGCATGTCCTAACAACAGAAGAGTTGAAGCCAACAAAAATAACATGGCGGTCTACTGACACAAAGGGGCATGCTTAAAGAATACTTCCAGGTGTAATGAAGGATCTGACCAATAGTCCGGCAATAATAAATCGGAATTTGCGTGGAAAATGGCAGGATTTGTGAGATTACAACAACCAATAAAGAAACAATCAAGCAATTTTTAAGTCTTAACCTTGTCTGGTGATATTTTTATTGTTAAAATGCAAGAATAGGACCACCTTAACCGGAAGATGTTCACCATTCAATAAACGGTTCCCTGAAACATTACAATAATTATAAATTTTAAATAACAGGGTACCACAGAAACCCATAATATCCTTTTCCTTTTATTTTATTATTTTTCTAGGCTGGCACACCATACTAATGCTATCCTTTTCTATATATAGCTGTTCAACTGTCATAGTTGTCAATAAGTTAAATGACATCCACATGCAACTAGGCCCCACATGCAACTAGGCCCCACATTCAATCAAATTGACCCATCACGGTTCAATTTTTATTTTTTTTTTGGTGCAGACCCATTACGGTTCATGTGTATACCAACTTTAATCTTCAATACTGTAAAAGAAAAAACCTAATTGTATAGTCTCTATACCACTTTTAGGCTTATAGCTCACTGCACATGATCTAGCTGACTGAGGCTTATGTGGGAAGTAAGTAAAGACCCAATTTAAACACTTAAACAATCTAAATCAAAAACTAAGTCAACAAGAATGGACTAACTCTAAAACCATAATAGTAAGTGCATCAAGTTACGTGATGTACGAATGAAAAAAGAAAAAGGAACTGAGTAAAAATACTTGTGTGGCTTTGATAACGGCCCCATTAGCTAAGTAGAGAGTCATGTGACTAGTAAGATTGAAGCTCCCAGTTAGATACACCCCAGAAGGTATGTAAAGAAGTGTGCCACCCCTCCTCCTCAGATGCTCAATCCGATATATAGCCTCATGAAACGCTTTGGTATTCAATGTACGTCCATCACCAACACCTCCAAAGTCAGTTATGGATATCTTATCATTCCGGTAACTCATTGGTACTAATCCGGAGCAGGTTACCACTTCAGCACGTGCCAAGGAGTTCATTAAGAACAGTATGGCCCCAGTGCACAGGGCGATATAAAAATTTCTGCACATTTTGCACCCTGAAGAAATCCCAATCCTCAGCCTTTACTCACTTGAAGATTTCCCTTGGAAACTAGCACGAATTAGGTGCGTCTTCTGAGAAATTAAGCAAAAATATTATAAGTATTAGACGGTAGTAACAAATAGAAAAATTCCAAAAAGCGCTTTTAATGGAGGATAATTTTGCAGGGGGGAAAAACCATGAAATTTGAGTAAGATTGTGGGTTTAAGGTGTCATTAGAATCAGATACTTGTCGGTTGAGGTCCAAGGAAGTTAGTCAAGAAAATACATAAACAATATATGTTTGGTGCGTATTTATAATATAGATCTAGAAACGTTCCAATGAGAAAGCTCCAAATATAGAATCAATGGTGATAAATCCTCATAAATTAACGTATACACAGATATTGAGAAAATTCAAAGGAAACAATTGTTACGAAAAGAAATACAGTAGAAACAGCAACTACACCCTACCTATAAATTATATAGATAGAGGGATGTCTGAACCTGAGATTGTGAAGTAGGTTGAGAAAATGTTGAGCTACTAGAGAAGTCGCAAAGCAGAGGTTTGTCTACAAGTGATTGTCTTCAACGGGAGAGAGAGGGAGAGTTTACAGTGGGTTTGCTTTGCTTGATTGTTTTGTTATGTCACTTACGTGTATTTGATGAAGCAAGTATATGGTGAACTCTGCCAACTGACGGGGATACCCGATTGTACACGCGCCTTTGGGCACCTCGACCTACTTTTTCGTTTCTTAATGCCAAAAAAAAATTAAAAAAAATCTCATTTATAAAGTTTGGACAAATTGAAATATATGAGTGACTATATTATTATTATTAAAAAATAAATTCTTCTATAAAATAAACAAAATCTCGCTCCCATACCCCTATTACTGTCTACTATAAAGAATTTAATTTTAAAAGGTTTAACTTTTTAAAAGTATATCATAATTTAAATTTTAGAAAAATTTAATCACTTTATTTTGATTAATACAACTGTAATTAGTATAAATTATCTAAAAATATTATTAATTTTAAAAGAATTACTTTTTAAAGATTTATATGAGGTTTATTAATTTAAAATTTAATATTACTCTGATAAGAATATAAACAACAATATTAATTATTAACGGATAGTTGAGAAGTGGAAGGTGTGCAACACTGCCCCACTCATCAATAGGACCAGTCCTCACAGCTCATACCGCATTTATATATTATTCAAAAAAAATATTTGTTTTTTTCTTTAAAATCATATTAGTGTGTGATATGAAATTGGAAAGAACAGATCATGTCCATAAATCATGTTACTCTTCTTCTTTTTTTTTCTTCTTTTTTTCATAAAATAGGAGGTCGGTCAAGTTCTTCAAACTCTCTCGGCGGGGCACATTGCGTCTACAACAACTACACGTACGCCACACCTATGTCGGGGCTGAAGTTCAAAAATTCTCAATGAATAACATGTAGAACATAAAATTACCACCAACCATCCATCGTGAGTGGGAATCAAACTCAAACATTGAGCAGGAAAATTCAACCCAATAATCCCTAGACGGATTGGTCATAGATCATATTATCCAGATTGTTCAAAGTTGTCGCATCGAACATTAGCCAGAAGGCCAGCTTTACTGTGCTGCGTGCCTTGCTTTTGAATTTTAGATTAATCTAATCTTTTTTCCATATACTAATGGACTTTAGCGTTTTTAAGTACTTTGTCCAAATTTCAAAACTTTACCCTCTAATGGGGACTCGGTTATCATGTTCGTGGTAAGTCAGTCAATTGACCAATACAGTGCTGACACGCAGAAAGATCACCTTCTAGTCCTGCGTGTCAACACTGTATTCAAGTTAACTTCATGCTAATCACTCCCCCTAATAGGCTAATCACTTGTGTGAATCTCGGGATATGAACAAGGGGATTGCATAATAAAGCTCAAGCAAAACCACTCTCATCGGCTATCATTCAATGAGAACTTGTTTTCCACTAAATTTCGTAACATCTTAGATTCCTAACTTTCAGCACTCTACTCTAGACAAAAAAAATGAATGATTAGTTCCATTATCCATCCCTAGTCCCTACATCAAGTGCCCAAAAACCTCCCACCTTCAGAAATTTTCTTTAATACACTGCAGAATATATATATATATATATATATATATATATATATATATATATATATATATACAGTCACATGACAGAGTAACAATCAAAATATGATGGTAATCAAAAGCAAGCTCCACTGAATTTAGAGGACAACAGAACTGAAACTATAGCTGCTAATGGGCTCACAGAAAATGACCAATTATCCAAGCAATAGATTTTTATAAGAACCGTCTCTACAATAATGCAGAACTATACAACATTCATGTGGCATACAGCCAATAATCTATAAAATAACATATAGCTAATCAAACACCACGACATGGCAAATCAAACAGCTAGCTAATCAACACTGTACTTTGGGATCCAAATCTTGCCATACATAGAAAAGAGGGGAGGGAAGAGGGGAGGGGAGGGGAGGGGAGGGGAGGGGGGGGGCATATCAACAATGCAACCATAGGTTTGTTTTTTATTATTTCCTTCTAACATAAACAACAAGATCACATTTGTACGTGGGAAAATGTCTAAAGTACACACATGTATGAATAGGCGTAATCAAGCACATGAATATTTACAACACAGGCTCAATACATGCCCCGTGAATAAAACTAACAAGGTGATTTTGTTACAAAGTGGAACGTAGGAAGAGACCTGATTATGAGACCCTAAGAATATCTGGGACAGCAACTTTATACCCACTTGAGATAATGGGATTATGGGAGAGAAAAAATGAAGCATATTTATAATTCCAAAAACCAAGGCTAAAAAAAAAAGGACCAGTCTCTTTACACAATTCAGATAGAAAAATCTCAATGATTACCCACGACTTTCAAGCCACTTCCACAAATTCTGTCAATGGGCTCAGTTCGGTCTTGCACAGCCAAACGCTCAGAGACATCAGCCAATGATTTTAGGTTGCACTTTATCAGGGCCTCGACAAAGTAGCACGTTTCATCCTTGGTATTCCCGTCAGGAACATCCACCACAAATGATTCAATCACCACAGTATCTGGCCTCCCATCCATAATCTCTGGATGAACAGTAATTACCGAAGAGTAGTTCTGCAAAATTTGGACGAACATAGTTGAAGGGCATTCAGCTAAGAAAAATATTTAAGAAATACACAGCTATCCAAAACCAGCAATAAATAAAATTCAAATGCAAATGAATCTTCAGATCAAGCTAATCAAATCATGATTCGGCACAACTTAGGTCTGAAGTCATATCGGTTAATTCATCAGGATCATGATACTCAAGTAGTACATTTTCAGCTTAAAGGGCTTCAAGGGCTAAAATACCAATATATATATATATATATATATATATATATAGTTGAATTCACCCACAAACAGCTCCATGTCTAGGCATCATAATTTTCACGGTGAACATGCATCATATCATAGTCATGCAACAGACTGAAAGTAGCTATCAGCCAGTTGTGCATCTATCTTCGAGACATGTTGGTATAATGGATCAATTGTATAAGAAAATAATTCCCAAATACAGTACAGTTCATGAACTTACCCCGAATGACTACACCAATGCAGAGGACACTCCAGCATTAAGATGTGATAGGAAGGACATACCCATGTATACGTATATAAGCATTATTGGGTCTCTTAATTGTCTGAAGTGTCAGATATCAATGTATAATACTATAATTAACCTCATTGTATAATAAAAGCTCATGCTTGAGTACAAACCAGCATTCTAATCCTTTTTTTTTCTTTTTCCCTTTTTTGAGTAACATACATCTTCTAAATGAAAAAACAATTCAAAAAAATTCATCTTTGATACAATTAGAAATATATAAAAAAAACACATTTGGTTTTGTTATAAAGCTTCCCTCTACAATCTAAATTACTAGGCAAAATACAAAAGTCATAGTTTTGTATTACATGCACTGCCAATAATGTGATTCCCCCACACTACACCTTCATTCATATGCATATTCTTTGAGATAGCTCCGTGGAAATTGACTGGTCACGCATACAAAGTTGAACGTAAAAAAAACACTAGCAACAGGTAAATTCTACGTTACTATATGATGTTCTATATATTTCTGCTTTACGGGCATTACATCTTTTTTATTGGTGTGGACTTATCCTGCTGCTTAAATTTCAATGTCATCATATTTCTATCCTGGGTGTTTAATGCAATTCGCATCTAATATCATTCAGAGTTCTCTGAATTAATATGTACAACTTTATCCTTTTAAACAGAGGAGCTCCACAACGTACAACAATCATGCTAACTCCTAACTGAACTACTAAGTGCCAAACTAGGCTAAAAGCCTGCAAATAGGTAAAGCCAGAATTCGACCTCGAAGGTGGAGAAACTATTAAATCCTGCCAATATATGATGAGGGGGGGCAATGTTCTTCATTACTACACTTTTGGTAAAGTTCAAAATAATTATGTTAATACCTATAAAAAAATTATTAAAGTTGAGTAGGATAATTGCCTCTTAATCTGCAAATCTAGCTGTTAAAAGGAATAGAGAAAAGAAAAAAATAAAATAATAATAATAATAATAATAATTCATACCCTAAGCCTGTGATCACCACCAACAATCTTCATGCCAAAGATATGCTCATTATCAGTCGAGAAGTTCCAACCTCTCAGTGCTAGTGGTTGCCGGAAGTCCAGACCTTACATTGACTTCTCTAACACTCCCAATCTCAAAGTCACCCTGCACAACGCACTCGCTCACAAACGGTTTATACTTTTGAGGTTGATCAAAACTCCTCACCAAAGACCACACCTAAAAACAGTCCAATAAATCAGAAAGGCTTCGTGGAGGAATTAGACATTAATAGTTTCAACTGTTCTAAATCCGATTGAATATAAAGGATAAAAATTATCATTTAACAGCATAATGCTAAAAAGTTTCTCTTTTTAACATTAAAGACTTGGGAACTCAAGGCTTTAAGCTTAAACCTAAGCTAAACCAATTCATCAATGTTAAAAATATTTTATGTCAGCAACATAGTTCCATGCTTATTGGACTGATGACAACAAATTTCAAAAATTAATCTGTTTTCTTTCAACAAATAAAAGCAATTAAGCCAAAGTAACTCCAAGTCTAGCTTGGTTAGCTCTTAAGTGAGCTTTTTACAAAATTTAAGGGACTTTGCTTATGAAAACAAGTCAAAATATAAAGCAACTGCAATCCCCTTGTTATGTTTACAAGTTACAATACACCATTGTACTAAATCTTTATTGAGCCAACTTCCACGTTGGATAAGTAAACTATCTGCTAAAATAGTATAAATCAAGAGGCCATCCTATTTATGGGAACAAAAATTTCCCTTCCAAACATGCTAATTCAAATATTCAGCATTAACAGAGAGAATTAAAGAAATACATAACCGAGAATTAATTGGGGGTGTTTGTTTACCTCTTAACAACTAATTAAACATCTAATTCATTAAGAGGGTAAAGTTGTTTGATAAAATTTTCTTATCGTCTCTTAATTAGTAAGAGGAAGATATAAATCTAAATCATTAAGAACTGCCTCTTAATGAAAATTTTAAATCAATGGAGTCTCTATAAATATTGTACTCCCTCCATTTTAAATTTTAAGATCATTATTGATTTTTGAATTGAGATATTTTTAAATTTAAAAATCATTTAGATGTTTTATACTTTTTAAGTTGTTATTTCACTCTGGATCTAATTTATCAAACACCACCTCTGTAGTACAAGACCATAAAACTTTTGTAACTATCTGATGCTACATACACCTTAACTTAGTAAATAATGACAATTAGTTTTCCAATTAAAATCAACTAGTATGTTTACACAGCATCGGCCGGAAAATTTAAATGGACTGGAGTATTTAGCATTTTCCATAGTGATTTACACAAATTACTAATATCAGATAAAATTCAAAACAGTTTAAGGCAATATAAAAACTAGAATTTACTTCCGATTTAATAGGATAAACTAAATTTCTCTTTGATTATATAATAGTGGGAAATAATTCAACAGCATAGCAGTTTAGTTACTTACCAAATGAACAGGAGCTTTGATGTGTTTAACGAGAGAAGAAGTACACTGATTCTCTCTGACCTCGTGCTTATGGTGTCTTCTAACGTATTCATCCTCCATAGTTGTACTTCTAACACGGTAACACCTCAGTTGTAGATCAACGGAGTCGATTTCTCCGATCGCCAGAATCTATGAAATCGGAAAAAAGGTTTCTGGTTGGGGATTCAGAAGCGTCCAAAACACACCACCATTGAAACCACCAATGGGTGAATGGTCCAAGACCTTTGGCTCTTTCTCTCTCCTCCACATCTCATTCCCATGTTTCTGATTATAATAATATGATAAAAATATATCCCTGTACGAGTTGTAAGACCATCCTAATTTGAGTCGACTCTCAGCCAATTTTATTTTAGTACCTATGGTTTTGAATTTGACAATAATGAAGGTGTATTTAATAAAGAATTTTAATTTTTTTTTTAAATGACAATTTTTTTTAGAGTTTATGAATTTTAATAATTTTTAAATTTATTTTTAAAGACTATAAAATAAGTGACAGACTTTTATTAATTTTTGATCAAGATTTTAATAGACTTTTGTATACATAGCTTATATTACTTGTTAAAAAGTCAACAAAAATTTTATATTTTAGATGAAATGAGTACGATATTAAATAATATTAAAATATTTTGATCATATCACAACCTAATTTGAAATAAAAAGCATTGTTGAAATTAAATTATTAGATCGTACCCAGTCTATTACAAGAAAATATCCTATTTCATAATTTTTATATTTCATAAAAAAACATTTTATACTAACAGTAATATAAAATAACAATTTCGATTTTAAAATTGTTCATTATCGTTTTCCTATCAAGTCATTATTACTAAACTAACAATTTATAATTTTTAACAAATTACAAAATTAACAAATTTATTACTTTTAAAAATAAACATAAAACAAAATACCTCTTTAATACTTACAAATATAATAAATGAGATTTTTTATGGGAGATAATAAATATAAAATGATATTAAAATATTTGTTATCTCCATTTATACCATTGGTTCTATTTGGAACTCTTAACGCTACTCCCTTTTTTTAACTCCTCATTTTTCTCTCTCCTCACCTACTATAATAGCTCTTTTCTCTTTTGGTGTTTTTATTTTGAGAGAAAGAGAAAGAAAGTGAAACAAATATATATATTTTGTTTTATTTCTCTTCTTTGTTTGATCTCATTTATCCCTTTCTCTTTCTCCTTTGTTCATTGTTGCGGCTTAAATATTTAAGGTCCAAGACCCGGATTGGGCTTGGCCTCGGTTGGGCCATGGTTGGGTCCGGTTGCGTCCGATTGGGCCATGATGGGAGGAAACTCCTATTTATATAGAGATTTTGTTTATGGAAAGAGCAATTAGTTATCAATCGGACTTCCTATATCTTGGGAGATTTGGTGTCCTAGTATGAAAAGGATGCATGGGGGAACCCTAATCCAATATGAAGATTAATTTTATCAGGGATGTGAGAATACTATAAATACATGGCTTGACTATTCATAAGGTACATACACACAATATTACTATTTTTCAGTAATAGAGTATTTTACCTCTATTGTCAACTTTGTTAGCTTGTACTTACTCTCACACCGGAGCTATCCCCCGGCGGCCCAAGCTGTCAAGTTTTTTTGGTGTTTACCCGTTTTGTGCAGGATTGGACGCGCTTTGGTGATTGGAGCGCGTGGATGAATCTTGGCATTAACATTGGCGCTAGAAGAAGGGCCAATTCAATTACAACCAGCAGATTACCACGTCGAAAAACATGGTGAATAGCAAGACAGTTTCTGGCAGGGGACAGTCGTCGGCAGCAGCGTCCGCACAACTGAAGGGGTCAGTGAAAGACAGATTGGGGTCGTCGAGCATCTATACACGACTGGGCCCTCAAACCAATTCAGGAGGTTCCTTTATCCCTTTCTCTTTCTCCTTTGTTCATATTCTCTCTTTCTCAACTATTTGAAAGTTTGTAGAGATGAGGTCAGACTTCGGATATGAGTATCTCTTCTCTTAAAGTCTGGCAAACTCTACCATTTGATATAAATTTGAAAAATCTATGACTTTTTGAATACCAAAATACTTTTATAACTTTGTAAAAGTCTCAATTCAATAACACTTAACTTTTAAAGACATTACAAAAGTTATAAGTGAATACCAATAAACTTTTATAAACTCTTTAAATGTCTTGATTGAATACAATCAAACTTTTTAAAATTTTAAAAGTCTTAATTGAATACACCATCATAAGTTTAATTATGTTAAATAAATTAAAATACGATCGAGTCATTTTTGTTCGTATAAATCATAAATTAATTTCGATTGTAAGATCAAAGGCTCGTTGCTTCCCAAAACTCGCACCCCACTTCTTTTTCGTTTCCTTATCTAGTGATAGACTCTACGACACGCTTGTTTGAGGTAATCGTCGCTCTAGCAATGATTATGGGTGGAACATCAATGACACGCTGACCCCTCGCTTATATTGAAGCGGTAACCTTGGTTCAATCAAGGAATTATGGTAGAAGACGATATAATATAACAAGAAGAAGTATTATTAAATCAATCTATACCAAAATCATTGGCATTATGGGTGGAACATCAATGACACGCTGACCCCTCGCTTATATTGAAGCGGTAACCTTGGTTCAATCAAGGAATTATGGTAGAAGACGATATAATATAACAAGAAGAAGTATTATTAAATCAATCTATACCAAAATCATTGGCCTTGAGACCTATTTATACTAGTACATGACTTAATTATGGTAATAAAAATCCTAAAAGTGTTGTCTTAATTTACCCTAGTAGAAGTCTCTATAATTGCAATACAAATAAATCATAACCCCCTAGAATCATGTTAAATTACCTAAAACAAAAGGAAACAAAATACAATATAACCTATCTAATATTTTAAGAAACAAAATATTCTTTAATTCCTTCATTGGGCTTGTATTAAACTGATTCAAACTTGTGTCTCATGCTCCTTAGCCTCCTCATTGGGTCTCCTTAAGTTATCTTCAACCCAAACATCTTGGATAAATCAATTGAGACTTTGTTTTAACCTTTTAGTTCTAACCTTTGTAATTGATCCAACTGACACTTGAATTGGATTAGCCCAAATTTTATCTTCTTGATTATCATGCACGCAAGCTAAGCATGCCTTCATTATTTATATCCTTTTGAAAATGGTTTGTCCTCAAATTTGGCTTATCTCTTCTTAAATCAAATATCAATCTTTGAAAACTTTTCACGTCATATATCCAAACACACTTGAATTCCTGGATTAAACACAAAACAAAACCAAACAATATGTATCTTTTGTGTAATCACAATTAAATCAAAATACCAAGTTTTAATGGATAATTTCCTATATCAAAATTTAAGATACTTCTATTTAGACTCTCAATGCATTATTCTGGTTGGTTTGCACAATGATTCATGCTTTTCTCATCGCTTCCTGAATCTGCACAACATAATCAAAACCCTTTACTTTCCATCGAAACTAACACATTCAAAATCAAGTAATGACACTAATGAAATGAAAAGTTCACAACCAACTTCATAAATGAAAAAAATTGGTATTGAGGTCACCTGCTTGGAGGCAATTTAACATAAAGGTTGGTTGGTTTCCAATCTAAAGGCACCAAACTCCTATCCAGGTCCAAGACTCATCACCACCACGTGAAGTTAGGCCCCTTCCGACCCAAATCATTAAAGTTACAATCTGTAATAGCCTTTTGAAAATCTTTAATTTGTTTCGAAGGTCTGGTAACCCCTTCCTCCTTTGATGTCAACGCACAAAATTTTATTAAAATCTCCAAAACATGTCCATAAAAGTCGGTGGAAAGCCTCCACTTATCATTATTAATTATCCTCTACAACTTCAACATTGTCTATACCTATATGATTATTGGTGAGAAATCAGGCTCACACAAATATACTATGATAAATACAAACACGCTATGAAAATAATATGTAGATTACAAACTATCTACTGAGAATAAACTAACATCACTCTCAGAATGCTCTAACTGAACTTCTCACTCACTAACTCTCTTTGCTTCTCTAAGTTTGGTGTTGTTGTGATGTATTGAAATGAGGAGCCAAAGCTCCCTTTAATAGGAGAAATTTGGGGTGGGGAATGTAATACCCGAGAATTTTCGAATATTATTAAGTGAATAATTATTCTAATATAAATGTTTATATGATGGGTTAACTCAATTGTTTCAAATTGAATATATAATAATTGAGGAAGAATGTGGAGTTTCTGTTAAATTCGTTAAAATGCCTTGTGTGGTACGAAAATAAAAACAATAATGAGCTTAATTAAGCTTAAGTGATAAGCCTTGTGTGGCCTAATTAATTTTCTAATCTAGTTGGATCATTGAATTAATAATGTATTGGACTTAAGATATATCCAAGCCCAACCACATTAATGTGATATGATAAAAATTAAGAGATGTGGCCCAATCAATTTATGTGCTAGATTAAATACTAGGGATGTGCTTTAGTATGCTTAGCCCAATTGATTTAATTGATGTGGCCCAATGTGTAATATATGATGATAGGAATATGTATATATATACATGTAGACATATATGTATGTAGTTGTATAATAGAGGTTGTAAAATGAGGTGTGACATTGGAATGCGAATAATTATTATATAAAATTATATGATAAAAGTGAGCTTAATTTATGTAAATTACTAAGTGGTATGAAAGAGTTTTATGTGACCCCATGATGTGTGTGGGAGTAATTAAATGGGTATTTTAAACCTATGAGGGAAAATGACCTTGACTAAATAAATAATAATGACTATTTTAATAGAATTTGAAATAATGAGTTTTATGAAAAATAATACCCAACTAAATTATTCTAATCTAATGTGAATATTATTTGCACTAAACCAATGTATATGGATTATATAATTCTAAGTGTATTATATGAGTGGGTGGATATGTATGCTCTTTTGTGAGCAAATATCAAATAAACTCTTGTATGCTAATAATATGGAATGTTGAGTATTGTGTCCCATATTGAGTGCCCAATTGCCCCCCATTTCTCATTTTCGTGTGTCTCACAAAGGCTAGAAGCTACTCCCTCTTTTTCTCCCAAGCTCCATCCTAGCTAATGATCAATGGGGGAGTGGCCTTCATGATTCAATTCACCAACTATTTATTACCCATTGATTTATTCTTTTGATTCATGGTGTAAAACTTTGGTATGAGTTTTCATTTTTCCTATAAATGAGAGCTTTCTCTTCTCAATTTGGTTATTAGAAATCTAAAATTAGTTCAAGAGGAGTGAGAGGTATTGTTGAGTAATCTGCAAATTAAAGCTAGAGTAACATTTCAACTTCACAAGAGGTAATACCCCTTTATATGTTCATAGAATTCAAGTTTTACAAGTTTTTAGAAATACATTGAAATACTTGCTTTAATGTCCAAATTGATGAACTAAGTTTGTTAAAATCATGCTATGTATGTTGTATAGTAAGTTTATGGAGTTTATACATAGTGGGTATGCTTAAATTTGCTTTGTGATTGTGATTTGGGAAAGTTGGTTCGCAGCAGGGGAAAGAATTTCCGAACTGGTATGGCTATGCCCGCCCGGCGGGCCTCCTATAAGCCAAAGTGCAGCCCCGACGGGGGGTGGCCAGGGAACCAAGACTGGACTGTTAATTTCTCAAACCTAGTAACCTAACCTAACTTAACTTAAGAACTTGCATGATCCTTAAACATGTGTCAATGCGTATTTCATGATGTGTTAGTAGATTAGAGTTTGAGTTATTACCTTTTGAAAGAAAAGTTGAAGGACGAATACCATGTTTATAAAACCTTACGCCTTTTTAGAAATCTAACCTTTTTAGCATGTATTCGCAACTTAGTTAGTTTTATGAATACATATGAAATATGGTTTCGAAATGCTTTACATACTTAATTTGTTTAACATGAGATTTCTTAAGACAAATATATACACTACTCAATGTTACTTAGAACAAGTTTTCAAATAGTAAAGTTATGTTGATTTTGAATACATGAATCTAATACATGCAAGCATGCGTAGAAAGAGGTTGTTTGGCAATGTTATGTGGTTTAATGAGTACTATGGTTAGTCTTTGACATAACAAGCCTTCTTGGCTTTGTAAAATGAAGATTTATGAATAGAACTATTCATTGTTGAAAGTAAATAGAAAAGACCAAACTTAGTTCCTCAACATGCATGTAAGAATGCCTTAAGCTATAATACATGGCTCAAGCAATGTTTTAAGTGTTCAAGCATATAGTGACTTTATGGAACTAAGTTTTGCCAACATGTTTCTAAGGTTTTTGAAACAATATGGATTATACATCTACGATTTTTAAATGTGTGTTGAATACATGAATAAACATATGTGTAATAAAAGTATGTTGATATATGTTTATAAACTTTTGAATGTTAAGTCCAAAAAGGTATTTGCAAAACTATAAAGTAATGATTAGAAACTATGTTATTTGACTTCATGGTGACTTATAAACAATTTTTGTGCTATAAGTACGCAAGGTGTGTAAGGGAGTATGTGAAGAATATACAAATAAGTTAGACGTTTATGTATGCGTTTAAACTTACATATCATGCATGAGTATACCTAACTAATGAATATCCTATATGCATAACTATATTACGATAGGGATTCGAAAAGTGTTGATTTAGCTTTACGTGGATAGACTACGCATAAGACAAGTATCCGAACCCTACTTTGTTTACTTATTTCAAGGAACGTTGTAAGCAAGTTCCTAACCTTACTCTTTATTGGGCGTTCATTAAGCTTGTGCTATTATTGTCGTACAAGTAAATTTTTGAGATTGCAAGTCATGTATTATAAACTATATACTTCATGTATAAGATAAAAGTCGATTCATATTCTTCGAGCTTTAAATCTTGAGATTGAATTTATAATTGTTGTGATCTATGCCATTTGACTCGGCTAGACTTGTATTGTTAAAAGGCGACCCAAACCAATCGATTGGTGCGGGATCTTGTATTTGACTGAGATGAACAACCTTCTTTGAAGGGAAATTATATATTGTCGGGAGACCGACGTGCGCACTTTAGTACGATTGAACGATATGCATACCGTAGGGTACTTTAGGTTGATCACCTGTTGTATTTGTTTTTGTTAGATTATCAGTATATTACTGTTAATTCTAGTAAGAGTTCATAGTTCTTAGTGATTGCTCAGTATTCAGATATCTTGAAACCTTGAATTGATTTAGTATTGAATCTTATTGATATCTTTATGTCCTTAGCGACTATTATTGAGAACTGTTAATATTTCTTATTATCCTTGAAACTATCACATCCTGTTATACTCTTTTGAGATTTGAGAACTATATTACTCACCCTTGTTGTTATATTACTTACTGAGCAAACTTGTTGCTCATTCTTGCTTTTCCTAGGATATTTCAGTTAAGGTAGAGCAGTGCGGACCCTCGGGCACAGACAAGGGCAAGGGAAAGACTACTGAGTAGCTCAATGTTACGTAGAACTTATGATTGTATTAAGACTTATTCTATTATGTATTAGTTAGGATTATGTATGTTTAAGTTATGTCTAAGCTATGTAATCGATGTTTAAGTTACGAGACTTTGGGACGTGAATAAATTATATTAATTAAATGTAGTTTATTCGGTAGTAGTTGTGTATTATTCTGCTGTGCAATGTGACATTTAGTCGTAATTTTTATTGTGGTGTTAAATATTAGAACGTGACAATTCGAATTTGAGTGACCCTGTGGCGGTCCGAATTTAAGGGCGTCACAGGGAACAAGAAATGGGGAACGCTAAATTTCAAAGTCTTGAGAGGAAGAGAAATTGATGAAGGCAAAATTCCAAATTTGGGGGGAACAGAAATTAGGGAAGGCAAATGCAAGGCAACTTTCAACAATTACTAGCAAATCTACCTTAATATCGATCCTTGTTCCATAACAATGCTAAACCACAACCCAAACCCAAACACCCCTTGACCGTAACCAAGTTTCCACTCCATCAAAGTATTATTCTTTTTATGGTTCTACAAATTTTAATGTTAAACAATAATTTTATTATGTACTTTTTTAATTACATAGTTATACAATAAATTTAAATTTCAAAAATATGTTTAAAATTTTACTTTATTCAACTTTAGACTTTTAATAACTAAATATTAAAAATATAGAAAAAATATTATGATTACGAAATAACTAATATAGGAGACATTTAGTTAATTAATGTTAAAAACAATTATGACTAAACTTTAGTTAATTTTTAAAACTAAAAGTTATAATAGTAACTTATTATTTTACAACAATTTTATTCCTAAATAATTATATATTAAAAATATTATGAGAACATAATAATTAATATTAAAAAGTGTAAATATATTACAAAATATATTAATGATTAAAAATTTAATTATTAATTTTATTTCAGATAGAAGATATTTGGTTAATCAGTGTTAGAAAATAATCTCACGTATATATAGTTATTAAAATTTAAGTTACCATTAAAAACATAAAACAGTGATGGTAACTTATTAATAATTTTATGTCAAAAGATTTGTTGGGATATGATTATTTGGGTCTGGCCATGGTGCAGCCCAATCTATTTAATGGTCCGACCCATATGTATTTATTGTGACAGTAAGAGAGTCCTTATTAAAATAGGATTGTGTTTCCTTATTATTTGGAGGGATAAGGAGTCCTTCTCCTAGTTGGATTCGAGTGGAGGTGACTTCTATATATACGGCTACAAGCTAGGGTTTGAGGAAGAGGAAATATGATACAACACAAATACACCATATGTACTACCAATATTATTATAGTGGATTACTCTCTCTCTCCGTGATTTTTTCCCAATTGGGTTTCCACGTAATTCTTGTGTTTATACTTTATCTCTTTATTTATGTTTATGTTTATGTGAGTGTATTTTAGTGAGTTTGAATTCACAACGATACAATCAACCGTTGGCGCTGTTTTGGCCTGTCTTTTTGGGTGATTTTGTCAGGCGTACAAAATCAGGCGTTAACATTGGCGCCGTCTGTGGGAAAGAAGACACTTGTTCTAGTGTCGATTTAAAATCACCGATTCGCCGAAGGAGATAAGTGATTCTGTTTTATTAAATTAAATATATACTTGTGTGTATATATGTACTATGCCAATAACAATTGAAGCATGATCGTAATTGATCATTGATACAACTTTACATATTCTCTCTTATATTATGCATGTATTGATATTATTTACATGAAACACTATTGAATACATTAGTCTTTGGCAATGTTTGTAAGTTAGGTGGACTTATTAAGGAGAAAAAATCTGCTGCAGCCAACAGCAGCAATTCAGCCCATGCGACATTAAGCCACTTGCTGACTTGCTACAATTATTTTAATCACAACTGGGGTTCGCCAAAAACTATGATTTTTATAGAGATGTATTTGAGAGGCATGAATATATATAACTGATGAGAATGAAATATGTTATATTTTATTCCCTTCATACTTAATATTTTATATTTATTTTGTACCTAAATACATTTATTGTTCTTATATTTTTATTTTAGGTACAATTGAACCAAGGAAGTAAAAAGGGGCCCACGGTTCAACAATTGAGCTAAGGAAGGAAGAGAATTTATCAAGTAAAAGATTCCAAGATCAGCCACGAATTGAAGCTTGCAAAAGGAATGGGTCAAGCCCATGCAAGGAGTTACATGAAATTGGAATCAGCAGCTTGCTTTGGAATAGAATGGGGCCCACGGTTAGCAAGCATGGGTCACGAATTGGGCCAAGGTGGAAACAAATAATAAGCAGCTCATGGATCAAGGATATTGGCATGGGAAATTAAAAGGGAGCAGCCACGTTTTTTAGCATATTAAAATGGACCAGATCATGAAATAATCAAGTGGGGGCCACGCCTTTGACATAGAACAAATTGAAGAGTTTGCAAAAGTATTTCATGCACAACATTAACATCATAATGGGCCCACGAAATAAAGAAAATTAGCAGCTTGCATAGGTAACATGGGGGCTAACGGTTTGGATGAGTGGCTTGCAAAGGATGGGCCCGCAATTCATGTTGCTAAGAAAATAAAGGAAGCAAGTATGAAAGAAAAAGAGGAACACACGAAATAAGGTAGTGCTAAACAGTAGCTTAACCCGCCCCAGCGGGGCATTACACAAGGAGCCTTCCGCCCCAGCGGGGAGGCGGAAATCTGCTGCCAATTACCTTGTGCGAATTGGATTTTGCTGCAATAGAAGGGAGATAATTAGGGTTGCGTTTTTGTTATAAATAGAGGGCACCTCATAGTTTATATTCATTGAATAATATACTTCTTCTTCTCTATAATTCTTGGTTTTTCTATGGCCATGGATAGCTAATTTATTGTTCTTGGATTAAGGAGACGGAAGCCTTGGATTAAATACACTGTGAGATCTAATTGATTTTAATTGTTCAATTATTATTTTGAGTATTGATTATTTTTTCTGTGCTTGAATTATATGATTGATTTGTTTAATTGCTAGGTGCACACTAGTTTATTATTCATTGAAATCTACTGCTAAATTAGATATCGAATCCGTAATTGTTTGGTCACTCTAATTTGCGAAGCAACTAAGATTAATAATTGATTGCAGATCATGAGATTATTATATCTTGGGAAGAATATTCAACTAAATTAAATGCAACCGCTTGTGCTTGTGTTGTTTAGCTTCATCGGTTTTTCTAATTCTTAAAGCTTCTACTAGATTAAACTTTTAGCGCTTGTCTGAAGTTGTTTAGTAGTTAGGGTTATTTAGATCGCTTGTTTCTATCTAACTAAAATTAAGAAAAGACATGGAAGTGATTCTAACGATGAATATTCAAAATATTAATTGTGTATGCTTGAGTCAATGATCAGTGTATGTTTCTAAGGTGGAAGTTGACTTAACCCAAGGTTTGTTCTCTTGATTTAATTCGTTACTTTATTTTATACATTAGTTATTTTAATTAACAACAATCAAAAATCCCCTCTTTTGGAATACAAAGTATATAAAAATAGATTAATCAGTCTCTGTGGGATCGACTCTTACTTGCACTACTACATAATTATTTTTCGCAGTAAGGTTTATTTTTGGTTGTCTGCGACAGCACATTAATAACCCTAGATATATTTGTATACTTCAAGTATAAAGGGCCACAGTCTTACTAAATATATTTGCTGATACTACTTTACACAAAAGGAGTACATATTATGCTAACCTTCCATGTGGAGTATACCTCACGATTTAGGGGTGTATATTTGAAGTAATATGATTTATATTATTAAATCTATTCTTTTTGTGCCTATTGATGACTCATGTTGCCTTGTGTGCTCATAGTTAGGCACCTACCTTGTGATTGCTTTTTAAATAAGGGTGATGACCAGCGACAGTGGATGGAGCAAAGGAGGATTCTGGGCTTTCTGAAAAAGCCGGAGAAATCGATACCCGAAAGATCTGAGTTTTGGTCTTCAACCCGAACTATATATCTCTTGCTGAATCAATGGGTGCCACCTTCATTGGTAGCTATCGGCGATATCTCCACCGTTAAAGCACAACAAAAGCAACAGAAAGGTGTCACGGATAAAATCCCTACGGGGATAAAAATCTTACGGCGATAAAAATCTCGAGGAGACTTTTTGTACTCTCTTATTTATAAGTTCCTTATAAATAAGAGACTAGGGGGCAATGTTGGGATATGATTATTTGGGTCTGGCCATGGTGCAGCCCAATCTATTTAATGGGTCCGACCCATATGTATTTATTGTGACAGTAAGAGAGTTCTTATTAAAATAGGATTGTGTTTCCTTATTATTTGGAGGGATAAGGAGTCCTTCTCCTAGTTGGATTCGAGTGGAGGTGACTTCTATATATACGGCTACAAGCTAGGGTTTGAGGAAGAGGAAATATGATACAACACAAATACACCATATGTACTCTCAATATTATTATAGTGGATTACTCTCTCTCTCCGTGATTTTTTCCCAATTGGATTTCCACGTAATTTTTGTGTTCATACTTTATCTCTTTATTTATGTTTATGTTTATGTGAGTGTATTTTAGTGAGTTTGAATTCACAACGATACAATCAACCGTTGACGCTGTTTTGGCCTGTCTTTTTGGGTGATTTCGTCAGGCGTACAAAATCAGGCGTTAACAAGATTGAAAATAAACTAAATATTAAATTTAAAAACTATATAAATTGAATATTAAATTAGAAACAACAAAAAAAAAACATATTATACTTTTAGTTACGTTTGAGTTTAATAAGTTAAAACTCGACCGAGTTCGGCTTATTTACAGCGACTGACCCCTATTACAAGTAGATATAATAACTAATATTTATAAATTAATGCAAATATATACAATTGACTCCTAACAAAAAGCAACACATAATTTTGTCACAATATCAATGTTTTTCATTTATTTTTTCTCCCAACCAGGTTTTATCATAGTTGGGTCGGGCGAGAACCCGTTGGAAAGGCGAATCAAGGGCAGAATCGGTAGATAAAGAAGCAGAATACGCGCCAAAACACCCTCCTTCATTACCCCTTTCATTGTTTTCCCGCCGTTTTCGTTCTCAGCGATTCGGCAAACACCGAGTACGAGATCTTAGTATTGTTTATTCCTATTTAGTTCGTAGCTTCAGATAAGAAACTTGAATTTGAATATCGGAGGAAAGCTTATAGTACTCAACCATGACCAGAGAAGAAGAAGATACTGGAAGAGGTGATATGTTAATTGATGAATCCGAATCTGACCTGGGGCGAAGCAACGCGATTCCCGAGGGTTTCAATGCTAATTATCTCAAAGTATATTACGGTAATTTTTCATGACATTCGTTATTGTTTTTAGATGATTCTTGCTCAATTTGTGTTGATCATGATGTTAGTTCGTTTTGATTCTACAATTGCAAAAATGTTTATAATGGTTTTTCGATTTTTATCCGTTTCTTCCATTAAATTTTGTTATTCCATTCACTAACTGATTGATGTTTGGTTTTCTTACTCATTCATGCCCCTGTTGTTATTTTAAATTAAGTTAGCAGTTGAATTGGAAATCAACAACTTTCTTAAAATGCATGATTTCTCAAAAGTGACTTTCAGTTTGGGACAGGGGGAGTATGATAGTAGAGGACCTCATTGGTTTGGCCTGCTGAAAGCCTTGAACTGTTGAACATTGAGGTTGCTGCATTTTGATTGTATATAAGTGGATAGTTATTATTAGGGGAGAGCAAAAATTCACATTTGTAGTAACTGCAACCGCATAAAACCGCACAATTTGTGGATGCGGTGCAGGGATGCGGACCTTGCGGTGTGGTTTTTATTTTTTACTAACGCACATTGTGATTGTGGTTGCGGATACACTCCTAAAACTGTACCGCGTAGCACTTATAACAAACTATATATGTTTTACTTATGCTAAATATCAAGATGTATTGCATATAATATAATTTAATGTTTCTTATGAGTTTTAGTCACTTGTATGTGTAATATTACATTTAGTGTATATCTTCTTTCATTAATTCCCTTCAACTTTATGCAAATTAATATGAAAGAGAAGGTATAGTAATTACTGCTAGTACAAGATATATAAATGACGTGCTAGAACTTTATATGTGGTGAGTTATAAAAAACTCTTTAATTAATGTAATTAAGTTCACGACTTTATTTATTTTTAGTTTAACATATCTAATTGTAGTTCCTTACATATTATTCATGTATAGTTGCAATTTGTAAATTGACCTTTTTATTATTTGTGTTATACATAAGATTTTTAAATAGTTATGTGTTGAAGTGAAAATAAATTTTGAATTATTAGTATAAAAATTATATATTATAATTTTTACAATATATATGAAAGTGATTATGCAACTGCAACTGCACCACCACCGCACCTAGGGGTGCTCAAAAAATTCGGTTTTTTCGGTTTTTTACCGAACCGGTTGATATCGGTACCGGTTTTTCGGTTTTTTTACACTTTTCGGTACCGGTATCAGTACCGGTAATGAAAATTTTGAATTCGGTAAAAACCGAAATACCGAAAAAACCGAATTCGGTACAAGCATTATGGATGTTAATGTAATAGTGTTTATATTTAGTGACTTCACTTACCAACATTCTGTATTCCATTGTATGAAACCAGTAAGCTAGCCTTCTTGTTATCGAACTGTACGCCCATTTATTAAGGAATTTAGCTGCTGCTGGAATTTTAGTAGTAAGACCAAGGAATTTAATGCATTTTGCATACGTTTAGTTTTAGCAACCCGAATGTTATGTGCTATAACTGCCAATCATGACAAGATCAAGAGTGACTGGAAGGGAGTTGTCTTCCTAGTTATTGTGTAAACCATAATTGGTATTCAAAGCATTAGCGTATAACATAAAAAAAATAAGCATGGGGCAAATCTAGAATTTATTCATCTTTTATTTGAGTTGATTAATTTATCCTTTTATTTTTGGATCAACACAAGTAAAAATAAATACTAGTTGTGTAAATACTAGGCCTCATTTCTTAGTTTTTAAAAAATTTATTAATATATATAAAAAAATTAGTTAATTATTTAATTATTGCGGCATAACCGAAAACCGAACCGAAAAAATTGGTACTGATTTTGTATCGAATCGGTACTGAAACCGGTTATTCGGTACCGGTACCGATTCTTGGTTTTTCGGCATTTTCGGATCGGTACCGGTTCGGTTTTTTACCGATGAGCACCCCTAACCGCACCGCAACCGCATGTAATCTCTTAACCGCATAGTTGTGGTTGTTAATATTAGCAACCCCATATTGTGGTTGCAGTTGCAGTTGGCCCCCTAGTTATCATGAAGCATCAGGAATGCCTTTCAATACAGATCATTTTCATTGCTAAACAGTTTCTAAGACTAATCAATACTGAACGGATGTCTTGTGATTTTATTCAAGTTCTTACTGATTATGAAGTATTTTAAATGATCTTTGGTGTAAATAAATAAATAATATCCTATGCCACTCAACATTTACTATTAGTTCACAATGATGATTCCTCGTGATGTTTCTGATATATTTTACTCTTTCTAATATTTGTAAATTCTCATGTCAAAATAATGAATTTTGACCGAGAGGATCATAGAATAATTTATAACATAATGGCAATTTTTACTTTCGACAGGAAAGCTTTTCCCGCATGCTGATATCTTTAGATGGATGTCCTATGGAAATGGTAATCCAAGTTCTTGATTCGTATATTTGGAATTCTATGTGCTCCCTTACATTTTTCTTTTCACTTTTATAGCCAACCATGCCTAAATTAACTATATGTAGATGGAAAGCATCCTGCATGTGACCAGTCGTTCTTTGGGCGTAGAGAATTTTCTTTCACATTGGAAGATGACATATATCTGCGGTTTCAATCTTTCAATAGTGCATCTGAAATGGAAAATTCCATCAAAGAGAAGTGTCCATTCAAAATAGATATTGGACCTTTGTACAGTGTTGATGTAAGATTTCTCGACCTGACTTTCCTGTGTACTTATAGTGAAAAACTGTTTACCTTCTCTTTTGCGAGGAGTATCATTTCTTAATCTTGAATGCAGCCTGCTAAAAGGCATGCCTATGCACAAGCTGGTGATAATGTTTTTACTCCAGTGGAGAGGGAACTAGTTTTTGATATAGTAAGTTGATTAAGTTCTGAATAAACACTATTTTATTAATTTTTTACATTCAAATGTATAATCATTTAAGACGTTTGAATTATATCTGTACAACAGGATATCACAGATTACGATGATGTTAGATATTGTTGCTCAGGAGCTGATGTTTGCTTAGACTGCTGGCCACTGATGACAGTTGCCATTAAAGTGCTTGATACAGCCCTCAGAGGTGAGGATATGATCCAGCTGATGTCTGTCAAAGGATTAGTTGGTTTTATGCTTAGCACGAACCCATCACTTAGTATATTTTATCTGGAGTTGTTTTTATGTTATAATTTTAAACAATGTACTACTTTTTAGGAGTTCAATGCTAATAAGTAATCTCATAAATCCAAGATTAGAGTCTAGCTGATTGACTTATTGGATGTCCTAAATTGACGACCAACTTTTAAAATCAACAAACCAGATCTCATTATATTCAAGAAAGTCTTAATCTTGGTTGTTGATTATGCTAAAGTCAAGTTTTCTTTTAAAAACTTGATTTTCAAATATGAACTCTCGTCTTGGGATGGAGGTAGTAGCATGTTCTATGGCCCATACGTGTATTATTTCCAAGTTCCTGGCTAATCCATATTACCACGTAGTTGGAATCATCATGCTTCTAGCTCATCATGGTTATGTTCTATATCTTATATTTCAAATCGGATAAATTCTTCATGGAGGAAATGTTTACAAAGCTTACCGTGAGGGTCAGACCCTTAATTCAGTCTACATTTTAGTTTTTCCTAATGTTTATAATATCTTCCTGAGTAGTGTGTTCTAGAAGGCTAGAAACCTTGTGATCTTTGAGATTATTGTGTTTGCAAGTTTTGCATTCGACTCATATCCACCTCTTACTCTGTAGGCATGCACATGGATATACTGTGCATATGTATGCATATGCATATACTGAAAGCTTAATATATAATTTGATTATTATGTACTAAACTAATACCTTTCATGATTCCCTTTATACAGACGATTTTGGATTCAATCACATTCTTTGGGTGTACAGTGGCCGACGTGGTGTCCACTGTTGGGTCTGCGACAGAAAAGCAAGAAGGTAAGGGCTGCAGATATTCAAAAGGTGAAAGTTTAGTTCATTTGGTTGGCTGTTTTGTTGTGATCTCTCATTGTTTAAAATGTAATGCCATTAAAATCCAGGTTGAATAATGAACAAAGAGCGGCTATTGCTGATTATTTTCGTGTTTACAAGGTTGTTTACAACTTTTTTCTCTAAACAATTGGATTTTGGAAAATATTTCTTAACACGAGGCGTAATGGTTTTCCCCCCCTCTCTATTCTATTTTTTAGGGAAATGAGAATAGTCATAAAAAGGTTTCTTTGATGGGTCATACGCTTCATCCTTACCTTGCGTAAGTGCTTGATTTATATTTCTATGATTCTATTCTAGCTTCATCACTTTTCCAATGAATCTCATCCCATCTTTGCAGGAGATCGTATACTGAAGTTTTAAAAGACTTCTTTGAAGGGAAATTGCTTCGCAGTCAAAAACTATTCTCAACCGAAGAGAGATATGAAAAAATACTTGACATGATTCCTGATGAATGTATGCAAGTTGACTTTATACATTTTACTCTCTTTTCTTTCTTCCTTAGTAGCTTTTGTACTCTATCATCAGTTGTACATAATACAGAAGTTATATTCTCAGCTATAACTTCCGAGCTTCGCAGAAAGTGGCAGGATAACAGACGTTCCTCCACTGCCAAAGAGGACATTAATATTTTTCGGTGGGAGCAACTCAAACATCTACTTCAATCTGGGAAGCAGAAGGTAACACCTCTCTTAAAGAAACACTCTATTAGGGAATCTCAAAATTGTGGCTGACACATCCTTTGCCTTGCAACACATGCTTGCTTCAAATTGCTCAACCTAGATTGTCAGGGCATTTTTGTATTTTCTATTTTATTGCAACAATAATTTTCATTTCATTCTATCTTTGCAGTACTAAGGAGAATATAAACGAACATACAGATGGTTGTAGTCCATCAAATTAATGTTTCTTTCATTCCAGGACAGAAATTTATGTCTCCAGGACCAAGGATAATTATCCAACTCATAGAGGAATATGATTTTCTTGTAGTTGACTAGACTAAAGACTGCTTTCCATGTTTTAGGCACAGGGGCTCCGTCGGTGTGTTGAAGAGATTGTGTTCTCTTATGCCTATCCGAGGCTTGATATGGAGGTTTGTGCTATTTTTCACATCTTCATAACTTCTTTTCTTTTTCTTTTTCTTTTTTTTTTGGGTGTGTGTGTGTGTGTGCACGCGTGTGCGTTTCATTAAAAACTTTTGGAGATAAGCAGCTTACTTTATCCTTACCTAGTACAGAGTCCAGTTCTTCTATAGTGTGGAATACTGATCTCTAATACTACACATGGAACCTTTCTGGCTACATCTCAGGTCTCAAAACACATGAACCATTTGCTTAAGGCACCATTCTGTGTACACCCCAAAACAGGTTAGTGTCTTAAAGCTTGTAAATTGTTACTAATGATGTATGAACTGCGAGAGAATAAGATTTCAAAATTTGCGTCTGGCTATTGACAAAGTGCTTGAAAGTGGTTGATAATAATAAAAAAATAAAAATAGTTCACATTTTTGAACATATCATATTATTTTTAATAAAATTAAGATTTTTAAGTTAAATTCGTATAATAAGAAAGGATAATTCTTTCATCATTCAAATGCCTTCAAGCTAGCTGGAATTCCTTCGATAAGATATTCATTTGTCTTGTTCAGGCCGTGTTTGTGTTCCTATTGATCCAAACCATTGCGAGGAATTTGATCCTACCACTGTGCCCACCCTTTCCAAGGTATGGATGTCCTGGAGAGAATTATCTACCTACTTCACTGCTTATCTTTGAAAAGATTTGTTGATTGTAGTTAATATCTGTTGCAACTGTCAATTTTGAACTGGATTGTAGACCTTGTAAGATGCATTATTGTCCTCTTATTACTGTTTTAACACAATTATATTCATCATACTAAACCAACACATCTAGAAGACTGCTGGTAAATGAGGATTTTGATTTTTCTTTATCAATCTTATCATTTCATTTTCATCTTTGCCATTTTGGAGTGGATGAATGCTGAATTTCAAGCTGACTTGTACTGCTATACAAATTGCTGATTTTACTTCTGTTATATTTAATTATTGATTATAATAAATCTCTTTTATTCATATATGCAGCTTCTGGGAGAAATTAACATGGGATTGAGAACACAGGGTGATAATGGTATATTGTCAGACTTGTAAAACTGAAGCTTTTCTACATTATATTGTGTTATCCTTTAATTGTGGTAATTTTAAAAAACCTTTGGTGTGTTAATAAGTTGTTTTAGTGGTTTGCAAATGATGATCTAACAACTGTAATGTGATAATATCCTTGCCAAACCAATGTACAGTTGGTGAAAGAGTTGGAATGTCTTTGTACTGTTGTACATGTTTTCCAGTACATCTAATAATCATTTTTTCCTCTATTTTTTTCATTGTCGGATGACTTGATGGCAGAATTTGATGCAACCTCACTTGGACAATCAGTCAGATACTTCAGAGCAGCTTTCTTGCAGCCTTTGCTGAAGTCTTGCAAGGTAATTCACAATAACTGAACTTCCAAATCATTCTGTTTTCCCATAATGTCGTGTTTAATTAAGCTTCATGGTTGTGTTTACAATGTCACGTTAGCCTCAACTTACAACATTTGAGCTCATGATTGGTCCTTAGTGGGCCTAGTTTCCTTTTGTGTAATTGGGCTTTCCGCAAATCCCCTTTTAAAAGATGATCCAAGCCAAGCCGACATCCCAACCATATCCTTTCATAAAAAAATGGGCCTTCCACAAATGTCATCTTGTAATATTTCCATTCGAAGTCTATATGTCAGACCACTGCCACAGGAAACATATTTCCAGGCCTTGAAAATGGTCGAGTCCATCCTCCTGCTGTTGTTTTTCGACTCTTTCCGTCAATAAGTTCATAAATTGGGGGTACATATTATGTAAACCTCCAATTGAGAAGTAGGTTTGTTTATTGTCAGTGATGTCATTTATTAAAATGGGCATAGTTATACACTTTTATTCTCCTCTGTTGAAACGTGTAAAAGATAATTTTCCAATGTACTTTCTATTAAATAAAAGGAGAAGGGCATTAAAGTTCACATATTCATGATTATTGCAGGAGGAGATGGAAAGCTCCTACAATGCAAAAAATGAACTGTCAAGGAACTCTCTGAGCTGGTAGTACTTTCTAGTTATCTCCTCAGGTCTCCTTTTATTTTCTTATAATCATCATCATCATGATCAAAGTATGTGTTTGGTTACTCATTTGTATGCGATGAGAACGTTATGGTTTGGAGTGTATGCCACCTTGCCACGCAAAGGTGAGAAAATTCAAATAATCATGTGTAAAGTATTATACTGTTGTCATAATGTTTGGGAATAACCTATGCATCAGAAGATGTACCTATAATGTTGGTCACTCGTATGCGAAGCTGTTTTGTGGTGATAAGACTTGTTTAAACCATTAGCGTGAGTTGTTGCATTAGTTTGACTGAAAAGAATGTCCTCTGTGGATTGTCTCATTAAATATTTCACGGTAGAATATTCCGACCTGCAGGTAGGTGATAGCATTTAGTGTGCAACAAATGTCCTCCGGATAAGATTCTGGTTAGCTGCATTATATACAACAATGATTTTCTGAAAGGTGCCAAGGATGAGACATGCCTTGGTTTCTTGTGGTAGTTTTTAATGCTTCTTGTCCTTATACTTGTTGCAGCTAGAGCTAGGATTCGTTGGGATATATTAAAGGTCAAAAGAGTCTTTTTGAATAGAGATTGAGATACTGTTTATTGCCCCCATAGACCCCCATTTTGTTGATTCTTACATGCTATTCTCACAGGTAAGCTAGTGGATATTACAATATAGTAGTACTTTTTAAGGTTTGGGAACAAAGGGTATTGAGCTTGGTACTTAAGTTACTTCAAACATTTTTTTTGGCAAATTATACCACAATTCGATGTCATTATGCACCGAGGATAGGCTGTAAGTGACTTGTCAAGGTAAGCTAGTCTGAAGAGTCGTGCACATGCAAAGATAGAGATACGTTAACATCTTGATTTAGGACCACACCCTCTCTTCTTTAATCAGCTTTCGGCATCATCAAGAGCCACAAAGGGATTACTTTCAAGTCGAGAGATGTGGCTGAGTTCGCTTTCCAAGGATTTTTCCAGTAACTTATATAATTTGAAACAGGTCTGACAATAATACAAGAGTTTTGATTTTTAAAATAAATAAATTAGAATTCCCTCCGTCCCATAAAAACTGACCTTTTTCCCAGTTAAATTGACCAATTTTTGCTAGTTTAAACTTTAGTTTTCGTGTCTATTCTTTTCATTCCCATTAATTCTCTTAAATTGAAAGTATTTTTTTCATTCCTACTCTCTCTCTTCTACTATTTTATCCATTTATATTAAATCCACTAGTATTCTAAGAACCTTCTGCCCCGATATAGGATTATGGAAAAAGCAGATTTGTATTTTGTAATAGTATTAAACAAGTAGCAAATAAAAGAAGGGAAACTATCAACTCAAGTCGGTTGATCAAGGAAGGAATACATACATACGAGAATGAAACCAAAAAAAGTTTCTTCCTAATTAGCAAGAACTTCCCAGATCAACTCTGGATCATACGATGGCATACGCGCAAGGGAGCAGCCTTCAAACTCCAGATCCTCCGGCACCGCCGCACACCCGCCGGAGTATGTTGAGTTCTCTCCATTCCATAACCCGTCTTCAGAAACACTTGACGAGGCCATGTCGTTGGTCAAACAACTGCTAGTGCCACTACCAATCAATGAAGACGAAGAAGAATTCGACTCAATTTCCATTACTTTGTCACTCCCATTACCACTTTTCTTGCTGCTGCTGCTCTTGTACGCTTTCTCTCTCTTCACTTTGTGGAAAATGGCTTGAATTTTGGCATCCACAGCACACTTGAAAGCATTCAATCTTGAACCATCCCCCCCAAATCCCAACATGCTTGGATCACGAAGATTTGGAAAATTCAAGCGTGCATATTCGCCGCGAAGCTTATAGGCAGCACGATCATAAGCATAGGCTGCAGCTTCAGCTGTCTCATAAGTACCCAACCACACTCTCATTCTGTTTTGCGGGAGTCTAATCTCAGCCACCCATTTTCCCCAATGCCTCTGTCTCACTCCTCTGTACAGCTTCTTCTTGGATGGAACCATATAGCCGCTGCTGTTTTTGTATACAGAATCCCGAGGTGGGTTGGAAGAAACTGGGTTTCTTGATGATGGGTTTTCATCGCACAACTTTTGGAGTAAATCTCTTTGTTTAAGATATACTGAAGAGCCTAATGCTTCAAAAACAGGGCTTGTACTGGGGGTTGATGATGTGCAGTGTGAGAATATTGAATCCAAAGTGTTTGTGCCACTTGTTAATGTGAGATTTGGTAGTGAAGACCGGATGTCAGTACCCTCGTATTGTATGAATGGCATAATATTAGTTTCTTCCATTTTTCTTGAAAAATTTCCCTTTTCCTCTCAAAATGAGGATTTTATGCTTGAAGGAGGTAATGGAAAATGGTTGGGGAGACGAGGACTGTCGTTGCTCCAAAAGCAAAAGAGTGAAATAGAATTTTGGAAAAAAGAAGAAAAATCTTACTGCGAAAATCCAGTGATCCAGGGAGAGAGATGCAGCAGATTAGAGAGATTTCGGAGAGAAATTGGTTCAAACATGAATTAAAAAAGACTTTTAAGTGGGTAGAGAAAAGAGGCAGGAAGTTCTGTGGTTGTTTGGTGTGAAGAATGGGCCTGAAATATCTGAGATTGGTCTCCTGTTGTGGTTGGTGTATTTATAGCTGCAGTGTAAGATTTCCATGGATTTCTTCAAAAAATACATTTTTATCTTCACTTTTAATTACTGAAAGGCCTCTCTCTCTCTCTCTCTTTATAATGACTATATCACCACTGAATTTAAAGGGAATCCAAAACCTTCATAATTAGCGAAATGATATATATGTCCACAAACATACATGTTGAGACGAAATTGAATTACAATGCAATATAATTAAATAAATTAGGATAAAATCATTCTTAATTCCTTTCGCAATTATAATTAGACATTTACTAATATTTTGGTGATTCCTGAGAGCCACTCCATGTTATATAGTATACCTTACCTAACAACAAGCATAACAATAAAAATGATATAAGTTTTTTTATTTTACCATTTCTAAGTCTTGAAAGTTGTTTTCTTCTTTTATCTTTTTATAATTACTCTGTCAACATTTAGTATTTGATGGAGACCATATATGGTGAGTGTTCCAAGTGTAAGGAAGCTAAAAAGGTGAGCGCGGGACCAAATTAGTAAGGGGGCGAGGGGAGGGGAGGGCAGGGGGAGCGGGGGGTGCATTAAAGACGTAAAGGTGGTATTGAAAAGGTTATGTATATATATCCTGTGGAGACAGAGCTCGTGATGGGCCCCATAGCTTGCATTATTAGTATCATCTTCTTGATCTGCTGCTGCTGCTTCTTCTTCTTCATACTTGAAAGGCTAGCCTTGAAGCTAATTAAAGTTGTTGCATGTGAAATCAACCCAACTCCCCAGTCCTCAAAGTCAAATATAGCAAAATGGTGAAAAAACTAGTCATAAAAGTTAAAAAGTCTCTGTTCTCTCATCTGTCTTTATTTCTTGACCTTTATACCCTCACCTCAAATATTTAATTGCTAAATGTTGTGAAAACATTTAATTTTGCATGAAAGCTGATAGAAACAAACAAACACCATATATTATTCATAAAGCAGAGCATCATGTGATGTATGCAGGAAAGGAAATATGGTTAACAGTGGGAGCATTTGAATGAGGGCATTTAGGGGACTGGAAGTTTCAAAAAGGTGTGTTTTGGACGTATTAGAGTGGGTCTTACTGGCGATCGACGCCGACTACTGTGGTCCCTACTCCCCAAAGCTCGACAGCGTGTCGTTTTATTTAGACAACGAACGATGAAATATATATATATATCTTGGTGAAAAATAATGGGCCTCGAAGGCTGGCTGGAAATAGATATAGACGGATGAATGGTTTAAAATTAATCTATTAGTAGTAATTAGTAGGGCTCACAGAGATCAAACGTTGGTATAAACTACTATTCATAATTAATTACAACTTTTACGTTACAGTAATTATGTTTTGATTCTCTTTTGTTATGAATTATGTAAAAGTCCTACTAGTAACTCCCCAGTATCGTAATCCCATTTCTCCAACTCTAGTGAGAACCTAAATAATTTTATATTATGTCATTTTATATTAATTATTATTAAAAATTTGAGAATATCATGTAATTAGTTTTAGATTTATAAATTTTTATTAATCGATGTATGCTGAACCATCAACCTAGAAAGCTAGGATTTTCACATTATTAACAAGGAAGGTTGAAACCATTAGTTTGCTACTAATGATGCAAATGGGTGAATTTCAACGTTGTTGAGGGGTAGAGCTCATTCTAGAGAGAGAAACTAGCATTTTTAGAAAAAGAATGACTTAGATTTAACTACACAAAATCACTAGATTCAAGTTAGATCTAATATAATATAGTTAGATCTTTTATATATATATTGATATAGCTTAGATTCAAGTCAAAGAAACTTGTTTCTTCATTTCCCAAGGTGAAAAATCGGATCTTTTGTGCATTTCATTGCAAATCTATTAGATCTAGTTCAATATTGTGCTTATATATAATTAAAGTTGCAATCTGTATACATATTTTGGTTGTTTATCTATAAATCTATCTATTTTACCAAATATTTTGCATGTATATAGTTAAAGATCAAATCTTTTTACTAAATCTACCCTAGATCTAGCCAGATTTAGCCCTCAAAAGTTTTAAAGCTCCAAAGCTTGAACCTTTATGCTAGATTGGCTTAGATCTAAGTTATATCTAGTCATTTTCAATGTTTGAAATCGATTTCGTCATTCCGCAAAATCCTAGATCTATATCTAGTGGAGAGCGGGTCCTAACTACTCGCGCAAGAGATTCTAATAATTGAATCACCTGATTGCGGGTTTAGGATACATTTTTTATATTCACTTTCATTTAAATCCCGATTGTGGCATTACATGAATCTGAGTTCTCTTAGATCTACGGATTTATATCCTAGATTTTAAGTCTCTTTCCATAGATCTCGTTAATACACATAGTCCATCAAAATGTTAGCTTCGGTATTGCAATCTAAAAGTTATGGATATTCTAGTGCACAACACGAAAAATCGACTTCACGACACTAAAATCGAGCAAGTGGGGCCCACCCTAGGTTAGCCGCAGGTATACCTGCGGCCAACCTAGCTTCCTCTACAAATGGGTGAATTTCAACGTTGTTGAGGGGTAGAGCTCATTCTAGAGAGAGAAACTAGCATTTTTAGAAAAAGGACTTAGATTTAACTACACAAATCACTAGATTCAAGTTAGATCTAATATAATATAGTTAGATCTTATATATATATATATATTATATATATATATATATATATATTATATATATATATATATATATATATATATATATATATTGATATAGCTTAGATTCAAGTCAAAGAAACTTGTTTCTTCATTCCCCAAGGTGAAAAATCGGATCTTTGGTGCATTTCATTGCAAATCTATTAGATCTAGTTCAATATTGTGGTTATATATAATTAAAGTTGCAATCTTTATACATATTTTGGTTGTTTATCTATAAATCTATCTATTTTACCAAATATTTTGCATGTATATAGTTAAAGATCAAATCTTTTTACTAAATCTACCCTAGATCTAGCCAGATTTAGCCCTCAAAAGTTTTAAAGCTCCAAAGCTTGAACCTTTATGCTAGATTGGCTTAGATCTAAGTTATATCTAGTCATTTTCAATGTTTGAAATCGATTTCGTCATTCCGCAAAATCCTAGATCTATATCTAGTGGAGAGCGGGTCCTAACTACTCGCGCAAGAGATTCTAATAATTGAATCACCTGATTGCGGGTTTAGGATACATTTTTTATATTCACTTTCATTTAAATCCCGATTGTGGCATTACATGAATCTGAGTTCTCTTAGATCTACGGATTTATATCCTAGATTTTAAGTCTCTTTCCATAGATCTCGTTAATACACATAGTCCATCAAAATGTTAGCTTCGGTATTGCAATCTAAAAGTTATGGATATTCTAGTGCACAACACGAAAAATCGACTTCACGACACTAAAATCGAGCAAGTGGGGCCCACCCTAGGTTAGCCGCAGGTATACCTGCGGCCAACCTAGCTTCCTCTACAAATGGGTGAATTTCAACGTTGTTGAGGGGTAGAGCTCATTCTAGAGAGAGAAACTAGCATTTTTAGAAAAAGGACTTAGATTTAACTACACAAATCACTAGATTCAAGTTAGATCTAATATAATATAGTTAGATCTTATATATATATATATATATATATATATTGATATAGCTTAGATTCAAGTCAAAGAAACTTGTTTCTTCATTCCCCAAGGTGAAAAATCGGATCTTTGGTGCATTTCATTGCAAATCTATTAGATCTAGTTCAATATTGTGGTTATATATAATTAAAGTTGCAATCTTTATACATATTTTGGTTGTTTATCTATAAATCTATCTATTTTACCAAATATTTTGCATGTATATAGTTAAAGATCAAATCTTTTTACTAAATCTACCCTAGATCTAGCCAGATTTAGCCCTCAAAAGTTTTAAAGCTCCAAAGCTTGAACCTTTATGCTAGATTGGCTTAGATCTAAGTTATATCTAGTCATTTTCAATGTTTGAAATCGATTTCGTCATTCCGCAAAATCCTAGATCTATATCTAGTGGAGAGCGGGTCCTAACTACTCGCGCAAGAGATTCTAATAATTGAATCACCTGATTGCGGGTTTAGGATACATTTTTTATATTCACTTTCATTTAAATCCCGATTGTGGCATTACATGAATCTGAGTTCTCTTAGATCTACGGATTTATATCCTAGATTTTAAGTCTCTTTCCATAGATCTCGTTAATACACATAGTCCATCAAAATGTTAGCTTCGGTATTGCAATCTAAAAGTTATGGATATTCTAGTGCACAACACGAAAAATCGACTTCACGACACTAAAATCGAGCAAGTGGGGCCCACCCTAGGTTAGCCGCAGGTATACCTGCGGCCAACCTAGCTTCCTCTACAAATGGGTGAATTTCAACGTTGTTGAGGGGTAGAGCTCATTCTAGAGAGAGAAACTAGCATTTTTAGAAAAAGGACTTAGATTTAACTACACAAATCACTAGATTCAAGTTAGATCTAATATAATATAGTTAGATCTTATATATATATATATATATATATTGATATAGCTTAGATTCAAGTCAAAGAAACTTGTTTCTTCATTCCCCAAGGTGAAAAATCGGATCTTTTGTGCATTTCATTGCAAATCTATTAGATCTAGTTCAATATTGTGCTTATATATAATTAAAGTTGCAATCTTTATACATATTTTGGTTGTTTATCTATAAATCTATCTATTTTACCAAATATTTTGCATGTATATAGTTAAAGATCAAATCTTTTTACTAAATCTACCCTAGATCTAGCCAGATTTAGCCCTCAAAAGTTTTAAAGCTCCAAAGCTTGAACCTTTATGCTAGATTGGCTTAGATCTAAGTTATATCTAGTCATTTTCAATGTTTGAAATCCATTTCGTCATTCCGCAAAATCCTAGATCTATATCTAGTGGAGAGCGGGTCCTAACTACTCGCGCAAGAGATTCTAATAATTGAATCACCTGATTGCGGGTTTAGGATACATTTTTTATATTCACTTTCATTTAAATCCCGATTGTGGCATTACATGAATCTGAGTTCTCTTAGATCTACGGATTTATATCCTAGATTTTAAGTCTCTTTCCATAGATCTCGTTAATACACATAGTCCATCAAAATGTTAGCTTCGGTATTGCAATCTAAAAGTTATGGATATTCTAGTGCACAACACGAAAAATCGACTTCACGACACTAAAATCGAGCAAGTGGGGCCCACCCTAGGTTAGCCGCAGGTATACCTGCGGCCAACCTAGCTTCCTCTACAAATGGGTGAATTTCAACGTTGTTGAGGGGTAGAGCTCATTCTAGAGAGAGAAACTAGCATTTTTAGAAAAAGGACTTAGATTTAACTACACAAATCACTAGATTCAAGTTAGATCTAATATAATATAGTTAGATCTTATATATATATATATATATATATTGATATAGCTTAGATTCAAGTCAAAGAAACTTGTTTCTTCATTCCCCAAGGTGAAAAATCGGATCTTTGGTGCATTTCATTGCAAATCTATTAGATCTAGTTCAATATTGTGGTTATATATAATTAAAGTTGCAATCTTTATACATATTTTGGTTGTTTATCTATAAATCTATCTATTTTACCAAATATTTTGCATGTATATAGTTAAAGATCAAATCTTTTTACTAAATCTACCCTAGATCTAGCCAGATTTAGCCCTCAAAAGTTTTAAAGCTCCAAAGCTTGAACCTTTATGCTAGATTGGCTTAGATCTAAGTTATATCTAGTCATTTTCAATGTTTGAAATCGATTTCGTCATTCCGCAAAATCCTAGATCTATATCTAGTGGAGAGCGGGTCCTAACTACTCGCGCAAGAGATTCTAATAATTGAATCACCTGATTGCGGGTTTAGGATACATTTTTTATATTCACTTTCATTTAAATCCCGATTGTGGCATTACATGAATCTGAGTTCTCTTAGATCTACGGATTTATATCCTAGATTTTAAGTCTCTTTCCATAGATCTCGTTAATACACATAGTCCATCAAAATGTTAGCTTCGGTATTGCAATCTAAAAGTTATGGATATTCTAGTGCACAACACGAAAAATCGACTTCACGACACTAAAATCGAGCAAGTGGGGCCCACCCTAGGTTAGCCGCAGGTATACCTGCGGCCAACCTAGCTTCCTCTACAAATGGGTGAATTTCAACGTTGTTGAGGGGTAGAGCTCATTCTAGAGAGAGAAACTAGCATTTTTAGAAAAAGGACTTAGATTTAACTACACAAATCACTAGATTCAAGTTAGATCTAATATAATATAGTTAGATCTTATATATATATATATATATATTGATATAGCTTAGATTCAAGTCAAAGAAACTTGTTTCTTCATTCCCCAAGGTGAAAAATCGGATCTTTTGTGCATTTCATTGCAAATCTATTAGATCTAGTTCAATATTGTGCTTATATATAATTAAAGTTGCAATCTTTATACATATTTTGGTTGTTTATCTATAAATCTATCTATTTTACCAAATATTTTGCATGTATATAGTTAAAGATCAAATCTTTTTACTAAATCTACCCTAGATCTAGCCAGATTTAGCCCTCAAAAGTTTTAAAGCTCCAAAGCTTGAACCTTTATGCTAGATTGGCTTAGATCTAAGTTATATCTAGTCATTTTCAATGTTTGAAATCCATTTCGTCATTCCGCAAAATCCTAGATCTATATCTAGTGGAGAGCGGGTCCTAACTACTCGCGCAAGAGATTCTAATAATTGAATCACCTGATTGCGGGTTTAGGATACATTTTTTATATTCACTTTCATTTAAATCCCGATTGTGGCATTACATGAATCTGAGTTCTCTTAGATCTACGGATTTATATCCTAGATTTTAAGTCTCTTTCCATAGATCTCGTTAATACACATAGTCCATCAAAATGTTAGCTTCGGTATTGCAATCTAAAAGTTATGGATATTCTAGTGCACAACACGAAAAATCGACTTCACGACACTAAAATCGAGCAAGTGGGGCCCACCCTAGGTTAGCCGCAGGTATACCTGCGGCCAACCTAGCTTCCTCTACAAATGGGTGAATTTCAACGTTGTTGAGGGGTAGAGCTCATTCTAGAGAGAGAAACTAGCATTTTTAGAAAAAGGACTTAGATTTAACTACACAAATCACTAGATTCAAGTTAGATCTAATATAATATAGTTAGATCTTATATATATATATATATATATATATATATATATATTGATATAGCTTAGATTCAAGTCAAAGAAACTTGTTTCTTCATTCCCCAAGGTGAAAAATCGGATCTTTTGTGCATTTCATTGCAAATCTATTAGATCTAGTTCAATATTGTGCTTATATATAATTAAAGTTGCAATCTTTATACATATTTTGGTTGTTTATCTATAAATCTATCTATTTTACCAAATATTTTGCATGTATATAGTTAAAGATCAAATCTTTTTACTAAATCTACCCTAGATCTAGCCAGATTTAGCCCTCAAAAGTTTTAAAGCTCCAAAGCTTGAACCTTTATGCTAGATTGGCTTAGATCTAAGTTATATCTAGTCATTTTCAATGTTTGAAATCGATTTCGTCATTCCGCAAAATCCTAGATCTATATCTAGTGGAGAGCGGGTCCTAACTACTCGCGCAAGAGATTCTAATAATTGAATCACCTGATTGCGGGTTTAGGATACATTTTTTATATTCACTTTCATTTAAATCCCGATTGTGGCATTACATGAATCTGAGTTCTCTTAGATCTACGGATTTATATCCTAGATTTTAAGTCTCTTTCCATAGATCTCGTTAATACACATAGTCCATCAAAATGTTAGCTTCGGTATTGCAATCTAAAAGTTATGGATATTCTAGTGCACAACACGAAAAATCGACTTCACGACACTAAAATCGAGCAAGTGGGGCCCACCCTAGGTTAGCCGCAGGTATACCTGCGGCCAACCTAGCTTCCTCTACAAATGGGTGAATTTCAACGTTGTTGAGGGGTAGAGCTCATTCTAGAGAGAGAAACTAGCATTTTTAGAAAAAGGACTTAGATTTAACTACACAAATCACTAGATTCAAGTTAGATCTAATATAATATAGTTAGATCTTATATATATATATATATATTATATATATATATATATATATTGATATAGCTTAGATTCAAGTCAAAGAAACTTGTTTCTTCATTCCCCAAGGTGAAAAATCGGATCTTTTGTGCATTTCATTGCAAATCTATTAGATCTAGTTCAATATTGTGCTTATATATAATTAAAGTTGCAATCTTTATACATATTTTGGTTGTTTATCTATAAATCTATCTATTTTACCAAATATTTTGCATGTATATAGTTAAAGATCAAATCTTTTTACTAAATCTACCCTAGATCTAGCCAGATTTAGCCCTCAAAAGTTTTAAAGCTCCAAAGCTTGAACCTTTATGCTAGATTGGCTTAGATCTAAGTTATATCTAGTCATTTTCAATGTTTGAAATCGATTTCGTCATTCCGCAAAATCCTAGATCTATATCTAGTGGAGAGCAGGTCCTAACTACTCGCGCAAGAGATTCTAATAATTGAATCACCTGATTGCGGGTTTAGGATACATTTTTTATATTCACTTTCATTTAAATCCCGATTGTGGCATTACATGAATCTGAGTTCTCTTAGATCTACGGATTTATATCCTAGATTTTAAGTCTCTTTCCATAGATCTCGTTAATACACATAGTCCATCAAAATGTTAGCTTCGGTATTGCAATCTAAAAGTTATGGATATTCTAGTGCACAACACGAAAAATCGACTTCACGACACTAAAATCGAGCAAGTGGGGCCCACCCTAGGTTAGCCGCAGGTATACCTGCGGCCAACCTAGCTTCCTCTACAAATGGGTGAATTTCAACGTTGTTGAGGGGTAGAGCTCATTCTAGAGAGAGAAACTAGCATTTTTAGAAAAAGGACTTAGATTTAACTACACAAATCACTAGATTCAAGTTAGATCTAATATAATATAGTTAGATCTTATATATATATATATATATATATATATATATATATATATATATATATATATATATATTATATATATATATATATATATATATATTGATATAGCTTAGATTCAAGTCAAAGAAACTTGTTTCTTCATTCCCCAAGGTGAAAAATCGGATCTTTTGTGCATTTCATTGCAAATCTATTAGATCTAGTTCAATATTGTGCTTATATATAATTAAAGTTGCAATCTTTATACATATTTTGGTTGTTTATCTATAAATCTATCTATTTTACCAAATATTTTGCATGTATATAGTTAAAGATCAAATCTTTTTACTAAATCTACCCTAGATCTAGCCAGATTTAGCCCTCAAAAGTTTTAAAGCTCCAAAGCTTGAACCTTTATGCTAGATTGGCTTAGATCTAAGTTATATCTAGTCATTTTCAATGTTTGAAATCGATTTCGTCATTCCGCAAAATCCTAGATCTATATCTAGTGGAGAGCGGGTCCTAACTACTCGCGCAAGGGATTCTAATAATTGAATCACCTGTTTGCGGGTTTAGGATACATTTTTTATATTCACTTTCATTTAAATCCCGATTGTGGCATTACACGAATCTGAGTTCTCTTAGATCTACGGATTTATATCCTAGATTTTAAGTCTCTTTCCATAGATCTCGTTAATACACATAGTCCATCAAAATGTTAGCTTCGATATTGCAATCTAAAAGATAGGGCTATGGGAGCTCGCTTTTAAATCTCTTTTTACTTATGTTTCAATATATAGGATTATTGGAGTCGAGATCTACGAATCGGATCTTGGCTCGATTTCCACAATGGACATGATTTCGATTGTAATAATAAATATCCAAATCATTGTATATGTAATTATGGGCCTTAAAACAAATTTAAGTGCCTTGTCCCAAGAGATAGGATTTAAGGCCTCGTGATAGTGAAAATTATGGTTGCGTGTGCTCGAGATCGTCAAGATGATTTTCATGCCCATGAACGGTTCCGACCCCTTTTCGATGCTTTATTTTGTTTATTATCGCCAAAACGATTTTCAAATCAAAATAACGAAGATCTTATAAAATATAAATCGCTTCGGGTTAGATTTAGGGATAAAATCATGCGACAAAGATAGAGCAAAAACACTAAAATTTTCCAAAATATCGTCTCAAAAAGCTTTTTTTATCAAAGCTCAAATTAAAATCAAACAATTGCGCTTTTAGGCTAAAATAAGGATTAGGACAACTTATAAAATCATGCACTTAAAAAATATCAAAGGTTTTCTCAAAATCACACACACACACACTGTGACGCCCCCAGAATAGGTCCATTCAACCCAACCCATTCTGAGTCGCCAAATACATGGTTTAGAATTCAAATACAAACTTTATATCATACGGTCGTGCAAAATACGACCACACAACTGTGAGTCTCAATACAAATATGTAGAAAAAATTAAGATTCAAACTAAGTCCTCATTACAATTATTATCACGCTATTTATCAGAAATAGTGAGGACTACTACTGCTCTAACTCGGACCATCACTCTGTCCCCCGACTAGTTCCCGCAACATTCTCATTTCCTGAAGAGGACAACAGATGAAAATGGTGAGCTCAACTAGCTCAGTAAAGAATATTATGACTAAGATAATGGAAAATAAATTATCGTTAGTCTTCAACAAATCAGATAAAATATAATGGACAACCAACTTTAGATCAATATTCGCAGCGGAAATAACAATTCATTAGAAGAGTTAAGCAGAGAATCAAGTCTACTATCTTCTATGATTTAAAAGTCCATCATCAATATTTTATCCCTGTAACATCAATCAATATACATCTCGAATCAAATATTCATCTTTGCACTACAGGCCAAAGATATTCATTTGTATCATCAGTGGTCATATTCATCTCAACACCTGTCATCTTTGCACTACAGGCCAAAGATATTCATCAGGTAATCATTCATCTTTGCTCTACAGGCCAAAGATATTCATCAAGTAATCATTCATCTTTGCTCTACAGGCCAAAGATACTCAGTTACATCACCTTTTAGGACTGAGGATGATGAAAAATATTTAAAAAAACGAATCCAGTGAGATAAAAGACAAAGACTAAGGATTCGTATTTTAGTATATCCAATTCAAAAATACCTCGTAATAATCAATTATGGAGCAAAATTCAAGAATAGAGATCAAAACTTGGATACAATCAAAGATAGTAACCTTAACAAGTAATTTGGACAAATAGAAGAAAATTTAATTTTTCCGTGAATAGTGCCGTATACGTGAATAGTGCCGTATACGTGAATAGTAACTCCGACGGAAAAAGTAAGAATTTCAACATAAAATTCATGACAATATTTCTGTATAATGATATTGAAAAGAATAATATCATTTACAAAAGAAAATAACATCCCTTACCATCCCTTACCTCAAAAAAATAGTACATCTGACTGGAATATCGGATATAATATCGAAGAAAACTTGCGCTGAATACTAATACTCAAAGTATAGAAATACTCACAAAAATACGCTCGATATTATAGAGAGAGAAAACTTATGATTCTGGTGTGATTTTCAATTCTAACCTAAGCACCCTATTTATAGGAAAAGCTTAGGATGCCAAAGGAGACTAAAATAATAAAATAATATTATTTTTTTAAAAAATTCCGCCGCCGGCTGCTATCCAAACTCAGAATTTTTTTCAACAAAAGTGGGTCCCACCCATTAAATAATATTTATTTTCTGAAACTTCAATAATTCATAATAAATAGCCCCTTTGTCAGAAAAATACAAATTCTATGTCCTTCTATAGGAAATTTAATTCTCTACAACTTTGCAGAAGGAAGTTTTTTCAAATTCCAAACATAAATTATCCGAAATTCATAAACAGATGATTTCTCACACCAAAATATTGATAAAAACTCACCAGCGCCAATTCCTTCTTTAATATCCACAAAATAAATATTTCCTTATCATATAAATCAATAATTAATTATTCACAAATAATATTATAGAACTACAATATTAACAACCAGGTCGTTCCCAGGACAGAGGGGGCCTTCCGATAAGGACTTCTCCTTACTGGCGCGCAATTAAATAACCCCTCCTAGACAGAACTTCCTTAGACATTGTCAATAATGCTATCTAATAATATTATTCAAATAATATGAATTATTGAGTTGATAACGTGAAATACTGTGCAACGACAATTATTGAATCAATACTACAAAATATCAACTGTAGTCATTATTGAATCAATCATATAAAATGGCAACGTAGCAATTATTGAGTCAATAAAATATCAATGCAGCAATTATTGAGTCAATAATATAAAATATCAACGTAGCAATTATTGAGTCAATAAAATAAAATATTGAACAGTAATTACTGTAACAATAATTGAGTAATGGCTTCTCACGTAAGACTCAATAATTCGAAATACTGTGCAATACCGTGTGCTACTATGCAACACCGCGTATCACTGTATTTTAACCACCAGGTATTTCAACAGTACTAACGGTAACAACAACGCCGTTATTTTGTAAAAAAGTTATTTCTGTCGCTTTCTATATCCGACAGTTATTCCGTTGTGGGGGCCCACAAATAGCTGCGCCGTCGTACAAATATTCCCCGACAACAAGAATATTCCACGACCAAACGAATATTCTCCGACAATAAGAATATTTTATAACCACTTGCTCATTTTAAAAATGTTTGCACATTTCACCCATAACTTTCGTATTTATCAAATCAACACCTTACTATTTCGAAATAATATATAAAGAAAATTAAATCTTTATTCATAAAAGTTGGGGTCTTACACACACACTTAGGAAAACAACAATATGCGGTAACCGTGTTTCACAGAAGTCGGGGGTGCCTAACACCTTTCACTCGCTTAAGCAAACTTCCGAACTCTATGAATCTCGATTTCAAGACCAAGTTTACGGAATCACATATTGGGCCATATTACGAAAACCTCAAAAAACGGATGAGTTGGTAACATCCATTTAAACTTATACCAACTGACGGCTCTGTCTAATTGGTACATCAATTAAATCAATCTTTCAAAATTGTCGGTATTTATATCGATCTTTTACTAAAATATCACCCTTTAAGTAAATTAATTGACATAGCAAAATAACAAATGATAGAAATAACACCATTAAAAAAGAGAATCTTTTTCCCCGTCGTCGACACTCGAAACTAGTAGCCTAAAGTCTATTTAAAAAATAAACAAAAAACTTGAGATTAATATTCTAATCCAGAGTTTACTGAAACTTTAGTTGTTAATGAAATTGATTACCTTTCACTTCTTCTCTTTTTGGTTGAAATAGAAATGCACAAACCGACCAGACCCTTGGATTTCATTAGGCATAAACCATCTACAGAAGTGGATTTCATTTGGCATAAAAATACCTTTCATTTGGGCTACCCATCTACAGATGTGGATTACTAACCTGATTGGGCTTCAATATATATTTTGTTGTAGTAGTTACAAAAAAAACTAACAAAATTTTCAGTTCCTATAAGAGCAAGTTCACAGAGTTGGTGCCCAAAAGAAATAAAATAAATAACAAGGCTCCGAGATAACCGGGAATAATTAACATAAAGTTAACTTTGGTCAATTGACCAATATAGTATCGACACGTAGGTCGGGAGGTGATCTCTTTCACTGAGTGTCAGCACTGTATTGGTCAATTGACCAACTTACTATGAAGTTAACTTCATGATAATCGGATCCGAAATAACAATACGTATTCTTCAAGATGGAGAAGAAAATTAATGGTTTTGTTTATGAGTGAGATAATTGATGTTAATTGTTAAATTCTTTATACTTGTATATGTTAACCAAAAAATGAGGAATTAGAAAGACAAAAAAAACTCAATATTTATAACAGTTAAACATACATTTACAAATAAAGTCAATTGCTAGATACATATACATGCTTTTCATCATGTACAAAAGGCTATTATGCACAATATTAATAATAATAAATAGACATGGCAAACGGGCGGGCTCGGCCCGTTTAAGGTTATTATGCACAATATTAATAATAATAAATAGACATGGCAAACGGGCGGGCTCGGCCCAAACGGGCCGGGCGAGCGGCGAGCCGGGCCAAAAATGGGCGGACCAAAAAGACTCGACTTTTGCTGGGCTAAAAAAGACCAGCCCAACGCCGGGGCCGGCCCGCGGGCTTAGACCAATTTATGTCTATATCTTTGACATTTTTTTTGGTTTGGCCCAAACGGGCGGGCCATCAACGGGCCGGGCAAAAAACAGGCGGGCCAAAAAGGCCGACTTTTGCTAGGCTAAAAATGAACAGCCCAACGCTCGACCAATGGTGGGCGGGCCGACCCGGCCCGCGGGCTGGGCCAAGTTTTGCCAAGTCTAATAATAAAACAGTCATTTACAAATTAATTGACTTGCTAGATACCTAAACATACTTTTTCATTATGTAAATTCAAAAATAAGAAACCCTATCGCTTGACTCAATTATTTAAGAGAAGTGATTTAAGGAAAAACTGGGGACTTGTTCGGGGAGGAGAGACATAGTCTGGTCGCAAATTCGGAAAACTTTCTTTATTCAAAAAAAGAATAAAAATAAAATCATGTCCCAAGAAAAAACTTTTTCATAATGTAAAACATGTAAATTCAAAACAAAACAAAACAAAATCATGTCTAATAAAAAAAAGAAAAAAAGAGTCCTATTTCAATTTTAAAATAATTTGGTGAACCTGAAAATAGTTTCCCTTACTTTTTGAATTTTGACCAAAGAAAATCCACAGGAAAGGAAATGAAATGAATTTGGCTGGTTTTGCACACCTTATTAGAAGACTAAGCAGTGCCTCTACCCCTTGCATATTGAGAAACAATAGCTTCTGGCCGACGGCGAATTTTAGCAAAGCAAGTAGAGAGATGGTGACGCTCGTGGTGGCAACCACCACTGACCCGGCTTCCATCGGCCCCGCCTCCGCCCTTTTAGCAATGCCCGGTTGGCACCCTGGTCCCTCCCTCCAGGTCTCACCATTTCTCTCTCTCTCTCTATATATATATATTGTGTTGTAATATACATGTATATCTATGATCAGCTGCAGGTTAAAAAATTACCCATATCACCAATAAGATAATAACTGAACAGCAATAAAAAGGGGGCAAAAGGGCTCCTAAAGAAGAAAAGACTAGGATCTATAGAAAAAAATAATCTGAGATAGTATTTTAAACAAACTATTATAAGAATCATGTGGACTGTGGGAAGTGGTTTGCTATCGAGTTGTATAATTTTGATTTTGATATTCGTTAGTTAATTCTGACTTGGTTTTTGGGTTGATTTAGGAGGACATGTCAAGTTTTGTGAATAAAGAAGTAAGGCTGCTAAAACATGATAACAGCATAGTGAAAGAGGATCACCTAGATAAGCGGTGGGAGGCCGCCACAGGCGAGGTTGTTGATGAAGTTATATTTCTTAGCAAGCACACTGCTGTCTCAAATCGTCCAGCTCTCACGGTTCATCCCATTGGTATAAGAAAATTTTTCTTATAATTTATTTAATCATCTAATTGATGTTGTGTAATGTATTATTCATTCTTTATAATTACCAGGCAAAGAAGATTGCTAATTTTATAATTTGTCTTTTGTTTCGAGTGTTGTTTAGGTGTGCCTCATTTAGGTGAAGGTGATGAGTCTCCGGCAGGTGGAAAACCCGGTTGGGCTGCCCCTCCTAATCCTAGGATAGGACCATGGTTGAGGCTGCTGAGGAGTATTGCAGAATCTCATAATTTAACTCCTGAGTTTGAGGTAAAATATACTCTTTGTAGTGCCCTGCTCAATGAAAAATATTTCTTTATTTTGATGTGATAACTTCTCTGGTCTTTGTGGAATCACCGTCTCATTCATCCTTTTAATTGACACTTTTTTTAACCATGTTTCTTTTGTCATTGTTGATTTTGATTCTATGCCATGTATGTTCCACTTATGCACGAGAAGTTAGGATGTTATCCATGGACATGGTCAGCATATGGATCATTTAATATTTTTTATTAATAGCAATATTTTTGGATATGTTAATATTAGTAATTCTATAGTTTGTTTCCTTTAATCTTTTGTATTATGCGTGACCGTTTTTATCAAGTTTTTCCATGACTGTTAAATTAGTTTGTCAAATCCCAGATGTCACTGGTGTTTCCAATAAAGAGTATGCATCTATCCATACAGACATACCTCTTCCTACTTTCATTGCATCTTCTCAATCCTGATCATCTGCATTAACTATCCATCTGACAAGTCATATTCTAACACAATCTTATTCCATGAAAGTTTTAAGGTAGCCCCAGAAATATAGAAGAATGTAATTACATCATGGGATATATGGACAATAATATAACCAGATTCAATCTGATTAGCATATCCTTGTTTCAGTTAATACTTGATTAAGGTGTGTTTTGGATTTAGGTAACTTTTCATTTTATTTGTTTTAACATAGCATGCTTTTAATTCTGTATCCTGGTAAACTAATTGTAATGTCAGCTTAAATTTCAGATTAATAGCATTTATTTTTCTAATGGATATTTCTTTTTCTTGTATGAGTTTCAATTTTGGTGACATAGCATTTGGTATATATTTAGTTTTTACTTTTATTCTTATTTATATTCTCTGTTATATAAGCTTGTGCGTGATGGGTTCTTTTCTACTTTGTTGCTCAATGTAGGTCACACTTGAGGCAACTCATCATGGACCTGAGCTTAATTCTCCCACAATGTTTGTAGAAATAGGTATATTTCTTCTTGCTAATAATGCCATTTCATCTCTTAACCTTAATATATATATTTTTGTATATAATTGCACTGGTTTCAGTTATTGTTATTCCAATAACTAATTTGTAATATCTCATTCTTGGGCAATCCATAGACAAAGCTAAAAGTTCTCTTTTTTACTTTTGATTCCTCATTTGAAGATTTTCTGGATCTCAGTTTTGCAAACTACTTTCACATATTTATTGTAGGCAGTACAGAGGAGTACTGGAAGAGGCAGGATGCTGCACAAGCCATTGCTTTAGTTAAGTAGAGCTTGGATTAGTATATTGATAGCTCTTCTCTTACTGTAATACTTCTTTATGTGATGCTCTTTTTTCTTTTCTCTTCTTGCTCCTTTTATCCCTTATTTGAGTCTCAAATACAGAGTTTACTGATAATAGAATTCAAAATATTGTAACATGCTTTACTTGATAAGTCATAGAATTTAAGGTAGTTCATTGTGTATGCAATGCCGTATGGTTGGTTGCACCACACCACCATTCTGCCCTTTTTCTTCTTTAATTTCTAGTATTATTTACTGTATACATAGTTCTTCCTGTCACTGTTTGGGTGGTGGAGGGCAAAATTACATGTTTTGAAGTCACTGTTCACTTTGTATATCTCTCTCTTTCCGTGCATCTAATTTTTGACCTTCACTTCTTCACTAGTGGCATGTTTTCACTGCTACAAATCTTCAAGCAAGAACTGGCTAATACTGGTATCTTGCTAAGAATGAAAACAAGAGAAAATGGCATGAGTTATTTTACACCAAAAGTTCTATTAAATAGTTGAAGTATTTTTTGGGGGTGGCTTGACAAAAAATCTTTTCTGTGGTGATTGAAGTTAGTTTGGGAAGGATTGGGGCTTGGAGGTGGTGTTGCCATTGGAGAGTGGAGCAGGTATTGGTCAACATATTATTATTGTTCTTATTTTTTTGTGAAGTTTTTATGTAAGGTTTTAAAAAGAAATATCTAATTGGAAGAGCATGTATGAATCTGCAATATGTTTAAAATTGCATTAAGTTACTCATAAAGTTGTTTTTCCTGGCAATTGGTACACTAAGACTCCCACTTGTAGCTGTGGCCCTTCATAAGTTTCAAAAACCTTCTCTTGCTATAATCACTTGGTTAATGTGTTAATTTAATCTTGTACATCTTTTGTGTTTCGTTTTATCATTTCTATATGTATACAATCTCATATTTATGATTTGTCTTTAAGGCAATAAACTAATGCATCATGTCTTGGTCGTTTTTCTTTAATGAAGCTCTACAACAACTTTACTCTCATTTCTTTAATTTTTTTTTATTAAGACTTTCTAGAAAAGGATTATTTTCCTTTCTTCTTTAAGTAATTCTTCTCCGTTCTTATATGGCACTTCTATTAATGCTGTAGGAACAATGGCAAAAACAAAATTCTTCTAGGTATTGGTGGTGGACATTATGCACCTCGACATATGGATATTATTTTGTAAGTAACTTGATACCAATTTTTGACATTATTTAGTTCATACACGATGGGATTGGAGACACTGACAAAGAAGCTTCATAAGAAAGATCTATATTTTCATCGCAGACATAACTTCCTCTAAAACACCCCCAAAAAAAAAAGAAAGAAAAAGAAAACGCCAGTTCATTGAGCCATGCTTATATTTTGAATACCACAGTACTTGATTCTAGTTAGTTTTTAGCAGGGTTACAGTTTTGGACTATAATTCTGTTTCCTTTCCTAAGTAGGGAAGTCAAGTTCAGTTGACCACCTTATGACAAGCTGCTTTACGTGCATATGTTGGCGCTTACCTGGTGTTTAGATTATCCGTCGAATGAAGTGTGAAATTATTTGTTAGCAAGTAGAGTGAATGTTCTTAATCTTGTTTTCGCCCCACCTATTTCCAGATTATTTATACCTGTTTTACATGTGAATGCATTATAAGTATGTGGCCCCCAAATTGTTGCAATTGCAGACTCGTCCTTTAAACGACGTGCATGGAAGTTAACGGGTCTGTTTGGAGGGAAGTTGAGTGCTAACATTGACTTGTGAACTTGAGTGCTAACGTCAAAATTGACGTCGCCCATGATGTGATTTAAGTTTGGTTATGTTTTCAGGAAAGATGGTGCCTGGGTGGGCCACCTGCTTTCTGGGTATTCATTGCCAATGGAAGATCCTAAATCCAAAGCTGAGGCAAGCTTAGATGGAGTGGGTGGAACATGGAGGGAAGCTATCAAAGTTTCATTTGACACTACTAAAGCAGCTTTTCCTGGAGGAGATATTCTGGCACATCTTGATCACAAGTTAGTTATTGGATTTTATTCTGATCCTCCAGTGAATTATTTTTACGTTGGTTATTTCAGTTCAACATTTTCTATCCCAAATGTTACTTACTGATGCAGGAGTTTCAAAGGTTGGCAGAAAAACGCCATTATGAGTTTCCTAGCTGAGCAGAATATAAAAGTTGGCAAGCCCGGCGACTTCTGCTGATTTTTCGGCTGGCTGATTGCACGACATGAACATGATTTATACCGATCCGATACATTCTTCTAGTGAAATTCTGCAGTTCAGATTCTCAAGTTGTGACCGATGATAGTTATTCAATTAAATACAAATGTTGGCTAAATGTTAATCCTAGACGCATTTAAATTCGCAATTGTAGTAGTTGTACCATTGTCATGATATATATTTTACCAAAGAAGATAAAAATCCTGGAGGGTTTTAATTACGCCTTCATATCAATGGAAATGTATTTGAGGATCAGTCTTCTTTATAAGTATAATATAAACTTGTCAAAGCAAGCGTAGCATAGCACAGCATAAATGAATGATTTTCTTTTTTTATTAAGGGTAATAATATTTTTTATAATAAGATTCAAAATAGTTTCATTCAAATGTTGGGTTATACAAGGAAGAATATTTATTTTTTTATTAATCATTCTTGAAAGGGAAGAAAAGGCCGAATAAAAAATGAGATATCCACCATTAATAATTTCTTAGTATTATCCAGGACTAGGAGTATCATTTAATGCATAATAATAATGGTATGTTCCTAGATTACGAAAAATGAGATTGAATTTTTGTCCTAATTTGAATGAAATGATGCAAATTAACAACCATATTTAGTGACAGTTGCCTTGTATATCTCCACGTTTCGCTCTCAAGAATTCATAACTGGCGCATTATGTGTGTGTGTATGTAAAAACGCAATAACTCCTCCCATATTATTTTTAAATTTCAAATATTCCCCCGGCCCTCTTAGATTTAATTCTATAATCTTCTTCTCTTCTTCTGGATTCTCTGATCTCTCTCCCTCATTTCAGCTTTCTGCTACTTTCTCTCTCTTATATAAGAAATTAAATTAATTTTCAAGAATGAGCACACCATCACCATCATCAACCATAACAAGGATGGTGAGTCGATGGAGTGTAAGAGATTTGGCGTCCAGCTTATATTCATGCAGATTTCCTATAGGAGGTAGGTAAACAAGTCGGATTTGAATAATTTATATTTTATTTTGTTTTTTAAAAAAAGCTTGAGATTATGGTTTTACTACTTCGAAAAGATTTTTCAGACGAGGAACATGAAGCTGATAAGTTGATGTGCACTTCGAGTGGAACTACGATGATTTTTAACCAAAAGGATGATGATGGGAGAATCCATAAGAGTATGGAAAAAACTTCAAAAGAAAATAAAAATAGACATTTAATGCATTCGGATGAGTCAAATTGGCCATCTTGTACCGATGAGGATTACATAGTCTTCTGCTTTAAGGACGATGGAGGGATCGATTTGGAGGAGAGGAAGTTGCCGCTATCTCATCAGCAGCAGCTTCTTAGTAAGATGGAACCCCCCACACACATTACTCCCAAGGTTAGTTTGATATCATGAAAACTATTTAAATGATTACAGTTTTTTTTTTTTTTTTTTTACTCGACTTACTTGATAGATAAAGTTGGTTTCCTTTTTATCTTAAAGCAGCTTATTTTTGGTAAGAACTCGGACGTCTTCCAATTTAGCCATGAGAACAAGGTGGAGGAAATTGACTATATCATTTCTGATAGTGAGGTGAACCCTAAATCCCACCCCCCACCCCACCCGACCCAAACACAAGAAAATAATAACTCTCCACTGCACCCGGATGATGGACTTGATGATAAAGCAAGTTTGTTTTTTCCTTTGGTGTATGTTTGTCGTAGGGGGAGGAGGAAAAAGGAAGTATACACCCATACCCAGGATTGCCTCCAGATGATGATGAGGATGATGATATCAAAGATATAACTGAGGTTGAGGAGACTACCGAACCCAAGCCAGTGCCTGCAAGATTGAGCGATTCAACTCGCTCTGATAGTAGTAGTTCAAGTTCTTTTGCTTTCCCAGTGTAAGGATCATCTAAACCTTTTGACTACTACTCCTGTTCCGAAATTAGAAAAATATCAGATAATGTAGTATTGATGCACAATAGTACTCGATTTACCTTAATAAAACTTCATATCACTTTATACTCTAAAATTACACATACACGCGAATAATCTAATTTTGGAACACAGGGAATACATTTTAACTCACTAAATCGAATATATTGTATTGATAGTAGCACTTGACAAATACCATATATACATATATATATATATATCTGCAGAATGAATTGGGAATGGAAAGGCAGTCCAGCAAGAATGCCAAAATTAGAAGAGCGAAGCAAAACAAGGAAGACTGGTGCACGAATTCCTTGTTGGAGATTTTAGAAGCTAGCTGTAGCATTGTTAGCTTGAGGCAGTAGTAGCCACAGTTTCATCAGGTTTTTCCCTTGGGAAAAGACTTCATGCATTTTACCAACACAAACTCTCAGTAGATTCTAAAAGCTACAACATTGTTAGTTTAAGGCAGTAGGTGCAGCTCATTAGCTTTTTCTTTATACACACACAGTTCAGTTCAGTTCTTTCCCTGTTGGATTGAGTAGATTATGAAATATTGTTGATTATTGATTCTATGAAGAATAGCATCTGTCTTTCATAATTTGCTCAATACAGTCATTTGATAACGAGTCGACTTGAGCTAAGCTTGGACTTTAATTTAGTTCAATGATTCCCATATAAAGTTTTTTTAAACTAATGACTTGTAGATTCCATCCTTGTTCTTCAAGATGGTAAAAATCAGCCATCACTTGTATCAACAACAACATTTCGTAGCTATAATTAAAATGAACCATCACTTGTACTAATATGGCTATAATTCTCAACATCATTTCATACCTATAGTTATTCCGATAAACAGCTACATAATACCTGAAGTAACTGGTGAGTGGTGAGCAAGTGTTTCAGCAGCAGGTCTTGGTCAATAAGAGTCTCATAACTCTGGTCTTTGGACATGCAACATAACAACTACTTCCATATATATAGCACTCATATTTTTAGTTCTTAAACACAAACGATTGAAGATTTAACCTTGCACTCCTGCCGCTGCAATAGACTCTTCATCTTGATATTCTTTTGCAGCAGCAACAGCAGCAATGTAAGCTTCTTGTGCCTCCTCCATTTTCTGCCACTCCATCTCATCCAAACAATCCTGAGTTTAAACCAATTAGAATACAATATTCCCCACTCTCACCCTAAGAAGACAAAAAAAGGGAGAAAAAAGCGATAACATGACTGGAAATAGAAAATCTAGATTAATGTATATTTAGCAATCTGTTTAGCTACCAGCAGTCTAATACGAGTTTTAGTCTTATTTGTTTACTAAATAAACTTGTTAAATACAAATTTTATACTACTAAAATGATAACCAATGGTGCAGCCAAGTGGTCAGTAGTTCACTATAGCTGGTATATGATCTGAATGATACATTGTGACATCATAAGCTTCACCAGATAAGGCGCCATTATTTTTTCTGAGGCCTTCACATAAGAGCATGAATGAAGACATCTCTTCTTGCATGGTGGTCACGTCTTCCTGAAGCTTCTCCGCTTGTGTTAGAAGTCGCTGCTTCCCATTGTAACTTTTCCAAGGCTGATTGTTTGTCAGCAAGCTTAATCTGTGGAAAGCACAATTATTAACAATGACTTGAGATAGTCTGAGAAAATCAAGCACAGAGAGAGAGAGAGAGAGGAACCAATCACATGGAAGTTTACCTTGTGCACGTGCTAATTATTTGAAGTGACAACCCAAGATATTATCATGCTGGTACAAGTGAGAGAAAAACTAATTAACGATCTTAAGAAAAGCATCTAGGGGGGACAAGAACCTTAATCATGGCAAAGTGAGATGGTGATTGATACTTGACAGTATTACTGATCTGGAAAAACATTCAGCAGTATTATGGATATGAAAAGGAAACTATCACAGAAAACGGCAGTGACATAGACTCTGCAAGAAATTAAAAACAAATCCAAGAAAAAAGGTATTAAAAAAAGGCGAGAAAAAAATACCAGTAGCATAGTTCATGTGACGTAGCCAACTCATTTTCATTCACACGCGTGCACTTTTCTCCCAAGTATGATTGTAATAGATGTCATAACCACTAATAAAGTAAGATTTCCCAGTAATATGATGAAACCTACAGTCTACCTAAGCTACTAACAGAGAAAAAGAGAGAAGAAAAACACTATGGTCTCCCTCTCATGCGAGATGTTACACAGGAATAATTGGTAATGAACATTTTGGTTAGAATTTAGGAAAGGTGATCAAAATATTATATTTAAGCAATGTGACAATGAATGACTTTCTTTATTAAAGCTTCAAATTCATATAAAAGATTTAGCATTGATTTAGTGTCAACTGCATGAAAATTGTTCAACACGGATCTGACCATAATAAGACTAACCTAGGGATCAAATGAGTTTGCCAAATAAATGAAAATTATAGGAGAAAAAGAAAAGAGTACACAAGCATTAAAGTTGTACCTTTGCATCAGAAAGTTGTAGTTGGATAGATTTCAATAAAGAATCCTTTTCGAAAATCTGGTGCTTCAATTCATCAAGCTTGGCAAGAGTTGAAGTCATCTGGTTTTTCGAAATTTCAGCTGATTTCAAAAGTCCATCTTTCTCTAATAATTTCCTTTGTAGATGTTCCACTTGATTTCTCATTACAATCAATTCTTCTCTGTCCTTCTCTGTTGGTGACGTACTCGAGGGGGAAACTGAGAAGCTGTTGCACATCCATCTTGGTTATTGCTAGCATGCTTACCTTGATCCTTGTCTCCATGAGTCCCTATGCTTTTTTGTTGGAATAGATTCAGTTGCTTCCATTCGCTTCACTTGTCTGCCAAAATCCAATATCAGTGTCACATATAATCCATCAGTCAGTTTACTTGCATGGAAAGGAAACCATAAGTTGAGTGAAGAAGCTGATGATTTTAATCTTAGATCGTCACTTTTAATGAGACTGTGGACCACATCATAACCATACCAAATCTTTAGCCATTTTAACAGAAGTCCAAAATGTAACGCTGAAATTAAGCTAACAAACTAATTGTTTTGTTTGCTCTTCCCTCCTATAATGTAAAGAGTTTCTACGCGGTTGAGGAGGAGCTTTAAGAAAGCTTACAATCACAAGAAGTGTTTTCAGTGTATAATCTTTCCAGTAAAAAGTAAAAATGATGAGATGCTGCTAGGGATATGCTCCGGGGAACAAATAAACTAATTAGAAAGCACACCTGCACATTTCCAAAAGGTATAAATTCAATTTCTACCTTAGATTCATTTCATGCATTATAAGATCCATATTTGGAATAACCTAAAGCTCAATTATTATTCTCTTTTCATTCCCATTTAATTCGTTAGTAGCATGGTCAAGGCTTAAAGGGTGGTGGTTATAGTTCAGCTAAAAGGAAGGAGCAAAGAGGAAAATGAGATAGCAGCAATGTAGGTTCCTATCTAAGGTTATGCATTACATATCAAACATCCATCCTCATAGATCCCTTTCCTTCGGCAGAATTCATTAATTTTTCCCATTTACTATGTGGAATTGTTACTCAGGTTAAATCTACTTTAATAGTGCCCTTCAAGAAGAATTAGCTGAAAGCTTTCTTGTCCCTGTCAATCCATGTACTCTAACCATCAGCAAATGTGGACTTCAATGAGCTTCAAAGCCTTCCCACCCTTGACTCAAAACTGAAAAGGCAAAGTTGGTTGTTGGACCAATTCATAGAGGATTAAATTCTAGTTGTAAAATTAGTTTCAGAGACGATAAAACAGGTTTCAAAATCCTTCTTAGGATACCAAACCAAAAACGTTATTCTTTTATTCGTGATATCAAACCTAAAAAACAAATGAAACCTCATCTGTGTTCAGTCAACAAACTCTTAAGAGAGACTAACAAGCAAATAGAATATTTTAGCTTTAAAAGTAAAAGGTAAGTCTTAATGATCCATAAATTTGCACTTGAAATCAACATATATTGGCACAAACCAGCACAATTAAGCAAAACAAAAACACACACATTTTGAGTCTATATATTATTCTGCCTGTTCTTTGTCTCTCTCTCTCTCTATAGATTATACATATACATATTACATATGCTCAAACAGAAAAAAATTAAATGAGAATTAGACCTTCTTAGACAGGGATTCTCGAGATGGATTCTTTGTGTAGATCATGGAGGCACGACGAGTAAATGAAGTGTTTGCCTTCCTATCCTAACAAATTCTATACATACAAATAAATTAAACTCAAACTAAAATACAAGAAGAGAAAGTGATTAAAGTGAATGAACTTCAATGAACTAAAAGTGATTTAATGGAAGAGAAAGGAGAGATTATGATTAATGACTGAACAAGTGGAACAATCTCGACGAGGTAATTGAAGAGGTTACGATCGAGGTTGCTTGAAGGAGTGCCACTGGCGGCGGTGATGGCGTTAGAGAAAGAAGATTGAGTTCGCCGGAGAATCGGAGATGAGTAATCTTGTCCGCCAGCAAGCGATGAATTTGCTTCTGCTCCGAAGCCGCGGCATTGTCCTGTAAATGTATGAAGTGTTGAGCTCATACATTTTGTTTTTGATGATCAAAAATTGAAACACGTAAATGAAAGAAAAATATTAGAATTTTATGGTGTGCTACTGAGGGAGTTGGTGGAGACTTTGGAGGCTTCAATTTTGAAGAATGCTGATTTCCAGCTATGGATCTTACAACGGAGAAATGGGGATGCTGTGACCGTAATTATTTGATTTTTTGAATGCGGGGTTGGGATATTTTTAAATTAAAAATTTATATAAAAAAATTAACAGTAAGTTATATAATTAGTAGTATTTATAGATAAATTATATGAAAGTATAACGTTTTTTTTATCATTTGATTTTTAATAATTGTGAAAAAATTATTTGATGTAACTTTTTTTTAATCATATATAAGCACCGATTGTAACCTAATAGTTAAGATTGATGTATTATGACCTTTCCTTTAGATCCTAAATAGGATTCTCACTTATGTGATTTTAGGTGCTAGTGATTTTTGGAAAATAATATTTTTACGTATAATTTTGATATTATTTACACATGTGCTTCTCTCATATGAAAGTGATACTGATATTATAATATTGTGAGAAAAGATCATGTGAAAATATAAAATTTAAATGTAAATATAGTGTCTCCCGTAGTTTTTATATCACTAATTCATGACGTGATATGTCCAATTCAACGTAAGTGTAAAAAATTAAAATTTTAATCACTTGTTTATAAAAATTGAAAAGTCCATAAGTTATAATTAAACCTTCTTAAATTAATTAGATATAGCACAATTGGGCTCAGTATACTTTGAAGAGTTTGTGCTGCTTAATACCCACTTGTGTGTTAAATTTTTGATCACTTTGATTGTAAAAATTGAAAAGTCTATAAATATAAACTTTCTTATATTAATTCGGTTAAGGTTGTGTTTGTTTACCTCTTATTACCTCTTAACAACTACATATCTTATTCGATAAGAGGATAATATTGTTTGATAAAATTTTGTTTGTCTTTTATCGTCTTTTAATCGGTAAGAGAAATATATAAATCTAAATCATTAAGAGTTGTCTCTAAATAAATAAATAAAAAATCTATGGAGACTCTATAAATATTATACTTTCTTCATTCTAAATTTTAAGATCATTATTGAGTTTAGAAAAATTAAATTGAGATATTTTTAAATTTAAAATTCAGATGTTCTATATTTTTAGTTTCCAAAAAATTTTTTAAATTAAGATATTATTTACTCAAATAATTTAATTTATTAAAATATACTAACCATTCACGTCTTAACGAGTCAATTTGTTCCCGGGCCGAAGGACGGAGCAGGTGAATGAGCAATTGAACGTGACTTTTTATGTATTAATACCTCTGTTTTAAATATATTTTAGTAGTAATCTTTTGAAATCAATTGTTATATATTTTGAATTCAAAAATAATTTTAAATTAATTTAGTTTTAAAATTTACAATTGATTTTAAAATTTGTTAACTATTTAAATAACATGAGGTATTAATTTAGTTATCAATTGTTTTTAAAATTTGTTATCAATTGAATTCAAAAATAATTTTAAATTTGTTAACTATTTAAATAACATGACAAAAAGGAAAGTGAGAAACATCGATATAATTGGGTAAACTATCACTCAAAAAAATGTCATTTGTGTAATTGAGTATGTAAAATATACAACGATGTTACTATCACATACTCTATTCATGACGGGTGTATGCATAATCACATAATATTATTTATTTTAGGTGTGAGTGAGGGGTGGGTGGGGTGGGTGGGGTGGGTGGGGGGTAAGGAGTGTATATAAAATCACATAGTATTATTTTTTTTTAAGTGGAAGTGGGGGTGGGGGTGGGGGTGGGGGTGGGGGTGGAGGGGGTTTATGTGACGCCCCCAGAATAGGTCCATTCAACCCAACCCATTCTGAGTCGCCAAATACATGGTACAGAATTCAAATACAAACTTTATATCATACGGTCGTGCAAAATACGACCACACAACTGTGAGTCTCAATACAAATATGTAAAAAATATTAAGATTCAAACTAAGTCCTCATTACAATTATTATCACACTATTTATCAGAAATAGTGAGGACTACTACTGCTCTAACTCGGACCATCACTCTGTTCCCCGACTAGTCCCCGCAACATTCTCATTTCCTGAAGAGGACCAACAGATGAAAAGGGTGAGCTCAACTAGCTCAGTAAAGAATATTATGACTAAGATAATGGAAAATAAATTATCGTTAGCCTTCAACAGTTCAGATAAAATATTATGGACAACCAATCTTAGATCAATATTCGCAGCGAAAATAACAAATCATTAGAAGAGTTAAGCAGAGAATCAAGTCTACTATCTTCTATGATTTAAAAGTCCATCATCAATATTTTATCCCTGTAACATCAATCAATATACATCTCGAATCAATATTCATCTTTGCACTACAGGCCAAAGATATTCATTTGTATCATCAGTGGTCATATTCATCTCAACACCTGTCATCTTTGCACTACAGGCCAAAGATATTCATCAGGTAATCATTCATCTTTGCTCTACAGGCCAAAGATATTCATCAGGTAATCATTCATCTTTTAGGACTGAGGATGATGAAAAATATTTTAAAGAACGAATCCAGTGAGATAAAAGACAAAGATTAGGGATTCGTCATTTAGTTTATCCAAATCAAAAATACCTCGTAATAATCAATTATGGAGCAAAATTTCAAGAATAGAGCTCAAAACTTGGATACAATCAAAGATAATAACCTTAACAAGCAATTTGGACAAATAAAAGAAAATTTAATTTTTCCGTGAATAGTGCCGTATACGTGAATAGTGCCGTATACGTGAATAGTAACCCCGACGGAAAAAGTAAGAATTTCAACATAAAATCTATGACAATATTTTTGTATAGTGATATTGAAAAGAATAACATTATTTACGAAAGAAATAACATCCCTTACCTCAAAAGAACAGTATCTCTGACTGGAATATCGGATAAAATACCGACGGAAGCTTGTACTGAATAGTAATACTCAAAGTATTGAAATACTCACAAAAATACGCTCGATATTATAGAGAGAGAAAACTTCTGATTCTGGTGTGATTTTCAATTCTAACCTAAGCACCCTATTTATAGGAAAAGCTTAGGATGCCAAAAGAGACTAAAATAATAAAATATTATTATTTTTCAAAATTTCCGCCGCCTGGCGGCTAAAACATTTTCTACCAAAAGTGGGGCCCGCCCATAAAAAATATATATATTTTCTGAAACTTCAATAATTCATAACAAATAGCCCATTTGTCAGAAAAATACAAATTCTATGTCCTTCCATAGGAATTTTAATTCTCTACAACTTTGCAGAAGAAAGTTTTTCCAAATTCTAAACATAAATTATTCGAAATCCAAAAACAGATAATTTCTCACACCAAAATATTGATAAAAACTCACCAGCGCCAATTCCTTCTTTAATATCCACAAAATAAATATTTTCTTATCATATAAATCAATAATTAATTATTCACAAATAATATTATAGAACTACAATATTAACAACCAGGTCGTTCCCAGGACAGAGGGGGCCTTCTGATAAGGATTTCTCCTTACTGGCTCGCAATTAAATAACCCCTCCTAGACAGAACTTTCTTAGACATTGTCAATAATGCTATCTAATAATATTATTCAAATAATATGAATTATTGAGTTGATAACGTGAAATACTGTGCAACGACAATTATTGAATCAATACTACAAAATATCAACTGTAGCCATTATTGAATCAATCATAAAAAAAATAGCAATGTAACAATTATTGAGTCAATAAAATATCAATGCAGCAATTATTGAGTCAATAATATAAAATATCAACGTAGCAATTATTGAGTCAATAATATAAAATATTGAACAGTAAATACTGTAACAATAATTGAGTAGGTTCCTTCTCACGTAAGACTCAATAATTCGAAATACTGTGCAATACCGTGTGCTACTGCGCACCACCGCGTACTGTATTTTAACCACCGGGTATTTCAACAGTACTAACGGTAACAACTACGCCGTTTATCTTGTAAAAAGTTATTTCTGTCGCTTTCTATATCCGACAGTTATTCCGTTGTGAGGCCCACAAATAGCTGCGCCGTCGTACGAATATTCCCCGACAACAAGAATATTTTATAACCACTTGCTCATTTTAAAAATGTTTGCACATTTCACCCATAACTTTCATATTTATCAAATCAACACCTTACTATTTCGAATAATATATAAAGAAAACTAAATCTTTATTCATAAAAATTGGGGTCTTACAGTTTAGGGTTTGGGGTTTGGAGTTTGGAGGGGGGGCGTGTGGGGTGGGTGGGTGGGTGGGTGGTGGGGGTGAAGTGAGGTGTATAAAATAAATTAGGACGTTTATTTTGGAACGGAGGGAGTATGTAATTAATTGATATTCGTAAATTAAGATTAACTAGAGAAATAAAATATGAGAAATTGAGCTGTTAAATATGTAAATATGGGTGAAAAAAACTTTTGATTTGGATTTAGATTTGAAATAAAATATGGGCCGAAAAATGGTTAACCGGGTTGGATTTATATTTCTTTTTAAAAATATGGTTCCAAACTTTACCCAACCCAAATAAATAAAAGTAGTTAACCATTCAATTTGATTCTAGTTAATATGGGTTAATCCAACAGTTAACCAACTATATTGTCGGTCTACCTACGTCCCTAATTATTTGAAGTTTTAGAGGTGGACACAAGAAATAAGATAATGATTGAAAAGTATTAAATATAGTACTCAATTATCTGTAATACCCTTAAATCTTTTGTTGGGATAAGGAGAGTTTTGTTGGGATAAAGAGAGAAAAAAAAAAAGAGCTTAAAGTATAAAAAAATAGGTAGAGTAATGAGGGGTAATATTGAAAAAATTATTATTAATTCTCCTAGATTTGAACAAATGTCAAATAATTAGGACAAATGAAAAACTCTAAAACGTCAAATAGGACGGAGGGAGTAAAAACTTTCACATAACTCTCATATACACACACATACATACTTTGGACTCCTACCTGACATACGGGACCCATATTTTATATGTGTATGTATGTAAGAGTTATATGAAAGTTTGTATGTGAGAGTAGCATTATTTTAAAAAATACACTCCATCTCGTGGTGTGCATTAAAGGTTGTTTTGTAATTTTTCAAAAAATATTATTTTATAATAAAGTTTACGCAGAAACGAGAGTTGTATTTCTCACCTCTCATGCTCTCAAATAATATTATTAATTATAAAATTTATTAGTTTAAAAATTACGTTGTTAAATTTAAAAAGATATTAAAATTAATGACGTGTTGTCGGCTGTCGCAGGCAATCAAAATCTAAATCTTATTACAAAAAAAAATATTATGTAGTAATAAAAGTAAGAGTCAATCGCACAAAGAATAATTAGTTTAATTTTATGTTTTGTAAACCATAATGGTGGTTTTAAATAACAAAGAAAATTTAAATAACGTTGACCAAAATAAATAAATACGCAACTAGAACAGAGTAATCTAACGAAATAAATCAGAATAACAAGCATTGGATTAAGTTAACATTGATCATTGACTCCAACATAAGTCAATTAGTACTTTGAATACCGTTAGAATTATTTTCCTATCTCTCCTTAATTGTAGTCAATTAGAAACAAGCGATCTAAATAACCTTAACTATTAATTAAATAACCTTAGACTCGCGCTGAAAATTTAATCTAGTAACAACTTTAAGTAATAGAAAGATCGATGAAACTAAACAATACAAGCACACATAATTGTATTTAATTTAGTTGTGTTTTAATATATAACAAATTATTAATCTTAGTTGCTCCACAAATTAAAGTGATTAAATAATATTTTTGATACTAATACTAATATCAATTAAAACTAATATCAATTAAAACAATTATAAACATTAAACACATACTTGTTTTTGTAAATTTTAAATTTAATTATGAAATATATTGTGTCTGTGAAAGGGAGGGAGTAGCTATATGCAACAGCTAGCTAGGTAGAGGGGCCTCTATGGATAGAGTAGACCAGAGGAGTGAGGGGGAGACAACTTGTGCACATGCAGTGAGAGGGGAGGGGTCGAAGGAGAAGAGGAGGTAGTCAATCATGGACCCCACCACCTAGAACCCCACACCAGCTGAGCTTTCCATCTAATCAATACTTATCTATAAGAGTCCTTCTAGGGGACATTTTTGTAGTGACATTATTTTTTTTTTGATTTTTTTTTAGAGTACCTTTCAAAAAATATATAGTATTTATTTTAACTGAAATTTTTACAGAAAATAGTATTTTAGGTGTAATTTGAATACATACAAGAAACAGTATTTTACCGACTGTACAGCCCCTGTTTCTTGTATGTATTCGAATTACACCTAAAACACTATTTTTTATAAAAATTCCAATCGAAATAAGTACTATATATTTTTTGGGAGGTACTCTAGAAAAATAACCAAAAAATAATAATGTCACTAGAATGTCACTAAAAAAAATGTCCCCCTAAAATTATTGTATCTATAACTAGTCATTAGTCAATCAGCCAACAAAAATTGAATACGCAGATATATATTTTTTAATTGAAAATTTTTATATGGACGTGAAAATTTAAAATAATCATGTCTAATTATTATGTTCCCATAAATTGATTTTGATCATAAGTTTTCGTAAGTAAATATATAATCGAGTTAATTTTGTTAGTACAAATTATAATCTAATTTAAATTATAAAATCAAAGAGTTGTGTTCTTTCATCTTTCACTAAATGTTCTATACAAATTTTTATATATTGTATCCTCTTAACTCTTCCACCATAATTATCACAGTCTTAATATTATCTATGGATATACATGTAGAGATATGTGATGTGATATCTATTATATATATATATATATATGTATATATATATAAAAAAGAAAATGAGTGTGAGTGTGAATACAATAGAGAAAGGATCCTCTTAATATGTGTCTTTAGAACATATTCTAAGTACAGAGTCTAATAAATGGATATTGAATTCAAAAATAGGGTCCACTGAAATATAAAATAATATTTCAATTTTATATTTCAAAGGGGCCATATACATTTAAAAATAATATTGTAGTAGACCCCATCTCTTGAATTCAGTGTCTATCCATTAAACTCCGTACTTAATATGTGTCCTAAGAACACATGTTAAGAAAAACTCTATAAAAATACAAGTAAAAGAAAATCGGGGGATATGTAGAGGAAGATTGAAAGAGTTGAGGAAATCAACTGATTGAAGTAATCGAGCCGTCGATCCACCAACTTTTTACAAGTATGTCTCCTCCGAAAAAATCAATTGCCCTCAATTTTGAAAATAAGTTTTGATAAAAAAATTATTTTTGCCCTGTCCCTATAAAAATCATCCCTCACTCTCTTTCTCTTTAGGACCATATTACATTTAAATCAGTAAATTAATTACTAATTATTTTATAATGATGTGTACCTTATACGAGTGCCATAGTATTAAATAAGATATACATATTCATAAATATATGAGGAGATTAAATTATAATTAACGTAATAAGGTAAAAAAAATAAAATAAAATAATTATTTATATATGCGGCTGAAAATTTGAGAAAAGGTCAAGTAGGGGTATCTAGTACTAGTTAACTAGTAAGCCCTATCTGCACTACACGTAATAGTCCCACCTCACCGTCCATGTCATTACCATCCCCATCACGTCCTTGACAGTACTACCGAATTCGAGTCTGTTGTCAGAGTTAAAAGATAGACGCACATACACAGATCATGAATAATTTAACTTGATTTGGTAGTTAGGTAATTTGTGAAAGTGTACTTATAATTGTATTTGATAATATTTTAATTTTATAAAAATAATCTCGTATTTGTTAAAAATTAAAAATAATGAGATGACAAAATGTTTAAATTTATTGTCATGATTTTATTTTACTAGTACATGAATAAAAGCATATTTTTAATATTTTAAAAGTGAGATTCTTTTTATAATTATTAATTTATGTCAATTTAAATTAGTTAATATTTACAAATTAACCTAGTAATTAAGAATAAAAGTATTTTTGTTGGACAAAGGATTGTAATACGACAAACCGACCCTCCTACTACTTACTACTACTACTACTCTTTCGTGTAGGATAGGGATAGGAGGGATAGGGATAGGGATGGGGATGGGACTTGGGAGTCGTCCTAGCTCCTCCACTACCCCCTCCAATGAGCGGCCCCCACGTGGTGTAATGATCACGCATGGGACTTCCACCAACCAACCCAACCAAACCACATGCAAATATATGACTAATTCCCGACCTGCATATCCTCCCCGCGCGGCCTCCTCCGTACGTTCAAATTCCATATTACTCAACTGATAAATGTTGTTTTTCAATAATAATAAAATAAATAAAAAAACAGAAGGACTTGATAGTTTTATTTATGTGATGTACATGTATTTTCCTTTTCTGTGAAGTTTTTTTTTTTTTTTTGATGAATTTATATTTTTGTCTGCTCAATTGATTCTTAATATTGTAATAATAATAATAACATATTTAATTATAAAATTATATTATACTCCATAAAACTTCACAACAAAAAATATGGGCAAATAGAGATTAAATTCCAGTGTTTGTCGAGGCGAGGAAGAGCAACACTCAAGTCTGAAACTCTTGTATATATATATACAATACACCATTAAAATAAATAAAATTGTGATTCATTCCTAATTAATATTTTTAAGCAAATGGCACGTAAATAATTAAAAGTGTACTTGTAAATCACTTACTAATATGATTCAGCGAGCATCAATAAACAAAGTGCTTACTAATATTAATTAATATATTATAATATTTCTACTCAAACCACTATTACATTTATAGTAATATATATATATATATATATATATATATATATAGTTAATATCAAAAATTATATTTTGCATTCAAAAATTGTTGCAGATGGATATATGATTTACAAATATATCCATCTCTACTAGCAAAACAATTTCATGAATTAATTACATTTTTATGAGTGGTTAGTATGAAATTAACTTTGATCAATTAATACGTATAGTGCCAACACCCAGATCAGATCTCCGTCACTACTGGTCAACTTGGTTCATGGAAACCGGATCCCATTCTTCTTAATAGAATAGAATAGAATAGAATAGAAGATAACCCCTCCCTGCTAACCTTGCTTGCTCATGCAAATAATAACTTGCAAACGAAAAGACAGAGCCTCAAATATGGATTAATTAAGAACAGGCCAAAAACACTCTATTAAATTACATACACATATATAGTAAAATCCACAATTACATTAGAAATCAAAGAAATCTATTTTAACCAACCAACCAAACCAAAACAAAACCAAAACCATGAGAAGTTAGCTAGCTAGCTTTAGATTAACACAGAAACATTATAAAAAGCCCGAAACATTTTCCAAAATCACTCCAACAGAGACAAATTTACATAGGCGACAAATCATTCTTATGCATAATTTGTCTTCAATTATATTTTATTTTATTTTGTTTTTGGGTTTCTTAAAATCACTTGTTTGATATTTTTAGCAGAGTTAAATTGGTGGGAGTGTTTACGGAAGGTAATGAAGCGAGTGATCGTTATGATCAGGCCACTGAGTTCGACTCCAGTAAGCTTGATCCACGGTCCCCGTTAAATCAAACATGCCTTGATCTTGATCTCTATCTTCCCCACCAGCAGCTTGCCAATCCACTCCCGCCAGTCCACCGTTGCTAATCCTGCACTGTGATTCCGAGAATTCAATCTGAGCCGTCTGATCTAAGTACCCTGCATTTCCCATCTCCTGCATCTGCTGGTTTGAGCTCTGATTCTCCACCAGCTGCCCTTGATTCTGCAACCGGTACGACGAGATGTCGGTGATATTAAAACCTAACGGCGACGGATCGTTCGATGACGTCATCAGGCTGGTGAATGTTCCGATCTCGGGAAAGAATGATCTGCCGTCAGGCGACTGATCGATCAACGGCAGATTGAAGTTATGGTTTCCGGCTTGAGAAATGAAGAACTGGGACTCCGGCGGGAAATTGAACAGCGTGTGAGCAGAATTTAACGGGCTGCCGGCGGAGACTTACTTCGGTGGCGGTGGCAGTTGTAGTGGCGGTGAGGCTGGAGCTCTCACTGCTGGAATGAGAGTTGGACTTCCGAGGAGCAGCTGCAGCAGTGGCGTCGGAGGCGGAGGAAGTGGGTTGTTTGGGCTTGGATGAACGTTTGTTTTTACGGCAACCACCTCCGACGGGCACGTTACGAAGTACGCCGCCTTTGGTCCAGTAACGGCGGCAGCCCTTGCAGAAGTGACGAGGCTGAGAGAGGTTGTAATTGTTGTAGTAGCAGAATTTGGTGTTGAGAGATTCGCAGCGTGGGCACTTGAGGGATTGTTGGTGGTTCAGGGTGTTGTGCGGCCGAAGTCTCCTGTCCACGCCGTATTGCCGGCTTCCACCTCCTCCTCCGCTGCCTAGCGAATGTATATCTTGCATTTCCAGCAACAAATTCACAAAAAAAATTCAGCAACAATAAAACTTACAAAATTATAAATTCTAACTCGAAATTGGGAGAGGTGAGCGCCGGAGAATTCTGAAAACAGAAGTTTCCGGCTATATTCCAAGTGAAAGTTCACATTTGCCGACTCTTAGAAAATTCTCTCCCTCCTCATTTTCTCACTCTAAACATACGGAGCCTCTGAACTGACAAATATCCCCTGCATATCTTCTAAACGTCTTCTATTTCTAAGATACAATAAACACCAAATTACACATATGACCCCATGCATACCCCATTGCTAAGGTAGTAGAATAATATAACTTCAAATTACAAATATAACCCTATAATAAGCCACAACACCTCCTAAGCGGCACGAGTGCACGAGTCGGAGTGTCGGAGCTAATTTGTTGAGGTTTGTAATGTTCATGTATTATAAATTCTATAATAATTTATACTTCTAATTACTTTTTCATACTTTCCATTGTTCTTTTCAAAATGTATGAAATCAGTTTTCAAGAAAATGCATCAAATCACAATATAAACATTCATTGAAATGGATATGAACAAATTTGAAGTCCGAAACAAATCTCAGGATTAATTTTTTATGTTCAAATTAAATTAAATTTACTTTAAACTATTAGTCCAACAATATTTTCTTAAATTATCTTTGCTTACAATAGATTCATCCAAAAGATCATAATTAAATATACTACTATTGTTAATAACTCAATTCCTTATATACATAAAATTTCACTTGGACCTCCAAATTATAATAAAATTTCACTTGTAACCCTTCCAAATTTCTCAATTTTTATCTGTTTTATATAATGCAAAAAATTTATATGTATATGAAAAGGTTGGTAAAAAAAAGTGGCTAAATTTGTTTTGATATATATTAATTAAGAACTCAATAACAAAAGAATTGGGCAGAAAATTTAAATAAATTTTTGGTCTATTTTTTTAATGTCTATTTTAAAAGTAATTATTAACAGAGTGTAAAACTACAAACTAAATTTGTAGTATAAATATTCTCTTTAAATATCGAAAAATTTATGTTTGTAAATTGTTTTTATGGGCAATAATTTTTATGAAAATACGCTTGGGAGACGACACATGCAGTCCAGATGAGATACATATATATATATATATATATATCTTTATGTCTACTGTCTACTGGTACTTGAGAAGGGTGGTAGTCCGTATTTCCGAGTAATTACTATCTCTCTCCACAATCTACTACTACTACATATAAACAAAACGAGTATTTCTCTATCTATATATATTTCTTAGGAGTTGTACTGTGGACTCTCTATTTTCTCTCTCTCTCTCTCTCGTTGTGGTGACTGACTGACGACGCACATTCAAGGACCGCCACTTACCGTACATGTCCGTGGCGGAGGATGAACCGTCCGATGGTGATTCGTGTTTGGCAGATTCAACGCTGTCCACAAATCAGTCTCTGTCGCCTTGTCGGCCATTATCTCTCTCTTCGTGCCTCTTACATTTGGTTCTTATGTTGCCACGTTGCTTCTTCTAATTGGTCGGTTATCACTTACACCAGTGGCGTGGGGTGGCGTGGGGTGATAATATGGACTAGCTAGTCTATTACCATGATCCTGACCTGCCGCCATTAGTAACAGGCAGCCTAGAGGGGGCGAGTGAGGGAGTGAGGGAGGGAGGGATTTTGATCTTGCATGCAATGAATACATTCATTTGAGCGAACAAATACACATAAAACAGACATTAATTGTTTCTAGTATTAGTACTATAATAATTATAAGCATGTCGTCGATTTTAATTCAACTGTTCTGTCATTGTATAAAAATACTAAGTTCATGTTTATTTGTGTCTGAATGTCTCTTAATTTATATTTTTAATTTAATTAATTATAAATTTTGGTTCATAAAAAAAAAAAATTTGCCTTTTAATTGTTAAAACAGAAACTCAACTCTTAGTCTCTTAATAGTTTATTTACAATTTATGGATAAAAATAGTCTCAATAAATATTGTACTCCTTCAATTTCAAGTTTTAAGATCATTCAAATAAAATTTTTAAATAACTTGGAAGGTTAAAATCGTAAAATAATATTATTCAGATGTTTTACACTTTTTAGTTATTAAACAACTTTTTAGATTCAAATAATATTTCATTCAAAGAATTTAATTTATTAAAATATATTAACAATTCAAATCTTAATTACTTAATTTTATCAAACACCTACTTACATTTGATATGTCACCTTTTGGAAGTGGTGGCACCTACCTACTTGTTTGTTGATTAATTTATATATATGTATGTATGTTTGTATATGATTTGTCAAGCTTTGAATAGTAAATAGTTTTTATCGGTTCCGATTATTATGAATTTAACTTTTTTGTAAATTAATTAATTGATTAATACAGTGCTGACACGCAGATAAAAATCACATCTTACATGTGTGTTAACACTGTATTAGTCGATTGACCAAAATTAACTCCATACTAACATTTTTGTTTTTATCATGGTTTGTATTTTTGCCTAATTTTGTTACTTTGATGGGACAAATCTGGAGTTTCATTATGTGTTTTTGGAGACCCCCCACCTCACGCCACGCATTGTGTTAGCTACTATATATATATACACTGTCAAAGTCCGCAAGTCATAATCAATTCCTTATAATTTAAGATTAATGTAATTTATTTAATTATTACAAACAATTGATTATGACATTATATATAGTAATGGCGTTTATAATTATAGTGTAAAATAAATTAATTTGTATTATTTTTTAATTTAAAATATTTTAATCTGACTTTGAAATAAATAAATAATAATCTTATTAGTAATTTAAAGCGAAAGGAGTAGCAATGAGTTATTAAAATTAATGGGATGCATGATTGCGTAAGTGAACTGCCGTTTCCCAATAATGTAGAATGGTGTATGGAGACTTGTTGTCGACCAAACTCCATGACGATGTGCGTACGTATAACCACAAGATTTGCAAAAGCCCTAGCAGACCGGCCTTGAGTTTTTAAGGGCCTAAAGCGACAACAAAAAAATAGGCTCTTAAAAACTCAGGATCGGCGTTGCTTGAGATTGAACTAATTTATAGGTTTTTTTCTTTCTTTTTCTTTTTTCAAATTCAAACATATACTTTTTAGGAGCCATAGTGAATAAAAATTTAAAAATCTACAAAATTCCATCATAATCTCGTAATTATCTATAAATTAATTATCAAATAGGGCCTCTTTTATTAAGAGTCTAACACTACTCCTAAACAATTAAAAAAATCCAAAAGAGATTAAATTTTTCACTTGATTCATAATAGCATAAACAAATCCATAATAGTATAAACAAATCTACTCAATCAGTTATGAAGCCCAATTAAATTAAACAATGCTTCTAAATCTCATAAACAAAACAATTAATTTTAAAACCCTAAAACATAGAATTAATACCTGAAATTAGCTTGAAATTTGTGAGAAGGAATAACATTTAACACTTGAGCCTTCAATATGCCACTCGAGGAGAGAGGAGGAGAAAGAAGGGTTTTGGAACATGTGTTGTTGTACTGATGTGTGATTCCAATTTTTAGTGTTTCATCTCTCTCGCTCAGTCGCTCTCTCTCTCTTTATATACTAGTTAAGGCACTAATGGGTGAGAAAGTAATTAGGAAAATGAATGAAGATCCATAAATTAATTGCATCTTCATTTCTCTTTATAATTTGAGCAGACCCACATGATTTTTCTTTAAGCATTCGTGCTGTTCAAGGCTTCGAGACTTCAGAAATAAAAATCCGTAACTTTTTCATAAAGTTAGGGTACATGTATACATAACACAAAAATTTTAGTGGAGGCCTTAAAAATTTGACATTTTTTGTGGGCCTAAAGCCCTGACACCTTGGGCTTTAGCCCAAGGCCTGTGCTGAGCCCTAGCTAGCTAATAAGCTAATACTAATACTAATATATATTTAAGAAAATTGATATTTTTACATGACTTTTAGATATTTTCATATGAAAAATGTCGCTATAGATGTATAGCAACGATAAAAACAGTCGCTATATGATCTATAGCAACGGTTTTCATGTGAAAATGAAACTCCATACTTAACTCTCTGGAGCAGATATGGATAGCAGCTCTTAGTAAAAAAAAACATTATCAAAAAGTCATGTGACAATATCAATTTTTTATATTTAATCATCCAAAACAAGACTTACTCGTGCATGTATTTATTCTATAAAATTATTGTTAGGGAGATTAAGGTGACACCGTTTATATATCTTGTTCCTGCTGTACTTTACTCATGATGGCAAACTCTGTTTTGATAGTGTGCAAATGCCAAATAGTAAGTAAGGTATATAATGCATGGGAGTGACCCCTGCCCTGCGCCTACTGATTTAGATTGCTTGAGGGAACAGGAACTTACTACTTGGCTTGATAGGAACATCTCCACATGCACATGGGACGGTTGGGCCTCTAAAATTTAGGTCATCTGGTACCTGTCCCCATCCATCTTTCTAAGGGTGTAAACGAATCGAAACGAACATAGAGCTATTTGGATTCGACTCGAAATAATAAATTCGTACTCGAATTCGAATTGTATTTAAAAAATTCTATTCATATTCGACTCGACTCGAATATTTACTATTCAAATTCGATCCGACTCTACTCGAATTATAATCAAACTACTCGCGAGCTTCAAATTCAAACTCGAATTCGAGTCTCTACATAATAACTAGTTTTATAATAAATATAATTATAAATTGAATTTGTTATTTTACTTAGAAATGAGAAAATTTATTTACTATTACACTTTACAAATATAAAATCACAATTAAAATTAAAATTTAATAATAATAATAATTAATTATTCTAATTTGATTTAAATTTGTATATATTATAAGAGAATGTATCGAGTATCTAATCGAATTTGTATCAATCGAGCATGTATCGAATCACACTCAAGAATTCGAATAGTTTGAATCTTAAACGAGTCAAGTATAACTTTGCTCAGATTCTACTCATATTTTTATTCGAACTATTTTTAATGCTCAGATTTGGATCATATTATTAACGAACCCGAGTCTCGTCGTATTTTTTCGAGTCGAGTCGAGCCCGAATTGAGCCCGAACAGTTTGACTCGTTTACAACCTTACATCTCTCTCTCTCTCTCTAGGATTACTACTAATTAGTAATTCGTTCAAGGACAGTTTTTGAAAATAGTTATCGTAAACAAATAAAATCAAAGGGACGATATAGAAAAGTACCTACAAATACTTATTGATTTCTTCCTTTGTTAACGTTTTTACTTGTCCTTATTGGTTTCACGTTTTACTTGTCCTTATTGGTTTGGACGGAGAGACACTATTACACACATATGTACAGTGTACAGTGTATATATATATATATTTATAGTTCGGTTCTCTAACGAAACGAACATGAACTATGACGACGGTACGGACTGTCGTTATAGCCAAAAACCGTCGCCACATGTTCACTTGTTTGTTAGATAATCGGACTTTATATATATATATATATAGCTATGACGACGGTACGGATTGTCGTCATAGCCAAAAACCGGTCGCCACATGTTCACTTGTTTGTTGGATAATCGAACTTTATATATATACATATATATATATATATATATATATATATGTAAACATGTATGTAGACGAAGTACAGATGTAGCTAGAAATTCAGTTGTTTGGCAATGGCAATGCAAGGAATATATAGGATTTTTATGGAGTGTCCATTCCATTCCATGGTATTTCTCATCTATCTATCTATCTCAATCCCAGAGATTGGAAAAGATACGGTAATATCAAATATGTAGTCGGTCTTCCTTATCGGCTGTCCTTCACAATCCAAAATCCACAAGTTTTTTGGGCTGCCCCACTAAACTCCCAGTCGGTTAGAACGGATGCATGCCCTTCAGTTTGGGTCCCACCCATTTTCTCTACTTTACTTGTAATCGAGTCCCACTTCTCCCCAACCCTAAGAGGCTAGGCTAGGCCCATGTAGCCCCCTTCAACTGTAAGTCGAAAATAAAATTTAAAATTGGTATAAATACATTCAATTTTAAAAGTAATTGGACAGGTCTTGAGATGAGGTTGTAGTTGAAGTTTTTTATTTGATACGAAACAATATATGTCCATTAATTACAAGTAGGCGATGTAAATATGTTAACAAAATTTGGACCTATTTCTGGCAAACTTGTATAAAAAACTCTTCAACTCAAAAAGTGAAAATTAAATTGAACACAATGCATAATTTGAAAGGCCAAGTAGCTATCTTATTTAAACAATTAATTACTATCTATCTATCTTTTCACAAAAAAAATATGGTCAATTTGATCATAGGGAACAACAGTAAAATATTCTTCAGCTTAGTGTCTAGGAAGCTCTATATTATTAGAGTTGCAATTCCGGAATAATGTGAAATGGGAAACAAAAACACTGAAGATTATTTTTAATCTACAAAAAGTCTACCTATCAACTTCTCTTGTATCCACAGAACTACCAAGAACAATGGTGAGTATAACAGAAATCAATATGCTTTTCTGCCCCCTCTTCTCTCCGGGCAGTTTTATAGTAAAGATTGGGCAACAAATTGCTATCTTTGCATCAAGAAGAAAAGAATAACTACTTCATTCCAAATTTTAGTTTTTTAAACAAGCAAACACAAAATTATATGGATATCAACACCGTAATTATATGAAACAACTCGAGTAATACACATTTTTTGCGCAGACCATCTAAGAATACATACATGAAACTTTATTCTACTACTACTCTTACCATATAAGCTCCCAATTTTCAGATAAATTCCATGTTCCCTATAACCACGGTTCCATCAATTAGTGAACTTCCATCTTCTTAATAAGACCATGAATCATAAACCCTTATAAAAAGGATAGTTTCAAAGCATTGTCTATCATCAGATAAAATACATGATATATCATTAAGTAATTGTGGATAAAAAAAATTCAAAACCTCATGTATCATTTTGTTCTACAATAAGAAAGCTTTAAAACATTGTCTATCATTCTATCCTTGCACTATCCGCACTTTAATTTTTTTGGACAGCTTCGATGGATATTCATCTTCTTACAATATCCACGAACTATCAAAATTTAAACTTTTAAACAGCTTCGATAGATTTTCACGAGCTTGCAATAACCACAAACCAAAATACTACAACTATCATCTTCCTTGTTAAGACTACCAACTAACATTCTATACGATTAAAACGTTATGTTTTATCGCATAGAATGAAGGGTCTTTATGGTCCGAATAAAACATAGCCTGAAAATCCAATCTATCAACTTCTTTAAACAGAGAAATCACGGCCGAACATATCTTAGTAACACCACATGCTTGATTTGACAGAAAGATCCACCCAACTTCGCATTCGGATCGATTGATTGAATAAAACCGGATCATCATGTGGTAAGACCAAGATTTAAGTTTCTTTGAATACAAATTGGGGTTTAACAGATCCCTTAAAACAGCAGTAATCTAAGATCGATTCGAAAGAGAATCATGGATGTACCTTTGGGCAGCCCAACAATATGAGAACCTGATTGAGATCTTTTTGCTGGCATCTAATTCCTTATATAGGCACACGATTTGGCAGAAGAGAGAAGAAAGGTCCAGAGGCGGCTTATGTAGGCAGGCAGGCTGACTCTATCTTTATATAGGTACTAGATTTGGTTCACGCTCAGTGCAGGGTTTTTGCCTTTCTTAGCAAACCCTGATTTTAAATATTATATTTAACTCCTAGTGAGAAACCCGTACCTCCGGTACTATTAGACGATGAGATTTCTCTAAAATTTTGGATCAAATAATTTATTAAAATAAACGAAAAATTTAAAATCAATTATATTTTGTTAGATAGATTATATGTTTTATATATACTCCATTTGTTGTCACATTTTAAGTTTTCTAACGTCAATTATGATTATATCTCAAATTTATTTTATTTATCAACCTTTTTTTTTGTTTTATAATACAAGCTTTTTAATTTTATTCATATATTAAAATAAATTAACGTAATTTTCTTAAATTTGTCTTATCATAATAATTGTAGTGTTGTTATTTAATAGTGCTAAATTAATATAATATATTTTAAAATAAATATTGAACAACACTACATACTTGATGTTTACAAAATTTAAAACCTATATGGATGGATCAGAGGGAGTATGTATAAGTGACAACATCCTATAACAGAGTTTGTTTGCCGACGACTTATACAATTTGAAGAAAAATGAGGAAATTGATTTCAGTAGTAGATATAAATAATTCACTCAATGAATTATTCAAATTAATTACTTTTACAATAAAGTTGATAATCTGTCTATTCTATTCAAGAATAAAATTCGTTAAATTTTTATAAAAATTAAATAAGTAAAAACACAAAAACAATTATTAGTGCAATCCGATTACGAGCATGTGTGTGTATTATTCATCCTTCATTATAAGCGTAACCAATTCTCACAAGATGGAGAGATAAATTTATTTTCAAAAGACAAAAAAACACACACAAAAAGTGAAAATAAAAGTCGGATATATAAGAGAACCAATTCCAAGCTAGTTACCAGAAAGTAATATCGACATTAAAAATAAAAAATCCACCTTATAGATTGATTTTGATAGGATAAATTTCTTATATAATTATAAATGAATAAAACTGCCTACCAGTTTGATCCAATTTGACTCGATTAAGTGTAGTGTTTGATAAAATTGAGTAATTAAGATCTGAATCGTTAATACATCTTAATAAATTAGATCATCTGAATCTAAAAAACTGTTTGAAAAATAAAAAAGTGAAAAACATCTGAATAACACTATTTTACCATTTTAACCTTCTGAGTTATGTAAAAAATTTATTTGAATGATCTTAAAATTTAAAATTGAATGAGTATAATATTTATTGAGACTATTTTTTGTCCATAAATTTTAAATAAACTATTAAGAGACAGTTGAGTTTCTGTCTTAACGATTAAGAGGCAAAAAAATAATTACCAAACAAGATTTGGTTATACTTGAATCATAGTCAAGTGAATTAAGAGATATTCAGATACAAACAAACACCACCACCTTATACTCGTTAAACAAAGTCCTTCTATATACTTACAAAAAATTCTTATAAATATTAGTTTATAAAATAATGTATCAAAGTATAATTAGTAGATGATTTAATATGTATGGATGGGTCTAGTGATTGTAACCAATTAAAATCATACACATTATTTTATAATTTTTTTAACAATTCTTTAGTCACTCTAATATTATTGTATTAAACCAACCGAATTTAAATAAGCTCATTCGCTAATTTAGTTAAACTAATCGATCAAACAATTAATTAGTAAACAAAAAGAAGTTCAAGTTTAAACTCAACTTGGCATATTGACTCCATATGCCAAATCTTAAAATCACTCCACCATACTTGTCAACTTCGAACGGTATAAGCCAAATCGAGATTATTTCACTAATGCTATGTTTGGTTCTCATTCTTTGATATGTATAAAATAGAATGACTTAAGGAATGAAATGGCTCAAGGAATGAGAATGGAATGGTCATTCTTATTTTTATGTTTGGTTTGTCCATTCATTCATTCAGAAATAAAATCAATTTTTTACTTTAGGGCCATGTTTGTTTGCAAGGATTATAATCCAAGACTATTAATCATAAGTGGGGGGTGGGGGGTGGGGGTGGGTGGGGGTGGGCGACGTGGGCTGGGTGGGGGTGGGGGCGGGGTAGGGGTATACATAATCAAAAAATAATTTTTTTAATCAGTAAACATTATTTTTAAAATTTTTGTGGGATGGGAGGGGAGGGGAGCAGAGGGGTGGGCGTGGGGGTGGGGGTATACATAATCAAAATATTATTTTTTTAATCAGGAAATATTATTTTTTTTAATTTTTGTGGGAGTGGGGGAGGGGGTGGGCGTGGGGTGAGGGGGGTGGGGGTATATATAATCAGTAAATTTTTTTTTTTATTTTTTGTGGGATGGGGGTGGGGGTGGGGGTGGGGGTTGGGGGTGGGGGTGGGAGTGAGGGTCATAATCAAAAAATATTATTATTTTTTTTGAGTGGGGTCGGGGGGTGAGGGGAGGGGAAGGGAGGGGAAGGGAAGGGTGGGGTGGGGTGGTGTATACATAATCAGTAAATATTAATTTTTTTTGACAGGGTGGCGGTGCGCGGGGTGCGTAAATATGTATAATGAACATAACGTTTTTATAAGGGAAATGAAGTAGCATAAAAAAAGTAGAAAAAGAAAATAAATGATGATAGCGAACAGAGGAGGGTAAGGAGATTGGCCAAGGAATGAAATAAATCCACCTATTTAAAAAAGAATGAAAAATAGGTTTTAGATTTGAAAGGGAATAACTAAAGGAATGAAGTGGTCATTCCATTTTATTAACCAAACATGTTTTAAATTATTCCTTTCCCAACCCATTCCATTCTCACCAACCAAACACAACATAAGATGTAAATTAGAACAAAGAGTTGTTCGAATTTGACTCGAAACGCTAAATTCATATTCAAATTGTATTTCAAATTTTTTACTCAGATTCCACTTTACTTGGATATTTATTACTCGAATTTGATTTGACTCAAATCGAATTATATTTAAACTACTTGGGAGCTTCGAATTCGAGTCTACACATAATACTAATTTATAATAAATATAGTTATAAATTGAATTTGTTATTTAACTCAAAAATAATAAAATATATTAACTATTACACTTTACAAATATAAAATCACAATTAAAATTAATATTAAAAACAAAACAAAACAATAATAATAATACTTAATGATCCTAATTTGATTTAATTTTGTATATATTATATGATAATGTATTCAGTATCTAATCGAATTTGTATCAATCTAGCATGTATAAAATCACAATCTAAAATTCGAATAGTAATAAATTTTAAACGAGTTGGGTATAATCTTACTCAAAATTTATTTGTATTATTATTTAAACTATTTTTATGTTTAAATTTAAATCATATAATTAATAAATTGAAGTCTCGCTTGTATTTTTGGGAGTCGAGCCAACCAAGTTCCGATTTTTTTGATTAATTTAGATTTAGAGCCTTATCCTACACAGTCTAACAATTCGATACGAACTAAAAATGGATCTCTTACGGTCAACTATTGAACGTGTTTGATCAGAAACTCAATTCCACCTCTCCAAACGTAGACCTCACTTCACCCTATGAGAGAACCATAAATTCCATCTCAGAATCTCTCACAAAATTTCCGGCAGCCATGGATATCTGGCACCGAGCTCGAACATTCGCCGAGGATGCTGCGAAACGATCACAAGAACTCACCAAAGAAGCCGCGAAACGATCACAGGAGTTCACTAAAGAAGCCACCAAAACATCTCAGGAGTTCTCCATTGGATCCTCCAAGCTATCCGACATCGTTTCCGAGGCATCCAAGCGGTCCAAAGAGATCGCCGCTGAAGCCTCCAAGCGAGCTGATTTCATCAAGGTCGAGGCGCTGAAGCGAGCCGATCAGATCAAGTCTCAGATTCCTCCTCCTACTGCGCTCTCGCATCTTGTTGACTTCTCCGCGTCGGCTCCAGATCCGGTCACCGCGGTGCAACCGGAGTATCTGGAGAAGTTTGGAGTTACGGATGAGCTAAGAGAGTTTGTCAAGGATATTACGCTGAATACATTTCAGGATTTTCCTCTTGAAGGTAATTGATCTGGTTTTTATCTGTTCCGAGTTTTCATTTAATTTAATGCACTTATTTACAGTGAAAATTGAAGTTTAAGTTTTGAAGTTAATGTTAACTGTGCTTGCCGTATGTTTAGCTGTATATTGGTGCTTGATTTTAAGTGATTCCAAAACTACATTTTGTTGCTGCAAAATTGTTGGCAAGACATGAGTAGGTTTTAGAATTCCATATTTTCCACTGTCAGGACCTATGACATTAGAAAACTTTGATTGTTTTGCTTATACCCGGCAAAATTGGCCCGGGCTGGTCCCGTAAAAATTGGGGTTTGCCTATGAAAACTTGGGTCATTTTGGCCCGGCCCGCGGGCTAATTATTATTATTTTTTAACAAAATGATGCTCTCTTTGAGAATCGAATTCTAGACATACTCTACTCCTTAAACAAATGCTCAAATCAACTTAGCTACAAGGATTTTTTATTCCGTTGTTTAATACTTTTTGTTTTATTCAATCATATTTCCAATATTTTAAAATGTGATTGAATAAAACCAAAAATATTAAACAAAAATGTCTGTGTAGACTTATTGTATTTTCCTACAAATAATTTTAACTACTCCGCTGGTATGTTATTTTTATACATACATATGAAGGCGAGCTACTACTACTATACTAATAGTAGTTTAAATTTTGAATAAATTGCTAGTGTTTGGGTAGATATAATTAATAAATGTGATAGTAGGAGTGTTTGTATTTGTATTTATATTTCGTATGTTATGAATAGTTATAAATATGGATGTCCATTCATTTCATATTCCCTCATTATTGGTACATGAATGATGAACGTTTCATTCTTCTCCTAATTAAGTTTATATTTCCTTTTCATCTTCTATCTTTCATTTTGTAATGCCTATAAATAGAGGCTTATCATCCATGTATTAAGTGACTAGAAGATATATAAGAAAATATCCGTTCTTATTCTCTCCTTGTGTTATCTCTAATTATATAATACGTTATCAGCACGAGTCTCTAATATTTCAAGATTTCATCTTCTCAAAACTCAAAAATCCAATTTTCAGGTAATCTTATTTTGCAAATTTAGTTATGGATTTTCTTGAGGTAAATGATTGTCTAGCAATGTGCCTTGCCTGTTAAAAAAATAAAAAATAAAATTTTATTACTTGTTAAAACATTATGATCTAGACGTGTCTGAAGCTTAATATTAATATGGATATTCATATATATATATATATATATTAATTTTATATATAACATTTTTGAACTGTTAAACCATCTTTATGACAATAGAATTTCGTTTTCTCTGCAACAGTCTATTCTCATTCTATATATTAATATATGTAAAACTTCGGAGTCAAAAGACATGCATGGTACATCTCAAGCTTATGCCTCATTTTCAGCTGTTGAAAAACTACTTACATATTATTATTTTATTGCACATGGCATTGTTTTGATTGATATAATACGTTATTGTTACATCTTAATTTGGTTTCGTTAGGGATTCAATTTTTTTTGGGTACTATTATAGAATATTTTCTTCTAACAATTTTAACGTACTTGTGATAGTTCATAATGTCAAACCTTGCAAAACTCGAATTTGTGGCTCTTGACATTACGGGAAAGAATTATTTATCATGGGTGTTAGATGCTGAAATTCATCTAGATTCAAATGGTCTCGGTGATACCATCAAAGAAGGGAACAAAACATCTAGTCAAGATAAGGCCAAAGCGATGATATTTCTTCGACATCACCTCCATGAGGGACTTACAACTGAATATTTGACTATTAAAGATCCACTTATCCTTTGGACAAGTCTAAAGGAAAGATATGACCTCCAGAAAACTGTAATACTCCCCAAAGCTCGTTATGATTGGATGCACTTGAGATTACAAGATTTTAAATTTGTAAGTGAATATAACTCAGTTATGTTTAGAATCAGTTCTCAATTGCAATTATGTGGAGAAAAAATCACTGATGTGGATATGTTAGAAAAAACATTCTCCACCTTTCACGCATCTAATATGTTCCTGCAGCAGCAATATCGTGAAAAGGGTTTTAAGAAATACTCTGAAATGATTTCATGCCTCCTTGTGGCTGAACAAAATAATGAGCTATTGATGAAAAACCATGAGGCCCGTCCAACTGGCTCTGCTCCATTTCCTGCAGTGAATGCCGTATCATATAATGAAAAAGACAGAGGTCACGCTAGTAGTCGTGGCCGTGGTCGTAGTTGCGGACGTGGACGTGGTCGAAATTATCATCGAGGTCATTTCTCAAACACATATACCCACCAAAAGTGGGAACATAAGGATGGAAAACACGACAAAAGTGACAAGGATAAAAAGACCATGGAGAATTTGTGCTATCGTTGTGGAGGTAAAGGTCATTGGTCTCGTACCTGTCGTACACCAAAACATCTTGTCGAGCTCTATCCACAATCACTAAAAGATAAATGGAAGAAGATAGAGACTAATTTTGCTAGTCAGGATGGGAAAGATGAGACGACTCAGACTAATTTTGCTAGTCAAGATGGAAAAGATGAGACGACTCTTGATTCTGGAAATGATGATTTTAATTATGGTTGTTGATACCGCCCATCTAGATGTTACTGATTTTTTCTCAAACCCTGAGGGAAATATTGATCACTTGTTTGGCGATGAGAATGTCCAAATATGAAATTTTTAGATGTTATTTTGATATTATTGGAACTTTATTTTAAGCATTAATAAGATTCTAATTATTATGTATTTGTCATGTTTAGCTGTTTTCTTATGATTGGTTATTTATGGAATATTTTATTAATCTGGTTATATATTTTATTTTCATTGACAAACATAGATACTCTCCTGACTCGCTTCGCGATGAATGGTGGAGAATATGTCTCGTAGACAGCGCCACTGCACACTATATTACAGAATAAGAAATATTTTTCTTCTTTCATAATGCAAAAAGCCAATGTTAGTACTATATCGGGTAGTGCAAAATTGATAGAAGGCTCTATAAAAGCTAACATATTCTTGCCTGGAGGAACAAAATTTGAAATTAATGAAGCATTATATTCTCCCAGGTCTCAAAGAAATTTATTGAGTTTTAAGGATATCCGCCGAAATGGGTATCATATTGAGACAACATGTGAAGGAAACATTGAGTACCTTCACATTACGAGTATAATCTTGGGTAATAAAAGTATATTAGAAAAATTACCAGCTTTTTCCTCTGGTTTGTACTACACGAGAATTAGAACAATTGAAACAAATGTGGTCATTAACCAAAAGCTTACGAATCTCAATAATTTTGTTGTTTGGCATGATCGGTTAGGCCATCCTGGATTAATAATGATACGAAAAATAATTGAGAATTCATGTGGACATCCATTGGAGAGTTTGCAGATTCTTCAATCGAATAATTTTCCATGTGTTGCTTGTTCTCAAGGTAAGTTAATTATTCGTCCATCACCAGCTAAGATAGGGGTTGAATCCCTTACTTTTTTGGAACGAATACAAGGTGATATATGTAGGCCAATTCATCCACCATGTGAACCTTTTAGATATTTTATGGTTTTAATTAATGCATCAACTAGGTGGTCACATGTATCTCTATTATCAATTCGCAATTTGGTGTTTGCAAGGTTACTTTCAATTAATCAGATTACAAGCACATTTTCCAGATTATCCCATCAAGAAAATTCGTTTTGACAATGCTGGTGAATTTACTTCCCAAACTTTCAATGATTATTGTATGTCTATTGGGATAAGTGTTGAACATCCTGTAGCACATGTTTACACACAAAATGGCCTTGCAGAATCACTTATTAAGCGTCTTCAATTGATTGCAAGACCATTACTAATGAGATCAAAACTCCTAATTTCTGCTTGGGATCATGCTATTTTACATGCGGCAGCACTAATTCGCATCAGGCCAACAAGTTATCATAAGTACTCCCCTTTACAATTGGTTTTTGGTCAGGAACCAAAAATTTCCCATCTAAGAATTTTTGGTTGTTCTGTATATATTCCAATTCCTCAACCACAACGTTCTAAGATGGGTCCTCAAAGGAGGTTGGGACTATATGTTGGATATGAATCCCCATCTATAATTAAATATTTAGAACCATCAACAGAGGATTTATTTTCAGCTAGATTTGCTGATTGTCATTTTGATGAATCAGTCTTCCCAACATTAGGGGGAGAAAATAGACAGCTGGAAAAAGAGATAAGTTGGAATGAATTATCATTGTCTCATTTTGATCCTCGTACAAAACAATGCGAACTAGAAGTTCAAAAGATAATTCATTTACAAAGTTTAGCAAATCAATTGCCAGACGCATTTACTGACGTAAAGAGTGTAACAAAATCATATATACCAGCTGTTAATGCTCCATCTAAAATTGATGTTCCAAGAGGACAACCTTTTGTTGCAAATGAATCTAAAGCACGCCTGAAGCGTGGTAGACCAGTCGGTTCCAAAGATAAAAATCCTCGGAAAAGAAAAGGAGCAAAGATTCAAGATGGCCAGGATGGGGAAATGATAACTCCGGAAGAGTTTACAGAAAAAGCTCTAGACATGACTAATATTCCAGAAGACAATCAGGTACTTGAAATTGGTGAAAATGAAGAGATCTCGATAAATTATTTCATGTCAAGAAAAATATGGAACCGAAATGAAGTCGACGTCGATGATGTTTTTTCATATAATGTAGTGCTAGATATTATAAATGATGACGAGGATCTTGAACCAAGGACTATTGAGGAATGCAGGCATAGAATTGATTGGCCAGAATGGAAAGATGCAATTGAGGCAGAATTGAAATTTCTTGAAAAGAGAAATGTTTTTGGACCAGTAGTCCGTACACCTGATGGTGTAAAACCAGTGGGATACAAATGGGTTTTTGTTCGGAAACGAAATGAAAAAGGTGAAATTGTGAGACATAAAGCACGACTAGTTGCGCAAGGATTTTCGCAAAGACTTGGTATTGATTATGAAGAGACATACTCTCCTGTGATGGATGTGACTACTTTTCGATTTCTAATCAGTCGGCAATAAAAGAGGGACTTGACTTCCGTCTAATGGATGTCGTTACAGCATATTTGTATGGCCCACTTGATAATGACATTTATATGAAACTCCCAGAAGGATTTTAATTGCCAGAAGCATGTAAATCCAGTTCTCGAGAACATTACTCAATTAAATTAAACAGATCTTTATATGGATTAAAACAATCCGGTCGCATGTGGTATAACCGTCTTAGTGAATATTTGTTAAAGGAGGGATATAAGAATGATCCCGTTAGCCCATGCATTTTTATAAAGAGATTTGGATTTGAGTTTGTTATGATTGCGGTATATGTTGATGATCTAAATATCATTGGAACTCCTGAAGAAATTTTAAAGGCAATAGAATACTTGAAAAGAGAATTTGAAATGAAAGATCTTGGAAAAATAAAAATTTTTCTTGGGTTACAGATAGAACATTTTAAAGGACGGGATTCTTATGCAACTAACAACTTATATAGAAAGGTGCTAAAACGATTTTATATGGACAAAGCACATCCGTTGAGCACCCCAATGATCGTGAGGTCACTTGATGTAAATAAAGACCCTTTCTGACCTCGGGAAAAAGATGAGGAGATTCTTGGTCCTGAAGTACCATACTTGAGTGCAATTGGAGCACTAATGTATCTCGCTAGTCATACACGACCTGATATATCATTCTCTGTCAACTTATTAGCGAGATATAGCTCTTGTCCAACCCGAAGACATTGGAATGGAGTTAAACATATACTTCGTTACCTACAAGGTACAAAGAATATGGGTTTGTATTTTCCTAACCAACCCAAAACAGATTTGACTGGTTTTGCAGATGCAGGGTACCTATCCGATCCTCATAATGCTCGATCGCAAACTGGATATGTATTCACATGTGGTGGAACCGCTATTTCATGGCGTTCGATGAAACAAACTATAGTAGCTACATCTTCTAATCATGCTGAAATTTTGGCAATCCATGAGGCTAGTCGTGAATGTGTATGGTTAAGGTCTGTAATTCAACACATACGAGGAGCTTGTGGATTATCTTCAGGAAAAGAAGCACCAACGGTCTTATATGAGGATAATACAGCATGCATTGCCCAACTTAAGGAAGGATGTATCAAAGGTGATAGAACAAAACATATTTCACCAAAGTTTTTTTTCACCCATGACCTTCAGAAGAATGGTGATATTAATGTTCAACAAATCCGTTCAAGTGAAATTTCGGCAAATTTATTGACAAAGGCGCTTCCTACCACTACATTTGAGAAGTTAGTTCACAACATTGGATTGCATCGACTCAGAGATCTCAAGTGATATCGTCATGAGGGGGAGTAAAGCGTTTAATAAAGTAGCATCTCATAAGTATTTTGAAGAATAAAGTACTCTTTTTCCTTCACTAGGTTTTTGTCCCATAGGGGTTTTTCCTAGTAAGGTTTTAGGGAGGCATATTCTTTAGTAATGGACATCCAAGGGGGAGTGTTATGAATAGTTATAAATATGGATGTTCATTCATTTCATATTCCCTCATTATTGGTACATGAATGATGAACGTTTCATTCTTTTCCTAATTAAGTTTATATTTCCTTTTCATCTTCTATCTTTCATTTTGTAATGCCTATAAATAGAGGCTTATCATCCATGTATTAAGTGACTAGAAGATATATAAGAAAATATCCCTTCTTATTCTCTCCTTGTGTTATCTTTAATTATATAATATCATATTCATTTATGGGGAAGCACAATAACTCAACTACTCCTCTGACTCACTTGTATGGTCTTATTAATTTTCTCTGTTTTCTTTTACTGGAGTATTGTATTGTTTAGTAGTACTACCTCTGTTTCTAAAAGATTGTCGTTTAAGGTTTTGACACATGGATTAAAAAGTCATTTAATACTAGTAAAATTTGTTTGAAATTCCATCACACTCCCTTTATGGGAAATTGAAAACTATTAATATATGGGAGAGAATTTATTGGAACAATTAGAGAAGATAGGGGTAATATAGAAAAGTAAATAATTTATTCTTCTAAGAAGTTGTAAACGACAAACATTTTGGAACAATTTTTTTCTTTTAAGACGACAATCTTTTAGGAACGGAGGGAGTAGTATGTTTTAAATAATTATGTAGTGATCATAACGTTACTGATTAGTGTCATCATTATTATTTATTCACCATTCTTCATCATTGATTTTGTTTGGATGGTACTTACTGATCGATCATGACACCTTAATTTATCCTCATTTTTACCTGCCCAAAATCTATTCTATTCTATTCTACGAAGTAACAACAACTATTAGTCTGAGTCACTAGGCTTTCACATTGTCTAACTAGCAGTGAGTAGTAGTACAAATATGCTAGCAAAAATAAATATTTTTTGTTTAAACAAATATGATAATTATTAACAGTAATATAATTTAACACATTGATACTTATTAAGTTGTATTATAGAAGTCATGAAACCGTCGTCTAAATAGAAATAGTTTATATATATATATACTTTTTGTTTAATACTTTATCGTTGAAGTTGTTTAATACTTTTTGTTTTATTCAATCATATTTGAAAATATTGGAAATATGATTGAATAAAACAAAAAGTATTAAACAATAGAATAAAAAACCCTTGTAGCTCAGTTGGTTTGAGCATTTGTTTAAGGAGTGGGAGAAGTCTAGAGTTCGATTATCAAGGAGAGCATCATTTTGTGGAAAAAAAATAGCCCGAGGCCCGGCCCGGCCCAACCCGGGTCACGGGCCTTATATTTTCAGCCCAAAAAACCGGGCCATTTTGGCCTAGCCATTTGCCAGGTATAGTTTTTCTTTTGCTTTGGTAATAAAGCAATTAACTTGTATAGTTTAGGTGTTATACGGCTCTTTCCTATTGAAATGAAAAGTGCTATGCATTCTGTGTATATTGATGCTCTATTTGCCGTGTTTTGTGAGGAAATGTGGGCAGATGATAGTATGAAGTTTTGGACATATGAGCAAAAGTTATTTGTTCAATGGCTCTTGTATGTCTGTAGTTCTTTGTTTTTAATGAAATCAAATAGTTGAACATTTATGTTTGTCTTCTTAGAATATTAGTTTTGTTTGGTTGCTTAGAAAAGCGTTCTTCATGCAATGATTTCCTTGTTATCATTTCTAAGCTTCTTCTAGATCTCAAATGTAAGTAATTAGCAATAAGTTCAGTTATTCTTTTACGATTCTGTTGATAATAGAACTTCAGTGAGCTTCTAGTTTGATTGTCATTGAGTACAGGTTGATTGGTGAGCAATAACTAATGTAACTGATAAAGTATCAAATATGCTAATTTTGAAATGCATGTTTGTGTTCTCATGTTCTGATGGAAAACATCCCGACTTTTTTCTTTCTTTTAGCCCCTTGAAAAGCAGTTTTTTACTTGTACAATTCTCTTTAAGCTTTTAGCATTCAGTCAACTAGTCAAGCATACTTTTCTTTGAGGTGATTCCGTTAGACTTTTATTGATCCTACGGAAATAATTTTTTTGTAGTGAAAATTTCTTAGGAAAAGTAATGGGGTAAACTATCTCTTACCAGTGATTTATTGGTTGTTATGTATCTACACTTGTCATTTGAAGGCCCTAGCTTTGGTTTATATCAACTTTTAGTTTGCTAAATCAAAAGCCTTTTACTTCAACAAAATACAAAGGGGAGAGAGAGAAATTAGAGGTGATTAGAGGAGAGTGATAGAGATAATTGACGGGCTCTACAAATATAAAAACTTAAAGAGGAGGGATCATATTCTGTTACTTTTCCTTTTCCTTCTATTCTTTTGGCTTTATGCATGACCTAGTTACTATTTTTTTGAGTTGACAGTTTACACACTAGTAAGTCCTTGTTAAATGCATTTGATGATCAGGCATGTTAGCTACGTCTTTCATTAATCAGATGACAACCATGTGCAGCTTGACCTTAAAGCTGTTAGAAGTTAGGCCTTCGTAGTCTAGGCATCTAGCTCTAATCACGGCGGGCATTTCATGGCACAAAGCCTGCAGGTTTGCTGCAGCCACTTGTATCTAGCCTTCCGATCAGCGTGCCTCTCATTGTTCAGAAGTAAAAATTCTCTCCTTAGTCCTTAACACCACAACCATTTTCCTTGCTTGCTTACCCAGCTGTTTTTAGTGCTTGTTCATGTGATGTTTCCGTCTATCGTTAGTTTCTTTGTCTTTTTATTCTTTCTGGTATATGTGTTTATTGTTTTCATTGTGGGCTGTAAGTTCTCTAGTGTTCCATTTGTTCACTTAATCACCTTGTGTAATTGGATGAACTTAGGGGCGGAGGGAGGGGGGTCCCCGGCCCGCTCGGCCGCCGGAAAAAGTATGCGTGCGCTGGTAAGAAAAAGGAAGGGGAAGAAAAAGAAAAAAAAAGAAATTAAAAATATATATATATATATATATAACTTTATAATTAAGTAGTCTACACATAATATAAATACTGACATATTAATAAATTTTTATCCGTTTGCAATTTTAAAATGGTCAAAGAAATGAATCTCTAATTTAAAAAGGAAGAAGTACTAATTTACCTAGATTTTTTGCATCTTTTTGACACTTTTGGAGGCAAGTTGTTTAACAAACTTTATTATATAATCTTTCTATTTTGCAAGAGAAAAAAAGAGAGTCCCATTTATAAATTTTGCAAACACTAATTACTTTTTATTTTATATATGTATACTTTTTAAAATAATAAGGCGTTCATTCATTAATAATGACATTATATACATGAATATAACTAAGTGATAGGATTTATTTTTTTTGAAACGAAAGGAGTATTTCTATTATTTAAAAATAATAATTACTTCGTTTCACAAAAAGAACTTTATTTATAAAATTTATCAATATTAAATATGTATTTTTGTTCTATATCTATCTCAAGTGAATAAGTTGTTAGGTTAACATTAACCACACTATATTAAAATATGATGATAATTTATACTCATCACTACAAAAATAATTATTTTTATACTCTTTTTAAAAGGAGTAATGGACGTGTTTGGCTTTTTTAATATTTTTCTATTTGTGAAACGAAATAAATTACAGAGGAGGTCTGTATATTGGGGGGTGTGGTAGAAACGGAGGAGGAGAGGAGAGAGGAGAGAAGAGAGCCACCGCTGCTGCCGCCGGTCGCCGCGCCGACGCCCGCCCGCCGGACCCCCCCGGCTAAAATTCTCTGGCTCCGCCACTACTTTTACTATTTGTTCATTTGCAGATGATTCAGAAATGTCTGATATCCCCCCAGTCTCTAATGTTCGTCAGGATCTTACTAAATGGCAAGAAGTGCATGCCAAACTTGTTCTCTCTACGGTAAAGGTACCTACCTCAACCTAAGCAACCCCCCCCCCCCCCTAAAGAAAGAAAAAGAAAAAAAGGTAAACTTATGAATGTGTCTTTATCAGCAAGCTATAAATTACTTTTGACTCTTACCTTCTACATTGAAACCTTTATTTCTTTGTGGCGATTTGAAGCTCATCCTTGTTATCATATCTTTCACAAGTTTCAACTCTGTTAGAATAGCAAGGTATTGTGGACTCTGTAGAAAGATTCACTTACTGTTTAAAAATATAAAATTCCAAAATACTGTTTTTGTTGTTGTTGCTGTTCTTGTGTGGGTGTGACAGTGTGTGGGGCAGGGGTGTTTTAGATTAGTAAGATATTTGGCTTCTATTGCAAGAACAACTAGACTAACTTAAAGTTTGGAGTTCCAATGGACTGCCTGTTTCTTGATTATTGTAAAAGCAGAACGTATCTTTTTAATCTTTCTTATTCTGTTCCTGAATCTTGTGGATAAGATGAGCAGTTGAGGTTGTCTAACTCGAAGGATGTTGGTTGTCATTGTTTAGATTCTTTAGAAACACATCCACTAAAAAAGTTGATGTGTTCCAGTCAAGCATGTATCGGATAACACAAGTGTTGGATAATTGTTCCACATTATTCGACCAATAAACATTGAATGTCTAATGCACTTTTTGTTTTGTTTTGTAAAAAAATTATAAAGAAACCTGTGATATTATGAATCAATTAAAATTGGGTCTCTATTCTGTACAAATGAATATCTACTTGCACATGTATAAATACATTCTTTGCTATGTTTTCCTAATGCTACGTTTGGAGTGAAGGAATGGAATGGTGAAAGGAATGAATGCTTTTTTAGCATCTCAAGTGCATGTTTGGTTTGGTGGTGGTGGTTGGTGTGATGGGATAACATAATTGTGACATTCATCCATTGGGATGGATTTCATCCCACCACCTCCCCCATTAAATGAAAATCAAGGGAATGAAATGTATTTTTATTCAATTGGAATGGTTTATCCGCTGGAATGAGTAATCAAATACACTTTTTTTCATTTCATTTCATTCCGACCTTGATTCCTTCAATCTTAACACAACATTATAGACACGTGTGATTGTGAACTTTTACAATTTTTAAGTGAAATTGTAATTTTTTACGGTTAACTAGATTTATTATCATTTAAATATGTTTAGTTACTTTAGTGTTTAGTTTAAGATATAGAAAACCTACAACTTTGTTGGTGTTTCCTCACCTTGTTTGTGTCTTTCTTAATGGTTTGTCATGTCAGCATGTCTATGTTGTGTCGTAAACTTGTCGCCATGTGCATGCTTCATAGGCTTTTCAATGCACTCTATGTTCAAATTTTAGTATGGAAAATTGTTTATGGAAACACTGAATAAGTTGTAGGAGTGGAATAATATTGTTCTTAGTTGCATAAACACTAGATTTCGTTCAGCATAGCTTATAATATTATGCATAATCTTCATTTGTTATGGCGTGAGTTTTTATTATCCTCATTGAGTAATGCTTGAAAGATGAACAATATTTTATGTTATTATATGCAGGAGATCTCAAAGTTAAGATACGAGTTATGCCCGCGTGTAATGAAAGAAAGGAAGTTCTGGAGGATATATTTTATTCTAGTCAACAGTCATGTAGCTCTGTGAGTTACTTTACCTTCTTAGTCGATGCTTATATGTAATGCTGATAGATAGATCAAAAGAACCATGTGAATTAGCCTAGATACTTTGCCATATTGTTCAAAATAACAAGCAAATCGTAGTGGTCATTATTTTGTTGGTCGGTTAGTAACTTTGTCATGTAAATGAAATTCATCTTTTTCAGTGCTCGACATATGCATGTGTTGCCTTTTCAAATATTTCCGTCCCCTACTTTCTTTGCTAATCCTCCAAATTACCATTAATTTTGCGCCGCCGCAAAAATCTTCCGGAAGGCCTTTTTAGTTCATATAAGGGGGATATTTAAATGACGTTTGATTCAGCAGTTATAGCCACTTCCATTCTCCATCTCCAAGTTGTAGCCACTTCCATTCTCCATCTTCAAATAAATTGACACGTCTTGAGCTAGATCTTCTCAGTCATCTCTTCCATAAAGTTTGTAGCATGGAATCAAGAGTCCAGCACCGGGTCTCCAACTGTTCATCTTATTGTTAGTTGTGGAACTAGTGCTTTTTGGTAGTTTAATGCTATTGCTGGACCAAATCAAAAGAATAGCTCATGAATTATGGAAATAACAAGTCACCGCTGTATATTTTCATCTCTTGCGTGTGTTTGCAGCTGGGCATTTGACGTATTTCTGAAGTATCACCTGAATGGTTTAGGTATGAAACGCGCTATATGGAAGATGCAAAGAGGAAGTCTGCTGCTGAAGTGAAAGATGATGTGAAGGAGAGTTCAACAGTTGGAATAGTTTCTAAAACAGAAGCTGGTTGGGTAAGCCAGAAAAGCAAGAGTGTATCCTCATCAGCGACTGAGCAGGACTTGGATGTATTTCTTTTGGCAGATCTTGGTGACAGTGATGATGGCCCAGGTAAACTGTTGTGTATTACTGATTTGTAACTTATGTGGTTGCTATCATTAAACCAAATGATTCTTAAGATTTCTATTTTCCCTTTGAATATATATTTGCTTACTTCAATATCCTATATCTTGTTGGCTAGAAACCACATTATTCTTTGAGAATTAGCTACAGGTATCACTCGTTGTATTGTTAGTTGACGCCTTGACGGGCTCTCTTTGTTTTCACTGCCATAGTAGTTGCGTGACCATAATCAGTCTCCATGAATTGACCACCATGATTAGGTCTCACTGTAATTCTCCCTGTATACATGGGTGTCACCCCCCCATATTTTGAAGGCCTGAGTTTATATATTTTCATTACTTATAAAAAACAAATAATTCTGGAGTTCCTACCCAAGTAGTGGCTGGTTGGTAATCTGATTTAAAGAATACCTTCTACTGATTTTGTATATTTCTAATAGATTATTGTTACAAGACCTGTAGTTTTCTATTTATACTCTTTTAACCAGTTTGTTTCATATTATAGATACCATTAGGAATTAGATACGTAAAATTTTTATATATTTATTTGTTTCTTTAGTCTTTTTATTTTCTTTATAAGTAAATATTTTTGTGCCCTTGAACTCTAGCATTATTGATAATCTTCTTTTCTTTCTTTTTTTTTTCTTTTAGACGGTGAGGACGAGGGATTCGATGATGATTTTGACAAGCTATAGCTCGGTGAGCACAAATTGGTTAAACATTTTTTGAACTCTGGCATTTCCCTGGATCGTGATTCGATGTGGCAAGGGATGATGCTTACTGGAATAAAGAAAGGAGTGGGTATTCCGGTTGATGATCTGCTCCGGGATGGGGAAACTATGATGTTCGGTTGTATTGAACTCGTATAAGTTCTGAATCGGAAGTGTGCTTCTGCCGGCACCATTTTATGTGATCAACTTAGGTTGCATTGGAATTCTAGGATTTCAAAACAGCTGGATTACATTTCTTATGAGCCAAATTTACTTGTAATAGCTTTTTGGTTGGGGATATATGAGCAGCATTGTAATACTCTCGTGCCAAAATAAAATTTGAGATATTTTTAAATTTAAAATTAACCGTTATAATTATGTCCCAAATGTTACTTCTGTGAGTTAGTTATTAAATTGAACAAAATTTTTAAATACGATTGGACTTTTGTTGGAAATTTACACCAACAAGATATCTAACAATGCAATATTTCTATGTTCTAAGAGATCATCAATAAGGTGGAAGGGAGGTTTCTATTTACCTAGACAGTCTTAATTTATTTATTGTTCCATTGTATAATTCGTGATATGTATATGGGAGGACTCTATATAAAGCATCTGATATATGTAAAGATTGAAAATATAATAATAAATTAACAGAATTATCCTACTGTATTTGCTCTCAAAAGAATAAGCAAACTATAACTTTTACACATTAAAAAAAAGAATAAAATTTCAAAATTTTCTTTAATAATGGTTTTATAAGATTCATAAAATATGAGTAATTTTATGTTTTTTTTACTCTTTTATTTTATCTCATACTTTTGAGTATAAAAATATGAGGTTTCTTAATATGTGCCCTTAGGGTAAGGGCACATGCTAAGTGTTGGGTACTGAATTTAAAGGATGGAGTTCACTAAAATATAATTAAATTAATATTTTAGTGAGGCTATATACATTTAAAAATTATATTTTAGTAGGTCATATCTCTTGAATTCAATGCCCAACAATTAATTTCCGTACTTAACATGTGTCATAAAGATATACGGTAAGAGGCCTCTAAAAATATACTCCATATATTTAGTCATCTAAAATGACATGATTTGGCATCCAAAAGTGGCCAAAAAGAGTGTGACACCTGTGAAAGAAGGGAGTCTCATAGTAGTAGTACTCCCTAGTCTATATATAGCACGAGATCACTCGACCGTTCTGACATCAACACCGTTCCTTCGTTCGTTAGCCTCATCACAGCCGACAAACTTCCAACTTAGCTTACACCCCCCACAGTCGTCATCATGATCACAAGCCTTGATCATGCCTAAAATGAAAGAGAATTGATATTTTAGCAAATTTCTATTCACATGAATGCATAATAAGTGTCGTTTATCTTATGTGAGAAAAGATGTTATAAAATTATCAAATTTATTTGTGGGGAAATATCAATTCTCAAATTAAAATATACTCTTAATGGAGTGTGTATACATTTTTCAAAATAAAACTAAATAACATATGGCCTATAAATTATAATCCTAAATAGGCTTTTACCAATAACAAAAATGTTATTCTCTCGCTTCCTTTTCTACTAACATTTTATGTATTTGAACAAAGATTAAGAAATATAATCGATATTTTATTTTATTAATAAAATTGTACTATCTCCATTTTAAAATTAAAAATATATTTTAATTTTTTAAAGACAGTTCGTGAAATCTTATTTGATATAATAAAACTAAATAATTTCATATTAATTTTAAATTTTAAGATTTTACAAATTAATTTAAAAAAATCAAAATGTATCATTTATGGTTCGACGCTTGTTTTTCCTGTATGTTTCTTCAAGTTTTGAAAGAAAATAAAATGGTTACATCAAAAATTAGATGACATGACAACGACACGTGACTAAAAAATACTTATGTGTAACATTGAGTCTCATTTTTACATTTATTCAATTAATTTTTTGTACCAAAAGGATAAATATAAGACCATTATTAAGTTTACATTAAAAATTGTCATTAAATTTACTATAAAAAATTAAATTTAACAAAAAGGGTAAAATTATCATTAAATTTACTTTAAAAAATTAATAATGGTTTTATATTAAAATTATAATAATAATAATTTTCTTTAAAATTAATAATGGTTCTATATTTATCCTTTTTGGTAAAAAAAATTAATTGAATAAATATTAAAATGAGACTTAATATTACACATAAGTATTTTTTAGTCACATTGGAAAAAAAATTATGAAGTCAATCCCAAAGCGAAAAAAAATTAAAAGTTTAATTTACTAATTAAAAAAATTGAGAAGACAGCTCCCAAAGTAATTATTTTTTTTAAAATCAAGGTATTAATCAATATTTATGTCTTGTATTTATTTTGTTGACTTACTTAGTAATAGATTGGTAACCGCACCAACTTTTATAATTTTATATTTTTCAAATTAATATATTTGATGAAAATTAATATAAATAAATGAGTTATGTGAAATTTTTGAATCCTTATTTTAGTGTATAATATGCATTTTTTTTATTGATCAACAAATTTTATAATGTTAATTTAGAGTTTATGTGTAGCTTTATTCACTGGAATTTATTACCTTTAGGGCACATGTTAAGAACACAATTTAAGGGAATATTCTCTTGAATTGTGTGTATATTCCCTTGAACTTGGTGCAAATGCAGAAATCAAGGGAATATGCACACAATTCAAGGAAATATTTTCTTGAACTGTGTGTTTAGCATGTGTCCTAAGGGCACATGTTAAGAGGACCCATTATTATTATAAATATTATAAATTGTATTTAAAAGTTATAAACTCATGACTAAATTATTCTTAAAATGATCTATCAAATTAATTTAGAAAAAATCTTGATTTATTATATATAGGTATTATATAGATTTGGCTATCATAAAGTTAACTTGATGATAAATTGATCAAGTGATCAATATAATATTGAAACGCAAAGAGAGATTACCTTCTGACATACGTGCCGATACGGTTTGTATCATATCCCTTAATTGTATCATATTATCATATACAAACATAAATGCACATATATAACGACTAATAATTTATTTCGTAGACGTTAGAACTATGCAACTGTCAACAATCTCCAAACATACAAGAAAAGTCACATGTATTGATTTGCACATTTGTTAATATGAAACAATTTAGTTGACAATTATTATTTTTAATCATATCAAATATTTCAAGTTTCTAAACTCATTTGATGTCTAAAAAAGAGTTCCTTTAAGAATCTCATTTTTATAGCATATTATTTAATTTAATTTTGAGTTTGATTTGAATTAAAATTCAATTTTATTAAATACTATAAGAAAATTAACCCAAAATTTATTTAATTTAATTTTGAGTTTGATTTGAATTAAAATTCAATTTTACCAAATACTATAAGAAAATTATCCCGAAATTCTGACTTGGGATTTGACTCGAAATTTATTCCGAACTCGAGATTTGATAAAATCCATTACAAAGTATGTTTAAGGGCAAACTAATTTGGTTGCATTACGTAATGTTATATGAATAACTATTAATATTACATTTTCTTTTTTAAATTCTAAAGGGTTGATTTGGTGGTTAATGAACTCTCTTTTTTGATTTTGAATTCAAACTTGAAGGCGGAGAATTCTCTTGAATGCACTCAGCCGATGTAAGAGATGTTCCCTTAAGAGCGTTCAAAATTAAATTTAGTCTCAATCGATGCATAAACTGACTTGAAAATATCTTTACCATTAAAAAATAAGTGAATAAAATCACCGATTAAAAATAACTTAAAATATCAAGTCAGTCAATGTAGAAATATATTTTTTTGGGTCAAATTATGAGGTGTCAAAACAAATTTCCACAATCACTTGAAAAATTCTACAAATAAAGTTCATAGGAAATCTACAAACAAACTTGATAAGAAATCTAAAAAATAAATAAATGAAAAAGTAGTACTAGTTTAGAACCCATGATAGTTAATGTGGAGCCTCGCACAGCAGACTTTTCCAACTAGACCAAAGTTAAAGAAGCGCTGAAAGAGCAGTTCAACATACGACTGCTCGCCTTTATTGTGATTTATATGCACCCCTCACGGCTCGGTGTTGTGTTCTTATCTCTCTATATCTATCTTCGCCGGTCGTCGACGTAGTCAGATCCCGGCGATCGCAAAACTGCAGATTGCACTTGATCGCCGAACATTTTTTTTACCTTCGAATTGATTTTTTTTTCTTTCAGAAATGGAACAAAACTTTGGCCCATTTGTACGTTTTTTTGGTGGGTTTAATTAGTTGAGTATATTTCAATTAGGGGTTTGTTGATCGCAGTTTTGTAGCTTTTTGGGTCGAATCATTTGCATTGCGAGAGAAAGTTACTGTTTTTGTGTCGTATTTGGGGAAGGAATCTGTTAGCTATTCAGTAAAGGCAGAAAATAAAGAATTTTTCAGATTCATTTATTAGAAGAATTCACACGTGTTGTTGTTGCATTTTTGTTGGCAAATTTAGGGAGAGTTGAATATCTGTTGAGCTCTAGTTTGATTTGCTTCTTTGTTTAGCAATTTCGGATCTTGAAGATTCTTGTTGTTACAAGATCATCATAATTGTCACTTTTGGCATATTTTTGATAAATTTTAGGGATTTTTTGGGGTTATTGAGTGAAATTTGGAAGTTGAATTGGAGTGACAAGGTAATTTTGGATTTGGGTGTTTTGATGTTTTCTGTATTGTAGATGTATGGGGTAGATATTATGTGCAAAATAGAGGAGATAGAAAGAAGTGAGGAGGAGAGAGAAAGGAAGAGGAGAAGGAGGTGGGGGATAACAATGGGGTTGAAGACATTCAGAGGAGAGAGTAGAAAAGGAATTGAGAAGCTGAAGACTTCAATGGTTTCTAGGTCTAGAATGAAGCTATGGATGATTAGGGCCACTACTTCAGTGTTGGTGTGGACTTGTTTGGTTCAATTAACAGCTTTGGGAGAGATGTGGGGGCCAAGGGTTCTAAAGGGTTGGCCTTCTTGCTTTTCTCAGGATTCTGCAATGGATGTTAAGTTGCCACCAGCCCTTCCGGCTAGAGTTCTTCCTCCCAAGAGTGAGTTTCACTACTTATAAAATGGATACGTTTCAAGTTGCTTTTTTCATTTGATTATAGGCTTGTAGCAGTCCATTAAACTGTTTCCTTTTCGTGGTGCGCTTCCTAATTCTGGCATTTTTTTTGGGGTGAGAATGCAGGTTTCTTTTGGTAACCTTTTCTCTCATAGGAGTGAAATTGTCATATAATAACTCTGATATTGTGGTATTGCCATTTTTTTCTAAGTGTGATTGTTTATAAGGAAGTTGGCACAGATAATGAGATTATGGTGGCATGACAATTTGTAACAAATTATAGCTTTTGTATATTTGTGTTATGCCCCGACTGATCAAACTAGCCATTTCTTGTAAATATGTATACTTTTACCCTTTTCAGTTGCTCCTGTTATTTAGTGTTATCCCTTTTTTTGTATTTTATTGTAGTTGCAAACCATTTTGCATGTCTTATTCTGTTGCCGTAGGCATACCTTGAAGTCTTAGGATTTTGTTGATATGCGAATCTCAATTGTTTTTCTTTCAATGATTGAAGAATTCTACATAGTTACCTGATAGGTTGATTTCCACTTCCCAGTCTGAAGCTTTTGTTCTGAATTTTCTGTGTTGCCATTATTTAGGGGTTTATAAGAACAATGGTTACCTGATAGTTTCATGCAATGGAGGGCTTAATCAAATGCGGGCAGCGGTGAGTTGATCAGGCGTAGGATATGTCATTTCTTTCTGGTTTATCAGACCACTGAATTTCTTATAAGCTAATTAGTTTCTTATAGGCTATACCATGTTTGCAATACAGATTTGTGACATGGTTGCTATTGCAAGATATTTAAATGTGACACTTATAGTTCCTGAGTTGGATAAAACTTCTTTCTGGGCTGATCCAAGGTATGCCATCTAATACCTTAGAACTTCTTCTCTTCCTGCAGAAAGTCATTGCTTTACACGGAATTGCTGACTTTTTTCAATATTACAAATAATTTTTTTTTGGTATGCCAGCGAGTTTGAAGACATTTTTGATGTTGATCATTTCATCTCATCCTTGAGAGACGAGGTTCGGATACTGAAAGAGCTCCCTCCTAGGCTCAAGAGGAGAGTGGAACTAGGAATATTCTACACCATGCCACCAATCAGTTGGTCTGACATCTCTTATTATCAAAATCAGGTCTGTTGTTGACTTTTGTTTGCTTTGATTTCTTCTTCTTCTTGAGACTCCTTATTGAAGGTGTTTTTGCTGTTGCATGCAGATTCTTCCTCTGATAAAGAAATATAAAGTTGTGCATTTAAATAGAACAGACGCTCGGCTCGCCAACAATGGTCAACCCCTTGAAATTCAGAAGCTCCGTTGCCGAGTAAACTTCAGCACTCTGAGATTCACTACTCAGATAGAGGAATTGGGTAGAAGGGTTATCAAGCTTCTAAGGCAAAATGGTCCTTTCCTAGTACTTCATCTCAGATATGAGATGGACATGTTAGCATTTTCTGGGTGTACACAGGGATGCAACAATGAAGAGGTGGAAGAGTTGACAAGAATGAGGTGAGCTCAAATCCTTGTCAGCCACAAGGCAGCATAAACTTGAATTTCCGTTCTGTTTCTCTATGTTAATTATCCTGTCTCGACAGATATGCTTACCCATGGTGGAAAGAGAAGATCATAGATTCTGACATGAAAAGAAAGGATGGTCTATGTCCGTTGACTCCCGAGGAAACTGCTCTTACACTAAGGGCGCTGGACATTGATCGTGACATCCAGATTTACATTGCTGCTGGAGAAATATATGGTGGAGAGAGGAGAATGGCTAGTCTCGCAGCTGCTTACCCAAAATCTGGTCAGTAGAATATTCCAAGTCAAATTCAAAAGTTTGCAACTTTTTTACAGTTAACTGATGGATATGGATGTCCTGTGTCAGGTTCGGAAGGAGACTCTTTTGGGTCCATCAGACCTTAATTATTTTCAGAACCACTCGTCCCAGATGGCAGCATTGGATTATCTTGTTTCTCTGGACAGTGATATTTTTGTTCCTACATATGATGGAAACATGGCCAAAGTTGTTGAAGGCCATCGCAGGTGATCCTTAATTGATTTCAGTCAATGCCTACATGATTCTTTGTTGTGGTCTTCTGAGGATTTTGATTTTTTATTTTGAATGTTATTAGTTGTAGTGGCTGTATGTCATCAAAATGCTTTGGCAGAAAATCATAGAATAATTTTATCAGTCTTTAGAGGATTGTAACTTTGTTGGTCTGTGGCTGAAACAAAGAAGTAGTACTAGTACCATAATTGAGGAGGAACAAGTAGAATTCTTTTCTATCCAAGTAGTTTTCAATTATAAACTTGAGGTTCTCTGTCATTTGGCAGGGAGTTTGTCATGTGAAAGTAGGAATATCTAAATTCTATTTTTTGTTAGAAATTGCACAGGGTCCAGTTTTTGGGTTCTGGTTTAGTGGTTTCAGATAGTTACCGTCTCATGTAGTTATTGATCATTTAGAGTGGTTTCAGATAGTTGTTATTCTCCTTTGTTGTTTTAGATTCCTTGGATTCAAGAAGACAATACTACTGGACAGAAGGCTACTAGTTGATTTGATAGACCAATATAATCATGGATCACTGAATTGGGACGAGTTCTCTACTGCTGTTAAGGAAGCTCATGGGGATCGCATGGGGATCCCTACCAAAAGGTTGGTGATTCCAGACAGACCTAAAGAAGAGGACTACTTCTATGCCAACCCGGAGGAATGCTTGCAATCATCCTATCTATCAGAAGAACTATCAAGTGTTATCTGAATTCCAGCAGATGGTCGCTGTTTTGACCACATTGGCCTACACTGCAAATCTGCCATTTTTAGGGATCAAAATTTGCTCGTCACTGTGTGTCGAATCATCATCAGTGAGGAAGGAATTTTGTTTAAGGAGTCAATTTTGCGCACCTTGAAGAGGAGCTTCGGAGCCAGCTGGAGTTGTTATTGCAATCTTTATAATATATCCTAATAATACAATTCATGTATAGAAGTTACCCTGCCATTACAGGGTTATATCACGATACAGAGGGATGGAAATATAAATTTTGATTTACCCCGCCCGCATCCTGGTAGGTTAATATCTTGTTCTTTCATTTATTGTACAGATCTTTGTTTATAGTGTTATTTTCCATCATATACTCGTACGTAACGTACATGGAATAAAATTCAAATGGTTGGAAAATTTGCCTCTGAAGGTGTTATTATGTGCTGAACCTGTTGAGCTTTCATTTCATCCATCAGGGTTGGAGTTTTGTCTGTACGTCGTTTAATAGTGTTGGAGAAGACGGGAAACTCTGAATTATTCCTCCATTTTTCTACTTCGATTTGTCTGTTCAAGGGGAAATTTCATCATTGCCATAATAGTCGGTATTCAGAACAACTTGTCATGCGTCCTTTATATTTATCTTTATAACTATTAAAGAAAAATAGCTGGTTTTTTATTTTTATTTTTATATCAAAGGGTATATTTTCCTAAATGTGTAGTCTTTAGTAGTAGCTGCATGATTTGTAGTAGGACAGATGGATACTTTAGTTATGCCACAATTTTCGATGGTTTATATATATGGGGCGGATTAATGACACTATGTTTTTGACACAAGTTTTGGATCATTAGATTTAAACATTTTCAATGGTTCAGATGTAATATGATTTGTCAATTTAATTTTATTCTCTCTCCCATTAATTTCCTTTCATTAATTATCTCTCCTTCTTCTCCTTATCCCCTGTCATCTTCCCTCCATCTCTTTCCCTTTATCTTACTTCCCCCATTGGTCTGCTACCTCCTAGCGAGAAAAAAAACCAGTCCAAAATTGAGATTAACATCGTTTACTTATAGACAACAAATCCAGATTCTACAACTGCTCAAACTTGGTTGCTACCCTCCTGTACAAATTTCGTACAGTTACAGAAGATGAACCCCATATACCCATCACAAATTGAATTTATATTTGGGGTTTTTATTTTCAATTAATTAAAATCAAGTGATCAATCATAGTTTGAGAAACACCAAATTAACACATCCAAAATTATTTCTTATGGCACAAAAAAACAGAGAAAAGTGACTAATGCGAGGACAAAGAATCAAATTTTGTTTCCAATGAATAATTAAATTGACAAATCAGATTTAATCTGAACCATTGAAAGTGTTTAAATCTAATGGTCCAAAACTTGTGTAAAAAACATAGTGTCATTGATCCGCCTTCATATATATATATATATATTACTCCACTATTATAATTATTTAATGAGGAATCAACTGCTAAAAGACTATTGGTTACACAGTAAAGAAGCTTGCGTAATTTTTCTTCCATATAAAAGATATATATATATATATATATATATATATATATATATATATTTGGTAATTACAGTTATGGGATGCCAAGAAAGATGAGTGTCTAATTTTTCTTCCGTCGGGTAAATACAAAAAAAAACTACTGAACGCTTCTATAAAAGATCACTGATCTTGAAAAATGTTGATTGTCAACCAGAACCAAAAGTTAATTTGTTAGAACTTACTTACTTATACACCTAATTGAAGAAGTCAAGAGGCAAAAAAACGTTGGCTTTTCACCGCATTCCAAAGATCCATCCATCCATATATATTATTATGTCAATGGTTGTTGGTGGTCAAAATATTAAAGAGTTGCTTCGTAATGCATGCCGCCATGGGGTTGATCGTCTATATCTTGAGGGGGTTGTATTCAAACCCATTCAATTCATCTCATTCCCCCCATTCTTCAAACTACCATATATATATATAATTAAAACTGAAATACAGATCCCCTTGCACTCCAGTCTCAAGTTTGACATTCTAGTGAACAATTTATAAGTCAAAGACTTGTGTTTGGAAGATGATGAAGAAGAGTAAAATAGTAAAATAACCCTTTTTAAAGCACATGTACATGTATAGTGATTCTGATCAGTTTTGATCTGTAAATTGTTGGGAGGGCTCAACTCAAATTTAAGACTAAAGTGCAAGAGTAGACGTTTTGACTGTTAGGGTGCAATTAAAGCTCACCTGAAACACAGAATCTGGAGTGCAATATGTCTTTCGGTCATTAATTAATTAAGAAGATTTCATATCGTCACATTATTCTTCCATTCAAGTAGAATTATAGAGTATGACATCAACCACAAGATTTGCATTTTTTTTCTCTTTCTAAAATGGGTAGGTGTCTCTAGAGAAGGCTAGAAAGAACAAAGTGGAGTGTGAACGATTACAATGTGTGTGAGTAGAAAAGCGAATATTGGTGCCACATCCACATTATAATTAATTGACTTGGAGATTAGGATAGGCGCAGCCACGCTGAATTTTTTATTACTCCAACCACCACCACCACCACCACCGACTATTTTATTAAATTCAATAATTCTTGTGGTCATCCTCTCTATTCCCCACCCGCCCTCTCTCTATCCGTATTTGTGTTAAAGTGCTTCTTTGACTTTTGTGTTATAATAGGACTCTCTCAGTTTCATAATAATTGTTTTTTTATTTCAATTAATTTGTGATTTTCATTTTTCTAGTAGAATAAATTATTTATTTTTTTATATCACTCTTAACTTTTTCTCATTGTCAGAAGAATTTTTCTCTCTTGTATTAATAATTTTTAATTTTTTATAAAAGGGTAGTGATGAAATTTTATACAAATTTTAATTCTTAAATGATAGTATTAAATGAGTTTCTTAATTCATGTGTATGAAGTTAAAAAGACAATTATTATAAAACCGAACGAGTATCAATTACTAATATTTACATAGTGGCAAGATAAAAAACAAATTCCTTTAGTTGTATACACTATACAGTATTGAGATAGGGCAGCTCCAAGCCATATTTCTTTCAACTGTAATTAGCCTATCCATATATATATATATATATATATATATATATATATATATATATATATATATATAGGATAAGGTTGTGAAACGAACTGTTCATGTAAGACTCAGTATTGAAGATTATTAATTGACCCAATTATGTACCATCATATATTCCTAATTAGTATTAAATATTCTTATCCAATCAATAATTTTCAACACTGAGTCCTATATATGTTCTTTTACGAACAATTCGTTTCAGAGCTTTATCCTATATATATATATATATATATATATATATCAAAGGTCAAAGGATAGTAGTAAAGCCCTATCATGGCCCATAGTAAAGGATCTTTTGTCCAAAATCCAAACCCCACCCATCAGTGTCGAGAAAAGTTAAGGGGCTTGGTGCGAAATGAGATCTATTATATATAGAACAAACAAACATGAAGCTAGCTAGCTAGCTTTGATACCATAATTAATTAGAGTCATGTTACTATCACATAAAACAATCACATAACACTCACATACTGTTGACGTGACAGTATATGATTTGTTGTTGACATGACTCATTTAACTCGATAATAAATTACATACTGCCACCTCGTAGTATGTGAACATTATGTTACTTGTTTTATGTGATAGTAGCATTATTCAATTAATTATAATCTTCTTCTATACCTTGACAGTAAGAGAATTTTAACTTTATTACACAAGTAGCTACTAGCTAGCTAGGGGGGCATATAATTAAAATGTAACAACATGCACACAGCCGAACGGTAACAGAAGACAAATAATTTCATTAATTGAACCTAGCTAGCTAATTAAGGACCATAACGAGTGGGAATCACAAACAACTCTTTCTTCTTCTTAGAAGTCAATAAAGAGATCTCACTCATGTCAACTTGTTCAGGCTTAATCCCATGATCTTGGAGTTTCCAGTCAAAGTGATACAACAAGCAAGCAAGTGGAAGCTCCACACAAGTCATCCCAAATAACATGCCCGGACACATCCTTCTACCGCCACCAAACGGAATATATTCAAAGCTTCTTCTTATAGTAGTGGAATTATCAAGAAACCTCTCTGGGTAAAAGCAATCAGCATCAATCCAATGTTTTGGATCTCTACCAATTGCCCATGTATTGATAATCACTTTGGTCTTAGCCGGAATAGTGTATCCGTTAATCTCGCAACTCTCTATACATTCTCTTGGTATTGCAGGAATTGGAGGGTGCAATCTTAGGGTTTCTTTGATCACTGATTGCAAGTAACTTAATTCTTGGATATCTGTTTCTTGAATTTTGTGCTTATTCTTCTTCTTGTTGACTAGCTCTCTCACCTCAGTTTGTGCCTTGTGCATTACCCTTGGGTTTCTCAATATCTCTGCCATTGCCCATTCTATGGTAGTTGCTGGATTCTCTATTCCTGCTGTGATCATGTCCTGCACCAACACATTAATTAATTAATTTGAGCTTCACTATTTGCACCTGCATCCTTCCATTATGGAGTACAGTGTAGGGACTCCATGCAGATTAATTAAATTTTCTTTTATATTATTTTTTTATTCATAAATATGGAATTCAAAATATGAAAATTATAAATACAATAACAAAAAATATTAAATAACAAATTTTCTTTAAAGTGATAGCTGCCCCCACTAATTTGTTCTGGAGTTATCAACAATATAATTCCACTTCCAAAATATAACAAAACCAATAAAATAAATCAACAGATATATATACACTATTTTATAATGACAATATAATAAGTAATAATATATGGTATATATACACTATGTTGACTCATAATAGATTTTTTTAATCACAACTGTTCATAAATAATAAATTCATTAATTATTTTTAAAAATAATATAAATTAAATTATTATTTAGTTTAAAATATTATAGAAAAGATATACATATATTGAGAGAATATGAGTCATATGTGATTAAAATTTGATTAATAAAATTATAAATTTTCAATTTGACCCTGTATAGTAGAAAATTTATAAAATTTTAGTGGGGTCAATTTATATATAATACTTAAATTTTTTAAAATTTATCTTACATTATAAAGTAGTTATTTTTTTCAATGGAATCAATTGACTCCACAATATTATATGTAGCTTCGCCGGGCTATATATATATATTGCATGATTTTCCTTGGCTTTTAATGTTAATAAAGGTAACTCATTATATACAGTCAATGTAATGTTTATATTTATTTCCAATGTAGGATGAGTATATGTTTGTTAAAAAAGAAAAGAAAAAATAAGAGGACGGGCGACACATATATAAACATGCATGCACCGACATTTACTGTCTAAATTAATCCGACACTAATAATAACCAACTGGTTGTTCTCCTTCTTTTGTTGGATTTTTGCTATAAAAATTTTATTTATTTATTTATATTGAATATTAATTTATTGATAAAAATACATTATTCATCATTTATTAAATAATCGTTTAATTTGTTTGTATATATCTCTATATTATATATATGTTATTGTTTATGTGCATAAATAAATGTTATATGCACACAGAAGATATAAATTATATGTAATATATAAATTAAAAAAATAATGGTTTATAACCTAGAATGTTTTGGAGATATTACCAGTAGGTTATAGTACTTTAACAAAGATAATTTATTTTGATCATGAAAGATGGAATTATAATTAAAGTACTAGTGCGTTAACGGTGTGCATTAAACGGATCATATGATAATATTTTATTTATAAAATATTTTCACATAAATACTAATTTGTAAAATTTCTTAATTTTGAAATTATAGTGGACTTAATATTGTTATATATATTAATTTGATATTCCAATGAGTGAGATTACATCGTGTTAATTAATACCTCGGAATGTCGATTAATGTATTTAATTAATATTAGGAACATTATTATTGTCGAAATATCTATAATATTTTTCATAAGATAATTTATCATTGATCATAGAATCTTGGCCGATTCTTTTAATATTTATTATTAAAAGGATTGATTTAATTGTTAAATCAATTTATGATCAAATATAGATAAATTATGGACTTATGAAATTAGTTTAAATGTATCAGAATTATATTAATTGATTCTAAAATATTTATGTACATTTATAGAGGAAATATTTACAATTTATTAGTAAAGAGCTTATTTAATTAATTTCTGGATTGAAGTGCAATTACAATTATTTAGTGAAATTAATTGTAATTAATATTTATTTTGAATATTATTATTAGATAATAATATCTAGATAAGTATTAGAGTTAGAAGCGGAATCCCTTAGGATCTCTTTCTTAGCCTAATATGGACCAGATACTTAAGAGAAGGTAATGATCAATGTTATTATATATATCATTGATCAGAAATATATTTTGGTACTTTTCTATTAGAAGAAAATATCAAAATTATGTATTCTCTTTCCGCCTAGAAAAAATATAGCTAGAGTTTTTTTTTCTTTTTTCCAGAAGGGTGCTTTGGATACCACACCCCATGTTCATCATAATGTTATAGGAGGGAAGATCTTGAGAATATTCAAAACGTGCTAATCCAATCAATCACTAGGTAACAAATTCGCACTTTAGATACATGGTATATATATTTCTTTGTTTTGTACAAAAGCATAAAGATGATTTTGATTATTATTTTTTTTTTTTAAAAAAATTCGGAATTTTTTTCCAACATCTTCAACTTCCCAAGTACTTCTCACATCCTGCATCATATATCTACACACAATGGATAACACACTTGTATTTCATTACCCTTCTATAAATAAATAAATAGATTGTGCCATCTAATTTGATGAAATAATTAAGATGGTGATTCATTCTCCAAATGCGTCGAACTTTGTGGAAGTTAACGTACAGATTCAGATTTTTTTTCTAGTTTAAACACACTCTCCCCACAATTCGAACTATATGATAAATAAGGGTTGAGTCATACAGGGGCGAAGCTAAGTGGGAGGGTATGGGGTCAATTGACTTCATTGAAAAAAAAATTTATTTTATAATATATGATAAATTTAGAAAAATTTAAGTGTAATGAATAAATTGATCCCACTCAAATTTTATAATATATGATAAATTTACAAAAATTTAAATGTAATGAATAAATTGATCCCACTTTGCAACTAGAGTCATATCACTGGGCCAAAGGCTTATCGGTGTTGCATATTCGGATTTGATGGAGTAAAGGGATGGTGAATTATTGGTGAAGTTTATAAAAAATACTTATATATTTCTATAATAAATTAAGAGTTGCATCTCTTTGACTTTAATATAAAATAAGGCTGCAACTTTTTCTTATATTGTTTCACTTAACTTTACTGAATCGATCCATATCCATATTAAGGTTATATTTTGTCTGCACAGTAATGCCCTAATTGTAGAGTACTCAACTCATATCCTCTCATACACTTGTAGCTTATGGATGCATGCCAAAGTTTAGGATTCAAGTACTGGTAAAAAAAGAAAGAAAGTGCAAGATAGTGGACAAACAAACAAAATTGAGGGGCACGTGCACGTACCAGAATAACAGCTTTGACGGTGTTGGTTGTGATCGAAAACCCTAGATCAACACGAGCCTGATGTTTCAAAAGCATGTCAACCAAATTATCCTCTCCTTCATCCTGATCCCTGCTTGCTGCTTTATGTCCATCAACTATGTTTTGGAGAATTTTGTCCATTCTTCCAAATATGTACTCTGATACTGCTTTTAGACCACTTAAGTGATGCACAAACTTAAGTGAAGGGAATATCTGGTAGATCATAAAAGCGCCACCAAACTCCATTAGCCGGTTGAGCAGTGGTATGAACTCATCTCGATCATTATTGCTAATCTTTTCACCAAAAACCGCCCTTGAAATTATTCGATTCGATAACTCCAAAATCTTGCTGCTAAGGTTGACAACATCAATATTATCATTACGTCCTAAGGAAATGGACTCAATGAAGTTGGTGACCTCCTCTTCCCTAATGGATCTAAACGACTGAATGCGTGTTGAATTCAAGATCTTCATGACGCATAATTTGCGAAGTATTTTCCAGGGAGTTCCATAGGGGGACAAAGTAACTCCAGAGTTATTATAGGTTAAGTTTTCGAGGAAAACATTTTGTGGCCTTTGTGCAAAGGCAAGATCATGGGTGGTTAAGGCCTGCTGAGCTACTTCTCGGGAAGAGATGACTACCATGGGCATTTCACCTACCTGGAGATGCATAATGGGTCCATGTTTCTTGGACAGATTTGTAAGAATGCGGTGTGGGACAGAGCCTAAGCCCATCATTTGGTGCAGGTTTCCAATTAGGGGCAACTTCCATGGCCCTGGGGGCAATCTTTTTGAGACAAATGAAGAATGGCAATTATTATTTCTTTTACAAAGTCTCACAACCATGCGTAGGAGGAGAAGCGAAGGAAAGAGGAGAAGACAGATAGTATGGAGTTGGATCATTTTAAAAAATCCGAGTTAGGTTTGCATGTCAAGGGTATTATATATATATATATATATATATATATATATATATATATATATATATATATTGTTGGCAATATTCGGCTCATATATACATTTGAAATTACATTTTGACCAAAATGTTAACCTATTAGGTTTATGGTTAATTAGATATATATGTTCTCACCTTTTCTCCATGTGTTACGTCGCCAGACTTTATTATCAAGTTGTACCTCAACAATCTCTCCCTTAACGCATGATCTAGCTCTCCATTCACATCAACACCAGGCTTGTAACAACCCAGGTCAAATCCTGAGTTCGGAACAAATCTCGGGTTAAATTCAAGTCCGAATCAAATTAAATTCATCCAAAATAAGGTTTTAAACCACTGATCCCAATCACGAAGGTTGTTGGTAGATCAATCAAAAGATATTAAAAAGGTGGACTCTCAGTTAGGAGACACATGATGTGCTTAATAGAGAGCGCCAAACGGGCTTTCCAAGGACAAAACCAAACGAGCTTTCCAAGGACAAAACAATCCTTACCTATACATTCCATGATAGTAGACATAAGGCAATTTTGTCATTGTTATTAACCCTAGACCCATTCTCGTTCCCAATAATCTCCATGAAAAGACTAACAAGATTTTCGAACGAATCGAGGGAGAGTCCAAGTATGAAAAACTTTTATATGATCCAGGTATTTCCAAGTATATACATGTTCATATAATATTATGTACATGAATAGATTTTATCTATATAGTGACGAATTAGGAGTTGAATCAAATGTGCCCATTTAACTCAGCGGTAGAATAACGTCAAGGTAAGGCATAAGTCGTCGGCTCAAATCCCACTACAAGAAAAAAGGTTATTTCCGACGGAATTATTTCCCACGTAATTATTTTCGTTGAAAATAATCCAATCTCGACGGAAAAATTCGTCGCAATTACTTTCGTCGTAAATAAAGACTTAATGTGGCACGAGCCTTCCCGGGAAAATTATTCCTGACGGAAACTTCCGTCGCAATTACTTCCGTCGAAAATATAACCCACCCTTTTAATTACACAATTTGCGAACCCTGTTCTTATTTCATTCCTCTATTCACAAATCAGCGCAGAGCAAAGAAAGAAAGAAAAAATTGCAGCAACCCATATCAGTGGCCTCCTCAGATCGCGACCTACTTTTCTAGATCGGCGGCAACATCCCAGCCCCTCTCTATTCCTCTCTCTCTCTCTCACAGATTGCAACCCTAGCACCCACATCTCTTTCCTCCTCTTTCTCCGCTCCCTCTAACCCTAACCCAAAAAATTAGTGGCGACGATGGCGTAGTGGTGGCGGCATAGTGGTGCTCTCCTTCTCCTTCAACCTCCTCTATTATTATCCAATTGAAGGTACAAATTTCCTTCCTTTTGAATTTCTCCTAAAAATTAGGTTTTTGAGAGATATTGACGAAAAGTCTATAAGGTAATATCAATTTTTTGAAAAGTGATTGATTTTTTTGTTTATATTTGTTGTTTAAGTTCTTTCTAAAAAGTTTTAGCTGATTCATACTGCAATATATTTGGGATTTGTGCTCAATTGATGATGTAGATCAGTTTTAATTTAGTGTAATTTTGGTCCTTCTGCCAAGAGATAAAAATTGATTCTTTAAAGTTAATTTTAGTAATTATATTAGATATTAATAATTTCAGTAATTATTTTTTTCTGGGTTACATATAGCATCCAGTGCTTAAGTGAAGTGTTTTAGTTTCAAAGAATTTTATTATATGACTTGGGAAAATTGTGATTATCTATGGTTTCGTGTTTGATAATTCATACTATACATAGGCAGAGACTTTAGTTGATATGATTATGATGTTAATTCTGGGGGATTGTTTATATAGTACTTTGTTAATGAGATTTCCCAACTTGTCTATACAAATGAATATGTAGTCCTTTCTTTATTTATTTTGCAAAGATAGTTTACATGAGATGGAAAAGACGAATTCTTGGATATTATTGCTGTTTAAATTAAGTAATATATGTTCTAATATTTTAATCTGGTCATTTCTTTCTAAGTTCGTTCGGTATTTTAAGTTTATCTTGTAACATTTTTGTATGTATGTATAGAGTGGTTGTTTGAGAGCTATTGTGGTTCCCAAACTTGTATAGTATATGGTTAGATAATTCTATCTGGCTTAGTTTGGAAAGAATTGCACTTTTTCTGTTTCGTCATACAATGATACAAAATATATTTACCAAAAGAGATGCAAATATAAGAAAGAAACTTGAATCAATTGATGCAAGTACACCACTGTAGTTTTTTTTGTGATATTTGTGTTTGTTTACAGACTTTGTGTTTTGCATTTGAGTGCACGACTTATTTACTTTGAATTTTTGAACTTGCTACTAGTTTTACTTTATACATTGTTGTAAGTTGGTTTACCTAGATTATTTTTTTTGGATCTTAGATCTCATCACTATTCGTGAAAATATAGAAGGAGAGTACAGTGGTCTTGAACATCAAGTTATTTTTTTTAAATGCATCTGCATATGAAAATTTCCTTTTATACAAACATTACTAGAAAAATAAGAATACGTGACGAAACTTTGTAACAATTTTTAAAAACAATCACAAAAGATAATAATTTGTGATGGACTTTTTAAGCAATCACAAAATAATAGTATATATGATGCCTCTTAGTAATGGCTAATTTTGCCATCATTGTATTAAAATTGTGATGGCCATGTCAATCACAAAAATTTTCACGTAAAATAAATTTTCTTTTTGTGACGCACTAAGTCATCACTTATAGATATACCCTTTTTCGTGATTGCATTTAAGCTATCACTAATATTTTAATGTAAGAAATAATCAAAATAATATTTTATCACGGTCATGACAATCATTAAAAAGGATAAATTTTTGTAACGACTTTTAATTGCAATTACAAAAAGAAAGTATTTTGTGATGGAATTTTCAAGCCATCACAAAAGAATAAAATTATGATGGCTCTCAGTGATGACGAAGTTTACCATCATTATAGAGTATTTATGACTGTCATTGCAATCACCAAATCTTATGTGAAAGTAATTTTGTTTAGTAAGTCAACTCACATATGTTTCTTTTTATATTTTATTTTAAAATTATAATCATGATTTGAGCTTTGGTGTAGCGATAATACTCGTTATTTAGTTTGCAAATGGGGGGAGGGTTCGAATCCTACGAGTATCATTTGATACAATTAAAATAGTAAAATAAATTATCCGTAAAAAGATATTCACGTTTTTACCTTTGATCCCTAAAGTCGTAAACTTTTTATGATGATTTTAACAATCACAATAGGTTACATGTTAATGTGATTGTATTAATCATCACAAAAGCACTAAGCATTTGCGTGATTGCCAAAACCATCATGTAAAACCTTTCATGATGGGCGTATACAAGACGGCCATTGTGATGCTTAAAGCCATCACGTAAACCTTTTATGATGGCTTTTCTAGTTCTTGTGATGAATTTTGGCAATCACAAATGACCATATTTTTAGTAGTGAAATTTTATGGAGTTTCCTGCACTCAATGCTAGGTGGTGAGGGGTGTGGTACTGGAAAGTCTCAAGATTATTACTCGCCAGGCAAGTTTGAGGGTGGCTGAGTATGCTTTTCACTATACCAAGACCCACGGAAGAAAGAGAGTCTCTGCAATACACAAAGCTAACATTATGCAGAAAACTAAAGGCTTTTTTCTCAAGGTGTTACAGTTTTAAGTCTCATACTGAATGTATTAGATCTATCTGTGTAACATCGTGTTGACTTTGTATTTGCTTCCACTTTCAGTGTTGTCGTGAGGTTGTAGAGAAGTATCCTGAGATTAAATATGAGGAAGTCATTATTGACAATTGTTGTATGATGGTACACTAATTTTTCTTTTGTTGATAAATTTTGTGTATGGGCTTGGTCTTTAAAGAATCTCTCAAACAGGGTGATATTATAATATACTTCTCCATGCTTTCAAGTTTCAGTTGCAATATCTTATCAGAAGAAACGAGATCAATTAAGCTCATGTTATAAAAGTGAGTTAAAAAATACATAGAAGTGAAGTGGAATGCTAATTGTGATTACCTTTATGGTGACATCCTCAGTTACCTTTGTGCTGGGCTTATTGGAGGCTTGGGCTTAACATTAAGGTATTTTGGTCATCTCTCTCTCTCAATTTTGATAAAGGTAATTGGTCATATATTATGTATGATATATACAAGATGATCTAACTTCTTTTGATGCCCTGTGTAGCTGCAATATTGGCGAGGGAAGTATTGCTCTTGCCGAGGCTGTACATGGTTCAACATCTAATATTGCTGGGAAGGTTAGCCATCTGAGCCATTTTGTGATCCTAGGACAAATGAATTAGCACCAATTGGCATACATATGGTGGGTGAAACATTAATAATATTATGAACATTTTCATGAGCTTAAATGAGTTCTGCTTACTTCTAAGATTTCTGGATTTCAAAATTTTACTTCCTTATTATTGTAATATTTGATTTCAAGAGATTAATACAAGACTATCTTTGTGATATTTGTTTGTGTTGGATATTGTTATTTGATTATCTTAGATATTTGTTTGTGTTGGATATTGTAGGGCATGAATTGGTTTGAAAATATAAGGCAAAATGAAAACATAATTAAATTTTTTTTATTTTTTAAAAGGTTATTTCCGACGGAATTTTTCGTGGGAAATAACTTAATTTCGTGGGAAATACCTTATTTCCAATGGAATTTTCGTCGGAAATATTCTGCCGGAAACAACTATTTTTCGACAGAATTCTCGACGGATTTATTTCTAACGAGCTTTAATACGACTGAATTTCCTACAGAATATTCCCTCGAAAATAAGCTAATTTCGACGGAATAGGCTTAATTCCGACAGAATATTCCGTCGGAATTAAGCTTTTTTCTTGTAGTGTCCGATAAGGGGTTTTGGTTTTTTTCATAAAACTATAGTTGTAGTATTCATATTTGAAGCGAGGATATAGATATTTTTAATAGAACAAAGTAACTAATTGTATAATAATACGTTATCATCCTACTGAATTATTGAGTGATAATATAATAGTTTAGTGAATGAAATCTCTTTCAATGTTAACTTGCGGGGAGGGTTTTTCTATGATAGTCTCGCTGCGATCTCTGACAGTCCGTCCTGTCTCATCTTGGTTTGGCTATACTTGTATGTAGCCATCTATATTAACTCCACATGAGAGCCTTGAAGAAAATTAGGAAAAGACTAAAAGGCATTCATCAAGTCAGCTTGACCCATGGCATTTTCTGTTGGTCAAAGTCTTGGTCTTTGGTCCTTACCCATTAATGGGTCAAAAACATCCCACCAACTCTCCTCCTCATTTAATACCCCCCTCCCAATTCGACTATAAAAGGAAGGCCATGCTTAAGGGAAATAAACACACCAATTTGGAGAAGTCTCATCCGAGAGTGGAGAGAAAAAGGGAGAAATCCCATCCTAGAGGGTGGAAGAAAAAGGGAGAAAATAGAGAGAGAAAGATAGTACAAATAAAAGGGTGTTTTATTTGGGTTCCATCACATAGTTATTGTGGTGAAGTAATTTGAGTTTATACTCAAATTAAGATATCTTTGTATTCTCTCAGTTTATTATAGTAAATTATTCGGAGTTTGTCCCGTGGTTTTTACCTCTTAGTTTTATAGGGGTTTTCAAGTAAAATCTTGGTGTCTCTTGGTTAGATATTTTCTACTTATTATTTCCTGCAGTGGTTATTATTTTGGTGGAACTGCAAATTTAATTGGTTTGGCATGTGTTGATATTTTATTTATTTAATTTATCAAAGATAACGGTATTTGGGAGGTGATTTTTCCCAACAACTGGTATCAGAGCTAAGGTTATTTGCTCAGTTATTTTTGATAAATTTTATAGAGGAATCAGTCAGAGCCATGATTAAATTGACCGCTTCAAATTTTTTGATCTGGAAGCCCAGAATGGAGAATATCCTTTATTGCAAGAATTTGTATGATCCGTTGGAGCTCGAGGGAAAGAAGCCTGCGGTTAAATCTGAGGCTGATTGGAAAAAGATGAACAAGAAGACTATTGGTCACATCCGGCAGTGGATTGATCAAAGTGTGTTCCACCATGTTTCGTTGGAGACAGATGTTCATACTCTATGGACAACATTAGAGTCTATGTACGAAAAGAAGAATGCACAAAATAAAACTTTTGTGATTTGAAAAATTGTGAACCTGAAGTACAAAGATGGGAGCAGTGTGTCGGAGTATATGAGTGAGTTCCAAGGTTTGGTGAACCAGCTGTCCACCATGAAGTTGAATCTTGATGATGAGATTCAGGCTCTTTTGCTTCCAGTTCGTTGCCAAATAGTTGGGAGACTTTGGTGGTGTCTCTAATTAATTCAGCTCCAAAAGGAAAGCTGACCATGCAGATGGTCAAGGACAGTCTCCATAATGAAGAGACAAGACGAAAGGAGCAATGTGTGAATTTTGAGACACAAACACAAGTTTTCGTCTCGCAGAGTAGCGGCAGAAACAGAGAGAAGAGCTCTCCTGAAGATGACAAATTCAGGAGAAGGTTGAGAGGAAAAGAGATCATTTGTTTTCACTGCCAGAGACCGGGTCCTATAAGGCAAGAATGCAGATTCTTAAAGAAGGAACAGTCTAGGAAAAAAGATGAGGATAAAGATTTGATTGTGTATCTATCCGACGTTGATGTAGCCATTATTAGTGATGGTAAACCCAAGTGCCAAGTTAATGAATGTGTTATTGATTCGGGTGCTTCGTTCCATGTTACTTCGCGTGTTGAGATCTTCACATCCTACACTAGTGGTGATTTTGACTATGTACGGATGGAAAATGGTACTGCATCCAAGGTTATCGGCATTGGAGATATTTATTTGAAGACTAACAATGGTGGCATGTTAATACTTAGAGAAGTCAGACATGTTCCGGATATCCGCCTTAGTTTGATGTCTACTGGGTAAGCTTGATGAGAATGGTTATAGCATTTTCTTTGGTGAAAGTCAGTGGAAGCTCACTAAAGGGTCTCTAGTGGTGACTAGAGGAAAGAAGGTAGGCACTCTTTACACGATGCAGGTGCATATGGAGGTTGTTGATGATGGGGGAATAAAGTGCAAAAGGATGTGGTACAAAGCCATGCAAGATGGAAGAAAAGCTGCATAAGAACCACGAGAAGAAAGCTCTTCACTTTAAATGGGTACCAAAAGTGAAGAAAGAAAATGATAGCTTGCAGCCAGGGTACAAAGCGGTTGTGAAAGAATTTGACAAGCAAAAATCTATCAAGTTTGAGTTAGATCCTCTCATCAAGAAGAGCCATGTCGATGAGATAAAGTCGAACATGAAGAAAGTTAAAAATTCCAAGAAGCTTGAGTTGAGTCAAGGCTTCGTTGGAATTAACTCCAAGTGAGGAGTTGTGGTTGGACGTGCAAATTCAGTCTTGGAAGGTTATATAGAAGTAGACATAGCAGGTTTCGAAGAGAAGAAGTCTACTTCGGGGTATTGTTTACTTTTGCAGGGGGAGCCGTGTTATAGCAGTCCAAGTTGCAGAAGTGTATTGCTTTGTCTACTGCTGAGTTGACAACGAAATGTTGTGGTTTCTTCAAGAGTTAGATTTGACACAGGAATTGACTCCAAGTGATGGGGTCGTGGTGAATACCTCTTTTAATGGGTTCGGAGGGGGAGATTGTTGGTCAAAGTCTTGGTCTTTGGTCCTTACCCATTAATGGGTCAAAAACATCCCACCAACTCTCCTTCTTATTTAATACCCCCTCCCAATTCGGCTATAAAAAGAAGGCCATGCTTAAGGGAAATAAACACACCAATTTGGAGAAGTCTCATCCGAGAGTGGAGAGAAAGAGGGAGAAATCCCATCCTAGAGGGTGGAAGAAAAAGAGAGAAAATAGAGAAAGAAAGATAGTACAAATAAAAGGGTGTTTTATTTGGGTTCTATCACATAGTTATTGTGGTGAAGTAATTTGAGTTTGTACTCAAATTAAGGTAACTTTGTATTCTCTCAGTTTATTATAGTGAATTATTCGGAGTTTGTTCCGTGATTTTGACCTCTTAGTTTTAGAGGGTTTTCCACGTAAAATCTTGGTGTCTCTTGGTTGGATATTTTCTACTTATTATTTCCTGCAGTGGTTATTATTTTGGTGGAACTGTAAGTTTAATCGGTTTGGCATGTGTTGATAGTTTATTCATTTAATTTATCAAAGACAACGGTATTTGGGAGGTGATTTTTCCCAACATTTCCTATTTAGCTTTGCCGCCTATTAATAGAATAGATCCGTTCAAGGTGTCCACCTTTATTCATCTATACCAGCTGCCACTCATGCACTGTTCAAATAAGTGTGTGACTATGTATGAGAACCTCCTTCCCTATTCTCAAAGAAGAGGAGGAAGGGTTGTTAGAGTTTATGTCCTAGAGGCTAATTCTTTGATGTAATTGCTTAATATTTTTGATTGAATAAATGAATTATTTTATTATAGTTTTATTTACTGTGTTATATAAATGTTAACATAATAAAAGTCCTTAGAATAGTGATACAAATTATATAGCTTCAAGTATGTGACTTGAACATGAGATCATATAATTACAATTAGTATCATTACTCTTAAATGTCCATAATCGAGTGTCATTGTTAATGGGGCAACAATGATACATTGAGACTAGTATATGAATTGACTGATGGCCAAATCTCATTGGTCATAAATATATGAGATATTGAGTCAATGCATAGAAACATGTTAGAGAACAATGTACTGGACAGACCCACCATGAGAATTCTACGTGGAGCATTATGCAAAGTGTCATAAGCAATTCTCATAGTGACAATGATGTAATGACCCTCCGACCTGAAATCACTATACTACTACACGAGAATTTATGTACTTTGATATCATCAAAGGCCACCTTTAATAGGGTGGACGATAAAGGTGATTATTGGGTACATCATGAATCGTGTGAGGAATATGAGTGATCTAGATGGAATTTAACCCTCCTATATATTAGGGGTGATATCCATAGGCCTCTTGATTGAGTAGGACTATGAAATGCATGGTCATGCTCAAATAGTGATTTGTTTCATATAGTCTACTCATCGATCAAGAAAACTCAGATTAAATTATGAAGAGGATGACACATTCCATGCCTCGAGTTTAATCTAGGATGTCAAGGTTAAAAGGATTAAATTACATTAAAACATTGGTCACGAAAAGGTTGTATCGAATCACCGATCTTATTATTATTTGGGTAGCAGTGATGCATTACTAGATGTTGCTCACTGTTTATAATTTTATAATATGATTTTAAAATTATTGCCAACATAATAATAACCTATAGGGTCACACACTTAGAACGTAATTAAAAGAGAATTAATTTAAATTGTATGAATTTAAATATATCAATATGATTGATAGTATTTAAATTATGAATTTAAATTAATAGGATAATTTGTATATATATATGTATATTAATTAAGTAAGACTTAATTAAGATATAATATATATATATATATAAATTCAGATTTTATTTTTCTAATTGGATTAGGTTTTGGTTAATTCCTTTAACTGCTATATATATATATGATATATCAGCCATTTAGGGTATTATCGATATCAAAATCCTAGCTGCTCTTAGAGAGAGACTAGAGAGAAAAATTTTGAAAGTCCAGATCCTTGGCGGCTAGTATCGCAGCTTTCCTTGCTGCAGATCGTGTGACGATTCGCGGAACGTTCGTGTGGATACCGTAGAGACACAGTTCTTTTGGATTACGTTAAAGATTCGAAGCTGTTCCAGAATCTCCATCGTCTCCGTTCAGGCTTGAATAATCGGTAAAATAAATCTAAACCTCTGAATTAATATATTTTTCGCATGGATCCTGTTTTAGGATTTCGGAAAATTTTTAATTTTCGCTGCGTTTATGTGCCAAAAACCCTATAAGGGTGGACAGCAGACACCACAAGCCCTTTGTCCCACATATCTATATAGATGTTAGTGTAGTAATATAATTTTAATTGGATCAAAATCTAATGAATTTTAATACTTAATAAGTTAAGATGTGATTTCAAATAAATGTATATATGTACCCAATTTATTTACAGCACTGGCACGTAATCTGCTCTTACTGGCCGAGTTTGTGAGATAGGGCAAGGGACCAAAGTGGCCATACGTACCATGCGACAAATAATTAATAGTTAATTTGATGGGCAATGCTAGGTGAAGATTTAGGTCATGAATGATACAGTTGTAGTTCACTAATTTATGTCAATTTAAGATATCAATATCATGTAACATTACAACTACTCCCCAATCTAAAAACAGTCCCATTTACTCTAGTATAAATTCGAACGTGCATGCCTTCTATCATAAGTATCTTTAAATTTAGTCCGTACAAACGAAATATAATTAATATACCAAGATAATTTTTTGAACCCAAGATCTTACACAACTAGAGTTCTAAATTCTAATATCATAGTAATTAATCAACTCATCAAAAAAGTATAAATTGTTAGAAAAAAAAACAGAATATTATACCATTAATTTAGCACTATTATCAAAATTAACGGGACTTTTTTCTATATATATATATATATATATATATATATATATATGGCAATTATTTATAACATCATGTATTTGCTATGGATCGTACTTATAGGACATATACTATCTATATCATTGAAAATAAGTAGGAACGAACACGATTAGAAATAGAAAATCGATGTCCGCTAATAGTAGCGGACAGTAAAAAAACACTTAGCGTCCGCTATTATTAGTAGAGAACGTTATTTGAATAAGAGTTTGGCTTATTAATAATTAGGGTTTAAGATTTATTAACTAAGGTTTATGATTTTATTAATCAGAGGTTAAAGTTTATTAACTAGGGTTTATAAATCAGAGTTTATTAATCAAGGGTTTAGGATTTATTAAAGTTGAGAAAGTACAAGTTCCGGATACATAATTGTAAACCCTAAGGTTAATAAATCATATACCCTGATTCATAAATCTTAAACTCTAATTAATAAACCCTAAACATTTATTAATAAAACTAAACTCATTCTTATAAGCGTATGCTACTATTAGTAGCGGACGCTTTTTACTGTCTGCTACTAATAGTAGCGGATATCAATTTCAGTTTTTAATCTTGATCGTTCTTTTTTATTTTCAATGCTATAGATAGTGTATACCCTATTATAAGTATTCATAACAAATACATGCTACAGATCATTTCTCATATATATTATGACGCCCCCAAAATAGGTTCAATACTCAACCCATTTTGAGTCGTCAAATACACTCAACAAAATTTAAATACAATATTTCATATCACACGGTCGTGCAAAATACGACCACACAACTATGAGTGTCAATACAGACATGTAAAAAATATTAACATTCAAACTAAGTCCTCATTACATTTATTATCACACTATTTTAAATAAAAAAAATAGTGAGGACTTTTACAGCTCTAACTCGGACCATCACTCCATTTTTCGACTAGTACCCGCGATATTCTCATTTCCTGAAAGAACAATGGAGGAAAAGGGTGAGCTCAACTAGCCTAGTAAAGAATATTATGACTAAGATAATGAAAAATAAATTATCGTTAGCCTTCAATAAATCAGATAAAATATTATGGACAACAAGTTTTAGATCAATATTCGCAGCGAAAATAACAATTCATAAGAAGAGTTAAGTAGAGAATGATGTCTACTATCTTCTTTGATTAAAAAGTCCATCATTAATATTTTATCCCTGTAACATCAATCAATATACATCTCGAATCAAATATCCATCTTTGCACTACGGGCCAAAGATATTCATTTGTATCATCAGTTGGTCATGTTCATATCAACACCTGTCCATCTTTGCACTACGGGCCAAAGATTCATCAGGTAATCATTCATCTTTGCACTACAGGCCAAATATATTCATCACGTAATTATTCATCTTTGCACTACAGACCAAAGATATTCAGTTATATCACCATTTAGAACTGAGAATGATGAAAAATAATACGAATAACGGATCCAGTGAGATAAAAGACAAATATTAGAGAATTTATCCAGAGTTCAAGAATGAAGATCAAAACCTGGATCCAATTCAAAGATGATTTGGAAGAAAATATATATATATATATATATATATATATATATATTTACCGTGAATAGTATCCCGTGAATAGTAACTCGTGAATAGTAACTCGACATGAAAAGATAAAAATTTCACAAGAAAGTTCAGACCAATATTTCAGTGAAATAATACTAGATGAAGCGCAAAACTCAAGGAATTTCTGATCATTTCAGAAATTCTAGAAGCAATACTTACCTTAGTTAGTTTAGAGTTAGGAATCTGAAATTTAACAATATACGAAACTGCAATTGGATTTTCACCCATCTGGCGGTAGTCCGCTCAAACAAATTATTTTCACAATTTAATAACAGCTGAATACGAAGGATTATTCACCAGGCATGCGGTAGTCCGCGTAGACAGGTTATTCCCACAGAATAATAAAGAATGGAATAACAACAAGATTTCACCATGCATGCGGTAGTCTGCGTAGACAGATTATTCCAACAGAATAATAAAGAATGGAATAACAACCCTTACGAATATTGAAAGAAAATAACTCTCTTCATGAATACGAAAGAAATAATACCTCTTACCTTAAAAATTTGGAGACTGCACTAGTGTAATAACAGAATACTCTTCTTCTTTCTCTCTTATTCTCTCTAAACTTTCTCTCTCTATAGCTTTAGTGAATTGGTGAGAAATAATGAAGAAATGAGTTTCTATTTATAGGCTCGGCAGAGTAAGGGTAAAATAGTATTTTTGCCATAATTTATGACATCATTGCTTACATCATCGATCCTATGACATCATTGCTTACTTCATCGCTCCGATGACATCCTTGCTTACCTCATCGCTCCGATGACATCATTGTTTGCATCATAAAAGTTCAAATTCAATTTGCACTCTTCCACCTCGTTTAACTTTTATACCATGAATTTACTATAATAATGTTACCATTCAAATTATAAAAATCATACTATTATATAATCACATCATACTACTATAATGTAATATTATAATAATATATTTGAATGAATTATTTTATCGGACAAGATAAAATACCAACTTTCAACAAATGTCACATGTTAAAAATTCCTCCGTTTAAATCCATATTAAATAAATATTTCCTTATCATATATATTAAAAATTAATTATTCACAAATAATATTACAGAACTACAATATTGACAACCAGGTCGTTCCCAGGAAAGAGGGGGCCTTCCGATAAGGATTTCTCCTTACTGGTGCGCAATTAATTCAAATAATATGAATTATTGATTTGATAATTTAAAATAATGTACAATGACAATTATTGAATCAATAATATAAAATAGCAAAGTAGCACTTATTGATATAAAATATCAACGTAGCAAATATTGAACCAATAAAATATTATGCAATTATTGAATCAATAATATAAAATATTGAACAGTAATTACTGTAATAATAATTGAGTAAGTGTCTTCCTACGTAAGAATCAATAATTCGAAATACTGTGCAATACCGTGTGCTACTATGCAACACCACGTATTATTGTATTTTAACCACCGGGTATTTTAATAGTACTAACGGTAACAGTTTTGCTGTTATTTTTATAAAAAGGTTACTTCTGTCGCTTTCTATATCCGACATTCATTCCGTTGTGGGGTCCACCAATGACTGCGCCGTCGTACGAATATTCTTCGACAAAAAAAATATTCCTCGACCAAACTAATATTTCCCAACACATTGAATATTTTATAACCACTTGCTTACTTTGTAAACTTTGCACATTTCACCCATAACTTATCACATTTATCAAATCAACACCTTACTATTTCAAAATAATATATAAAGAAAATTAAATCTTATTCATAAAATTTGGGGTCTTACATATATATATATATATATATATGTTTATATATATTGTCGTTTCTTTTTTAACAAATCAGACTCATTTTATGAAAAATAGGGTGTGTTATTATAGTGCCACTTAATAATTTTCGTCATTAGACAGGAAAAGAGAAAGATGAATGACGAATGCTACTCAACTTCAAATGTAAAATATTACATTTAACAATACGATGAAATTCGTCAAATTTGTCCATCCATAATGGGGATCACATTGGTGGAAATATAGGCCGATACGTCTCTAACTTGTGGTGCAATTTTGTCATTGATACCAGCACTAAAGGCAATATATGCGTTGCTAAATGTGTATTATAGAAAGTTTAAGAGTAATTGTATCGGTAGTAGCGCCATTAAATATAATATTTGTGTTGTTAAATGTGTATTAAAAAAAATTAAAAAAATATGTATAATAGAGGGAATCCTAATATTTTTATATCAATTTAATATTATGCTAATCATGTGATGGTGAAATTAAACTACTCAACTCGAATGTGTTTTGACTTTCTTTTTCATCATAGAAAAGTTTATTGAACTGGGATTATTAACTTTTTATTTTAAATAGATAGATAATGAATTACGATCTCCTTCATACACCTATCTCCAATATTTTTTCAGTATATATTTAGCAATATAAATGTTATTTTTATTAATATTTTCAATGATATAATTATTTTCGCAAAAAATTATGTCGTTAAAAATGTCACTAAAAATAATATTTATATCACTAAATAAATATTGAGAGAAACTAAAAGAGAAGTGTGATGGAGATGATCCTAATCCCATATACTCCCTCCGTCCCAAATTAATTGCTCAGTTTTGACTTTTTTTAGTCAAATTGATTATTTTTTAAAACTATTTTGTGTACTATTTTTGCCAAAATATAGGTGAAGAGATTATAACAAAAAAAAAGTATATATAATTTACTACTAATATCAATTTTTATAATGTTAAAAATATATTTATACATGCTTAATTATTAATTTTAAAAATAATTAATTTAGCTAAAAAAATTAAAATTGAACAATTAATTTGAGACGAAGAGAGTATAATAGAGAGGGCCTACTCTATGAATAATAATAGAGTGCAAATTAATATGCTTGAATGCATGAATGTCAGAATGATGGAGCAAACAGGGAAGCGGATAGTATGACGGCGGTATAGAGTCGGGCTTTACAAGATACTTACTATAAATGATGGTCCATCATCATTCAATACACGGTGGGTTAGGGAACGGAAAGAAAATCGGATTGGATTTGCATTCATAATGCTCCCTCATTTTTAAATTAATTATTTGTAAGTTTATTTTTTGACTGTAAAAAATTAATTTAAGATATTTTAAATTTAAAATGCCATAAGTTTACAACTACGAAAAACTCAGTCACCTAAAAAAAGAACTCTTATTAAACTATTAAAAAATATACAAATTATTTTTTTTGCTCTAACAATCATTGAACTTTCAAAAAATTGTGAAAAATGATAGATTTTCGACCGTATGATGTTTACTTGTGTGTACATACGATCTGATCAAGTTTTGGACATTTTTGACAGTATTTGAACGCTTGATAGTTTTTGGTGCAAAAAAGTAAATTATGTGTTTTTTAATAGCTTGATAAGTGTTTAATGCATTTTTTTTTTGTCATCAAGTCATTACAAAACAATAAATTTTATAGTTAGTAGTACTTTTTATAAAATTTACGATATTTATTAATATTGTAAAACTATATGAATTTATGTCAATTTAAAATTTGAGTATCAAATTAACTTTAAAAAGTAAATAATGATTTTAATTGTATTTCAGAACAGAGGAGATATATGCCTGAAAAATTTCATTTTTGAAAATTTGGATGAAATGCGAATCTAACATTTTGAAAAGTCACATATTGTTTTGTTTGTCTCACATAGACCTGGCAATATAGTTGGTTAACTGTCGGGTCAATCCATATTAACTGGAATCCAAATGAGTTGGTTAACTACTTTTATTTATTTGGGTTGGGTAAAGTTTGGAATCATATTTTTAAAAAGAAATATAGGTCCAACCCGGTTAACCATTTTTCGACCCATATTTTATTCTAAATCAAAAGTTCTTTTCACGAATATCAATTAATTACATACTCCCTCCGTTCCAAAATAAACGTCCTAATTTATTTTATATACCCCATCCAAAAAAAATAATATTATGTGATTATGTATACACCCCTTACCCCTCATCCCCACACACACCCACCCAAAAAAAATAATATTATGTGATTATGTATGCACCCATCCCACCCCAACCCCACCCCCACCCCCCCCCCCCCCCCCCCCCACCCACCCCCACCCAAAAAAAATAATATTATGTGATTATGTATACACCCCTTACCCCCCACCCCCACACACACCCACCCAAAAAAAATAATATTATGTGATTATGTATGCACCCATCCCACCCCACCCCCACCCCCACACCCCCCCCCCCCAACCCCACCCCCACCCAAAAAAAATAATATTATGTGATTATGTATACACCCCTTACCCCCCACCCACCCACCCCACCCCACCCCACCCCCCACCCCACGCCCCCGCCCCCCCAATCAAAAAAAATAATATTATGTGATTATGTATGCACTCCACCCCCCCCACCCCACCCCACGCCCCCCCCCCCTCCACCCCGGCACCCACCCCATCCCACCCATCCCACCCAAAAAAAATTATATTATGTGATTATATATACACCCCTTACCCCTTACCCCTTACCCCTTACCCCACCACCCCCACCCCCACCCAAAAAAAATAATATTATGTGATTACATATATACCACTCACCCCTCCAAAAAAATAAAAATAAAATATTTAGTGATTATGTATACATGATATATATCTAATAATAATTTATTTAATTGGATCATAATAATGGTAAGCTTGAAATTTAAAATATGGGTCGACCTATATTTGAACCATAACCATATGGTTCCAACCCACACAGCCCATATTAAAAATAGTTAATATGATTTTAATTCTTAAACAGAACCATAACCATAACCATATTTTGAAAACCAAAACCAACCCATAATCATATTTTGTCAGGCCTAATCTCACATCTATCTCATCTCATCTCATCTTTGTTCCCAAACTTTGCTTCTGATCTTGTCAAAGAGATGATTTATAATTTGGACCATGCCCATGTGGTTAATTTGGTTCTAGTGAGATGGAGTAGTTTTGGTTGTAATTGACCTTTCTTAAATAATATTTTCTTATATGTTTAAATTTGAACTGCTAGCTTTTAGTTCATTATATATTTTTATATATACTTTTATTATTATTCTTCCTTTGATTTACTTTTATGATTGAGTATTCAAGAAGTGGTATTGAGATTCAGATAGACTTTGATTTTTGTTTATGATTTTGTCTGGGGTAATTTTATGATTTTTGTCAAATACAAGGACTTAATTTCCTCGAGTCCAATTAATCAAATCATATACTATATACTCCCTCCGTTCCTAAAAGAATGTCGTTTTAGGAAGTAATTTTTGTTCCAAAAAGATTGTCGTTTTGAGTTTATCAATACACATTAGCTATTTTTTTTTCCTACTTTACCCTTATTTAAAGCTTTCTCCTATTTAAAGCTTTATTCCCTTCCCAATGATTCTTATTCAATTCGATGCTATAATCCAAGTAATAATTGGTTGAATAAGAAGTAATTGGTTGAATTGAATAAGAAACATTGGGAAGAGAATACATTGGTTGAGACAATTAATAAGGGTAGTATAGTATTTTTGTTAGGTATTAATTACATTCCTTAATCTGTGTGCATTAACTTTAAACGACAATCTTTTAAGAACAGAAGGAGTATAAGCTAATGAGTGGGTAGCTGGTTAGAAATTAATTCAAGTCGAGCCAAGAGAATTCGAAAAGAAATTATGGCCATGAATTTGAATCAAACTCATCTAATGGCCATATATAATTTTATGATTTCATTAATTCATAAAAGTTCAGAATGCTAGCTCCAATTTATGATCTTTAATGGGAGCTACCTCTCTCATTTAATTTAATGTACGTAGTAATTATCCTAATGGCTCACATTGTGGGGCGGGCGGGGTTAGCTGGTAGTAGTATTTTGGTAATGGTATTTTACTCATGTTAAATTTTCACCTACTTAAAATGTTTATTAACCATTTTAATTTGTCATATGGACCAACATAATAAAATAAAGAGACACCATTTTAACATCAATTTCACTACGTGGTCATCAGGTTTATTTATTTATATTTCTTTTGTATCAAGCAATAATACTTGTTGATTGAGTACGTTAAAAATTGTATAACGGATTAATAAAAAAAATAAAATCAAAATACATTAATATACTTTCTCAAGACGCGCGGCAAAAGTTAGTTAAGAAACAGTTGGCGATCCAACGACGACGTACGGAGGGAAAAGCATTGGAGAAGTGTCCCTATAGCTGTTGGCCTGTTCCTGTATTTCAAGCTGCTGCTTCATGTTTTCAAGGTTGTCTGTTCTTTTTCTGCTCCTCTCTCTTGTTCTTCAGTATTTACGTACAATTTAAAATTAAAGCTAGCTCCTTCTAGGTAGATTTTATGATCTTATGTCCAGAAATAATATGATTAGAGATCATTTTTCTAGTAATTTTTAAAACTTAAAAAACTAATATGAGAAACAATGAATATAATACAACAATTATGTTTAATTATGGATGAGAAAAAAAAATAAAGATTAACAAGTTAAAATAGGGCTCTCGTTTATGGATGAAAAGAATATGAGAATACTCTATCATCTGTTCTTCAAGAAGAGTGATCTCATTTATTATTTATTTTTGTTGTAAACAAAAGTTTTATTTTATAAAATGAGATTATATCCTTAACTTTGCCATCACAGTTCTAATATTATACCATCATTACCAAATCAAATACTTAACAAACTTAGTAATAAATATAAATAAAAATATATTCTTTAATTTATGAACTTTGTAAATGATGTATAATTTTTTTTTTGGGGGTGGAACAAGAGAGATTATGATTTAGTATATATCCTGTTACATAAATATGTTTTTTAAAAAAACAATAGAACCAGGATCATAAAGTCTTATGCGAAACAAATATATATATATATATATATATACAACGCCCTCAAATCCCCAATCTCGGGGCCGGTTATGTTTAAAATTGACTCACTTATTTAGTTAGTAATATATAAGTCAGGGTTTTTTTAACATTAATTAAGATCTTCTATATGAAATAAAGTTGTTTACTAAATTTTAATCGCTAATATATTTTATAACATATATTAAAAAAAATTAATTATTATTTACTCATAATGTTTTTCTTATATTTTTAATATATTGTTCTAGAAATATAATTGTTGTAGAATAATGAGTTGCTATTATATATGATTTCAGTTTTAAAAGCTAATTTACTAAATTTTAATAACTAAGTATATAAGTTAGAATTAGTTGTAACATTAATTAACTAAAGGTCTACTATATGTAATAGAATTGATAAGTAAAGTAATCATTAATATATTTTCAATATATATATATATATAATACAATTTGGATATTAATTATTATATGTACTCATAATATTTTTAATATATAGTCATTTAGAGACTAAAGTTGAGTAGAAACTTAAATTAAAATCCTAAATATGACTTTTAAGTTAAAATTTACTATATGACTAAGTAAATTATTAAAGGACTCTTATTTAGAATAATGTAGGACCACAAAGAGAGTTTTTGTTCTAGATAAATCAATCTTTGCATTATATAAGAGTATAAAATATATTTTACTTCTAGCTAGTTAAATTCTAGGCATTTACCAAAGACCAAAGACGAAGACAAAAAACTAAGTTTAATCTTATTATATATTTACTAGCTAAGTGACCCGTGCGAAGAACGGGTTATTTTTTAATTTTAATTTATTTTATATAGTAATTATAAAACATATTTTTTGAATTTTAAATTGACGTTCTACTATTTATAATTTTGCTTAAAAAATGAATGACTACAGATCACATGCAATTGTCGAATACTCATAATTGAGTGTTACTAATGTGATTATTTTGTAATTTTTAATTTAATATTAAGTTTTCATATAGTATCAAAATTTAATATTTAGGTATTATAATCAATCTTTTGTATTTATATATGCATTTTTAATTAGAATTCAAAGTTGAGTGGAAACCTAATTAAAAGCCTAAATATAGTGTTAAGTCATACTCTAGTGTATAATTAATTAACTAAATAAATTTTATTACAAATAAAATTGTTGTAAAATAATAAGTTACGATCATGATTTTAATTTTAAAAGGTAATTAAATTTTAATTAGTAATATATAAGTCATGATTTTTTTTAACATAACTTAAGGTCTCCTATATGAAATAAAGTTGTTTACTAAATTTTAATCGTTGATATATTTTGTAATATACATTATAATTTTTATATATTAATTATTATTTACTCAAAATATTTTTCTTATATTTTTAATATATAATTATTTAGGGATATAATTGTTGTAAATAATGAGTTGTCATTATGATTTTAGTTGTAAAAGCTAGCTAATTAACTAAATTTTAATAATTAATATATAAGCTAGAATTGTTTTGTAATATTAATTAACTAAAGGTCAATATGTAATAGAATTGGTAACTAATTAATGTAATAATATATATATTTAAAATATAACTTTTTATATTAATTATTATGTACTCATAATATTTCTAATATATAGTCATTTAGAGATTAAAGTTGAGTAGAAACTTAAACTAAAATCCTAAATATGATTTTTAAGTTAAAATTTATTATATGAATAAGTAACTAAAGACTCTTATAAAAAATAAAATTGTTGCAAAATAATAAGTTAATATTAATGTTTGTAGTACCATAAAAAAAAAATTTAGTTCTAATTAAATTAACTCTAACATTTTATAGGTCAGGAGCATAAAAAATAGTTTTACTTCTAGTTAAATTTTAGGTCTATATATATATACCAAAGTCCGAAGATCAAAGACCAAAAAACGGAAAACTAAAAAACCAAATTTTGTCTTATTATATATATATATATAGGTATATATATATATATATAGATTTTATAGAGACTACTGAATATAGCTATACTACTCCCTCCATTCCCAAAAAAAATAAAAATAAAAAATAAACTCACAGATAATATTTTTTGTATTACATAATATTTTTATTTAGTTTAAATGATCATGCGTTAATCAAACGAGCACTATAAGTTTTATTTTGTAATTGACTGGTATATACCATGTCAAACCTTACTTTAGGGTATCCTTGTCATTTAGCTTAAATCATTAAATATGCAATGTTTTATTTTCAATGAGTTTTTCTCAAAATTCAAATTTTAAGAGTAAACTCTTTATTAGAAAAAGTCAAAAAAGAATTAATAATAAAAAACTTAAAGTTTTCTTAAAGCATATATGAACATCGATCTAAGAAATTAAATCTTAATATGTATGAAAAAAAAATTAATTGAGACTGTAAGTCGACCTTGTTTTCCTTAAGACTCATGGCATTCAAGTAACAAGGCATCTTTAGCTTTTACTAAACAAACTTCATTAAACAACGAAAGATTCCTAACAATTGAGAATATAGCCTGCCAAGTGTTGTTTGTAATCTTATTTTTGTTGTTTTTGGTGTCTGATCGATAAATAGAGTTGTGGCTGTGGAGGATCCTAGGCCTGCAGCACAATTAATGTCATTTATGTAAAATTTCATAACGAAATATCTATAATCACATGTCACGTAACAACATTAGGGAAAAATAAATAATTAGAAAGTTTAATAAGGGACGGAGTGAGTGTATATATATATATATATATATATATATATATATATATATATATAAAATTAACTCTAGCCGGCCGGTCTCTATAATTTGCATTTGTCAACCAAACTCATCAAGATCTTAATTATGAATATATCCCTCCTTGCTGGCTGGACTATAAAACACTGCATTAAGCACCTCATCATCATAGCAGAAAGCAGACGTACACTGAAACTCATAGCTTGATCCCTACATTAATGCATGGGTTCCTTAGGAATAGGAGAAAAGTCTATTAAGCCACATGCAGTTTGTATCCCATTTCCAGCTCAAGGCCACATAAACCCTACCCTAAAATTAGCAAAACTCCTCCATCATAGAGGCTTTCAGCATAACTTTTGTCAACACAGAGTTCAACCACCAGGTACTTCTCAAAACCATAGGGCCCCACGCCCTCGACGGCCTCCCGACATTCCGGTTCCAGACGATTCCCGATGGACTCCCTCCGTCCAACGCTCGGGCCACTGAAGACATCCCTCTCATCTTTGACTCCACAAGCAAGAACTGCTTAGCTCCCTTTAGGGAACTCCTACTCAAGCTCAATGACGCCTCGTCGACGCCGCCGGATATTCCTCCGGTCACTTGTATCGTCTCCGATTTCATCATGGGTTTCACTCTTGAAGCTGCGGAAGAACTAGGGATTCCAAATGTTCTTTTCTGGACTGCCAGTGCATGCAGCTTCATGGGTTTCTTGCACTGTGGTCAACTTATTGAAAAGGGTTTTACTCCTCTCAAAGGTAATTAACAACTATACTCAATATAAATTAATAAATTAATAAGGCTGTTTTGATTATGAAGAATAGATAAACCGTCGTAATACGTACTTTGTAACTAACTTATTCCTTAATTTAACAATTTATTTCTTTAATCTCTTAAACATCTTTATATTTTCTATTAATGCAAAACATCAACTAGTAATAGTATAGGCTAATATTGTTAATCATGATGCATGATCATAAATATCGTTAAAGACTTGACGTGAATAAGTATTGTTGGATCTCTGACATCATCAGTAATGCTAGCTCTTACATTTGGTACAACACTACGACATAATGCTCTTACGATATAAGCAACCCTACTGTACGTATATGTCTTACGCAACGGAAATTGGGGACTCCTATTAGCTGGTCCAAGCTGATCATCCACGAGGTGATCCAGAGTACGTATTTGCCAATTTATAAAACTGATTTCTCAATTTTTTTGACACACAAATTAAATTCGACTTTGGAGATATATAATTTTAATTGGCTAATATTCCATTCATTTTTAATTAATTTATGATTGCTTCAACACGGTCTTAATTTCGACGTACATTTGCAAATATGTTAGTGGAGATGCAAAGTTTCACATATACGAAATTGTCATTAAATCTCATAACAAAAGGATCAACAAACTAATTGATATATACAATTTCTTTTCTTGAAATTATTGCAGATTGGAGTTACTTAACAAATGGATATTTGGACAGTACTGTCATAGATTGGATTCCAGGTATGAAAGGTATAAGATTGAAAGATCTTCCCACACTTATCAGGACCACAGATCCAAATGATCCCATGCTTAAGTTTGCCTTGGGTGAGATTGAGAAATATTTTAAATCTTCTCCACAATGTCATAGTCAATACATATGACAGCCATAGAGCATGAAATATTAGATGCACTATCAACTATTCTCCCTGCTAAAATCTATTCTATCGGTCCGATTCACCAACAGCTGAATAATATCAAAGAAAGAGATACAAATTCCATCGGATTGAATCTATGGAAAAATGAACCAAAATGTCTTGCTTGGCTCGACACCAAGGAACCTAACTCGGTTGTTTATGTGAATTTTGGAACCACTACTATCATGTCACCTGACCAACTAGTTGAGTTTTCTTGGGGACTTGCTAATAGCAATCACACATTTTTATGCATCATAAGGCCTGACCTTGTCGTCGGGGACACCGCGGTTCTTCCACCGGATTTAGAGGAAGCAATCAAAAAAGAGGCCTATTAGCAAGTTGGTGCTCACAAGAACAAGTTCTTCGCCACCCGTCGATTGGAGGGTTTTTAACTCATAATGGGTGGAATTCCACTCTTGAGAGTATAACTTGCGGACTGCCTATGATTTGTTGGCCATTTTTCGCGGATCAACAAACTAATTGTTGGTATTGTTGCGCTCGCTTGGGAATTGGGATGGAGATTAACAGCCACGTTAAGAGAGATGAAGTTGAGAGCCTTGTGAAGGAGTTAATGGTGGGAGAGAAGGGGAAAAAGATGAAGGAAAAGGCCATGGAGTGGAAGAAATTGGCAGAAGGAGCCATCACTCCTCTTAATGGATCATCATATGTTAATTTTGAGGAAGTGGTCACTGGTGTACTCTTGTCTAATGTTTCTAAGTAGTTGATTTGTAGCGGAAAGTTATTCAACATGACAATCAATGCATGACGCTATCTTAGCACTCTAATAACTGCAAGAAGATGATTTTCCCTTGGATGTTGCATGAATTGACTAAGTAACTAAATTGAATAACTAATGCCTGGTCTAAAAAGGGTTAAATATAATAGCTTGCCAACCCAACTTCTGTAGATAGAAGAATTTGGAAGTAATGCACCAGAAATTGCATTGTCATGATGCTTAATATGTTGATCCAATGGAATAGTTAAAGGTGGCATCCACCATGCATATTAGCTGAATTGTCAATAAATCAAGAATGAACTTTCTCTGACTGAGGAAGATGCCATGGTTATCTCTAAAAATTTCAGAACTCAAGTAATACTTGATTTCTCCCAAATCTTTAATACCGAATTTGGTATCAAGCATGTGCTTCAAAGTTGTAACTTGAACAAAATCATCACATGTAACCAATATATATCACCCACATGCACAACAACAGCTATAAAAATTTGTCATTCTTGAGTGTGAAGAGAGAATAGTTAGCTAAAGATTCCTTCATATGAAATATATGCCAAAATAGAGAGAATTAGAAACTTAAAGATAAAGATAAATTTTATTTTTCTCAAAATTGAATATATCATTATATTGTATATCAGTATTTATACTATTACAATGAATGTAACCAAGGTAAAATTATATTAACTGTAGTTAACATTCTGTTATATATGTTTGGCTATATTGCATTAATTGCACCTTCATCATGGTCAAGCTCATTGGGAGAGCATTCGTTATCTTGCATCGCAACATGACAATGGCTGGTGTTGTTGCTCTTGACACAATTCCCACATGTGCAGCTGATGTACACACATACAATTTCGTGCAATGTGTGTCGTGTTGACATCTTCAACTGTAATGGTCACCATGTTAGCTCTATTAGAAACTATTCTTCATTTCTTCAATTCAGAAATGTTATCAGTTTTGGACGGGATGAAGTCAGGAATATTTATTTAGGGAGTCTAGAAAGTATAATATTATAAACTCGTGATATATATATATAATTTAGTAAATTCCGAGAGAACCACAATCGGTCCAAATTTTTTGGACAACTTTATACTTTTTAATTGAAATATAATTTATTTGTGTTGCGTAGTATATACCAACCTTATAAGTATAATATATAAAGTAAAGCAAAAAAAATCATAAAATTTGATATTCGTATAATAAATCCAAAAAAATAGGAGTGATATATTTATAAATGTGCTCATATTTTAAATTGACTTAAAACAATTAAAATAACTCTTAATTATATTTGGAAAAGAGGACGTACTTTTTTTATATTTTTACAAAGAATATTATATACACTTTATTTTTTTCATAAATTTTGGAGGGACCTAAAGTAAAAATATTTAAAATTTTAAAAGCTTAAAAAAAATTCAAAAAATTAAGGCAGCCCGGCCCTAGCATAGCTTCGCCCTAGTTTTGCATACATAAAAAATACACAATTTTCTTACAGAAATTAGGAGAGCAATCAAGATTATTCCTTCACAATTCTATCGGCAGTCATTTGTTAAGTTGTTGGAACTTGAAAGACCTACTTAATTTGTTTGCATCTATTACCCACAATATTGTCGTCTTCTTTTTCTTTTTTTATCTTGGAGCCTGTTGAGCAGAGGTCTTTTTGACCTGACGCGGTATCCAAACAAGTGCTAGCTAGCTAGTTTGCACCTTGAAGAGCCAAATATGTATATATTCTTTTTCTTTTTTTTGCTATATATATATATATAAACAGTAGTACCTCCTCTTTGTCTAATGATTCATTCGCTTTTGTCTTTCACAATTCAACACATAATAAGAGCAACGAGTTTATTTAAAAGATTAAAAAAATGTGGTTAAAATTAAGTTCAAAAGACTGTTTTAATCTCTATATAGGATTTTACTCTTCAGAGTGAGGGAGTCAAAAGATTGTTCTCTATATATGCAAAATGATATTTCACACTCTCATTTAAGTGGACAATTCATTATTCATACACATCTTGACATTATTGTCACGTGACTTTTTTACTACTTCATTTTTAAATTATAAAATTAATATTGACTTATTTTTTAAAAATTAATATCAAACATATTCAAATTTAAAATTGATATAAATTTATTTAATTTATGTCCATATAATTATAAATATTATAAAAGTAATATTAATTATAAATTTATTATTTTCAAATTTTAAATGAATTATATTAAATTTAAATTTAAAAATATTTTAAATTAACTTTTTAAAAGTTAATATTGATCATATGTACATTTGCAGCTACAATCCATTCTCCATATATTACTTAAAATTTAAAATAAAATAAAAATTATTTTACTGTGGAATACAATTAATAAATTATACTCTCTTTTATAAATTATAAGAATATTATTTTTTCAAGTCAATTTGATGCATTCTCAAACTTAATAATTCTGCTACGAATTATAAAAATAATAAATTTTATAAGTAATAGTATTTTTTTTTTCTAAATAAGTTACAATATGTGTTGATTAAATTTATGTCAATTTTAAATTTAAAAATATCACATACTTACTTCAAAAAAGATTAATAAATTAATAACGATTTTATAATTAAAAACAAGAGGTTGTAGTATATTGCATCTATCATAAACTCTAACCCATGAAGCCAATACAAAAATCAAATAGTTACAACGGTCAAAACATGCTTTGACAGTTAGAACTTTCAAATTTGAACTTCTAAATTTTAAATTTCATTATTTAAGAAATCAATATAAGGAAATTGATGGGTACATAGTGAAAAAATTGAATTCTTATTCTGTAGAATGACTCAATAACACTGCAAAATAGAGATAAAGATAAAAAAAATTATTGTGAATGCTCTTATTAAAAGTAACAACACGAACTCAAATGCAAAAAAATCCCAAATTAACTTCAAATTTGTAACTACGTGTCTGCACATCATGCATCCAACTCCCCACGTATAAGCTCATTGCTCAATTTCCGACTTTGATAGGATTAATATTTTTGTCGATGGATTACCGGTGTTAAAATTTTCATTACCTGTGAACCAACTTAGTTATATATTTAAAACTAATATCTAGGGTTTCCCATTGATATAGAAGTTGGTGAGCACTTCCTCGTGTTCTACCCAAATTAGATGTAAAAACTAACCGTCAATTTTATACTCTCTTTGTTCTTAAAAGATTATCGTTTAAAGTTTTTGCACATGGATTAAGAAAGTCATTGAATACTACCATCATTTACTCCCTTCGTTCCTAAAAGATTGTCGTTTAAGGTTTTGACACATGAATTAAGAAAGTCATTTAATACTAGTAAAATTTATTTGAAATGACATTACTACCCCTTTATGGGAAATTAAAAATTATTAATACAAGGGTTAGAATTCATTGGGACAATGAGAAAAGATAGGAGTAATATAGAAAAGTAAATAATTTATTCTTCTAGGAAGTTGTAAACGACAAACATTTTGAAACAAATTTTTTCTTCTAAAACGACAATCTTTTAGGAACAGAGGGAGTAATAATTAAAATTGGTGTGAAATTTCATCACTACCCCTTTATGGGAAGTTGAGAACTACTATTAATACAAGGGAGAAAATATTTTGAGATAATGAGAGAAAGGTATGGGTGATATAGGAAAGTAAATAATTTATTCTTTTATAAAGTTGTAAACGATAATCTTTTAGGAACAAATTTTTTCTTATAAAACGACAATTTTTTAGGAACCGAAGAATTACTTTGTATTGTTATTTGTGATGATCGTGGGTTATTGATTCAATGCATTTAAAACTGATGAACATGTTCTTAATTCAACCCTCCATCTTGATCTTGGTTTTGCATCTTTGGGAACTCTGCTTCCAAACCACAAGGTCTTTCATTCACACACACATATATACATACGTGTATATATATACACCTATATGTGAGGAATGTAGAATATTCCATATTGATACATACTTACTTTATACATTTAGGGTTGAAAATCTAATATATGCTTTGACTGTCCCCAGCTTCCTATTGAAAAGGGTATCTTCAATTTTGTTTGATGCGGCTGCTTAATTAACCTAATTAATCTAATAAGTAAGATTGAGCAGTATGCATATCCTAAGGTACTATATATATTCAGAAAGTTCGAACCTACTGAGCTTGTCAAGACACTAAATATAAAGCCAACTGTTATTATTGGCATTATTTGGTTCAATTGTAGTAAGTTTTTAGAAAGGAAAACAGTGCTAAGACAAAACTACATAACTTTACACCAAGAACTAGCAAACTACCACAGAGGTACTCCACATTTCTATAGATAAAAACTAGCTACTGTCAATTTTTACGACCTTTTTTTGACATGTTTTTATTTTATTTTATAATACCTCGTTCAAAACGAGAGTTTTTTTCATTTTATTTTTAGGATATATATAATGTGATTTGCTATTTGACATATTTGTACATAATTTTTTATATAAATTTTTCTTAATAAAAAATTTTAGTTTTAAACTTTGATATTGTAAAGAAAATTTATCCAAAAAGTTTACATTTGAGTGAGCTAGTGTGTGATAGAACTCATCTATGCGAAAAAAGGAAGTCATATATAATTAACGTTAATTCATTCTAAGACATGAGTAATTATTTAAGTTTCATTCTAGTTTAATTATATATGTTATGCTAGTCGTTGAGATATAAAGTCCCGCATCGGCAGTGCCGGCCCTGACATTTTTAAGGCTATAGGCGAAGATAAAATTTGGGACTCCTTACATTAAAAAAAAGTCACTTCTTCAAGAGCAACAAATGATAAAAAAAAAGAACTATAATTTTCAATATCACTTAATAGGATACTATTGAGTTCAAATAAAAATCTTACCATTACAAAGATCAGTACCTGATTACTGAAAAATTATCCTTCTTGCATTTTTGGCCGCAAAAGTTTCAATTAAGCTTGAATAGTCAAGCTTATGAACCAACTCTTTTTCAATCGACAACAAAGCTAAATCGTTCAATCTTTCTTGTGACATAGTTGATCGAAGATAAGATTTGATCAACTTTAATTTTGAAAAGCTTCTCTAAGCAGAGGTAACAGTAAGATTAATAACTCAATAAGACAATCTCAAGAACCATGTAGATTTTTTCATAGCGGGTCTATTAGGGTTTTACCAATTATGCAAACTTGCAAAGTTGTAAACTATAATAACCATTCTTCCATATTCCTAAACTTTCAGAAAACATATTACTATATTAGGGTTTTACTGTATACAATTTCAATTGGAGTAACTGAGCAAGAACCAAACTTATAGAATAAAAGTATTAAAAGTAAGAAAGAATGGAGAAATTATTTATCTGGTAAAACAAAATTATTTTGAGAATTGGACTGGATGAAGAAGAGATGATAGATGTGTGTGCGTCTGTGCGATGATCATATGCAGCAGGAGAAGAAGAAATTTTTTCGTGTGTTTTTCTATTTTCAATTTGATAGATATCACTTTTTTTTTCTTTATATACATATTAAAAAAAAATTGGGGCTCAAAAATTTTTGGGGCTCTAGGCCTATGCCTCTTGGGCTTATGCTCAAGGCCAGTCCTGCGCATCGGACAATTAAGATCTCGAGACTTAATTTATAATTTGAGAGACTGCTCCGCCCAATTAAAATTACATGCCAATGTCCACCCGATCTAATAAGTAAGACATATTCACGTGTTTGGCTCAAAATTACACCACACGTGAGACTGTGAGAGCGCGTGTTAAGATATAAAGACCCCACAAAGGGCTAAGACATTAAAACTCAATATACTCATCCCAGCCATTTAAGACTTTTACTAGACAATGTATGAAATAAAGCTCACCGTTCATATCTTGAAAACAAATTCAACTCAAGTTTACGCAAACTTTTTACCATGTTACTCTTGAAAGTTATTTAAATGCCCTCTATATTGGGAGCGGAGTTATCTAATATATACATATACATACATACATATACATATATATATATATATATATATATATATATATCATGCACATTATTAAACCCTAGAGTTGAATGCAGCAACCAAGAACAAACTCTCCTCGTTGCATGCATGGCGGCAGACAACCGTATATTCCATTCCATGCTACCACATGCCTTTTTTCAAACATTGTAAACAAAACTTAGAACACCAGTTTCAACTTTTTTAACCATAACTTTGATCAACAATGTTTTGTTTAAACAAATTTGACCAGTTCCCCAGTACTACTGATCTATATTTTTAATTAACAAAAAGAAGAATATATATATATATATAGTGTTGGAACGCTAGCTTTGACTTGTGTTTGGGCTTTGGACTCTCTATAAATCCCCATTTTTTGTTTCATAAGCATCTTCCTAGATCTCTTTTGTGTTGTACAACAAAAAATAAGGAAAAGCAACAATGGTTTCCACAAGGTTCACTAGCATTGTGTTTGTACTAATGTTCATTATACAAGACTCTACTGCAGATATCCACCAAGGTATATATATATATATATATATATATATATGTCCATTCTCTTCACATACATACAGAATTAAGCAATGTGTTTCTATATTTGTTTCTTCAATTTACTTGGTTTAATTAATTAATTCCTAGCTACATTTTTGCAGTTACTGTGTTTGCTGCTGGGAATGGGTCTACTGTCGGAGGAGGGAATCCTTCAGCTATTGGAAAGGTAACTATATATGAATACTCTGCCTTTCTGAAAATGGGAGTCTAAGTTGAATTTTTCACCGTTAATTTTTCTTCTCTTTCGTTATATTAAAGTATGTGCTTGACACAATGTTAAAACCTAACTTTTCTCAATGGTGTTGTGCATGTTAATTAGTGAGTCGATCTCCTACCAAACCTTTACATGCATGCGTAAATGAAAAAAGAAAAAAAAACACGACATAAGACTCTCAATTCAGGAGTGTTAATTATCATTAATTTTATTATTTTTTAAATTCTTTTAAACATGCATATATGGCTTATGTTTTATACCATTTATCATTTAGATTGATAAACTTAAAAACAACCATATATGTCCAGGACATTCTTGATGCTGTGCCAGGACCGCGAGAAGCAAGAAATGGCAAAATTGGAGGAAGAAAAATGATGAAGAGAAGGGTCTTATTGAAAGAAATAGGGAAAGACAGAGACATAATCAATGAATTAGAAGCTTCAAAGATTTCAGGAGCAACCCATAAAGGGAAAGGGAAATGTAGCCATAAAGGGAAGAGAAAGCTGAACTTAGAACGTAAGACGAGTGGTAGAGGAAGTATTCATCACCATATGAGGATCAGAGTTGAAATGAGCAGTTTTGTAGCTCTCAATGCTGATTATCATGCACCAACATCTCACCCACCTAAAAACAACTGAGGATAAAAGTTACTCCCTCCGTTTCTAAAAGATTGTCGTTTTTAGCACATAGATTAAGAAAGTCATTTAATACTAGTAAAATTTGTTTGAAATTCCATCATTACTTCTCTATGAAAAATTGAAAACTATTAATACAGGAGAGAGAATATATTGGGACAATGAAAGAAAATAAGGGTAATATAAGAAAGTAAATAATTTATTATTCTAAGAAGTTGTAAACGACAAACATTTTGAACAAATTTTTTTTCTAAAACGACAATCTTTTAAGAACGGAGAGAGTAGTTAGTTAATTAGGCTATAAGCCTATAACTTATACTAATTAAGATATTGGAGAGAGAGAGAGATCCTTTCTTTCTTTTTTTAGTGTGTGCGTGTGTTAATTATTTCTTTTTGTTCTTAGTAGCTAGCTAGCTGCTCTAGTTAAAACAAGCGGAGATAATCATACTTGTATGTACTAATAGAGACTCAATTCAATCAAATATGTTCCAAAAGAATTTTGTTGTTTTAATTGATTTTGAAATCGAAACCGCACCAATTAAAACCGCACCGCACAGTTTAAAACCGCACAGCACCAATCACAAACGGTTTCATGTGCGATTTTCGATTTGTCAAACAGCACCTAAATAATTTCGGATGTGGTTTGAACTTAAAACCGCACCAAACTGCAGCATGTTCACCCCTAGTGGGGTGCTGTGGGGTGGGGTTGAGGGTCGAACAATTATTAGTTATTAGAAAATTTTGTTATAAAGTATGTATATTTTCACATATACGAAATAAATATTCCATATGTACGTAAAAAAAATTTATATAAAAGAAGATAATGCTCATATTATTACATTTGCTCTTATACCTAATTAATGTGTATAATTTAAGATATGAAAAAACTATTAATAGCCTTTTAGAAATAGAATAATTCATACAATGAAGTTTATATTACGTATTCACCATTAACTTATGTAGCCAAAAAATTTAATAAAATTTGTGATCCACTAAGTATACTCAATTTTCAGATAACGTTTATCATATATAATAATATCCATATTTATTCGTATAATTAATTCTGTAAAAAAACTCTTAACTATATAAAATATTAGAAAATATTATCACGAGGAACATAGTTTTTTGTTGAATATTTATTAAGTATTATTTTATTAGAGATAATTCAAAATATTATCTAAATCACAAATTAAATTATATAATTTAAGTTCAAAATGAATTTTCACCTCAAATTTTATTTTTGATTAAAAACACTAAAATTTAACTGCAAAAATAATTTGGACCGTCCGCATTAGTTCTTTGCACCAAAACAATTTGCACTCTAAATTAACTTTAGTACGGATCTAGCAAATTATATTTTTTGCACAAAGCTTAGAGTCATTTAATTAAGAATAAAGTTTGGGATGAAAATTAAGTTAAACATAAACTATAGTTTACAATTTGTGATTTAGTTCAAAATTTTAATTATTAGAGGGTCTACTTAATATATATATATATATATATAGTTGTGTGCTATCTTTTTAATACTTTCTCTTTCTAAAATTAGAGATACATTTTAAAAATGACAATTTTTATAGTCAAATTTTCCCTTCCAACTTTATCCTTTAAAAAATACTCATATTACCCAAACGTACACATCTAAGACTCTAACGATATGTTTTAACTTTTCTCTCTCCTCTTTACAAGTTAGGGGGTCTCATTTAGGATTTTGGGCAAACCTCATGCATTTAAATGCATTTTTCTCAATTTAAAATGGAAAATATCTAAAACTCAACCAAGCGGCGCCTTCTTCTTCCTCAGTCCTCTTCAACACTGGCCGGCCGAGTCCATTCTGAATATACCTCAGACCAACTTCTCCCTCTCTTTTTATTCATATCCCGATGGCAGTTTCCGGTTTCAGAGATCTTTCTATTTTCATTAGCGACATGCCTAATTGCCAGTACAAAGAACAGGAACGCCTAAATTTTGATAAAGAAATCGGAAATTTTCCGACTCGTTACAAAAATGAAAAGGTTAGGGTCTCTTTCTCCCTGCATCTTTTTGTATATAAGTCTATATATATTATACATATATTAATTTGTTTACATTTTGTTTATATGTGGATAGCGAATTTTTCATTTTTGCCCTCGTGTATCATTCAGAGATATAATAGATATACGATCATGTGTTAGATGTAGTTAAAAATTTACTCAAATGTCCCAACTGGATTCATTCTCTGTAGAATCGAAATGTCAATTTGGAAATTTTGGTATATGTGGTATTAAAACTAATTTTGGTGAGCTGAGTTGGTGAATAACCTCAAAAGGCACAAATTTTGTATCAGTCAGTTGATAGGTGAAGTGAATAATTTTGTTGATCAATGATCTTTGCAAGCATGCTTTAGACTTTAAGTCAGAAATTTTATGTCATATGAATGTGGAATACAAATCAGTGATGAGGATTGTCAACAATGTCATTAGTTCTTTGTCATTGCTAGTGGCTAGATAAATTTTGAAGCAACTTACTTTTCCAAGTTGTGCAAACCTAATTTTAGTGCGCAAATTTTGTTGAAGAACCTCAAAAGTCTCAATTTTTGTTTCAATTTGTTGAGGGGCAAAAGAAGAAATTTTTGACCAAGGAACTTTGCTAGCATTGTTTGGTCAGATTTTTTATGTCGTTTAAATTGTAATATAGACATTATGCCACATTATTGTATCTATTGATATTTCGGTAGGTACTAAATTTATTATTATTTTTTCATTCTAATAATTTCTTAAGACATTTAAGTTAATTACCCTTCTCTCAGTTTTTTGTCTGGCACGTGGTCACACTTGTGTGTCTTTTGCTACGTTTGCTAGGGAGATTTTTGTACATCCATATGTCCTGTGTACTTGTGCGCCGTCCTGAAGGGGCCTTTTGTTATAATAGTTATTCACATATATTAAAAAGGAAAAAAAACCTTAGAAATGGTATACGTTATGGTCAAGTTTACGACTTTAAGAAAATTTATTCATTTGGACTTTACCTTTAGAGGATGAATTTATGGGTGACTGCATTTTGACTGATATTGACAGAGTATCCTGTATATATACACCCAATTCCCAATAGGCAGTTGTGTTTGTCGGTTCTGAAGCACTCTGGAGCTCCAGTCCATGGTTAATTTGCTCTATTTCACAAGCAATGATTTTAATCAGACTACCAGTTTCAGTATCTTTAATTTTATATATTTTCATGTGTTTCTATTGTTCTATACTTCTATATTTCACTTGGCACTTGTCGTAATATGTGAATATCTATTTTGATATATGGACAGGTCTTGGGGTGTATGAGGAATCCTATTTGTGCAAATTCATCAAAGTTTGTGACTTTGTATCATTCAATTGGCCATAAGCGAGTTATTAGGGTCAAATGCTCAGATTTTAAGTCTGAAACAAACATAATTGGTGGTTTGGAGGCTGATTCTTTGCCAAAAACCGACCACGGAAGTGGTGGAGATGGGAATAATGGGAGGTTTTCGGCAGGAGGTGGTGGTGGAGGCGGCACCGGCAGTGGTGGTGGAGATGGTGATGGTGAAGAGGATGATTATGACGAAAAGGAATTTGGACCAATAATGATGTTTGAGGAGGTGATCAAGGAGACAGAAATGCGAGGGGCTACCCTTCCTTCGGATATGTTAGAGGCTGCAAAGAGTACAGGACTTCGCAGACTAATTCTTACTAGATACTTGGATTTGCAGGTGAAATGTAATTTTATATTTTGGGCATAACTTGACTTTGTTGTTATATTGAAATTTATATAACATATGTGCGTTTTGTGCTGCAGGGGTCAGTTTGGCCATTAAGTTTCTTGATGAAATACTGTACGATGCTTCGAAACAGAATGCTTGCTGATCCTTCATTTTTGTTTAAAGTCGGAACTGAGGTTTGATACTTGTTGTGATTTTCAGTTGGTACAAGTATATTGTTCTTGAATTTACCAATATCTTATGAACTGTTATTTTACTGTATAGATGATTCTTACGCCAACTAATCCCTTGTGTCAATAACCTAAGTAGATTAATAAATGTTTTTTTTAATTTCCATAGATACCTACATGAACTAAAATTACTTCGGTTTATTCGTAAATTGCTCTTACTTAATCACTAACAAACATTTTCTGGAGCCCTACTGATGCTAACAAAAAAGAGTTAACTTAAATTATTTATGTCCCACTTAATCACTTTCAGATGATTTTCTAGAGCCCTGTTGTTGCTAATACATACTTAATGCCAATTACACTGACTTAAACTTAAGGGTATTCATGTCCCACTGAATCACTTATAAAAAAGTATAAGAAATACAACACATTCAGCACTTTCAAGTGCAACAGAAATATGGTAAAGAAAAGTATTCACAAGTATTGTTTGCTTGACGTGATGTTTTTTGGTGAGTTTTCTGGAAAATTTGATAGCTTGGTGGAAATCTTTACAATTTTCAAATAGTTTTCCTTTTATTATCTGTAGCACAAGGCTTCCAGGCTAAAGCTTCCAAAATAGTGGGAATATTTAGTTTTGACAAGTATGAACTGTTCGTAGAAGTTTTCATTATGACAGTGATGTAATGCAGGTGGTAATCGATTCTTGTTGTGCAACATTTGCTGAAGTTCAAAAGAGAGGAAAGGATTTCTGGGTAGAATTTGAGTTGTACGCAGCAGATCTTTTGGTTGGTGTAGTTGTTGATATTGCTTTGGTTGGGATGTTGGCACCCTACGCTCGAATTGGAAAACGATCTATTTCAAGTGGCTTCTTTGGACAGATACAACATGTTGTTGGTGCTCTTCCTAGCAGGTTGATTATTAATGCTTGTTGGGATTTGGAAACATGGAACTGCACCTTACTCATTATGCTTTTGTGCTTTGAATTTTCTTTTATTGCTATGCTTTTTCATCATTTTCTTTTAATTGTTAATGTTGGCTGTAATTATATACTTATTACTCCTAGAAGAGAGTCTCTTGCTTCTTTTGTCGACTTTTATTAAGGCTTGCATGACTCCTTAATAGACATAATTTTTAACTAAAATTTAGAGTAAAAAAAATAATCAGCAGTCTTGTACCTTGTGCATACATGGTTTTACAAAATAAAAGAGTACTATTGTGTTTGCATGAAGTACAACCCGCAAAGAAGTACTGCTGACAATTTTTTTTGGTCACGAATTTATGAGCTCCCGTGAATCCAAATTTATTATTGGGAAAGAATTATTGAAAAAAAATTATGTCTAAATGTATCTGATACAAACCAATATTCGTAAGAAAGCTGGACTCTCTTTTCAGGACGGAACTAGCATTCTTTCCGGGATAGAATGTCATAAATCATAATTGGATAGTCAGATATTAAAACAGCTTCTACCAGAAAGAATAATGAATATAGGTGGCTGAGGATGGCATTTATGTAACTAATTGACAAAGTTAAATTCAAAGTCGGAAGGTTAAAGTTAATATTGAAGTTCAATAATTTGTCTTTGTTAAGTTTTACCTTGTTTTTTCTTTTTTCTTTTTTTTAATTTTTGAATTTAAATAACTTTGGTAGTCCTGCGTTTTTAATTTGTGAGTAGGAAGGAAACCTGTTAGGTTCTTGAACATGGTAATAAAATCCACGAACAAACAGATTTCTTGCATTCTGAATTTTTTCCAAACCTCAATTTATTTGCCTATTATTTTTATATAAGCTAATTTTGAATTCCTCTGGACTGTGCAGTGTTTTTGAAGCTGAGAGGCCAGGATGTAAGTTCTCACTGCAGCAGCGAATTGCTACATATTTTTACAAGGTACCACATACTATTAGACTCATTGATGTCCATCTTAGAGTTTCTTGGCCTTCAGTACCAGCAAATGTTTGAGGTTACCTGCTATTCTTCTTGGGATCGTAATTTCCAATTGAATCCTTTCTACCCAAACTGGTTTTAGCAAGGCCCATAGTTCTTCTTGTATGCATAATAATTTGTTTTTCGTTGAAGCATAGTTTTATTCTACTGTTTAGTATTTAATTTGGTAATTGTTGATCCAGGGTGTCTTATATGGCTCCGTTGGATTTGGTTGTGGTCTTATTGGCCAAGGAATTGCAAATATGATCATGACTGCGAAGCGGTATAGTTCTAAATTTTTATTTTTCAATGAATTGACTTTCATAATTTATTCACAATTTATTGTAATGATGGCTCCTAAGGTACATGGGTGCTGATTCTCTCTCACTAAAACACACTACTTTGAGAATATATGTCTAGAAACTGAAAAGCTAAAGAAGAATGGATCTTCTTTCCCAAGTGTTCTAGTCAGTTCAACTATCAACTTGTTGGCTTGATATCGAAAATTACGTTCCGTCTCCTTGCTGCAGACTATTGAAACATATTTGCTACTGATTATTTTTGTTAGCTTCAGGAGATTATTACTGTAGTAAATTAGAGTTTTTGGAGTCGTGATATTGTATGCACATAAGAATAATTGTAATGTTTTCTCCAAGATGTAATATCGAAGAATTTTATAAGATAAACTTTGTACAGATATGCTGGTAGTGGACATAATACAGAAGTATATGAATAAAGCACCTTTCAAGCTACCGGCTAAATCTCCAGTGCATATCTTCTGTTGGAAAACCTCATCCTGTTAAGAAACTCTTGATTCAATTATTTTTTCATTATTCTCATCTTGGAAAAATACAAAGTTGTTTTTCTTTTGACAAAGTATTAAAATATATATGAAGTTCTTTTCTGTCCTTGCTTTCTTATTTCATTATGTTCTTAGTCTCCCATCTCCTCTTCATTTCTCTTTTTAAGTTTCTTTTGTCGAAAAATTGGGCGGATATGGTGTGCCATCCTGATGGATCCTTTGTATTGCTAGCTACTTTTTTGTTTTTCTTTTTTGTTGGAAAGGTATAACTAAGTTTTGTTCCATCTCTCTATATGATAGGAGCATGAAGAAATCGGAGGAGGACATACCTGTGCCACCTCTTATGAAAAGTGCAGCGCTCTGGGGTATGAGTAATTATATTGCATTGAGTCATTATTTGTTTAAGTGGATAAATAATATATTAATAAAATAAATTTTTTGTTACCCAAACAGTCTTTAACTGTTTATATTTTCTAAATTGTCATTTTGTGTTTCGGTTGTACCTGATTAGCAATCTACTTATAAAGTGCTTACTCATTTGTGCAATGTTTGCTTCATATCTATATAATTTCATTAGAAGAGACGGTCCAGAAAAAGGATTGGTTTCTTTAAAATATGTTGTTGCTTTGAACTTGGATATGTATACACACGTATACGTATACTTATACTAAATAGCTTCTGAAATGATACCCGTATTATAACTTGAGATCTCGTGATGAGAGCAGGTTTTCCCAGTTGTGACAATCATTATTAATTTCTGTTGGTATGATCTCACAGTTGTTGGAACATTAAATATCATCTCGATGTTCTCTAATCCTTATTGTTTAATCAGGTGTATTTCTTGCGGTGTCTTCCAACACTCGTTACCAAATAATAAATGGATTGGAAAGCGTAGTAGAAGTATCAGCTTTGGCGAAGGGAGTCCCACCAGTAGCAATGGCTTTTACAGTGGGTGTACGATTTGCCAACAATATTTATGGCGGAATGCAGTTTATAGATTGGGCTCGATGGAGTGGAGTGCAGTAGCAGAGTTTCTTATCCATCATAGATTATGTTTTTCAGTTGCTCTTGTTAATTACTATATTATATGGAAGAAGGGTCTGTCTGGGTAGCATTTAGTTTGGACGTTTGTTAGGAAGAAGCCTTGGATGTAATTCCGAATTTCATTTAGAATTTAAAGCACAAAATTAGGTGTATAGATAAAAGTTGTTCAATTGCCTTGATGATGTATACGACGAGTTCCATGTTCACCTCCTCCAATTCCATCTTCTTCAAACTCCTAAAACGACTCATCTTGCTTCTCTCTTCCATTCATACCCATGTTCGGTAACTACTTATAAGGTGTTTGGCATCTACTTATTTTTGGCTTATAAGTTGAGTTTTAAGTCAGAAAAAATAAGTAATTAATTGTGACGTATTTAAAAATGACTTATAAGTTAGTTTGATCAAGTGTAGTGTCTATTTTGTCCCTCCTCTATTTTGCTTTTCTTTTTATTAATGTCATTTTTAGTAATTTTATATTTATTTTAACTTATAAATCATTATGAGCCAAACACTTTCGTAACTTGTTTTAACTTAATTTCTGACTTATAATTGAACACTTTTACTTATAACTTAAATTAACTTATATTATAATTTAGAAATTATTTTAAAATAAGTTATTTCCGAACATGTCTATTACTCTATTAAGCTCTGCATCTCCCTTTTTTTTCTCAATTCCTTAACATCATAATAATATAGATATGAAACTTTCTTCGATTATTACCCAACCATTCACATCTCATCTCTTTTTGTTATTTTTTTTTCTTTTAATTTATGATATTTTTAATTTTAAATACATTCTTCATATTTTTTTTAATACAACAAAATTAGTAACAAAGGCAATTAATAATGAGGGGAAAAAATGTGAAATTCAAAGCGTTACTCCTCTCCTATTCGCTAGGGAAAAGACAAAATTTGATTTATTTTTTCTCTCTCTATTTTACCTACGTGCATACATTCCACAACACAAGCAAAAACTTTTAGAGAGAAGAAAAAGGCACATTCTCAAGTTTCACCCTTAATGGCGGAAGTTTCAGACGTTCTCCTCCACGAGGAAGACGATGACGGCGTCCACCACCAAGACAACGTCGTGGTAACCCTCGACTCAACTCACTTCTTGTCGTCTCATAATTTCGAGGGCTTCGACACTTCAGATCTCGAATTCTCACCATCAGAGTTTCGAATCTCCGCCATGGATCATCAGCACCAAAACCACCGCTCCAGCCGCTCTCAGATCTTAGCGGACGGCGCGTCGGACGCGGATTCTTCTGTCATTAATATCGACTTCTTCGATCGGGAAAATCAGGTAAATTTCGTCGTAGATTTGTTTCATGAATGTGTTGAACAATCGGATCCTAATCCCAATTTGGATTTGAATTTGGATCTGCATTTCGGAGTAATTGAAGGGAATGACGAAATGGGTATGAATAATTTAGAGCTGGATCTAGGTTTAGGGTTAGGTTTAGGTGGTTATACTGGTGATGATCATAATTCTGGGTTTATTGTTGCTGATTGCGGCGACGAGTTCTTTGTGTCGAGGAGGGGATCTGGTACTTTGTCTGAATCGGGCGAGTCCTCTAATTCGGGTGGGTCTGATTATTTTATGGGTGGTTTGGGGGTTGTTGGTATAGACTCCGATTTGGAGGACAGAGGAAATGGTGGTGTGGATGATTTTGAATTGGGTGATGATAATGGAAATAATGATGAGGATACGAGTCTTCCAATTTGTTGGGATTCGTTTCAGTTGGAAGATAGTAGAGATGAGAATAATAATGATGATTTTGAGTGGGAGGAAGTTGAAGGTAGAATTGATGAGCGAGAAGTTTTGAGTATGGATGCTGAGGATGATGTATCAGTTGTGGCCATGAGAGAACCAGAAGTAGGCCGTGGAGCAAGAAATCAAACATTTGCAAATTTGGGGTGGGAAGTGTTGTTGAATCTACATAATTTGGAGACTATTGACGGATTGGGGCCTGATGACGAAGGTGGTTATTTTGATCACGATGAGTACACCATTGCGGAGTACGAAATGTTGTTCGGACAGTTTTCAGACAACGAAAATGTGTCAATAGGGAGGCCGCCAGCTTCTAAATCCGTTGTTGAGAATCTTCATTCAGTGGTTTTGACTAAAGAAGATGTTGAGAATAATAATGCACTTTGTGCTGTTTGTAAAGATGAGATCAATGTTGGGGAAAGGGCGAAACAGCTACCTTGTTCCCACCGCTACCATGGGGACTGCATTGTGCCATGGCTGGGAATTCGAAATACCTGTCCTGTTTGTCGTTATGAGTTGCCCACAGATGATCCTCATTACGAGCATAGAAGGAGCCAAAGAGCTGCTCGTGCACATTGATGGTATTCGTCATTGTCACCTATCCAAGACAAAAATAGATTCGGATCTGATTTTGAAAGCTACCTTTGAGCTAGTAGGGATGCGTAGATAATGTTGGAAAATTTAAATTCTCGTATGATTTTGCATGTAATTTGTTGGAATTGTATGAATGCTTTGTTGCTAGGTAATTTTGGAATTGTGTGTATAAATAAGTTATTAGTATGATCTACGAGTTGATTATTCTTTCTGGGATCAGGGACCTGGATTAATTGTAGAATTAGGTGGTATATGCTGAGTAGTGAAATAGTATGAATGGTCGACAATTGAAACTGCATATTGTGACAACGAATATATGGTACACAACTCTTGACAGTTGACAGATGAAGGCCGCGGCATTTGGATCCCAAATAGACCATTGATTCTAAACTATTCTATGATAATATTTTATTGATATAATTTGTTAAAGAGGGTAATACAATACATGTTAGTATTGGCGAAATTCCAAAAAAGGCAAGACATACAGGAAAATGGAGGAATGGTAAGGAGACTATGGTTTCCATTTCTATGCAGCAGCAGATTGAATGTTTTTTCAGTTTATTTCTTGCTTGAATTCTTGTCATGAGTTTGCCGTATAGCTATCATGACCAGCAAATAGAGCTACCATATTAGTCCTTAGATTGACGATGACGGTGGAAGAGATATTCCCTTTTTATTGATAGTGGTAATTAAAATAAAACATATTACTCAAGTTTTGTTATTATAAATTTATTGTCATATCATCATTACTAAACTAATGACATTATTTTGGAAGTATATGGAATAAAACAACATACTTAAATTTTGCAACTGGAACAATGAATTTGTTGTTTATGTTAAGTAAATTATTATTAAGATTGGTTTATTTCCAATAGCAATAGTGATCTAATTGATTGATACGATAGGAACTCGCTTTACAGAACCATGAGCTCTTGCTCAAATAACACGAGATCTTCAATAACAAGGAGTTATCAAAGGCATAAGAAAAAAATTGTATCATGAGCTTAGCACAAATAGTATGGTCAGAGGCATAAGAGAGGAAACTGGATATTGAGCATAACAAAGTAAAATGAATGTGCTGGTGAAAATCAAATTTTAACAAATTCATTCAATCCTTTTTTGGTCATATTTTTTCCTCTTTTGCTTCTCTTTATCCCATCTCGAGTAACTTTGGTCTTAGGCTGCAGTCAACTGTTTAGAAACATTATATGAAACTAGAACTCACACAGCCAAGCGAACCGTCTCAAGACTGCAAGTGTTCCCTCATCAACTCCATATTCCACCAATTTCAGCACAACTATATTTCTTGTATACAAGTTTTGTTGTATACATAGGGGGGGGGGGGGGGGGCAACACTAACGTTTAGTTTAGGTGCTATATATAATTTGAACAAGTATAGCATTAACAAGATCCATCGTAACAAGTCGCAAATTTACAGCACACTATACCAAGTAACATTTAACTCAAGTATTCAAATATCACATCTACAGTTCAATTGTACAAGCACAAGCATCCAGGAGTGTTGCTTTGTGTGCACTTCCTTCCATGCAAGTATTAGGTAGCTTTGGCACAACCTCATAAACTTCTCTCTTCTCAAAACTTTCAACTCCGATTACTCAACTAACTCGGTTGCTTCCCCATGGCAATACTGATTACCACCTCTTTGGCTACAACATCCTTAACAAGTAAAAGACAGTATAGCACATCAAAGCACTCATGTCTTCAAGCCTATTTATCAGCCCCAGTTCCAATGTTCGAGTTTTCATGTTCACATCCTTCATGATATCACCTGTTGTTACTTCATCATGGTAGCACAATGCTTCCCAAAATAATGCCAAGCGTCTCTTAAAATGTAAAAACTTTTGCTCAAACGAAGCTGTAGGATTGTGACCGTCTATAACCCATTTGCATGTCTCATTTGAACACCTGCATGCACGCATAGCAAACTAATTTCTGCAGTAAAATTTGAAAGCTCACGTCTATTAGGACCAGTTCACATGTCATGCACAATGTTGAAGTTTTTTTTTCAGTGTCTAGATTCTCTACTCAATACCTGATACTATGATTGCTAAAGCATTCTCCAGAATGAACAAATACCCAAACTTAAAACAATTTTATTTTATTCTTCCCTGGTATAATCATTCTCTCAATGATCCATCCCTAAAATTGTGAACTTACACGAACAATTAATACTATACACAAACAATTAATACTACTCCCTCCATTCCAAAGTTAGAGATGTTTTAAACTATGCTTTTTCAAACATATCCTCGACATTATATGGACTATATTCATATACCATATTTTGTATAATAAAACCAGCTTGCAATTTATGAAAGACTAGTAAAATAAAATCTAACAGTCTCCGACATATGCAAATATTAATTGTATGTATTATACAAACTTTAATTTGGCTAAATTTTGGAACCATTATAGAACTCGGAGAAAACGCTTTAAGCACAATATGGTCTAATAAGATTACCAACATCGAATCATGAAAGTTATTACATCCCTAATCGATATAAAACGAATTCATGGTCACGTAGTTAGTTATTATACTGACATGGAGATTTGAAATGTGTATTAAATAGTATTACCTCCGTCCCATAATAAGTGCTTTTTTAGCTTAAATCACACATACCAATACACAAGCTAAAATGACAACAATACCCTTAATATACTTTCTTTGTTTTGTTTGAGACTTTTTTTTATTGCCTTTTGATATCTCTTTCTTCAACCTTTTAACTTCCCAATAAATACCATTAGTTGCATAAGGGCACATATGGAAAAATATTGTAAAAATTGTATTGGAATTCTAATACATCACTTATTTTGGAAAAAAATATTAAGCCTAAAAAATCACTTATTGTGGGACGGAGGTAGTACTACGAAAGTGATCAAACCAGCTATATTCAATATGAGCTCTTTACTAATGTCTCTAATACCGAAATGCTCTACATGCATTCACTGCTAAAAGACCTCACATACATATGCTGATTCTTTCTTGGTGAATTGAAAAGTTCCCTTTCAAGTATCAACTGTCTACTAAAGATACTTTTCCATAATTTAGCAATTTGAAATTTGACTATATGGCTTCGAATTTTCATTTTGATTTATTTGGTTCTAACCAAAACCCAACAGAAAGAGTCAAAATTATATCACCGAACCATGACAAAACTACGTTTAAACCACTTTTACAATTTAATACCTTTTTGGTAATCCAAAAGAATCCAAAAAGTGCTCCCTCCAATTCAATTAATACCTTCCTTTCCACTTCAGAATGCCCCACGGAGAAAGTCAATTAAGCCACTAAGTTTCCCCTTATAACATTGTAGTGAAAAAAATCAATAAACAACTCTACGGAAAGAGCTTCAAAATTCAAATAACATTAGTGTGATTCGTGTATGAAATGTTCAGAACTCTAGCTATCGAAAAAAAAGCACCCCAAATATGATTTACATACAAACCCGTAACCATTGAAGCTTTCAAATGTGAACTTAAAATTATGGATTGACGGCATACCTCTTGGTTTCTCTATGTACTGTGTTTCGTTTAATAGAATTCATGAGAAGGAATTGAAAGCCATTAACTGATATTTCTCAAAATCGAGTTTCATGTTGTCAGATAAATGCTTCCGCTCTCAACAATGATCAAGATTAAGGCTATATTGTAGGCAGAAACAAAAAAGAACCGCAAAGAAAATGACAACTTTCGAAACATTTTCCATTATTGAAGACACGTGCAAATTAACAATCACAGATAAATAAATTCTAATAAGCTCTCAGATATAGAATTAAGCTAAAGAAATTGGAAACCTTGAATAAAGATATAAATCTTCATGGTATTTGAAGAATTTAACTTACTTAAAGGAATCGATCAAGTCATGTTTTCCTTCTAGATGTCAGGGACTCATTTGTTGGTTGCACATCCTGAAAACTTACGATAAAGTCGAGTCAATGGACAGAGAAAGAAAGCACATAAATCTTACTGAACAGATACACACACACGTGCGCACACAAAGACGAGCGTAGAGAACTTTATTAGAGTAAGGAGCATGTGTTGTGTGTGTGTTTGTGTGCGAGTGAGTGAGTGAGTGAGTGAATGAGAGAGAGAGAGTTGAAAGTTATGATAGCTAACAGGCGCCAATAGGTCCAATAGACAGGCTTCCATAGGTGGACCCCCTTAAACAAAGTGGGATTCATTTTAGGGAACAATCAATTAATATTTCATCAACTGTTTGAAATTCATTAATAAACTGTAAGAAATTGCTCAAGTCTTTTGAGCCCTACGAGCTAAGTTATAAGTACACATCGCTAAAGCTCTCATGGGAGTTTTATGCCAAAGAAATGTCACGTTATTAATTTTCTATTCAAGTATGAATTCTATCTCACGTTGGTCAAGTTAACAAGATGGCACGCATTTTCTCTCTTACACAGTTCTTCATTTTCTTATTCTTTTCTATTAAACCTACTTGTTCACATGATACCAAAGCACAATTCGTGTTGGACCAAACCTTTAAATTTATAATCATGCCCAAGAAAGTATTTTTTGCTGACATCAGCACAGTGTTACCTGAAACGTGGTTCGTTTCGATACGCGATAGGAATAAAGGTACGCAGTACATATTTATAAAAGTTCTTATAGTTAGGAATTCAATTAGAATCTAAATGTAATGCACCTAAGTTTTATAGAAGTTCTTTAGTTGAATCAATAAGTTGAATTTTTTATAAATAATTTAGTATAAATGTAATGTTTGAGCATCCAATCCTAAGTTAGAATATTGATATTTGTGTAATTATATGTAACATAACAAAGTTAGAGTATTGATACTCTTAAGTATCATGTTACGCAGTTCACTAGGTCAATGAAAATATCTGATAACAGCATACCTCGACATAAATGGCAGCTTACAATTGTATGCTATGTAATAATGGAATTGAATAGAGGGATTATTTGTTCTTTCATATCCGGCTATGACGATGAGCGCAATGTGCTAGTCATTCTGTGAGCAAGAGGAATGGCAAAGGAAGTTGATTATTCTTTTAGACCATTACCCAAGGGGGGTCATTCGAAGAACATTAGCCATCATTAAAGGTATCATCCCATATTGGTATATGCAAGATATAGAAAAATTTATAATTCTGCGCTAAAAAATGTTAACCAGTCCAACAGAGAGGTAGCATATGACATATAATGTTATATGTATTTAATGACAACATTTTATGTATTTAATTCATTATTTAACTTATTCTTATTTTTTTGTATTCTTTTCAATTCTTTTAAGCAATATATAACGTTTTGTTACCTATAGCCCGATACAAATACCACTATCGATACCCGATATCACATAAAAAACTGATTGTCCGATACGTCTTCCAAATTTGAACCCCGACATTAGTAGACTAAATTTTACTCAGTGTTCTAAAAATTCCCGCCTAAGTCCGCCTAAGCCTCGCCTAGGCGCTAAGCCCCCCATGGCGCCTCACCTAAGCCCAATGCGGCAAAAAAATTCCTCCAAAAAATTAGGCAGGGCCTAGGCGGAGAGGTTTTTTTATTTTAATAACTACCCAAACCAAATATTGATATATTTATTTTTCTAATGATTTACCATATTCATAATACAGTTTGTAGCATATCAAATCACAAGAAAAGTGAACAAGATCAAGTTAAAATGGATAATTTTATTATAGTTGTAATTTTTTTTAACCTGCACCAACTTCAAATTATATAAATAGTGAAAGATTTGTAAATTTAGTTTAATTCAATATAATTATTAAATTTATGTTTAGTTTCTTAAGTTTTAATATTGAATTGAATTCTTAAAATTTTAAATTTTATTATTTAATAGCAATCTTGTTTATGAATAAAATTAATACGTTAAAGATATGTTTGAATTTTGAACAATTGCATGTTTGTGTTTGAACTTTGACATTGACAATATGGATATATGTTTGAACTTTAAGCAAAGGCCTTTATTATCTTTATTATAGATTGTTTTACTTTATATTATTGTTTTGTTTGGATAAATGTAAGATAAAATATTAAACTTGGCTTAAAATAAAAAAATCCCGCCTAGACCCCTTATAGGCGCTAGGCCCCCTGGCCTCCCGCCTAGCGCCTTTTAGAACATTGATTTTACCAATTCAACGTAGAAAATATAGGACTGCCCCCATTCCAATTTATATTGGATCAGCATTCCAATTTATATTGGATCAGTTGCCTTTGTATTGCAGGAGATAATAAGAGTTTCAAATAAAAGTAAAAACGACTGGCAAGGAACAGGAACTATAACAAATAATCAATAGTTGATACAATATAAAGCTTACCATTTCGGATGTTACAAGAAATCGAAAAACTAAGTGATTTATAAAGATTGTAATGTTTAATATTAACAAGGTGCTTGTATAAATTGCATATGGGGGTTTATTTAATGTGGAATTGTGATAAATATCACAAAAGGGTTCAAGGAAAAACCAAGTTCAAAAAAGTGGAGAATTTTAGAAATTGGATTGAACACGAGGCAAAGTAGCCTGCATGGAGTATACTTAAGCTCCTAGCATCTTCCTTTTTGTATTCATTTTTAATTGATGGTACAGTTAAGTTATAGGTACTTTCTATTGGCAGAATAAGAGAAATTTAGGACTTGCCTTCTTTGTTCGGTTTCTAAGGTTACTTGTTAGTACTTTAGTTGTGGATTTTAATAGTATTCAAGTGTTTTGCAGCCTAGGTCTTTAAGATTCATCCTCAGTTGTTTCTTAGTTGCTTTAGGAAATCTTTTTTCTTATAGAATTTGAAATCCTTTCTCTTGTTGGAAAATATATATTCTTCTATCTAAGCAAACTTTGAATTGATAATAAATAGAGTAGAGTACTAATAATATTCTATATATTGTTTCTTTCCTTAATGGTAGGATGGTTCAAAGTATCTGCCTATACCAGTAAGCATCAGCCGATACGTATAGGTATCGGCACTGGCCGAACATAATGGTGTTGCCGTTATGTAAAATATTGCAAAATAAAATTAGAATTTATAATTTTGCAACAAGAAAATGTTAACAACTCCTACAACTATGTCATATGATTTAAATAATGATATATGTATTTAATGACAACTTTGTATGTAACGCAATATGTAGCTTTTTGTTGTGTATCGCCCAATACAGATAGACAATACCCTAAGAATATTCTTATGTAGGTCGGCGAATCCCTAGAATCCAGACTCGTGGATTCTTCTAGGGATTCTTCAGTAGTTTCTTTAATGATAAATTTTGAACATAATAATAATAATATATTACACTAACCAATATAATGCTTTATATACTAGTACTTTAACTAGTATAAAAACTAATTAGTACATATTTTCTAAATTCCTGGATTTTACTCTATTCCAAAAATTCTAATTAAATCTAATACCCATATATGTATTCATGCATTATTCAAGGTCGCTAGTTCCAGTCCCCATACTTGGAGCCAAAATTACCTATTAAAAATAGATCAACAAACCTGTCGCTTTGACGATGTTACCAATATATGAAGTACATACTTCAAAATTTTGTCACGACACAGAAAGTAAATGTAAAGATGAAACATAGCAGAACATCTGGTTCTTTTACTGCAGCAACTTTGTATGGCTACACTTAATTAACTCAATAAAAGGGCCATACGTTGATTTTATAGGAGGTAGCAAGTCTTTATCAGCCGCTCTTCCTCATTGGTTGTTTTCCTTTATTTGAAGTTTTTGCTTCAGATTTTGAAATTGTGCCTTTCTCCTCTAGATAACTCACTGGGTCAGCATATGATTCAGTGCCAATCCACCTACATGACAATATCAAAGGATAGATTAGATAGAAACTTAAGAATACAGTATTTGAAACTTTGCTTAAGAACATCTGCTTCGATTTCATAGTACCTGCTTGCCTTTATACCATCAATTCCGGTTTCCTCATATATGTTATCTGCAAGAATAATAAGTGTACTCAATAGTATTAAAACAAAGTATTTTGATTTTTGCCACTTTTTTGGGTGCTCCAGAGTTTTGTTTTGTCATCCTAGCTTTTAGGGGTGAATTGGTTCGTGCTTGGAAGTTTTTCTGTCCTCTCCTTAGTCTTTTGTATACACCCAGTAGGCATGGGGTGTCATCCCCTTTTAATGACTTGTTCTTAATAATATTTTTACTTATTAAAAAAAATAATGAAAAGAAACAAAGAAAATCTTTTGACTGAGTGATTGATTTAACTATGGAGATGTCCAAGGAGGTTCATGCAGACCAATAAGTTTTTTAAGATTTGAGGACAAGTTAGTCTTACATATACAACCACTTAAACTAATCAAAGCATAATAGCATATTAGAAATGTGATTAATTTCTTGGGCCACCAGAATGCACAAATTTCTTATCAACCTTGTTCCAGATAGTAATTTTCTTCGCGATAGAGGCCCAGGTTATAGTTATTTTGCTCATCAAAGAATCAGATTCAATACTAAACTCAACTGAAGAACACCTTTTATGCAAACTAATTGGATAATCAACAAATGAGTCCCATATGTAAACAGATAATAGGATTCAGTACCCACATAATATTCTATATCACATGTTGTTGAACAATTCCCTGCAGTAATCTAGAAGCATTTGGAATTTTGTAAGATAACAAGGTTAGTGTAAAATGAAATTGCAAATCCAGTCGTGTTACAACATGGTATGAGATGAAGCATAGGCAAAAAAACATTAAACAGCCTTTGACAGGTATCAAATCCATAATATGGATGTCAATATCATGGACCTTTAAGTGGGAATATACGACAAACATATATAGGAGTAAAACATGAAGAACTGTTAAAACTGGCAAGATATATCCAGTGAAGTGGAGAGAGAGAGAGAGAGAGAGAGAGAGAGAGAGAGAGATTTAATTATCCTGTCAGCCCACAAAGCAATTATACTGCATTTAGTTACAAAACTGAGTTTCGTCATACTCTAATTCAGAGAACATATTTTCTCAGAGAAAGGGTTGCTTGTCAAAATTAATTCCCTAAGACCCTAACAAATCAGTAACAGAGTTAGAATTAAAAAATTCAAAGCAACAAAACAAATATAGCACAGAAAACTACATCCCACTATCATGAAGATGCATTTGTTATGGCAAGACTTCTGTTACAATGGAAAGATACAAACACAAGTAAGACCTTATTATGGTATCTTGTATTGAGTGTTTACCTCCAAAAATATCCTGATTCGAAAAGTATTTTGCCATCAACTCCTGGGTGAATTCAGCTTCATACATCTTGAATCTTTCTCTTTCCTCCTTCCTATACTCTTCCCTGTACCAAACAAGAAGATACTGTTATCTAGCCTCTTAATCAGAAGAAGTAACAGACAGTATATATAAAGTCAAATATATCTAATCACTCAATATAGAGTTACAGTACATGATTCCAAACATAATCTACAAAAGGTCAAAAGTATTACAAGTTGAATTATGTAATTTAAAAGGTTGAAAAAATTAACAGCTTAATTGGAAAAACCCTACATATGCTTGAAGGATGCGCACAGAACTAAATAACCAATTCATAAATTAGGAAAATCATGAAAAAAGAAAAGAGAAAAGCACCATTAACCAGCTAAGAACATCTCCAAGCATCTGAGAAGCTAACTTGGTCTTTGACAGTAAATTGACGGACATAGACCCTATTTTATACAGCCCAAATGTCTGTACAAGTTCAATATCAAGAAAAATCCCCCTATGCCCGTCAATCGAACTTATTTACATTCCTCAAGAAATCAGAAAATATAACCTAATTAATTAGTCCATCTTCCTCTCACTCTTTCCATGATTCAAACAAAGCTATACACGCATAAACATTTTTCATATACAATCAATGCTACATTTGGGAGCACAGATTTCACAATCGGTACAAAATAATTAAGCTAAAATTTCAACAACTCAGCCCAAGTTCTAATTCCACCACATGGATTCAATGTAATGAATCATATCCTAAGATCAATTCGGTAATCATAAAAAATCTAATAACATTCGTAAGAAGGAAAATGAAATCGTAGATAAAGAAAAGATTAGATTTTGAGTCAGTGTTTGATCTTAATTACGCATAAGCTTCGCAAGATTTAGCTAATTTCTCCCGCTCCTCACAAGTAGCACTCTTGCTTGCAGTATCCTGTAAAATAAAAGGAGGGAAATTAAAAACCCTAGCTCTGAATTACCACATTGAATACAAAAGTATAACGTATGAAGATTCTAGAGATATGGAACCTGGTGCGGAGTGACTTTCCCAGAGTTCCGGCTGCCGGAGGCGGAATCCGACTGAGATAAGAAACGGGAATTCGTAGAAGCCATTGGAGAGAAAAGGCAGATAGCGAGAGTTGGGGGTTTTTCGCAGTTCAGTCGAGAGGAGAGGAAGTGAGGAACAAAATGGACGAAATGGGGCGATATTTTCAATGTTTGAAAAGGGCCCCAATAAAAGTTCATCTATATGTTTGATTAAGGGGTAAACGAATGGATGAGGATACATGTATATCTATACTCGTATTTAAAAATAAATTTTAATATTTATATTTGTATTCGTATTTGAAAATATATATAATATAAAATATGTGTATTCGTGATCGAAGAATAATATTTGAATATGAATATTGATCGGGTATAATCCACCGACTCCTACACTGTACAGAAGGCTTGGGCCGAGGGGAGCTTACCGGGTCCAATGGGACGAAGCCCAGATTGGGATAGCAGGGTTCGGGATCGGGTATCTGAGCTATTTGGGCCAGAACCCAGACCTAGTTGGTATCATCAGGATCGGGCATCTTAGTCCATGAGACCGGGGCCCAGACCAACATAATGATGAACGGGATCGGATTACCGAGTCCTTCGGGCATCTTAGTCCATGAGACCGGGGCCCAGACCAACATAATGATGAACGGGATCGGATTACCGAGTCCTTCGGGCCGGAGTCTAGATCGAATAGTCAATGATCGGGATTGGACTACCAAGCCCTTCGGGATGGGGTTCGGACCACTTTGTAAGGTCCATACCGAAGGATATTTCTCGGTTGGAGCCCGGTGCAATAAGGAGTCTAAAGGATTAAGGGTCTTAACCCTAATCCTATCTCCATACTAATTCTCATAAGGCAAATGGTTGGATGACCACCAACTTGTACTTTCAAGAGAGATTGAGTTGGGCCCAAACAATGGTAACTACCATGTTTAGAAGTCCTAACTTGACTGGGACATGGGCTCTAAAGGTGGTGAGAATGACTATAAATACAAGGCTTAACCTAATGGTAACAGGTAATCATTATTATTATTCACTTGAGCACTATACATTGTGGCCTCCATTGTTAACCTTGTGACCAGCCTGTACTTATTCTCACACCGGAGCTATCACCCGGCGGCCCCAGCCGTCAAGCTTCGTTGGTGACGTGTTATTGTGCAGGTTTGAGCGCGCGGATTTGGTGATTGGGCACGCCGGCAAAACTTGGCGTTAACATTGGCGCTAGAAGGAGGGGCGCTCTAGTCAATCACGTTTGTACTTTTCCGGTAAAAAGGACATGGCCAGTAAGGATGGTGGAGCCTCAAACCAGGAAAAGGCCAAAATCCACCCGACGACCCTAGTTAGGGCATCGGTCAAAGATAGATTAGGACCCAGCAACCAGGAAGGCAATTCGGTGCAGGTCCTGTCGGCACGAAGACAGCTGCTCGTCTCCAGTCAACGTACTCCGATCCCTCAACACACCCGCGTGGGAGACAACCAGTCTCAGGCCTATGAATGACGGGAGGAGGATCGGGTGGAGAACAGCAAGGACCAGCGTCAGTTTATTCTGTTGACCAGAATACAACAGAACAAAGACGCCATGCTGGCCTTGCGTCTCCAGCAAGAAGAATTGGAGTTGCAGATGGCTAAGGTGGCTGGAGAACAGGAGGCTTCTTCGAAGAAGCACAGACATCGAAGCCGATCTGGATCTCCACGACAACGTGAGACGAGAAGGAACAGAAGCCGATACAGAAGCCATTCTCGGGAAAGGAGGAATCAAAGAAGGAGTCGTTCCCCCAAAAGAAGATCCGAACGCCTGGGCCGATCGGGACAGAGGGCGAAACTCGGATCTCCCGAATATGAGGAGGACAGGCGTAGACCTTCTTCCCGTAAGGAAGATACCGACCACCTTGCTCGAAGAGTCGCGGAGTTGGAGAAGCTTCTGGCCGTGAAAAATCAAGTGGGAACACCCTCGAGCTGCCACAGTTCGCCCTTCTCGCCCGAGATTAATCAAGTCACTGCTGACCCAAAGAAGAAAATGCCCCTGATGGAGACATACGACGGAATGGGAGACCCGTATGACCATTCGGATGGATACGACAGGTTGATGACATATTATGGGCATTCGGACGCAGCAAAGTGTCATATGTTTGCAACCACCTTGAAGAAGAGTGTCAGAGAGTGGATGGGAACTTTGGCACCGGGAACGGTTAGTTCTTGGAACGACCTTCGGGAAAAATTCCACGCTAGGTTCGGAAGCAACAGGAGAAGGGGAAAGATCACAGCTTCCCTCATGCAAGTGAAAATTAGTTAGTTTATTTAGCAATTGGTTAGCAGTTAGTTGAAGGCTAAGGCATAGAGTGGCTGTGACAAGCTGGCTACTCTTATGGGCCAAGTAGGCTGCCAGCTAGTGGCGAAGCCACATAGGATATGTGGGGTCAATTCCACTTAAAAAAAAATTATTTTATAATATAAGGTAAATTTAAAAAAATTTAAGTATTATATATAAATTGACACCACTAAAATTTTATAAATTTTCTATTATACGGGGTCAAATTGAAAATTTATAACTTTGTCAATCAAATTTTAACCACATGACTCATATCTTCTCAATATATGTATATCTCTCTATAATATTTTAAACTAAATAATAATCTAATTTATATTATTTTTAAAAATAAATGATGAATTACTTACTTATAAACAGTTGTGATTAAAAAAGTATATTATAAGTCAATATAGTGTATACATACCATATATTATTACTTATTATATTTTCATTGTAATATAGTGTGTATATATATATGTGCCCCGAAAGTATAAAATATTAAAAAAAAATTGGCACAGGGGCGCTGCCCCCGAACCCTCGCCAAATTATTTGTAGCTTAGCAATAATTTTGACCCCATTGATCAAACTTTCTGACTTCGCCACTGGCTGTCAGGAAGTGATAAGATGAGCATTATAGGGGCAATGCTAGGGACCGGGGTAGGAGTGATGATGGAGAGCAGTTAGGGGCCAAGCTCAGGGGTACTAGAACAGGATCCGGTTAGTATGAAGTTATTTTTTTGATAAGTTGGTCAATTGACCAATTGAATGATGACACACATATAGGTTTGCCTGCGTGTCAGTATTCTATTTGTCAATTGACCACTTACCTCAAAATAAAATTCATACTAACCACTTCCACTAAACAGGCAGGGGATGATTGAAGGATGGAAACTCAGCCATATATTCAACAACTTTGCACCTTTAGTCCAGTTAGCTATACCAAAGTGTTGAGTTCTATTATACAGTAGCATTTAGAGAGTAAATGAGCTCCGGCTGGTATAGGATAAGGAAAATCAAACATCAAAGCTACCGTTAATCTCTAAGCTAGCAAGGTAAGCAAGCTTAGACTCTTTTCATTCGATTTCCATTTTTATTTCTGTTGTGAAACCAACTGTTAGTGCCTTCATTACTTGAATAAGGCTGTTATGGCTGTTATGTCATTTTGTTAGTGTTGTGGCTGTGTTGGGATTGTTATTGTAGTTGTGTTGTTGTTTTAATGTACCAAAAGTCAAAAGGCTAGAACTAAATGGATGGGAATATATGTACTATGTGTTTGTATGTAGATTGCACACTACCTGTTTGATAAATGGACTGTGAAAAGGCTGATTTGGAGAATTTTTTTACCAACTAAGCAGTCAAGAATTATGGCTAGGCGATCACTGTTAGGAATCAAGCAATGTCATGTATGCTTATATACTTTGTGTTAAAGCATGTTGAGAATAATTTGAAACTTTGTGGCTCCATGTATAAGCTAACTATGTTAATGGAAATGTGATAAACAAACTAATAAGGGCTGAATACTTTAGCAAAATTGTTGTGTTCTAAAAGCATGCTAACTGTGTAAGGGAGTCCAAGACTATGTCATTCCTTTGTTATTCACGTAGCTAGCTCATATTTTCTTGAGGAATTTAAAGCTTATAGAGGGTTGTTTTGAATTAAAGCATAAGGCATTACATCTATATGTTCTAAAGCATGAGTATAGTGTATATAGAAAATACATGATGTAATAATGCTTGTATTTGAAGGCTTGGGGACTGTTATGTGAATTAGTGCTAAATCATGCCTAAAATTTCTTGTATGGACTGTTTTGATGTTAGAATATTAACTAACTGTTACAAGCATGCTAATGGATATAATGTTATGTATGTTATAATCATGGTTTAAAGGTTGTTTGAGTACCTAAAGGTTCCTTGAATCATACTATGGACTGTTATGCCTAATATGGGATTGTTATGGCCAATTTGTGTAACTAATATTGTTAGACAGTGAGGAGTACATACATTGCTCATAAATAACATTTAAAAGATGATCCTTAATTTAGTTGGGATCTAAATTGTGTGTTGTCCAAAAATCATGTTCAAATTAAAAGCTATAAAAAGTAAGTTTTAATGTTAACTAACACCCAAGTAAAGAGATAAAATACCTGGACCATGTAGGCAAGTTTCAATAGCCATAACATGACATAAGTGAGCTACACAAGCTAACCAAATCAAGTCTAGACTGTTTAAGTGTTGGAATTGCTAAAAACATGTTTTAAAGCCAAAAGTAGACTGTTTTGGAAATCCTTAATATCTGACCTTAATGGACTGTAATGAGCTTATACAAAGTTGCTTATACATGCAAGTAATGATTCCCAATCATGGCCAAGACAAAAGCTAACAAGAAAACCAAATTATGATCTATCTTATAAGCCTAAAGTGGCTTTAAAAGGTCAAATTTGACTAGGTGATTAAATAAAGTGAGGTGATGATAAAAGTAGTCTTAAGTAATTAAAATACACATGCCTAGACTATCCAAATAGCTAAAACTGGAAAGAAATAGAAAAGTGTCAAAAAGCAGTTTTTGTGAAAAAATGTTAAACTGTCCAGTTTGAGCCCCTATTTTGGGAGGTCTAACTGACATGAATAAGAAACCTAAACCTTAATTAAAATACCTTGATGTATGGTCTAGGAGTAGAGTTAAATTGTTGAGCCAAGAACTTATCCCATAAATTTAAGCAAATCATCAAACTAGCTTGAAAAATCACTAAAACTACACTTTCTGCAGTTTTCCAAGTGTCATATCTGAAATTTTGTTACATTGCTTCAAGATCAGTTTTAACTTCTTAAATATGTGAGTTAGATGTATGTTAGACTATTCCAAGTGATGGAATGCTAATACATACAGTAAAATAGGAAATGAGTATGTAAAAGCTTGAAAATGATATGTTTAGAGGGTCAAAACCATATCTATGCATAACAAGGTCAGGAAAATGCTAAAATTAGATCTTAACTAGTAATAACTCAAGTGTTGAAATGAGCTCAAGTGGCTAGAAATGAATTTGGAAAGAATTGACCAAAGTTACGAAAACTAAAAATTGTGGTGAACAACTTAATTTGGACACCAGTTTCAAGAAGCTTAAATGACTTGCTTGAGAAACTAAAACAGTTGAAAAACTACTTTGATATATGGTCTATATATGTCCAGAGTTGAAGTTTAAAATCCTAACACAAAAAATCATAAAAATCATCAAAGTAACTTATAAAATAACTACAACTGCAATTTTTGCAAAGTAATGAAATTAAATGTGTAAAACAGCCCAGTTGGGGCCTGTTTTTGTAATGCTTGGTTTGATAGTTTTAAAGACCAAAACCATAAATAAAATACTTTGATATGGGGTCTATAAGATTGCACAATTAAGAGACTAAAAAGGATACTATAGAAATTCATATAAATTCTTAAAAGTACCTCAAAAATCATATTTTTGTGTTTTTGAGTCATGTTGTAAAAGTGAAGTTTTAAAGCTTATAAATGTTTTCGCATGACTAAATGTGATAATAAAAGTGTTTAATAATCAAAAGTCTATATCATGTCATGTTTTGACTGAAATAAGTATGTTTTGGGATGTATGAAAGCTATATGTATTATGTGCCTATGTGAGCTAACTAGGTAAAAGTACTATATATATATATATATATATATATATTAAGCTGTGAAAATGTGTTGTGATAAGTTAGGTGCCTATGTGTACTTAACTGTATTTGCAAATAAAACATATCTATATAATTGTTTATTGTTAGTAAGTAACATATATGATAGTTATTGGATATGACCTTAATAACTATAGTTGAGCTATATGTATCAATAAATATAGACTTTGTGCTATAAGATAACTAAATAAGCCGACACTGTATATATGTAAGCTACTCAGTGACAAGATATTTTATTAAAGTTTAAACGACGCGAGAGACAATTGTATCAAACTTTCTTTCTTAAATAAGTTTATGTTGCAAGTACTCACTCGAAAGTTTACCTTTTCAAGTTATTCAAACTATTGAACTTAATACTTCAAATTCAGTTATTCTTATGATATTTAAAGTATGTCAATGCCATTATTTCGGCTAGACAAATGTTGAGATATATTGATATTCTTCATTCATGAAAATCTTATTTAATGTTTTCAAACCATTTATTGTGGTGCGGACTCTTATATAATGTTGTGAACGAACAACCCTTTTATAGTGACATATGATACCGGACATTATGATTTCGAAAGACATGTAAGGTGTCATTAGACTGTTATGTTAGAGTACTTAGACTGATTCCTGAAGTACAAGTCTAGGGTATATTTCAGTTTTAATAACTGTTGGTATCCATGGATTGCAATTTTAGTACTAACAATTCTAGTACAGAGTTCACTCGTCATTTGACCTTACAACATACTAAAGCCTGATTTTTAAACTCAAAACTTTTATAGAACTGTTTTACTCAATATCTCATGAATTATATTTTATTTGTTATAAATATTCATGTTCCATTATATTCAATTGTTTATTTTCTTGTTGAGCTAGCTTTTGCTCACCCTTACATTGAATATAATGTTTTCAATTAAAACCGAGAACGCTGGTACTTCAAGGAAAGATAAAGGAAAAAGCAATTTGGCGGGGTAATTTAGTATTAAGCGCATGTGCTTAATTGAACTTAAAAAGTTATTGTAATAAATATTTTTAGTATTATGTTTTGTAATATTATTTGGTATTCAGTTATGTAAAGGTCTATAAAACCTGGGATTTAAGTAAGATTATTATGTAATTCTAAGTTAGGTTTAAGTTAGTATATACAGGAATGTATGAATATTTATAGTTTCGTGAGCACCAAGTCTGAGTTAAAGATAACCCGGATTTGGAGGCGTCACAGCTTGACCTAAACTGCTTTAAACATGCACTACAGACACTTTACAAGGTATTTTTGAGTGATTCTTTTTTTGTGTTTTCGTAACTTCTATCTCTACAACTTCTCTTTATATATTAACCCCAAATTCTGAACATACGAGGTTGTGCACCTCTCACAAAAACTAGGCAAAATTAAGGTTTCGTTAGTTAGTGTTTTTGATTTTATTCAAATTGTTATCTCTTTGGTTTCTTAGCTATTTGTCATGATTTATGATTCAATGGCACCTACATACGTAATCATAAACCTAAACCTAAACCTACATAAGTTCATAAGTTCTAACATAAGCATCTATGAACGAAATAACATACAAATAATCGATTTTAAGTTTACCTCTTGAAGTGCTAGTTTTACTACTTTTGATTATGCAAGACTTTTGTTTCCCGTCTCTCAATAATAAAATTTTTTACTATAGTTTTCTCTCTTAAGCTTCTTGTGAATTTGATGAAGTTTAATAACAAAGATGGGGGTTTTATTTATGGGCAAATAAAACTTATTTCCCAAGTTACCAAACCTTAGCCCTTAAGCAAACTTAGTCCCCGAGTATTGGTCTTGTAAAGGAAGCAAAGTCACATTTTGCTACCAAGGATGCAAGACAAGAAAACATACTTACAGACTTTGTAAGTATTACAAACTTTCCTAATGGTCAAAATGCCCCTCCATAACTACCCCCTCTTGGTCCAAACTTAGTTTGCTTTCTATTTTGTTTTCCTAACTAATTTAGTTAGCCGCAATCGTTGACTTTTATTCTTCAACTTTGATTTTTCTGCTACAGAAGTAATCCAGACAGGTAGTACCTATCTGTTTTGGATCGAGTCTGAGAACCTTCTTTATATTACTAGGATTTAACAGTGCAATGTATGCAGACGCATGAATAGTGTTCTAATGCAGAAATAAGCAAGATAATCAACAAACCACATTTACAAGTATTTTCTATACATTCCATTCGCCACAACCTATGTTTTAAAGTTAACCTTTATTTAATCTTTTAAGATCATAATTACAAGCTTTATAAATTTTCGGGATATTACAATTATCAACCAAATAAAATAATAAAACTAGATAACATATCCATATGTAATTTTTTTTATATCCTATATCATAAAATAGTCATAAAAATGTATAATCAATTGATGTTAATACTATTATATATTTTATACCAATATTAAGTAAGAGATTTATATATGCAAATGTATGTGTGTCTATATATATATATATATATATTGATATTACGAATACGGGTATTAACGGATATAAATATACATATATTCGAATCCGTATCCGCTTTTAACAGATACGAATACGGGTAATATTCGCTTTGACATGAATACAAATAATATTTACTTTGATGCCAATATGGATACGAATTTTCAGAACGAATATCGGATATTTCGGACTAAATTTACAATCCTAAAATGGATAATTAATTTTTCTTATAAATACTTTTTAATCTATGTGTAAAAATATTTCTTTTCCTTTTGAAATCTTGTACAAAAAATAAGGTCCTCTTTATATAAGAATCAATAGTTATGTATAAAAATCCGACCAACAATCTTAAATTAAGACCATCCTTAATTAATTATCAATTAAAATGAATTAATTCGGATAATCATGAGTTAGAACTAACTCAAACGGTCATTATTACATTTAATATTTAATCGGCAACTAATAATTGCAATTATTTTTCCTTGAATAATGGAGAAAAAACATGGAGAGTTTCATCTTCAAATACTAAAAGTATATAATATGTATTTTTAAATGAATAAATATAATTAATTTCCCTCAAATTATGGATGTAGAAATATGAAAACTTCCTTCTTGACAATTAATTTATAATTTTCAATCACTAAGTAATAAAAGTAATTAAATTTCCTTCAACGGTAAAAATTAATAGTTGCAATTAATTTTGCTTGAATCATGGACGAATAATATGGAAAGTTTATTCTTAAAATACTAAAAAATATATTTAATTTTTATGTGAATAAATGTAATTAACTTCCCTCAAATTGTGGAGGAAAAATATGGAAACTTCCTTCTTGATGATTAATTTGTCCTTTTCAATCACTAATTAATAAAAATAATTAAATTTCCTTTAATTGTGGTGTGGTAAACTATGAAGTGTTCCTTTTTGTTAATTTGTACCATAAATATACATCTGGTAAAATTTATGGCTCTTGCTTATCTATTTCTGTTTAATGTATTATATAATTGTAATATCATGTTGATGTAATTTTTTTAAAAATTATATATGTATGTATTATGTTAATGGAATATATACATACATATATATATATATATATATCAAATATTTTGTGAAAAATGTGATATAAACTTGCACCTGCCTCGAGCACTATCAAACTTGTTTCAACTAAATATACACCATGTGCGAAGCAAACGTTTTTCTTGCAAAATTATTATTTTTTGGTTCCTTTTTTATTGTATATTTTTGCAAATATTTTATTAAATTAATATCAACTTTGGACTCAATAGTTTAATCATATGATTAGTGTTTTTGTATTATGTTTATACTTATATCTTAAAAATGTAACTGACTAAAATACTCATTAAATTATAAAATACAGTTTGTTAATTATAAGTATAATTTGTTAAAATTATAAAATATAGTTTGCTAAATTATATAAGTACAATTTGTTAAATTATGAAAAATGTTTTGTTATAAATATAAATTACTTAATATTGTTAACATTTATAAATTATGAAACATATCAAATTTTATACTTGCATAATATATTAATATCCGATAAAATGTTTTTTTTTTATAAGAAAAATGTTTCATTTTAAAACACTATATTATGAAAGAAATAATATAATTGATGATGCTGATTTTCGCGGCATCTACCATTGGATGTTTGGTACTGCGAGTACCACCCCACCTGCGTAGTAATCAGCAGCTAAAGCCAATCAAATGCCCGAGGATATAACTGTTCCAGTGGGTATAAATCTAGTCTCATAATGACAGCCATATGTAGCAAACTTACTTCAACCACATTCCTAAAAAAAGAGCATTCAAGCTCCCAAAGCCGTAATACATCAAAATTCATGCCAAATCCGAAATAATAACATTATTTAAGATAAAACATAGCAGAAAAATCCTGGTTGAGTTTGTCTAGTCACGCTAGTTCATACTTAACAGAATGTATCAACTGTCTGCCACATTAGCCACTCTTCTTAATTGATTGCTTCCCATTGGAAGTTGGAGAATCTGCTTCTGAAGATGATGAACTGCTTCTGCCTTTCATCTCTAGATATTTTACGGGGTCAGCATACGATTCAGTACCGAGCCACCTAGGTGGGCGAACCACACAAAATAGTTTAGACACCAATATACAAAACAACTGCTCTTAAGAACAACTGGCTTCAATTTTGCCATACCTGCTTGCTTTTATAGTTTCACCGTCAACAACGGTTTTGTCCTCAATTATGTCATCTGCAAGAATTGCAGATCAACTCACTAATAATTGTAATTAAGAACATTGATGCCATTTAGATTGATATAAGGAGTTCTATCATATATGCGTGATAACGTAGATTTGAGCACACAAATTAGTCCTACAAGGTTATACTTTTACTATCAATGAAAAGTTGAAACCAATCAAACCATATAAGAAGTGAGGTCAATTTCCTGTGGGCACTCGAATCTGCAAATTTTGTTATATCTACTTTGTTACGAGGATTCAGGATGAATCTTTACTCATATTAGCTAAAATATATATTTTAGATTTTGCTAATCAGGAAAAGGTTCAAGTGCCCTCATATACTAAATATCACGGGTTATGAAAACCCTTCCATGCAGTAATATTCGTTCTATATTAATTGGGAGGGTATATTCCCTAATAGAAACTGGTGAATGTAGAATGACACATCTACATAACTGGAGTATGTGTTTACATGTGAGAGAAAGAGAGATATGTTTATTGAATAAGCAGACAACTGACAAAGCAACAATACTGCATTAAGATCACATATTTAAATTTGATCTTACGACAGCTCACAGGAGATATTGTTCTTTCTGAAACAAACAAAGTTAAATCACAGAAGCACTTGTCAAAATATATTCCCTAAATCCTAATATATCCAAAAGTGGCTGCACTAAAATCTCTGAACGCACAAATATTAATAGCAGCAGAAAAAGACTACAACCCACAATTAGGAAGAATAATTCGTAAACAAACAAAAGCTAAGTTTGTGAAAGATAGAAGCTCGTCACACGATGCACTCCATTCAATATGCTGAGTTGCAAACACAACTAGGACCTAGTAATGGATCATCTTGAATTGAATGTTTACCTCCAAAAATATCCTTATTAGAGAAGTATTTTGTTATTAACTCCTGAGTGAATTCAGCTTCGTACCTCTTAAATCTTTCCCTTTCCTCCTTCCTATATGTTTCCCTATACCAAAAAAAGAAGACTTGTGTCATCTAGCCTCTGAATCGTAGGCTATAAATAAAGTCAAATGATAAACGATAATTCTAGATAATAGAAGTGCAGAAACATTTACTTTATTTAAAAGCTACATCAAGCAAAAAGCGAGTACGATTCTTTATGTACTAGTTACACATTATCAAAACACCGAAATATAAAGCAAGATTGCTTTCTAGCAAGCTAGAAGAAGCTCATGAACCAGTTATATGCAGAAAGGAAGAGAATTTATTCACTTTATTCAGGGTGCAGAAGTGCAGGAAGTAGATGTGAAAGTTGGGAAATATATTTCTTTAATATTTTCTCCCTGCATAAGTTTGAAGGTTGTGCAGAGTCCCATTTACATTTGAGGTTGTCCATTTATAATTTATAAAAGACATGCTTTTTTGGCGTTTGCTAGCATAATGCTTTGCATCCATCTGATTTGATTCTGAATGCTTACCTCCATGCACACACTTATCGCTGGCATGTTAGAGAGCATGCACAAACTTATTGTTGGCACATCACACACATGCGCAGACACACACACCGGGGGGGGGGGGGGGGGGGGTGAGAGAGAGAGAGAGAGCACAGAGTTTAATACGTATTAAAATAGTATAGTAGATTATTTTAGCTAAGCAATAAATTAGGTTATAGTGGATTACAGTTAGTGGTTATGTAGTCCATCATCCAAAGTCAATAGATTTATATGTTGATTTCGAGTTAAGGTTTTGTGCCATTGTGGCCTTTGGGCATCCATCTTCTCCTATTTTCCCATTCTTTCACCCTCTTTTATCCCTTCACTAATTAGGCACAGTCAATGACATTCCTTCAATTATTACACTGTTCTTTGGAAGTGTGAGAGAGAGAAAGAGAGCTTAGATTCCACATATAAATTATAGAGACATTAAAAAGATCCAGTTTTAAGCAGGTTTCTAACCCTAGTACAATTAAGAAGGGCATAAACCACTACCATTTGAAAGAACAGTAGAAATAGAACAAGTAAAATCCTTGATTAGGCACAAAGCATTCATGATTTTCATTTAGAATAGTTTTAGGCACGAAAAGGTAGGACAACAAACTCAAGACTCATATTGCAAGTTGTCAAGATTACAGCAATAATACAACATTGATAAAAAAAAGTCCAACTATCAGAACCACATCGACAACAACATTTCTTTCTAGGTAATTCTGTCCATTTACACAATACCTGTAAAACAGGTTTTCCCTTTTACTTATCCGTCTCGAGTCTCAACTGTCACGTCCATGTCAGAGTTCAATAATTGTAAGAAATATTTTATTATGTACACATGTTAGAGTTCAATGACAGTCCTTCCCCAAATAAGGCCTGTCTCATCTTCGCGAAAAAAGTCCCTTATGCTATAAAATATAATTATTTTTTGCTAAATTCTATAAAATATAATTAACTTTTCCTACGCAATCAACACTACCCCATCAAACATGGAAATCAATAATCTTCACTTTAATATAACCATACTCCATCAAAAGCCCTTTTATTCAATGTTCATGATAAATTTATACATATACATTTAGAGTAAACTTGGAACATTAAATTGGGGAAAGATCAGTAGTAAACAGACCAAAATTGAGAATAGAAAGTCAATTAACATAACGAATTAAGGCTTATAAAGAAAGATCAGAATTTGAATCAGGGTTTAAACAGTTACGCATATGCATCGCAAGATTCAGCTAATTTGGCACGTTCTTCATCAAAAGCACTCTTTTTCACAGCAACCTGTAAAAGAAAAAGGGGCAAAAGAAAAACCCTAGAGCTCAATTGATCATATATAGAACATAAAAAATAAAAATTGGAAACTGTAAGACTGTAAAAAGATAACCTTGGGTGGTTTAGTATCGGCCGCTGGTTTAGTATCGACCGCTGGTTTAGTATCGACCGCTGGTTTAGTTTCGACCACTGGTTTAATATCGACTGCTGGTTTAATATCGACCTCTGGTTTGATATCGACCGCTGAATGCAGGGAGTCGGAGCTTGAGCGAGATGATGAAGGGGAGTGGGAAGAAGCCATTGAAATTGGAGAGAGAAAATTGGATTCCTTCACAATTCAGTGCGGCAGAGCAAGAAAAAGTAGAGAAATGCGGTGCTCTCACTAGCTATATATAGCGATCAAGACATAGAGGTTGGGCCCACTCAGACAAAATTTGAAAATGTTAGGGTTTGAAGATTCTTTCATGGAATCTCTCTCGGGGTTTTCTGAGGAAATTGGATTCCTTCGGACCCAATAAAGAAAGAAATGAAACGGGAGGGAAAAGAAACCTGGGAAGACAGAGACAAAAATGCGAAAATTGAGCCTTAGGTTTGTACTAGACTCGCGGATCGGTTCCTTGAAATAATATTTTTGCAACTCTTACCCTCGGAATACAAGTTATCTTCTAAACAAGCTTAAAGCTCAATTATATCATTACAAACACACTGGCATCTTATGCTTGTACACGATATGTATTATACAGTAATATTAAACAATCCTTCCAAATGAACAATGTGCTTACAATTTTCTATGCAGACTTTTCAAATTACCAAGCTAGAGAAATAGATCGAAAATCTAAATTTGAAGGAATTAATTGTGACCGATATATTGAGGAATCCAATATTTTAGAGAGAACTCGGATACATAAATCATGTGTACTAAAGTAAGGCTGTAAAACGGTTCAGGCTTGATTTGTATCCTTTCGACTAAAAGTTTGAGACTCGAAATATAAACGATTCAAATATGAACAAATTTTAAAGTTCGACAAATTATTCGAACTTTTTCAAATTGTAATTTTCTAGTTGATACTCGGATATTCGCTTGAAAAGTTCAAACTGTTCGGGCAATTCGAGATCTCTACCCGGTACCTAAACGAGCCCTAATCAAATTTTATTTTAAATTCGATAAATTTTATGAACCAAATTTGAGAAACTTTATACTCAACAATGTGATCTCTTGCTATTTCTCTAGCCTTTGCTTCTCTTTTTCGTGGCAAAAGTTATTGATTCAAGGTTTCCGATTACAGCACAAGTACTGGAGCGAGTTGCTGTATTCTTTGCTGCCACAGCATTCTTCCTCGCGGTTTCCATTCCATATCCCATCTACATTAAGTGTGCCACATGCATGCATGGGCTGTTTATGTTGTCTCTTTACTGGCCATTTTCATATGCCATCACTATTAAGCATGCATGCACCTGGATAAAACTACTGGTACTCAGTGGCGAAGCCAGAATTTTTTGTCAGTGGGGTCGAAATTATTACTAAGCTAAAAATAATTTGGCAGGGGTTCGGGGGCAGCGCCCCCGAGCCATTTTTTTTAATAGTTTATACTTTTAGGTCACATATATATACACACTATATTACAATGAAAATATAATGAGTAATAATATATGGTATGTATACACTATATTGATTCATAATAGACTTTTTTAATCACAACTGTTTATAAGTAAGTAATTCATTATTTACTTTTAAAAATAATATAAATTAGATTATTATTTAGTTTAAAATATTATAGAGATATATACATATATTGAGAGGATATGAGTCATATGTGGTTAAAATTTGATTGACAAAGTTATAAATTTTCAATTTGACCCCGTATAATAGAAAATTTATAAAATTTTAGTGGGGTCAATTTATATATAATACTTAAAAATTTTAAAATTTACCTTATATCATAAAACAAAAAAAAAATTCAGTGGGGGCGATTGACCCCACAGGTTCTCACGTGGCTTCGCCACTGCTGGTACTGGAAGAAAACATGACGGAAAAAGTCTTGGTTGCAACAGTACTTGTATACATCTCATATGGGAAAAAGTTGCATATATATGGGGTATTATTGTACAAAAAATGAATGTTGTACCCCAACTGCAACCTTTTTTCTTCAAGATAATTAATTAAATAATCTTCCAGTGACCCTATTTTTATTGTAATTAAGCTCACTACTGCCACTGAATTGGCTAAGGACTGCCTGCTGTCAAGATGTATATATATGTTATTGTTGTAAATCATGGTTTCATATATAATATATATGGAACTAGCCAGTAATATATATGTATATATATTTATAATAAGGGCTAATTAAAATTAAACCCACTACATGTAAATACTAGCTACCTAGCAAATTAAGGACTTTGCTGCTGTCAAGATTAATATAGTTTTATGTATATATTGTGTTAAATCTATGCTTTCGTAATATGGAAGTAACATATATGATGCAGGGACCGGATAAGACCGCACGCGTCATAACTTCCAACTATATATAATTAAGAACTAGCTTTGGAATTTTGCTTCATCAAGATGTGTAAATTTTGTTGTGCTGATAATGCAGAAAATGATCATTATTAGGTAGTATGAACTAAGTTATGTAAGCTGATGGAGTTAAGAACCGCGCGCGCTGTGTGCAAATTCCGACAGCATGTGCCCTTTATATATATAATAATACTATTACAAATCGTGGTTGGGAGCTAGGGTGGGTAATATGGAGGTGATGATATATATGATATGGGCTAATGAACTTGTGATAATTCCTTCAATTGGAAATATATATATATATATATTTGTAAATGAGTGATTTAATCATGTAAAGAACCAAGTTAGCTCAACAGTATCTTAAAACTTAAAAGCATGGGGTCTTAATTGTAGGCATTATTTCAAAGTAAATGATGATCATTTCACAAGTCGGTGAAGAGAAAAGGCACTCTGATGTCCCCTTGTGGCACTTTAAGCTAGAGTTTTTTGAGGCTAGCTGCTAGCTATTATATTTGAGTAAACCTTGTATTCAATCACTATATATATATATATATATATATATGAAGGAAATTATGAATTCTTTCTAGGCCTTCTTCTTGTATCATATATATTACCATGCTATGTACTCTTGCAGGTGCCGCAAACTTTGGGGAAGTTATATGACGAAACTAAGCAGCTTTATATATGACGAAACCCTACTCCGCGACTGAAGTATATATGACTACGCCTGCCAAAATATGGTTATGAGTTGATTTTGGTTTTCAAAATATAGTTATGGTTCCATTTAAGAACTAAAATCATATTAATTATTTTTAATATGGGTTGTGTGGGTTGGAACCATATGGTTATGATTCAAATATAGATTGACCCATATTTTAAATTTCAAACTTATCATTATTATGATCCAATTAAATAAATTATTATTAGATATATATCATGAATACATAATCACTAAATATTTTATTTTTAATTTTTTGAAGAAGTGGGTGATGTATACGTAATCACATAATATTATTTTTTTGGGTGTGGGTGGGGGTGGGGGGTGGGTGCGGGATAAAGGGTGTATACATAATCACGTAATATAATTTTTTTTGGGTGGGGTTCGGGGTGTTTACATAATCACATAAGATTATTTTTTAGGTGGGGGTGGGGGGGGGGGTGGGGTGGGGTGGGGTGGGGGGTGGGTGGGAAGTAAGGGGTGTACATAATCACTTAATATTATTTTTTTTGAGTGGGGGTGAGGTGGGTGGGGGTGGGGGTAGGAATAAGTGATTTTGGTTGAGGTTACAGTTTTTTCTATTTAGGTGTGACGTGTACACAAAGCGGTATATACATAATCACTATTATAAATAACTTTTTTTTGGAGAGAGAGTGTGGGGTGGGGTGGGGGTGTATACATAATCACTATTTTTTTTGGGGGTGGGGTGTATACATAATCACTCAATATTTTTTTTGGGGGGGGTGAGGGTGGGGGTGGTGGGTGGGGTGTATATATAATTACTGAATTTTACTCCCTCCGTTCCAAAATAAGTATAATAGATTATGAGGGTATAAGATGAAGAATAAGATAAATTATATAGTTACTATAATAGAAATAGGACATTTATTTTGGAACATCCAAAAAAATAAATTATGACATTTATTTTGGAACGGATGGAGTATGTAATTAATTGATATTCGTAAATTAAGATTAACTAGAGAAATATAACCTTAAGAAATTGAGCTTCTTGAATATATAAATATGGGTGGAAAGAACTCTTGATTTGAATTTGGAATAAAATATGGGTCGAAAAATAGTTAACCGGGTTGGACCTATATTTCTTTTTAAAAATATGGTTACAAACTTTACCCAACTCAAATAACTAAAAATAGTTAACTAACCCATTTGGTTACAGTTAATATGAGTTGACCCGATAGTTAACCAACTATATTACCAGGTCTATATATAACGAAACGACTAATCAGCTTTATATATATATATATATAGGGTCTCCATCCGTGGCAATCGGTTGCCACGGACACTATTCAGCAACCATAATCTCCACCATTGATCAATAAAATTAAGCGCTGAGATTGAAAGGAAAAATTCCCAGCCGCTATAACCACTTGCGGCTGTTACTTTACTTTTTTTATCATAGTAATTTACTCAAAAGCCCCTCAATATTGAACCTGCCGCTACTACAAGTAGCGGCTTACTACTATCCTACCACTCTCTCTCTCCTCTGCCATGCCACTCTCTCTCCTTTGCTACTCTCTCTCTCCTATTTAATATAAATAAATTAGAATATTTCAAAATTAAAATATTTTTTAAATTTTAATATAAATAAATAGAAGAAAAATATTTTTCAAATGTGTGTAAAATCCATATAAAAAATATTTAAATTTAAAAATATGGAGATTTTGAAATATTCTAATTTATTTATGTTAAATTTTAAAAAATATAATATTTTAATATATTTTTAATATGTCTTAAAATTTATAATTTCGTACTACATACATTAAAAAAGACTATTAATATTGTTATAATAAAAATATTCTCATTAAAAATAATTACTAGTCTTTTTTTTAATAAAAAACCCACCCAGAAATTAATTATCTCACATAATCTTAAAAACCCAGATCATAAAAATCCCACCTAGCCTTTCTAAGCTCATCTTTTGACATATTTTTAGTAGTGCTAGCTACAATATATATCTATATAAAAAGAAGAAGTAGCGGAGGTAAATAACTAGAGAAATAAAAATATTCTCATTAAAAATAATTACTAGTCTTTTTTTAATAAAAAACCCACCCAGAAATTAATTATCTCACATAATCTTAAAAACCCAGATCATAAAAATCCCACCTAGCCTTTCTAACTCATCTTTTGACATATTTTTAGTAGTGCTAGCTACAGTGTATATATATATATAAAAAAGAAGTAGCGGAGGTAGATAGTTAGAGAAATAAAAATATTCTCATTAAAAATAATTACTAGTCTTTTTAATGAGAATATTTTTATTATAACAATATTAATAATCTTTTTTTAATGTATGTAGTACGAAATTATAAATTTTAAGACATATTAAAAATATATTAAAATATTATATTTTTTAAAATTTAATATAAATAAATTAGAATATTTCAAAATCTCCATATTTATAAATTTTAAAATTTAAATATTTTTTATATGGATTTTACACACATTTGAAAAATATTTTTCATCTATTTATTTATATTTAAATTTAAAAAATATTTTAATTTTGAAATATTCTAATTTATTTATATTAAATAGGAGAGAGAGAGAGTAGCAGAGGAGAGAGAGAGTGGCATGGCAGAGGAGAGAGAGAGATAGTGGTATGGCAGAGGAGAGAGAGAGTGGTAGGATAGTAGTAAGCCGCTACTTGTAGTAGCGGCAGGTTCAATATTAAGGGGCTTTTGAGTAAATTACTATGATAAAAAGAGTAAAGTAACAGCCGCAAGTGGTTGTAGCGGCTGTGAATTTTTTCTTTCAATCTCAGCGCTTAATTTTATTGATCAATGGTGGATATTATGGTTGCTGAAAAGTGTCCGTGGCAACCGGTTGCCACGGATGGAGACCCATATTTATATATATATATATATATATGTAGAATTGATCAAGTCCGGACTCCTGGATTTTCTTAAAATCCGGATATTTTTTTTTGCTTTTTTTTTAAAGCAACTAATAAAAAATGTATAATATTTTATGGAACTGTACAGACCTGTTTTGTTATATGTATTCAAATCACACCAAAAACACTGTATTATAAAAAAATTTCAGTTCCATAAAATATTATACATTTTTTTATTAATTATTTTTAAAAAAAAACAAAAAAAAAATTCATATTTTAACTCGGTTCGGGCGTCCGGACCTGATCCGAACTCTCTCTCTCTATATATATAATCAGCTTGCATGTGGAATTTACATTGTAATCAGCGCAGGCTTATATAAGATGATTCCTTGTTTTAAAGTGTATAAAGTTCATGTGGCTCTCGCAATTGGCTGATGAACTAATTAGGGGAATAAAAGTAAAAAGGCATAAAGAGAAAAGAATGGTGATATTCATTCATTTGTATTTTTGATATTTTTATAAAATTATGCTTTCTCACATGCATACAATTTACTTTCATGTGAAAAGAAATTAAAAACACATAATGCTCCCCTAATATATATCATCCCAAAGTAAATTCATCCATCCCAACTTTATGATTTGATTTTATCAATGGCTAAGCATTAATTATCTCCCTACAAATATAAATCCAAGGCTTGTGGATGCATATATGGTTGTCATTGTGAAAAGGTTGCTCTCTTTGTAGCATTATTTTATTACAAGATGGAGTACCTTTTGTGTTCCATGTAATGAGTTTCATTTACCAAATATTTTACAAAAAGAGACATCTATTATTCATAGACAATAGTAGTATTAAACGTCATTTATAACTTCATTATCACATTATACTAGTAAAATAACAACTAGTTACTATTTAATTCAAAGGGTAAGCATGTATTAAAAAAACATCATTAATATTAATTTACAAATGCGACTTTTTATTAAAAAAAAACAGAGGGATTACATAATTTATCTTCGATACTATTGGCTGGTTGACTCCCGAAAAACTGAACTTGCTATATAAATTTATCTGTCTGTCGTTTGGACTTGGACACAAATGATTTGTAGATAATATCAAATGAGTGTTTATTTTTCATGAGGATAACTAGAGCTTGCATGCATCTCCTACCTAGAGATGCATGCAACGTAACTCCACTGCAAATTCTATTAGGCAGCTGAAACCTTAGTGTACTATTTTTCACCCAAGTTAAATAATATCATATTAAACGAGTGTATTTTCTTTTTTTGTTAATAAAAATTAAATAACTAAGCACCCATTGTACAAGACTTAAATACAATACGAGTGAACTCATATAATGACACGCTGAGTATTACAGTATAATGTATTTATCACACTATATAACTTTGACTTGTGTACTTAGGTCGAATGTGCAAAAAAAATAAATCTAATATCTATATATTTATAGAAATTGTTAAATTCACAATGTTTTTTTTTTATTTTCACAACAAAAGTGTTGCTGTAGATGTATAGTGACGGTGACAACCGTCGCTATAGGATTTATACCTATACTTTTGTTGTCGAAATAACAATTTATGGCATGGTATGCTCAGTGTATCTTTAGGTTTTATCAACCATACTTGCTTATTTATTTTGATTGGTTCGTCTCTGGAAACAAAATTTTTGCATCTAATAATCTCTATAAGTTGTTTTATATATCTTAATTTCCTCGATCTGTTCCAAAATTCAAATTCACAGTGAGAAGTTCTTCATTTCACTCCTAGCTAAAATTAGGAAGTGGAGCAGGCGCTATATTTAACCCTAAACAACTTGAGTCAGTACTTTTTGCTAGCTTTCAGTACTAACCATATAAAAATGGACACGCACTAGAACACCTCCACATGAAAATGCTCTTGTTTTTGACCAAAATCAACACCGTGGTCAACAGTAGTTTCAAGCATCTTTTCATCTCCTACACCATCATCTTCTTAATTCTCCTCTCCACCACCCCGAAAATATCAGGCACGGTGGAGGACCCGCAACCGCCTCCTCCGGTTATCCTTGCCTGTTGCTTTGCTTCTGCCGTTGAAATAGCTATTATTGAATCTACCCAAACTCGGTTTGGCCAACTTCCCCCGTTGGTTCATACGCTCTCACTTACTATTTCTGTAGCCTTTGAAATTTATTGATTCAAGGTTTCCAATTATAGCACAAGTGTTGGAGAGAGTTGCTGTGTTCTTTTGCCGCCACAGCATTCTTCCTCGCAGTTTTGATTCCATTTCCCATACATTAAGTGCGCCACATGGGCTCTTTATGTGTTGTCAAGATGTATGCGGTCCTTAATTTATATATAGATCAAATGTTGTAAATTATAGTTGGGTAATATATATGGAAGTGATATATATATATATATATATATATATATATATATATATATATATATATATATGAAGGAAATTATGAATTATTTCTAGGCCTTAATTTTTGTATCCTCTAATATTACCATACTATTATATCTGGCAAAAAAAATAGGTTTGAGTTGGTTTTGGAACTAAAATCATATTACCTATATTTACTATGGGTTATGTGATTTGGATTTAAATGGTTATGAGTCGAATCCAAGTTGACCTATTTTTCAAATTATAGTTTCACTAAAATCTTAATTTCTGTTATACTAAAAGAGAAAGAGTCTTATTTTAATTTTTTAGACCCAAGTTTGAAATTAAAAATTTTAATTGATGTGACTAATTTGAGTATTAAAAACATTAATTTTATGATTATAGGCACTTTCAAAAAATATTACATTAATAATTATTACCTTAATTAAAACTAATGAAATTATTGAGAATTTTATTACAATAATCAGTAAATATTATTTTTTTTGGAGTGTATATATAATCATAAAATATTTTTTTTTTTTTTTGGGGGGGGGGGGGGGGGTGGTGGGTGGGGGGGGGGTGGTGGGTGGGGCGGGGACGTGGGAGTGTATACATAATCAATAAATAATATTTTTTTGGGGGGTGGGGGTGGGGATGGGGGTGGGGGTGAGGGGAGGGCGTGGGGGTGTGGGGGGGGGGGGGGGAGGGCGTGGGGGTGTGGGGGGGTAGGGGGTGTGGGGGCGGGCTGTATACATAATCAATAAATATTATTTTTTTGGCGCGGGGGGAGGGGGGTGGGGGAAGGGGTGGGCGGGGGGCGGGGGGGGGGGTAGGGGTGGGCGTATATATAATCAATAAATATAATTTTTTTGGCGGGGGGTAAGGGACCGGGGGACGGGGGGCGAGATGAGGGTGTATACATAATCAATAAATATTTTTTTGGTGGGGGGTGACGGACCGGGGTGGGGGGGGGGGGTGGGTGGCGATGTGGTCACTATAAGAAAACCAGCTATCTCCGACGGAATAAAGTTCGACGGAATTAATTCTGTCGAAATTAAGCTATTTCTGACGGAATAATCCGTTGAAGCTAATTCTCTCGAAAGTAATGTTAAACACGACGGAAATCCGTCGAAGATAGGTGACTTCCACTGGCGCCAGTTTTCCCGCTAGCGCGTATGTTAAATTCGAAGGAATAAGGGTAGGTTCGAAGGAATATATCCGTCGAAGATAATAATTTCGAGGGAATTACTTCCGACGGGCATTCTGTCAGAAATAAGACTTAAAACCTACTTTTGTACTCTTCTTCTCCAGTCGCCTCCTTCTTCATTTCACACTTATCTCTCTCTCTATATATATATCTCGTTCTCTCTCTCTCTCTCCCTCACCTCCACCACCTGCCGTCGGCTGTAAGACCCCAAATTTTATGAATAAAATTTAATTTTCTTTATATATTATTTTGAAATAGTAAGGTATTGATTTGATAAATGTGATAAGTTATGGGTGAAATGTGCAAAGTTTACAAAGTAAGCAAGTTGTTATAAAATATTCGTTGCGTCGGAAAATATTCGTTTGGTCGAGGAATATTCTTTTTGTCGGAGAATATTCGTACGACGGCGCAGTCATTGGTGGACCCCACAACGGAATGAATGTCGGATATAGAAAGCGACAAAAATAACTTTTTTATAAAAATAACGACAAAACTGTTACCGTTAGTAGTGTTGAAATACCCGATGGTTAAAATACAGTAATACGTGGTGTTGCACGGTAGCACGCAGTATTGCACAGTATTTCGAATTATTGATTCTTACGTAGGAAGACACTTACTCAATTATTGTTACAGTAATTACTGTTCAATATTTTATATTATTGATTCAATAATTGCATAATATTTTATTGGTTCAATATTTGCTACGTTGATATTTTATATCTATAAGTGCTACTTTGCTATTTTATATTATTGATTTAATAATTGTCATTGCACATTATTTCAAATTATCAAATCAATAATTCATATTATTTAAATAATATTATTAGATAGCATTATTGGCAATGTCTAAGGAAGTTCTGTCTAGGAAATGGGTTGATTAATTACGCGGCAGTAAGGAGAAATTCTTATCGGAAGGCCTCCTCTTTCCTGAAAACGATCTAGTTGTCAATATTATAATTCTGTAATATTATTTGTGAATAATTAATTTTTGATATATATGATAAGAAAATATTTATTCAATTTGGATTTAAACGGAGAAATTTTTAACATGTGACATTTGTTAAAAGTTGGTATTTTATCTTGTCCGATAAAATAATTCATTCAAATATATTATTATAATATTACATTATAGTAGTATGATGTGATTATATAATAGTATGATTTTTATAATTTGAATGGTAACATTATTATAGTAAATTCATGGTATAAAAGTTAAACGAGGTGGAAGAGTGCAAATTGAATTTGAACTCTTATGATGCAAACAATGATGTCATCGGAGCGATGAGGTAAGCAATGATGTCATCAGAGCGATGAGGTAAGCAATGATGTCATAGATCGATGATGTAAGCGATGGTGTCATAAATTATGGCGAAAAGACTTTTTACCCTTACTCTGCCGAGCCTATAAATAGAAGCTCATTTCTTCATTATTTCTCACCAATTCACTAAAGCTATAGAGAGAGAAAGTATAGAGAGAATAAGAGAGAAAGAAGAAGAGTATTCTGCTATTACGCTAGTGCAGTCTCCAAATTTTAAGGTAAGGGGTATTATTTCTTTCATATTCATGAAGAGAGTTATTTTCTTTCAATACTCGTAAGGGTTGTTATTCCATTCTCTATTATTCTGTTGGAATAACCTGTCTACGCGGACTACCGCATGCATGGTGAAATCCTGTTGTTATTCTATTCTTTATTATTCTGTGGGAATAACCTGTCTACGTAGACTACCGCATGCCTGGTGAATAACCCTTCGTATTCAATTGTTATTAAATTATGGAAATAATCTGTTTGAGCAAAATACCGCCAGACGGGTGAAAATTCAATTGCAGTTTCGTATATTGTTTCATTTCAGATTCCTAACTCTAAACTTACTACGGTAAGTATTGCTTCTATAATTTCTGAAATGATCAGATATTACTTGAGTTTTGCGCTTCATCTAATATTATTTTATTGGAATATTGGTCTGAACTTTCTTGTAAAATTTTTATCTTTTTATGTCGAGTTACTATTCACGAGTTACTATTCACATGGTACTATTCACGGTAAAAAATTTTTTTTCTTTCAAATCATCTTTGATTGGATCCAGGTTTTGATCTTTATTCTTGAACTCTGGATAAATTCTCTAATATTTGTCCTTTATCTCACTGGATCCGTTATTCGTATTATGTTTCATCATCCTCAGTTCTAAATGGTGATATAACTGAATATCTTTGGCCTGTAGTGCAAAGATGAATAATTACGTGATGAATATCTTTGGCCTGCAGTGCAAAAATGAATGATTACCTAATGAATATCTTTGGCCCGTAGTGCAAAGATGGACAGGTGTTGAGATGAACATGACCAACTGATGATACAAATGAATATCTTTGGCCCGTAGTGCAAAGATGGATATTTGATTTTGAGATGTATATTGATTGATGTTACAGGGATAAAATATTGATGATGAACTTTTAAATCAAAGAAGATAGTAGACATCATTCTCTACTTAACTCTTCTAATGAATTGTTATTTTCGATGCGAATATTGATCTAAGACTTGTTGTCCATAATATTTTATCTGATTTATTGAAGGCTAACGATAATTTATTTTTCATTATCTTAGTCATAATATTCTTTACTGGGCTAGTTGAGCTCACCCTTTTTTTCCATTGTTCTCTTCAGGAAATGAGAATATCGCGGGTACTAGTCGGGGAATGGAGTGATGGTCCGAGTTAGAGCTGTAGAAGTCCTCACTATTTTTTTTATTTTAAATAGTGTGATAATAAATGTAATGAGGACTTAGTTTAAATGTTAATATTTTCTACATGTCTGTATTGACACTCACAGTTGTGTGGTCGTATTTTGTACGACCGTGTGATATGAAAAATTATATTTGAATTTTGTCGAGTGTATTTGGCGACTCAAAATGAGTTGAGTATTGAACCTATTTTGGGGGTGTCACACCGGCACCACGACCACCACCACCTGCCGCCGGCACCACCACCTGCTGCCGCCACCTCTCCCCCCCTTCCTGCACGCCACCAGTTATTCCTCCACCAGCAGCCACCAGCCACACTGCCATCGCCGCCAGCCACACTACCACCATCACCTGCCACACTGCCGCCGCCACTAGCCACCGCCCTTACTCCACCAGCCACCACTGCACATGTTTAATTTGTATATTTGGTTTAATTTGTTAAAATTTATGTTTAATTTAGGGTTTGTATTTTGTTAATTTAGGATTTACTATAATGTTTTGATGAAATTGGGATATTGATTTTCATTAGGGTTTATTATAATTTGTTTGGATGAAATTGGGAAACTTGATCAGTTGTTTAATTTGGATATATTGGTCCATAATAGTGCAATGTAATTGTGTAATTTGGGTCTCCAAATTTGCTTAAATTTTCTATAAAATTGCTTTGAAATTGTGAGATTTTGGTTTAGGATTTGTTTGAAGTTGATCAATTTGGGCTTGAAAAGTCTGAAATTTGTGAATTTAGGTTTTTTGTATGCAATTTTTGATTAGCACAGTGTATTTGAGTTTTTTTTTGTGCAATTACAATATATGTATGTTCAATTTGGTTTACAGTGTATTTGGGTTTTCTTTGTGCAATTACAATATATATGCATGTATGTTCAATTTGGGAGTTTTTGGTTTGCAAATGTGATATTTGATATTTCTGACGGAATTTTCGACGGAATTTCGGTCAGAATTATGCAATTTCAAAATGTGTGGGCCCTACAAATAAATAATAAATAATAGATAATAAATAATAGATAATAAATAATAGATAATAGATAATAGATAATAGATAATAGATAATAGATAATAGATAATAAAATAATAGATAATAGATAATAGATAATAGATAATAATTAATAAATAATAAATAATGAATAATAAAATAATAGATAATAATAAATAATAATTAATAATTAATTAAATGATATAAATAATAAATAATAATAATTAATAAATAATGAATAATGAATAATGAATAAATAATAAATAATAAATAATTAATAATATATTAATTAATAATTAATAATAAATAATTAATGATTAATTAAAAGAGATAAATAATAACTAATAACTAATAAATAATAAATAATAGTAATAAATAATTAATTAAAAGAGATAAATTATTATTAGTAATGTAATTTGTCTCTTTTTGTAGGCTCCAGTCAGCGCCAGCGTCCGAGAGCACATGTCGGATCATCTGATACGGGCGTTGGCTTGGATGACGAGATCTTCCAGAGGCTGATAGGGGCCGTTTCGGATAAGTTCCGTACCAATCCGGTCTTTCGCCGTCAGCAGTTGCCTTTCAATTCTCGTCTTCACCAGGTTGCTCAGGAGGTTATAACAGGGGCCTCCGCAGAGAGTACGGGATTACCGCGAGAGCAGTTCAACTCTTTCAGTAGCGAGATGCTCTAGATGGTGATTACCCTCTTGGAGGAGGCTTTTCGTCCTCCCCCGCCTACTCAGGTATTCTTATTGTTTATGTTATTTTCATTTAAAGCTAGCTTGTTAATTCTCATATATATACGGACTAATGATTTTTATTTATAATTTTTTCAACAAGGTGGCGATGGTGAGCGGACTGGCGGCGATGACGAGCGGTTTGACGATGACGACGAGGAGAACAACAGAGATTTTCAGAAACCAGACAGGCGTCGTCCACCTTCGTCCGATGATGATACTACTAGATTATAGTTCATTTTTATATGTTATTCATTCTAGTTCATTAGTACGTATTTATGTTATTTATTTGTAGAACATTTGTATATATTGTACGTAGTTTATATAGTTGCGTCTATATAATGAGATTACGTTGTATTCATTCATTTGTAGAACATTTGTAGCTTATATTCTTTATCGTTGTTGAAGTTTATTTATTTTCAGTTAGTCGATTACGTTTGTTGTTGCGAATTGGTACAGGTTTAGGTTTTTAGAATTACGTTTGTTGAATGTGAAATATATTTGTTGTCTGGCTGTATTGGGATAAAACAGGTTACAGACACATATATAGGTTTAAATACCTGGTTTTTGTATTTTCAAAAAAATTATTTTAAAAAAAAAAGTTCCTTAAGTTTGACGGAATAAGATATTTTTGACTGAAATTTCGTCGGATTTATAATTTATAATTTATTTTTTTATTTTTATTGTCCGTCGGAAATAAGTTAGGCTCGAGGGAATTTTCCGTCGACTGTATAATTTATAATTTATTTACTATTTCTTTATTAGTTATTTTTTCATCGAAATTAGTGTATCTCCGAGGGAATTTTCAGTCGGGCATAATTATAGTATATCCTACGTGATCCATTCGGTCGAGCCTAAATCCGTCAAGCATACGCTATATCCGACAGAATCACCGTCGAAGATAACTGCGTCGGAGATAAAAAAGTTCGACAGAATACACGACGGACCTTATTTCTGACGAGGTTAGTTACGACTAAACTTCCGACGGAATATTCTGTCGAAAATAAGCTATGTCCGACGGATTAAGTTCATTTCCGACGGAATATTCCGTCGGAATTAAACCTTTTTCTTGTAGTGGGTGGGGTGTATACATAATTAATAAATATTATTTTTTGGGGTGGGGGTGGGGGTGGGGGTGGGGAGTAGGTTTGGGGTGGGGGAAGTAGAAAATAAAATTTAATTATATAATATAAATTGTATAATTTAAATGAGTTATTTTAATTAATTAAAGGAGGATATATTAATTATTTAAATTAGTAGTTCGTTACACTAAAAGTGTTAACTTTATCATGGATTAATTCCATAATTAGTGAAATAATTTTTATACATAATTACAAGTGTAGAAATTACAAAAGTATGTAATATGTATAACGTATATGTGTTATATAAGAATGTAGTGTAATAATGCATACATGTTGATGTATTAGCTCTTCAAAGTGAAAAAAATTATTATAGATTAATATGGATCAAAAGTAGTTAAAGTAGATCCAACTCATATTTGTAATAATAATATGGGTTCAAAATCAAACCAACCTATAACTTAAAAACTAGTTAATCAACTCAATAGATCCAAATGGTTTTGGTTAACTATATGGGTTTCAACTTAAATTGACAGGTCTACATACTACTTACTGATCATGCATGCAAGTGCTGCAATTAACATTTGGGGAAATGTGAGAATATAAAAGGTACTCCCTCGGTTCCATATTAACTGTCTTTTTAGAAGAAAAAAATTTGTTCTAATTTATTTGTCGTTTACATCTTTCTACGAAAATAAATTATTTATTTTCCTATATCACTCCTAACTTTTCTCATTGTCCCAAGAATTTTTCTCTCTTGTATTAATAGTTTTCAATTTTCCATAAAAGGTTAGTGATGGAATTTCATACAAATTTTAATTCTTAAATGATAGTGTTAAATGAGTTTTTTAATTCATGTGCATGAAGCTAAAAAGACAGTTAATATGGAACCGAAGGAGTAGTAAATATATCGAGAAATATTCAAGTTAATTAAAAGTAGCTTGGATCTGCATCGAGCAAGTTAAACTTGCAGACATGGAGTAATATATATACTAGTACAAAGCTAGCTAGCTAATGTTTCAGTCTTTCAGGGTTCACCCAAAGCCCAGCGAACTGACGTATAAATGACAAAAGTTACACATAGTAGTAGTAGTAGTAGTATGAATTTCCTTCCTTCCTTCCTTCCGACTAGCTAGCTAGCTACTCAAGCGCATGCACATTATGATGATAGAAATATTACTCCAAATATGTTTTTGTGCATCTTTAATTATGTAGCGAGCGACCCTCAGACGCGGGGCCGGCCTTATCTTGGTGGAAACGTTAATTTGTTGCACTCATCAATCGATCAACTTGCATGTACGTGGAATCTACATTGTAATCAGCACAGGCTTATATATATACTAGTTACTCCTATTGAATTAATTAAGCTGATTAATTCCTTGTTGTAAAGTCATGTATGCTCATGCATGTGGCTCAATTTGCTGGTTAATTATTAATTATGGGAATTAATCCACGCTGTCAAAGAGTGAAAAGGCATATATATAGAGAAAGAATGGCATTAATTAATACTAATATCATCTCCAAAAAATGTTATCCATCCCAACTTTGAACCTTCAAAGTTTTTTTTTATCCATTTGGTTTTATATACCTATGCTTGGGCATTATATCTATACAAATATAAATCCGAACAACTCTGGTTGTCATTGTGTGATGGTTGCTCTCTTTGTAACATTATTCTATTATTACAATATTATGTAATACTCTTTATGTTCCACTCATTTATCAATTTTTTTCTCACAAAAAAATATTTATCTTTTATTTATATCAATTGACAATAGTAGAATTAAACGACTTTAATTATGTAATTTTATTATCACGTCATTAATTATTAATTAGTAAAATAACAACTAGTGTGAATACGGATAATCAAATATTAATTACTATTTGAAAATTTTATAAATGAGACATTTAAAAATAATAATAAACCGGAGGGATTACATATATATGGTCATAGGTGGGTGACGATTAAAGTTGCTGTCTAATAAAGAAAGTGGAGCATGCACTAGCAAGAACATGCATGTGTGACCTTAATTAACATGTATGACCTACATATAGAAGATAGATGAATTCACACAAGTTGTTATTGGATTTTCCTTAAACACTAGCTAGCTCTAGCTAGTGTTACTCCGAGGTTCTTGTTCTTTTAATATTTAGTTTCTACACTCCCTTGTTTTCCATCGGACCATCATTTTATATATATATATATATATATATATATATATATATATATATAGATATAGAGAGAGAGAGAGAGAGAGAGAGAGAGAGAGAGAGAGAGAGGGAGAGGGAGAGGGAGAGAGGGAGAGAGAGAGAGATAATTAAGTAATGGACGACATGCATTACTAGAAATTATATACGTCAAGGCCTTGTGGCATCATATTAGCATGCATGCATGCTGCTCATGCAATATAATTGGCACGAATTTTGCGCAAGTATTTTCACAAGATAGACTCTAAAATATTTTCAGATACTGACCCCCAAATCACAGCTGCCTCGGCCACCACCTCCTCCTGTTTTTGCTTTGCTTCTGCCATTGAAATAGCAAATGCAATCTCACAATATTTCTCAATCCCAAAATTCTCGTACCCTTCCCTTAATTCCTCTTGTTATATCACTCCGGCCACAGCATTTTTCCTAGCGGTTTCAATTCCATTTCCTTTGTATATCAAGTGCACCACCTGGGCCGTTTATGCTGTTTCTTTGATAGCCTGCCGTCTCTACTAAGTAATAAGTAGCTAATTTATATATGCGCAAGATACTACTAGCTATTCTCACAAGCATGCACTTATGTTATCTAGGTTTCAAGGTTTGGTAAAATGGAAGTACGTACTTAATTTGATGGTTACAAACTCAACTTTGTTTAATTTTCTTCGACTAGACACATTTTTATTAATTCGAGTTAGTTAGGTTTTCAATTGTTTGGATTCAAATCATACACAAACAATATATCATTAATTATGCAACAAGTTCAAATCAGAGTCTTACTACAATCCCAATGTCCCAATCAATATGCATATAAACTTAGACAGGCAGGAATGATCAGAATATATATGTTTTTGTATAGCTTCGTCGAGTCTTTCTCAAATGGAAGCATGATTTTGTCACTCACGGGGGAATGCGACAATCCATGTCCCCCTCCCCCCACCCCCAACCCCAATTATTGATGCATAACATATCTAGATGATAAAAATATGAAGGAGTACTGGAGTGATCATGTCCACATATATATAAATTTTAGTTAAATTATATGCATTGTCCTATATATCCAACTATTGTTGGTTGGAAACCAAAGATGAGTGTCCCTAACACACACACACACACACACACGAGTGTTGCAGTCTCTAGCAGCTCTTTTTTTTTCCTTCCAAAACCAAAAATATGTGCAGGGCAGATACTCCTTGATTACGATATTTTAATATCTCAAGTGCTCGTGTACACGCATACAAAGGAAAAATGTTTTTATGAAGAAATGACTTAATTGGAATTTTCCAACTTTGCATAATTTTTTTTTTGAAAAACATTATCCCTTAAAATCAATATCACAAACTCGTATAATTTCATCCCACGTGCATGTAGTGCATCACTTTGAAATCAATGTATCTATTAAACCCATATAAGTAGCTCTTTGTGTTCTTAGCTGGCTTTCCCATGTGCTTGTACGTGTATATGGTTTGGGAATACAACAAACAAACCATGTAAAGAAGATGCATACCATTACCATTACCATTAATAGTTTCTTTATAGTAGCTAGCTAGCTATATTAATAAATAGTGCATAAATATTTCCATTTCCGATCGAGTACCCACCCCTTACATTAGATTAATATATCAAGCATGATATAACATGGACAAAAATTTTGATCCTCTAGCTCCTGCCTCTCAAGTCTACAAAATTAACAAAGGAAAGAAAAAGAAAATTAAAATTCATATCTTTTCCTTCCCTAACCAATTCCTCCTTACCTTGTTACCACTTTGAGCAGGAACAACATTAACACTAGTTTCCCCCTTGTTTTCTTTCCTTTCTTCGTATACATTCTTCTTTTCCGCTGCCATTTTCCTCCCTTTTCTGTTTGAAATTTTCCTCTGATCATCCTTGTCCTTTCCCTCTTTGCTATGAGCAGCCATGCCAGAAGAAGCATCAGACACCATTGAATCGTCACTATCATCATTAGCAGCAGGACCTCCACCATTAATGGGGAATTCTTCTTCATCGTGTTCATCATCTTCTTCTTCTTCATCATCATCATCATCATCATCAATGGGGGATCCAATATACATAGTCCACCCAGATTCGCTGCTATGACATTCTTCTTCTTCAGACCCTCCAATGATTTGGGAAGAAGAATCCATTACATAAAAATAATTAAAATTGAAGACGAAAGAAAATGAAACAGAGACAAAACAGAGCACTTCTAAATGCAAGGAACAGACATACCCATATTATACTTTTGAAAACTACATAAAACGCACAATTTATTACTATTCTATTCTACATATTCACTTTAATAGCTGGATTAAATTCTTCTACCACCTGGATTTCTAAATAGCTGCCATTACTTCTCTGACTATACATCAATAGAGACAGCTAGAAGCTGTCAAGAAAATTAGGAGAGAGAAAAAATAGAAACTAACAAAAGGCATGTAAAAAATAAAATTTTTAAAGAAAACACCCAATTTAGTTTTCTTGATTTTGTAAGGACAGGAATTGAAGAAGATGATATCATCAAATTAATTTGCTTCCATGCATTTAATTTCTCATTTATAAAAAGGCAGAGGAAGCTTTCAATGCAAATACAGATGAAGTTATTAATTAACAACACATGGAGCACAGTCTATGAGTGTAGACTATATGATACTGATGAGATGATGGAGAATATGTGACCCTTGTTCATAAATACTAGTAGTAGCATACATATATATACATATACATCAGAAAAGGACCTGTTTTTTCTTCTGTTTTTATTTTTGGTCTGCTGAAAAGGATCTGTTTATTAGCGTCATTTATGCTCCAACTACATTTATATTTCTGTCTTGTCAAATAAAAATGAGAGGCAGGCCGGATAAGTGAAAACTCAATATTGGAGCAGTTTTTTTTTCTCCTCTGTCAAAAACTACTTCAAGACGAGCCTAGCTAGATTAAGTCATTAATTTGATAGGGTTCTTCCTTCTCTACTGTCTTTTGCCCATTTGTGTCCTAAGATGAGAGCCAATTAACTTTATTTAAAACAAGAGTCACATTTTTCAAAATAATATCCCCATTAAAAACTGTCAAATTTTTATTTAACCTTCTAAGTCGATTTAAGTAGCAATATTTTATTAAATAAATTAAGAGAAAACTGGATATTTTAAGTTTTAAATTTTTTTTTACAGACGATCGACGTTGTCGTTTAATAGAACTGTGTGAATAAGTTATCTACAGTCTGTCCTTCACATATCCAGTTTTCTCTTAAATAAATTCTTGTAGTATTAGTTTGAGACGTACATTATATATATATTTGAAAGAGTGAACTCTGATTTTAATTGCATGATAAATAACTTTTTTTATTTTCAGATAAAAAGTGCAAAGTTTTGTTATTTATTTGGCCCTTTTTCTAGTTAATGTATTGTATTATTGATGAGATTTATTCAATTGTGTGAGTTTAGTCGGTACGTACACAATCCTACTCCACGTTTCCAGCTACTCACAGGCCGTGCTTTAAAATATATTTTTAAGTGAGTTTTGAACCCAATGTGATACAATTCCTTTGGGCGGCAATGCAATGCGATATACTCCCTCCCTTCCTAAAAGATTGTCGTTTAAGGTTTTGGCACATGAATTAATACTAGTAAAATTTGTTTGAAATTTCATCACTACCCCTTTATAGGAAATTGAAAACTATTAATACTAAGAGAGAGAATTTATTGGGACAATAAGAGAAGATAGGGGTAATATAAGAAAGTAAATAATTTATTATTCTAAGAAGTTGTAAACGACAAATATTTTAGAACAAATTTTTTCTTCTAAAACGACAATCTTTTAGGAATGGAGGGAGTAATATTTATGTATGTGATCATTTTACAAAAAAATATTGCTACCATTTTGTATATAGATCTCAAGACTATATATATATATATATATATATATATATGGGGTTGCATCCACAGCAACCGGTTGCTGGGAGCAACCCTTTTATATGGGATTTGAGAATCATTATTATAATAGGACCTACTGTACTTGTGGGATAAATTGAGTCAAAAACTGTTACAAGGAGTGGGATAAAGGGGTTGCTCCCAGCAACCGATTGCTGTGGATGCAACCCCTATATATATATATATATATATATATATATAAAGGGTCCTCTTAACATGTGCCCTAAGGGCACATGCTACACACACAGAATATTCTCTTGAATTGTGTGTATATTCTCTTAATTTCTGTATTTGTATCAAGTTTAAAAGAATAAGCACACAATTCAAAAGAATATTCTCTTAAACTGTGTGTTTAGCACGTGTTAAGAAATTCCATATATAAATTGTAAAGAAAATAATCAGATACTTTTTATATATACTATAAGAGTACGTACGTACGCAATAGATTATTTTAGGGCATTAAGTAAGTAATGATGTTTAATAATTAATTAAGAAGTAGGTAGTAGTGGTATGTATATATGAGACAAAAACTTGTAGAGAGAGGCATGCAAGAATTAACGCACGTACGTACTTAATTTACAGAGAAAACTTATTGAGGTCCTCTTGAATATTTAAACTTTGCACTACGTACATGCATGCATCAAGAGTAGAGCAGATCGAGCAGTACAATAAGTTATTTTGGCCTATTCACACACACACAACACACATATATATATATATATATATATGATGATACATATATACGCATTCAATATTCACACACACGCACACATGTGTGTGTGTATGTTTATTTTGGTAGCTAGTGTTGAAGAAGCATTACGTACCTCGTCATTTAATTTCGACATTGCACTAAACCCGTGTTGTCGTATGGAAGCTAAGCTGTAGTTGGGCATGCAGCACATGCATGATCAGTAAGTACTGGGCTTGATCATCCTAGATCATACACCTAACCTTAATCCAAGTCTTTACAAATAAAATAATCCTATACTCCCGTCGAATTTAATGTCACAAGTAGGAGTAAGCTGTAAAGTAGTAGTAATAAATACATAGCAAATTAAACCACATCGACAGGGGGGGGGGGGGGCTTTTTTTTGTTTTTGTTTTATTGGCCTTATATTTGGCTGCTACCTCATAACAAGTCCTTTTCTTCAATTGCAAGTGAAGAAGGAACATTAATTATGATCCTTCCTAGTGTCTCCCTCTTCTAATTCCTAATTTTATCCCCTTCATTTGACTTGCTTCCTACTTTTTTTATTTTTTAACTCTTTCCATTATTTCAGACATGTTAGGTCCCTTAAATTATTCTTGCTGCATGCTTCTTGTCATCTCATCTTAATTTTTAAATAAATTAATTAATAATTTTTCTCTTCTTAATTATATATTCTTGTATTTGGGCTCCATGTGAAGTAAGTTGAAGAACTATACTGTCTTCTGCTAATTCTATTTTTGATGAAGAGGACAAAATACCCGGAGCTGCAAAAGTCTTATTCACCCACCTTCACTTTTGGGGGAGGGGCGTGGGGGGGGGGGGGGGGGGGGGGTAGTATCAAGTATGCATGCATTAAAAGTGTGCCTTTAAATGGGGACAATATTACTATAATGTGGTCAATCTGTACTAGCATGCATGCAAACAAAAAAAAAATATATATATATATATATATATATATTCATATTCCTTTTCTGCATTTTCTTATTCCTCAACCTACCTAAACTTTCCTAATTATTATTTTAATAGGGATACCAATAAGACAACGAAATTTATAATTGACATGAACATTTAACTTTTTAATACACCAGACAGACAATAGACACAATATATATATATATATATATATATATATATATATATATATATATATATATATATATAGGGTCAGTCTCTCCAGCGAACCATAAAGAGCGAACTAAAAACGAACTGGCTATAGCAACGGTTTTTTCCGTCGCTATAACATAGAAAGCCGGTTTTTTATGTTATAGCGACAAAAAAAACCGTCGCTATAGCCGGTTCGTCATTAGTTCGCTCCCTATGGTTCGCTAGAGAGACGGACCCTATATATATATATATATATATATATATATATATAATAATCACTTTACTTTTGGATTCATTATCATTGCAAAATCAATACAATTATTCCGAAGAATTTTCTAATATCAGTAAATAAGACTTGATTTACCATTTGTTCAATTAATTAAAATGTTGTTAGCGATATATATGCAATTCTAGGCAAGAACAAAAATATAAACAAGCACAAGCGTTTAGAAAACTCGTGTAACAACGTCTATATATTTTCACGCCCTCCAAATTGGAAAAAGAAACATTCAAGATTTGATCGAATAGTAAGTACTGTACTACACTAAATTAATGATAGACACAGAAATTGCTATACGCCCTTCTTATCAGATCCAATTTCTTCAATGCAAAAACTTTGAGATCAATTTCTCAACATGATAGACGATATCATCTATGCAAGGTCGAACCGAGCCTTGGGGCTGAAGCATCCATGTCACAAACTGGCGAAGCGCGTCCGGATATTGAGGATTAGTCCCAGACGGCGGCCACTTTATCTGTGCATTTACAATGGCTAACTGCAGGCTTCCTCCGGCTTCCCCAAGTGCATACTCAAACGGAGATGCACCGTACCTACGATACACCCATGCATGAATAATCAAACTATATACGAGGTCCATTTAAATCCAACTATGAGCTTACAGATAGAGCAACTGATCTTGAGGTACAATACAATTAATGAGCTTAATTAATACTTGTTCATGCATTGGACAATAATCAAGGAAGGAGAGGCCTTACATTATGGCATATAAAGTGCAACCTAGTGACCAGATATCACTTCTTTCGTCCATGTCTGCATGGCTTGGGACATCCCACAACTCAGGAGCTCGGAAAGGTGCCGAACAGTGCTCAGACGCCCACTCCTACGTATTGAAATTTTAGAAAACCAATAAGAAGCACATCAGACAAACCAATGAATCTCTGATAATGTGGACAGCACTTCCAAAAACAAAACATACGAGTACCTGTAGCTGTAATGCCTCCGACCGACTGCGGATCTGCTTTCTTGCCAGACGAGCACTTCCAAAATCCATCAATATTGCAAGAGGTGGCTGACCCTTTCTGTGTGTTAAAAGGACATTACCAGGTTTGACATCATTGTGTGCGTATGGAGGCTCAAGATTGTGTATATGCTGGAGTCCTGCACAAAGCTAATGCAGACCAGTTTCTTTAAAATAAGATGCTTCTGGCACATTAGTGCACACATGCAGCACCAAATTATAACATAAAATGCATTTAAACCAACTTTCAAGTGTCATTAAGAATGGAAAGACTTTAATACGTACACTAAACTTAATTCCACAAACTATCAACTATAAAGCACAATTTAGATGATCCTGTTTCTTCAGAACTTAATGTTAAGAAACTGTTCAACACATCTGGAGATATGATATACTAAGACAACAATAGAAGACAGAGCAAGTCTACAATTTCTTCTAGAAACAAGATGCAGATAAGAAAAACAGATAGTTTTATAACACATACTCCATGCTAAGGAAATCAATTGCCGGATGCACATTACTTTTATCTACCTGGCGGAATATTTGAAGAACATCTGACGTAGAAAAAAACTCTTTCTTAGTTTTCATAGCATTAGTAGTGTCCATTAATGTTCCATCCAAGTGAACTGGAAACAACAAGTATGCTTCATGCGTCCAAGATTGTTCAGGCGTCGCCTGCCCAAAAGAAAAGAATATCACTGATAAGTTTTTAAAAAAAGAATGTAAATGAAAATATAAAAGGCGAAAGAAAGAAAGGTTAGCCTCCTGAAACAGTGAAAGCATAAACACAAAGCTCATTGTTCACATGTTTATAGAAAGGAATGAATTCATGTAACGGTTTCCATGGTATGAGAAGCATCAAATTCCTTTAAACTCAGACTTTGGAATAGGACTCCTGTTCTTTTTGTATTATTACAAGAGAGGCTCTGACCATTCCTCTTGATCCAAACTCCCCTCAAAATGGCGAAACAAACACATCTCAAAAAAATCCTCCTACCCTTTACACTGTCAAACAAATTCAGCTTTCACAATAACCCTAATAAAAAACTCCACAACAACAAAACAATGGACAGTTAACACTTAACAAACATGAGACTCACTTTCCTACAACCACATAACACACACGTCTGGAGATAAATACTTGAAAGTCTTGTGTTTTGATGCATGCATGCATGTCACTAGAGTTAAGCCAACTAATGGTCAAACCGTCAAAAACCAAAAAATTCTTTATTTTTTTTGGAACCTTTGCCTTCCAAATATAAAAAGGCAGAGGAAAATGACGCATTGGATGATAACCAAGTCAGTAAGTGAAAAGAAACCAACAAGGGAAGATCTCGAGAGATAAAATACCAAAGATGCCTATCAAAGGATTGCGAAATAGATGTTGAGTTGAGAAGCTAAATTAATAAAGGAATTCGTCAACCACCCTGTCATTTAAGTTGCAAAAAAATAAAGAAGTTAAAAATGTAAAAATAGTACTTGGTGAGAGATAATAAAGATGAGGAAAAGCTGAAAAGAGAGAAGCATCCCCAACCCAGATATTCAACCAGAATTGTATAATTGTGCAATGCTACTACCAAAATTTTCTTTTTTACAGCAAAAATTTAAGGCATACCATTGCGGTTGAAGACCACATACATTTCCATCGGATAAAATTCAACCCCAACATCATAACAGTTGACAAAGTGACCATACAGTACCAGCTCACGAGAGAAGTAGAGAACAGTTAACAACAAATGAAAACAGTAATTTTGAACTACATGTACATAATCATGCTTAAAGATAACATATATGCTGAGTTCCATCCTTTACCTTCACTGTGATGATAGCATGATCAAGGAGAGGAAGCAGATTGAAGTGGCTAAAAAGAGATGAAACACGGATCTCCTCCCTCACCAACTCTAACTGCTCACTACTTTGAATGAGAACTTTTTTCATTGCATAAGTTCCATCATCTGCAAATCAAATAGAAGACAAGATTAAATAAAGATCTTTATTTTCCACTCCCTCAACAACAAATTGCTGAGAAGTAAATTAATTTTCGCACACCAAACCCATCCATAATAGAACACATAAACTAGCCACACTTGAAATATATCAAAACAAAACAAGAAAAAATATATATATATATATATATACAAGATCCTGATATTTGATAACATTCAGTGTTTCTTTACAAAGACCAATAACCCATAAAAACATTAATTATTGAGCACAAAAATACACTTCAGATAAATAAGAGCCAAATTCCTACAAAATAACAGTCCAACATTTCCACTGCAAAATATTGGGGGGGGGGGGGGGGGGTAGGGGAAGAGAGCCTATTTACTTCAAATAAGAAATGGAATATATCTGGCCCCATATAAACAAATATTCTAGTTTCTAAGTTGCATATTAAAAAATTCTCATAATAAAATGAAAACATTTATTGAACCAAAATTCACAATTGGAAAGTATTTTTAATATGGTGTTTCATTGATTATTACAGTATTTATCATATAAATTACATGATATATATATATATATATATATATATATATATATTATGGTGCTTTCAGAATGTTTCAAACTCCATTCAACACACCCAAAAAAGAGAACAGAGAACCAAAACTAAAAAAGAACGAAGGTAGTACTATATTTTGTTCACTGCCAATTAAGAAAATAAGCGGATAAGTTATGATACAACAGCGATTAAGTTCCATATTATACAAAATTACACTTTTTTCCAGAACTTCCATTCCAAAAAACAACACTCCTATAAACAACAAAGAATTTTTTTTTATATAAATATCGATTCAATCCATCTTCCAACTCCCATATAAACATCACTCCTATATTTCAAATTGAAATTTGAAAGTTTAGACACTATGATATCCAAAGAAAATTGCATTTGTTAAACAAATTAAAGTCTTTAAGAAATTGGAACAGACCCAGAGCTTCCAACACTCGTATATAATCACCACTCCACTTCCTAAATCAAAAGCTGAAATCACAAGATATATATCCACATCGGAAATTGCACTCTAAGTTGCAATAATTCCCTCAAAGAACAAACAACCCTTCAAATAACATATGAAATTGGAAAAGACCCATCTTTTATAGTTTCATATAAACATCAAATCCTAAATCAAAAATTGAAGATCACACATACAATATCAAATACAAAAATGCACATTTTTCACACTCCAACTAAAAGACCAAACAACCTAATGAAATTGATCCATATAACAACCAAATCACATATTATTAGTACATTACACCACCAAATAAAAATACATTCTTGAGAGTATATTCAATGTTCCGAATCAAATTGAGCAATCAAATAGAGATGGAGGGACAAATTGAGAGAGGATCAACCAGAGATGTGAGAAGGGTCTTTGAATTTCTTTGAAACGCCACCAGCAGAGGCAGAAGAAGTGTCGGCGATGATCTCCTTAACGAGATAGACATAGGCGAACCCACCTTCACCCAGCTGCCTAATGATCCTGAATCGATTCTCATTGATCCAAACATCTCCTCCTCCATTAACCGAGTCGTATATCGAGTTCAGTCCCGAAAACGAGCACCCCATTTCTCTATATGGTAATGGTATGCTCTTTTCTATCTCTAAATTGAACCAGTTCAAAAAAAAAAAAACAGATCTCGAATTTTCTCTACAGATTGAGAGCTTTAGGCTCTAATTTTGTGTTGCTAAAAATATGAAACAAGTTTGGAAGAAGCTCCAATGTCAATGCAACAAGTTCGCGATCTCTGTGTCTCTCTGAATTGGTATCAACCACATGGACTTTTTTTGTTTATTGCACGCACACGTCTGTCTGTCTTCACTATATAGAGATTAGACTTGTGGTAAACCTTATTTAGTTATGCAACCGGGCTCCATTTGTTTCAAAAATATTTGAGCTACGCCTTGGGCTTATTTGGACAAAAGTGAGAAGCATGGCCAATGATACAAGCTTATTGTAATGTAATGTAATGAATTTTTATTTTTATTTTTGGATTAGAGATAGTAATAATCCTCAATTTTGATTATGTCGGTAATTGATTTTTAGTTTAACTTAAAATATAAGCTCATTGTGATGTAAACGAAATTTATTTATATTCTTAGAACATAGTCAGAATCTTATAACATCATAGTTTCAATTCAAAAGTCATGAATTTTAAGTACGCATGAGTAGTTAGTTTGATCATATAAGTACCTATACTCTTTTTATTGTCAGGATGATACAATCACATTATTACATCATAGGTTCAATTCAAAAGTCATGAATTTTAGATACGCATGACTAGTTAGTTTGACCATATAAATACCTATACTCTTTTTATTGTCACTGATGTAGGATGATACAATCATCTTATTACATTTGTGTTGAGGCCCAAACGATCAAAAATCAAATCACAAACTTCTAATAAAAAATGAGCAGTTCTAGTAAGATTTGTAATATGAATACTTTTACGCTTTGCATAAATATAAGGGGTCATTTTAGGATTTTATTTTTTAATACCATGTTCAAAAGGTTCTATATCTTTTTTTTTAAGACCCCAAATATAGTATCGATAACACTCATTTTGGTGGGGTCTCATGTAATATTAAATGATTGTATCATGATTTTATTAATTACTAAAATTACATTATTTGTAAACTGATCATGTAACATGACATAGTTTTATTAGTAAAGATAGTAATGACATATCATATCATAGTTTTCATTCATATCTAAAAATTAAAACCCCTTGCCATTCACTAGCAAGCATTATTAAGGCAATAAAAAAGGGTCATGCCATTGCCAGCCCATTAGCCATCTTCTTCCTGTCGCTAGTGAAAAGGCACGTGCGGCCCAACATATTTTCATCAAACCCCGATATATACAAATTATAAAAGGAAACGATTTCTCAGATCACGTGCTTCTCTCTCTCCAAATACCAAATACACTCCTTCCCTCTATCTTTCTCTCTCCTCTTCTGCAAGTAAGAATCAGCTATATCTCTCTATACATATTAATGTATATGTATATATATATAGCTTTCCCTCTCTGTAATTTTCAAGCAATGTAAGCTATGCACGCTTACAATAGGCTACCGGGTAGCGGACACAACAGCCCATCGCCGCCAGCTTCTCCGCTCCGGTCGCCCAGGCTCCGCCACAGCCGGTCAAAGCACGGCAGGTTCCCTCCCGGAGGCCAGCCTCCAGTAACCCTACCTCAGCGACTCGCCTGGATCGTACTTTCTGTATTACTCCGAAGACAGGGAATTTTCCTATTCGCTCCGTTACTTTATATTTCCGGCATGCTTTTTTACATGGGAACGGTGTCGTTTGACGTCGTTCCGGTAATCAAGCACCGATCGGCGCCCGGGTCGGTGTACCGTAGTCCGCAGCTTTACGCGAAGCTCCGGCCTGAGATGGATGCTGACAATACGTCCGTCGATGCGGTCAGTGATTTTTTAATCTTCTTCTCATGTTTCCGTCATGATTTGATGCAATTGAGAAATACTTCTTTTTACTGTTCAACGATGCCTTGCTTGATTTGAGATTGTACTGCGGGTTACTTCCAATTAGCTTTTCTATTTCCTTTCACTTTTATTTTTTGTGAAACTGAAACAATACCTCAAATTTTGGTCAAACCGAGGGGAGTGAATTATAATACCGGTTTTGAATTAAACAAAGATAATGTTTTTTCTTTACTGTAAAAAACTAAAGATGAATTTGAATTTAAACTGAGAGAGTTTGCATAATTCTAATTTCCGAGTGGGATTTAGAATTAGTAAAAAAGATGAACTTTACATTATTTATAAATTGTGATTGGGCTGTAGGACTCTTTGGATGATTTATAATGTCTTTCATTTACTTCCAGAGTCACACATTATAGTGTTTTCCGCCCTTCTCTTTTCATTTTAGGTGAAGGACCTTTCTAACGATAGTAATGACTTAGTTATGGAAATTGTTTTGATATCTATACTAATTATAAAAAAGAAAATTGTAGTTAAGTTCAACAAGGAGTTTTTTGATTTTATTTTTGTTGCAGCATTTCACATGTGAGTTAGCCGACTTAAGAAACTGATACTTTTATTGATCACCAAAGTGTGATGCTGTGTGTTGGACTTTATAGAGCCTTTTTTGGTGGGTACTTCAAAAAAATAACTGTATTCCTAAAATCATGGTCGAAATGTGTATGCCCAATATGGCGGCTGTAAACAAGCATGCTATTTATGATGATTGAAATATATAAAATATGGATTTGGATGCATATCTGAAGACAATTTTCATTAACTAGAATGCATATATACTGTAACATCTGTACACTATCTTGCATATGAGTAAAACTTATAGTTGCATAATTATTTTTTACTTTTTTTGTTGACACCTTATTAAATTATGGTGACATGTGATTAACTTTTAAAATGTTCCTGTAACTTACGATTAGGTGATTTCTGATCTTAAAAAGAATGAATGTTGAGGTTGTAAATTTTATATTATTTGAACTGTTTTCATGTAGAACTATGCTGATGATTTAGATATAATCAATTCTTTTGATGTTTTTTGGATTTTACAAAGGAATATTAGATCTTGATTATTGTGTTTATCTTCTTGTACATTCTGTTGACGTAAGACATTACTATAATGTAGATATCAACTATATGGAAATATTCTTACAAAGGCGGAGAGTGGAGGCCTTGTACAAACAAATCTTCTGGAGGTATAACATCATTAAATTAAACCTATGCTTCATTTTTATTGATATTGACCATTCCTTTCCACTTGCATATTTCTGCGGAAGTTTTTTCCACTTTTCTGTTCCTTTTCCCTCCTTTATTTTTTAGCACCACCTGTGTATCTGCAAAATTGAATATGTTAATGTGCTTCATTTGAAAATCATTTCAATATTGTAGCATGCAATTGACTAATAACATATATAATTTCTGCTTGATCAGAATGGATTCTATGATTGAATAGCAGAAGTGCTACTTAGTAGTAGAAACTCGGAGAGACAGACAGAGAGGGACTATTTAATACCTACTAACTCCTAGGATGAGAAGTAGGTCACTTGTTTTTGGTAGGAAGAGTTCCAATCTTTGTTGCCCCTCGGTAGGGTTTTTACTTTTATACAAATGTATCCAAACACATGCCATTTTCAATATTAGGAAGCCTAAATGGTTTTCCCTTTCTTTTCTGTTTGCTTGATTCTGTCTTAGTCTTCATTATGGGCTATCATGTGCAATTGACCTTATTTTTGTAAAAGTGTTGTCTGATTGTATATTTGTATGCAATGAAAGAACATCCCTTGGGTAGGAGCTATATTGTTGGGGAGTTGGGGAGCGCAAACAAAGGTCCTTAATAACACTATTAGACCCAAAAGTTTAAGCTATTAAGTCTTAGAGTCCGAAGTTGTAAATTAACCCTTCAAGTTCACACTTTGCAAATAATGTAGGACTTGCACAACTCGCATGTTACCTTACCAAATCCCCCCCTTCACATGTGAGTCTCAACACCATCAAATTGTTCCCCTTTGAGTGTGAATATATCTCTCAACACGCCAATGCTTAATACTAACATGAGCAATTACTTGAGAACTTCTCAACCCTCAACATCGTGAGTTTGCACATTTCTTGAGAGTCTGGCACAATTATAGATCGTGGCTCTAGTACCAATTTTTTGGGGAGGTGGGAGCCAAACAAAGGTCCTTTTTAACACTATAATAGACCCAATTTGACCCAAAAACTTAAGTTATTAAGTCTATGGGCCAATCTTGCATATTAAGCCTTCAAGTTCACACTTTGTGACCGATGTAAAGATTGTCAGAACTCACATGGTGGTCGATATTTTGTAGCGGGCAAGGCTTTTTTCACAAATATTGTTTTCCCTTAATGAAGCGGTAAGTATAACTATGTTTCTATGGCATTGCGTATTGCCATAGTTGAAAATTAGGTTATAGTTTACTAATCTTAAGTTTTGCGATGTTGAGAGTTTTTTGACTTCTTGTTATCTGCTCCCAGAGGTTTACATCTATTGCTGCCAGATAATAAACTCCCGTCTCCATTCTATTCGAGTTTTGGTATTGTTCAAACCTTTTATGACCATAATGTTCATGTGATAGAATCCGAAGGTTTGTAGTTTGTGAATCTTTAATTCTTTATCTTTATTTACTGTTGATAGTTGAATTTGGTTGGATTTTAGGCTTTTTCTTATAAGATGACTATTTCCATGTTGTCGATCCATCTTCAGTACAAGTTTCGTATATTTGTTACGTAAAAGTTTTAGTAAATAATGTTTTTGAAATTGTAACCAAGTATACGCTCAATTTCAGAGATTTGTATTCTTCTGTTTTATATTAACCACAAGTCAGCTAGATGATGTCCTTTTTAAATTTACTTTGCTTTTACCTATAGAAACTAAATGTGAAATTATATGCTATGTTCCCTTGGTTTCCACTTGTACTGTGTTGATCAGGATCTATTTATTTTGTATGGTTATATGTGCATCTGTGTGTGTGTATATATATATATATATAGGGACTGATTCATAACCAACATTGTAAACTTAAGATTGTCCTTACAAAACATATCATGACAGCTCAATCGTGGATCTAATGGTGAAAATAACACCCCATCCGCACTTTAGTTTGAGGACGTCCGCACAATTAAAGTGCGGATTCAAAAGTTGGCCAAAATATCTTCTAGGATCCGCACTTTAATAGTGCGGACGATTATTTTAAAAAATTCAATATATTATTAAAATATTAAAAACAGTGGAATTTTTGTAATATTCTCGTCTGCACTTAAGTTGTGCAGACGGTAAAACTAGAATTGATTTTTGAAGTACACCTTCAATTTCGTCACCATTATCAAGAAAGTTAAAATTTGGCCTTTTCCTTAAAAGTTTCTTTTTCAAGCCTTGGTTTTCGATCTCCTTCTCTTCATCGACCTTCATAAACGAGACTGGATCATCCATTAAATCATCACCTCCGTTCATATCAACCAAAGGAATATATCAAAATCCTTATCCATTATTATTATTTTTATTATTATTATCCTCCCAACAAAGTTATTAAATCAACTAAATGAAACTGGGAATAATGTACATATTAGATATCAGGGGGCTAGAATAAATTTACTTATATATATATATATATATATTCTTTTAAAAAAACTAAAATAAACGGAATTGGCAATTCAAGAAGGATATGAGTTTTTCTTTTATTTTTTTTTGAAACCCACTCACTGGTGTTAGGCTTTGTTTCCCTCCTTGGGAATCAACGACTCAAGTGGGCCCCAATTTCAGAGAGGGAAAGATGGGTAGTTTGCTTTTGGTACGGAAAATTATAAGAAGAATTCAACTGTGCACTGTCCGCACTTTAATTGTGTGGACTCTAATATTACCAAAATGCCACCACTTTAATATTATAATAATATATTAAATTTTTTAAAGTAATCGTCCGTACTATTAAAGTGCGGATCCAAGAGTGTATTTTGGTTAACTTTTGAATCCACACTTTAATTGTGCGGACGTCTCCAAACTAAAGTGCGGATGAGATGTTATTTTCACCGTTAAATCCACGATTGGGCGGCCACGATATGTTGTAAGGATAATCTTAAGTTTACAACGTTAACTATTGATCAGTTCCCATATATATATATATATATATATATATATATGTCTGTGTACACACAAGTGTGCGCGCGTAAAATTGCCATGGTTATATATTACTCAAATATTAATAAAAGGTTGTCCATCACTGTAGGATTACCCGAGTCAAATGGATACATTTATGTTGAGGCAAATGGTGGCTTAAATCAGCAGAGGACATCGGTAATTTTTTTGTGTGGCGTGATTTATATTTTACTTTGACATTCTTAAACTTTTGTATTAACTGCTTTATTTTCTGCATGTTTTGTAGGTATGCAATGCTGTTGCTGTGGCTGGGTATCTTAATGCAACACTTCTCATTCCCAATTTTCATTTTCATAGCATTTGGAGAGACCCTAGGTAACCATGTTTGATGTTGTTTCTGGTTCTCTTGTAGAATGTTGATATAGGTTGGCTGATGGTGCAGTAGTTTGATTAAAATTACATCCACAGCCAATTAATACCTGTCTACAGGCCAACTTTAGCTGATGATAAAATATTATTATTACGTGTCTATAGACCAACTTAGCTGATGATAAAATATTATCTCGAATTGGACTCTTTTATTAGTCATTTTTATAAATCGGGTGTGTTGTTAATGGTTTACAGTCGCATTAAAAAGTTGTGACATTTGATGAATCTCAAGTGTTTGACCTAGTCGTTTATAATAACAAAAGTAGATCGAGTACTAAGCCAAAGAATTAAAGGAACAAAGAAGACTCTTTCTCTCTGTCTATATATACAAATATTCTGATGACACTCAAATGCTTGACCTTGTCTTTTATGCGCAGCAAATTCAAAGAAATCTATGATGAAATTTTTTTCATTACTACCTTGGAAAATGATGTACGGGTGGTCGACAAGATTCCTGGGTACCTAATGGAGCGGTTTGAACGCAACATGACCAATGTACTCAATTTTAAAGTAAAAGCATGGGCACCCATTCATTATTACAAGGATACAGTTCTCCCCAGGCTACTTGAAGAAAAGTATGTCAATATATATTTTACTTTCTTTCCTCCCCAGTCTCTCTTTCATTCATCAGTTCTCCACACTTTCAACTTCCTTATTAATTGGAAATAGACACTCTTGATAAAATATGTGGATGTTTTCCTCTAAGTGATTGCTTCACATGTCCTTTTTCTTTGGTGATTATCACATGGATATTTTTTCCCCTGAATTTGTACTTAAAAATAGTCACTCAGTGACAGCTAAATCTACTTAAACTGTTTACTTCTTTTAAAGGAGTGACTGTTTCGGGTGTCCTCGTGTTCTGGGATGACACCTTTGGTGTCTTTATGAATAATAAACTTATCAAATAATTAAAAATAAAATTTACGCTTACTAGAGAATATACTTAGTTTTGGAATCTTATATAATTCCGTGATCAGTAAAGACACTTAGAGTTTTGAACCTTTTATAAGTGCATACATACATGTTTTTGATGTTATCAGTTGATGAAAATAACAATTATGGCTTTACGTCGCCTTGAACTTGATTTAGGGGAGCATATAGTGTCTCTCTTATTCACTTAATCTAGTTAACTTAGGAAACAACCTTGGTGTAGATTACATGATCGTCTCCTGGCTGAACATTCTCACTTGTCTTATTCATTTATTGTTTTTTCACCACAAGTATTTCATTGTATCTGTGGTGCAATGGTTTGTAGTTCTGTCATATCTTGCCATGTTTGAAGAGGCTCACTGTCCACCCCACCCTCTGTATTTTGCTTGGTAACGGGCTTTCTTGTTTATTGGATTCATCTCTTTTGCTGCAAGATGGGTTGTTAACTAATTTGGAATGATTGTTTTATAAATTGTTAACTCAGGGTTATAAGGATTTCTCCTTTTGCAAATCGTTTGTCATTTGATGCTCCTCCAGCGGTTCAGCGGCTTAGATGCTTGGCAAACTATGAAGCTTTACGGTTTTCTAATCCCATATTAACTCTGGGTGAATCTTTGGTTGCAACAATGAAAGAACACAGTGCAAATAACAGTGGCAAGTACATTTCTGTGCATCTTCGCTTTGAGGAGGTTGGTTTCACTGAATATGAAGTCATTATGTTTGTTAACTAACCACCACCAGGCATGAGATTACCATGAAAATCTGTTAGCAGACACTAATTATCTTCTTTTGCAGGATATGGTTGCTTTCTCTTGTTGTGTATATGATGGTGGGAAGAAAGAAGAGGAAGACATGAAGGCTGCGAGGGAGAGAGGTTGGAAGGGAAAATTTACAAAGCCTGGTCGAGTTATTCGTCCTGGAGCAAACAGGATAAATGGCAAGTGTCCGCTAACACCTTTAGAGGTAACCTTTGTTGCTTCAATGCTTCTGTACTGTCAATTAACTTTTTTTGTGAATTATGCTTCTGATTCCTGTTATTGCTTGGTCATAAATTGTTAAAACCTCTGATTTTACAATTTTATCAGTTCCTATGCATGGCAAGTCCTTTTAGAGGTTTATATCTTTGATTTCTGTAAGTGTATAGCCAAATATGCATTTTTTTTTTGTTTCATGGAATCCTGCTATTGCCATATTCCAACTCACAATTTTCATGCAGAAAATTGGAATTTATCAAAACCCTCTCGAATACAAACCATCTGACTTTGACCAACTAGTGCTCCGTGTAAGGTCTAGATACGATCACTCGACAAAAGTTGAGACCTTGTATGGACATTTTCATATGATTGATTCTTCAAACCTAGCAAAGACATAAATAAACAGGCTCTGCAATTCTGTGTGATACTTATTAAAAAAAGGCTGTGTGTGATACTCTATTTCTTAACCTATAGCTTGGTCAGGTTCAGTCTGCCCAACTTTAAAAATAATTTACTTATTTTTCAGTAATGCTAAAGTTTAATAAAACCATGACCATTGGTCAATCCTACGAGGTTTGACCTTTCCAAATGATTCGACATGAGTTAAATTGTGATACTTTATTTCTGGATGCAATGGCAAATCTATGCATTCATTGCCAGTTGAGTAAAGTTGGTACTAATTTTGATGTTTCTTTTGCTACTGTGCCTGTACTTTTTGTAACAGGTTACTCGAAATTAGACAACTATCAAGTATATGAGTAATCAAGTCTACGTTTTCTTGTGTGTCATCAGGTAGGCTTGATGCTTAGAGGAATGGGGTTTGATAAGAGTACATCTATATATTTAGCATCTGGAAAGATATACGACTCAGAGAGAAATATGGCTCCACTATTAGAGATGTTTCCTCTTTTAAAAACAAAAGAGATGTTGGCATCTGAAGAAGAACTAGCTCCATATAAGGTACAAAAGCTTTATAGTTTTTATCTAAAATGTTACTTCCTTTTGGGGTTTTATTAAAGAACTTGCTCTGACTTAATATATTGCTTCCAGAACTTCTCTTCCAGGATGGCTGCCATAGACTACACTGTTTGTCTTCATAGTGAAGTATTTGTGACAACTCAAGGTGGAAACTTCCCCCATTTTCTATTGGGCCACAGGAGATATCTATTTGGTGGACACTCAAAGACAATCAGACCCGACAAGCGGAAGTTAGCATTATTGTTTGACAACCCCAACATTGGGTATGTAATCATCTCTTAGCTATGGTGTACCTTCAGTGTCCAGTGAAATTTATGAGCCAAAATGACTGACATAAGAATTCCCTGCAATTGATATAGAAGGAAAACCTTTCTAAATCTGTTGGCTGTTATTAACTGATAAGAAGTAGATCCAGATGCTGGTTTCTGTTAATAATTGACTTGAGCTCTAGGCCATTTCTTATATGATTTGCTAGGATGTGAGGGTAAGATTAGTCATACCAACGCATGGTTCAAGTGTCTTATTTACTTTAAGCAGTGTATAATTATATTTGAGACACAAATGCACGCGACATATGCATGCATGGATACTTAAAAATTTTTTGGAGATAGTAAGAGGTAGTCTTACAGAGGTCTGTCTTGCTCTGTTGTTTCATTATACTTATTTATGTATTTGATTACAGGTGGAAAAGCTTTAAGCGGCAAATGCTGAGTATGCGAGCTCATAGTGATTCAAAAGGATTTGAACTCAAAAGACCAAATGACTCCATATATTCATTCCCATGCCCAAATTGCATGTGCCGAGTGAATAAAACAGAAGATTCAAGACCAACACCTGTGATTTGATGCTTTTGTTTTATAATGTTGTGTCCACACGTAGTAGCTGACCTCCCATTTCAGGTGTAATTCATTCATTTTTTTTCTTCTCTTCCCATTGGCTCGAGGACATGCGTTAGGTTTCTGGAAACTTATACCATTCATTGAGACAGATTGAACTTGTAATTATTTCCCAGAATCATTTTTAGCCGGGAGTGCATCGCTTGTACATGATGCTGGAAGAGAAGCTGGAGAGACACAGTTAGCGGGAAATCATTTCACATCATCTCACTTTCCGCAGCTGCTGTATCTAACAAGCTGCGAGAGGATCCTGACACAGTTTTACAGTCTTTTGTACATTAGTTGAGCGTAATGTGTTTTGTTTTTGTTTTTTTTAATGGTAAAAGGTCTCAATTTGTATGTATTGCACAGTTGAAGTAGGGTGAACTCAGATTCACCCTTCCCAGATTAAGGATTCTTTGAACCTCCATTTGATTCCTTTCTTTCTTTTTCACCCGTGCGAATGTGGTTGGGTTATTAATGTAGAATGTTTTAACTGATGATTTTGTTTCTTGTATGACACAGTAGTTACATATATTTTATACTCCAGGAGTCCCGTTTCATTTCTGGAATATATAGTAGTATCATTTGGCAGAAGAGATTCTATTTTTAGGATTTGAAGTAGCCTAGCCTAGCCTATCTAATAAGCTAGAGTATCCTGATTTGACGCAGTTTTTTCCAGATCAACTAATTATTATGAGAATAAGTTGGTATTTAACAAAGGAATTTCTTAACATGTGTACTTAGGGTATATGCTAAGCACATCATTTAAGGGAATATTTTCTTGAATTGGGTACATATTCTTTTGAATTTGGTGCAAAAATAAAAATTAAGAGAATATATACACAGTTCAAGAAAATATTCTCTTGAACTGTGTACATAGCATGTGCCCTTAACGCACATGTTAAGAGTACCATTTAACAAATAATCTAAAAAAATTAAAATCTAAAATACAGAACAAGTTATAAGTTGTTTTTTCTCATGTCCAAAAAAAAAGAGTTGTAAAATAAAAAAACGTGGGCCAATTGACCCCACTTCGTTGTAGCCTTTTTGTTATCATCATAAAAAAAAATGAAAGAAATATGTTTTGAGGCAGGTAGGTTATATTAAAATTATAATTATGAGATTAGGTAAAATTTATAAAAGAATTTTAGTTATTATATGAGCGATAAGGATCTTAGGCTCATTCAACTAAAAGCTCATCTAAATTTATTTTTCTCTAGTGACGGACCAGACAACTATTCGTCCGTCGCTATATATACAACCGTCGTCTATATGTTGTCCGTCACTAAAAGCTAAGACAACAGTAGTATATATAGCGACGGACCAAATCGTCACCAGGTCTGTCGCTAAAGAAAGTGAGTTGGGTGAGATTTTACTTAGATGAGCTTAAGATCCGGACTGATTATATGAGTATCTTTGTCAAAGAGTTATCATTGATATATATATATATATACGATAAAGATCTTAGGCTCACTTAACTAAAAACTCATTCAAATTCATCCTCTTTTAGCGACGGACCGGGCTACGGTTCTTCCGTCGTTATATATACAACCGTCGTCTATATGTTGTCCGTCGTTAAAAATTAAGATGACAATTTTATATATAGCGACGGACTAAACTGTCGTTCGGCCCGTCGTTAAAGGGGTGAGTTTGATTAACTAGTTGGGTGAGTTTAAGATCAGACAGTATAGACAGTATATATATATATATATTCGGTCACTCACAGCGCAATCCACCCTCTGGTAAATTCACAGCCGAAGACGTCACTCACAGCGCCGCCCAAATCTTCCGAAACCCACTAACAGAAGAATATCACGATTCTTCTTCTGACCCTTCCCCTCTGTTTTGGAGGTTTCAAGACTAGACTTTTATCGATCACCAACTGGCAACTGGGGCAGCATCACTGATAGACTCTTTCAATTCCCAAGGTATGCTGACTTTAGAGCTTTTAATACAACACTTCCTGAGGATTGAATATTGTTTCTCCTTCTTTTCCCCCTTTTGTTGTGGGATTTTTTTTTTTTTTAATAGATGATTCGTTCTTGAAATTTCTTTTCATGGAAATTATTAGTAGCTGGTTGAGACAGAGTTTCTCACTTTGTTGGTTAGCTGTAATGTTTTGGGTTCATTTCTCAGCTTTTTGTTTCGGCTATCCCGTTTTATTATTATTATTATTATTATTTTAAAAATGAAAGTAAAGTAGAATGATGGAAGGAAGTGAAGGAATTTATTAATAATTTTATTTATTGTTTCATTCTGATTGTGTTGCTCATGATACCACCGTTTAAACTTATTAGCTATAGCTTCTCAACATAAACTTATGTTTGGCCAATTGTCCAGCTCAGTTGTGTTGTGGTTAGTTGCCAATTTGTAGCGCCAGCCAGCCAAACAAATAGCTAGGGGCTACTCAAAGGTTAAATTCTTGAGTTCATGAATAGAATGTGGAAGACAGTGGATTAAATCAAACACCGCGTCTACTTCTCATTCAAAATCACAGTGAAGAAATTCCTCTATGATCCACAACAGTTGTTCTACCTCTCCTTATTCGCAATCCTGAATTTGCCTACCTAAAGTTGGTTGCCAAGAGATCCAAGTCCCTTCTGTTATTGATGCTAATACTCTGGAAAAGAATAAGAAAAGAATGGCAAAAATTATAATAATTTATATTTTGTGACATTTGAGATAAGTTTCTGGAATTCCCCCATAATATTTTTTTTTTCAAAAAAAAAGAAAAGAAAAAAAGTAGGGTTCTGGGAGGCACCAATATGTTACCTTATTTTGTAATTATATATAACTTCTTTTAAAATTTCAAAATAAAATTATTTATACAGTTTTGATTTCTTCCCAAAAGAGAGGTTATAGTAGAGTGTTTGTAGTTTCTCCATTTTTGTTGTTACCTTACCTGCAATTTTTTTTCTTTCCTGCAGCAAAGGGACCGAAATATACCAGATAGAATGGCTCAGGATAGTTCTCACACTGCCGATTCACCTAGGAGGCGATCTGGCCTATTAAGAGATCAGGTTCAATTGGTTAAAAGAAAAGACTCTGATCGTTATGAGATTTTCCGAATCCAAGATCCTCTGTCCTTTGAAAAAGGCTTCTTTATAGTAATCCGGGCATGCCAGTTGTTGGCTCAAAAGAATGAAGGTATAATATTTGTGGGGGTAGCAGGTCCATCTGGGGCTGGGAAGACTGTGTTTACGGAGAAGGTTCTCAACTTTATGCCCAGCATTGCTTTCATAACCATGGACAACTACAATGATGCCAGCCGTATTGTTGATGGGAACTTTGACGGTAAATCTGGAGTTTTTATTGATATCATATATTCTACTGTGCTATTTTAAAAGATCCTATTTTTGGGTTATTAATTTGTCTAATCTTAAAAACAGTGAGACAGACAATTTATATTAGGCTTCAGCAATCACTTAGCTTGTGACCTTTGGTTACATGAGAATAGACAAGTCAAGGTGCATTATAGTTCACCAAACAATATATATTACGCTTATACTTACAATTCACCTCACTTGTAACCTCCGTTTAGATGAGATTTGACAAACCAAGGTGCATTATAATTCAACAAACCTTATCATCTAGTTTTATTTAACAAATATGGTTGTTGAGCTTGTCATGACTTATACTTCAGTAATATTTAAACCTATGGCCATACTGTCCTGTCACATTCGTGATATTTTCTAATATCTTGTCAGTGCTTATGATATTCTTTGATCATCTTACAGAAGAATTTAAAGTTGACCTCAATATTATTATGTCATTTTACAGAAGAATTTAAAGTTGACCTCTATTATTATATACTTCTTAAGCAGTAAAATGAAAGTTGGGCATGGAAGAGTATGGACCTAATTGTTTTCCTGTGATATATGTAGCTACGTTTCGGTTCCCTTGTCTTTTTGTTATCGGTATTTAAGTTTCATTTTTGTAATTTGTTAAAACTCATGTATTCCGTCATTACAGATAAATGCAGAAATATAAAGGATTATGGGTAGATGTCTGACGGATGGGTTTGTTTTCACAGATCCACGTTTGACAGATTATGACACGTTGCTTGAGAATATTCGTGGTTTGAAAGAAGGAAATTCCGTTCAAGCTCCTATATATGATTTTAAATCTAGCTCTCGCATAGGTTACAGGTTAAATGTCCCTCCTCTTTAATTGCCCAACTTACTCTTTCTGCTAGTAGTTTTGAGGTTATCAGCAGCTCAAGTTTCTCTGTCGGTGAATGAGTAAAAAAAGCTATACATAAAAATAAAAGCAATAGTTAATGTGCTCTACTGAGCTTGTATTTGCATTAGCGGATGAATTATGACTAATATATTACATCCATCTTGCAAAGAATTTCAGTTTTTGGGGTGTGTTCGCCACAAAAGCGCATTTATACACTATTTTTATACGTATCTTTAACATAGTTGAAAAATAAAAACATATTGGATTATATATACTCCCTCCAGTTTCACTTTTACCATTAGGTTCAAAACCATGTTTGTGGCTTGTAAAATGAAATTCTGTAATATAGCTTTTTCTAAATTATTCTTTTGCAAAAATTCAAGAAATATTTTATCTGAATGTACCAAAGGAAAATCTTAAACTCCGTGCTAAAAATATGTTTTTAACCATGACCTTCAAAGTGAAACAAAGGGGGTAAATTTGTCTTTGGCACTTCTTAAAATCTATTCTGAACAAACCTTAAAAAAGTGTCATTCTTTGCAAGGTGGAATTAATCAAGAATTAGTTTTAATCATTTTCAGCTATTTTGGGTGCCTCTTTGGTCATTTTTGTATGTATGTGTGTTTTCTTTGATACGTCATCTGTTGCCACTTGCCAACCTAGCCTTTTACTTGAACAAGCATCATTTGTTTTCACAGTAATTATTTACAAGCATCAGGTTAGTTAGAATGAGAGAGTCGGCCAATCAATTACCTTCCTTAACCCTTATTGGGCAATTACATATTTACATGTCCTTAGACTATCATCCTATTAAGTATTTTTTTTCCTTCCTATTTCATTCTTAAAAAAATTGTCTTTCTATTTGTTTTTTTACCCATTTCTTTCCTAGAAGTAACAGTCCTGCGAGCCTTGTTGCTTCTTACCGCATGAGCTAATATTTTGTTCATATTTATAGACTTAAATTTTTTAGCAGAGGTCAATTGATTGTCATTATTACCGAATCCATACTTTAACAGGACAATTGAAGTACCTAGTTCCCGCATAGTGATTGTTGAAGGCATATATGCTTTGAGTGAAAAGTTACGGCCTTTTCTAGATCTGCGTGTGTCTGTTACTGGTGGAGTACACTTTGACCTTGTCAAACGGGTTTTGAGGGACATTCAACGTGCTGGACAAGAGCCTGAAGAGATAATCCAGCAAATATCTGAAACAGTATTCTCTCGCCTACTTACGTTTAGATATTTACTTTTAAGATATCTAAATCCTCGAAATTATTTGTCGCTGGATTACTTTTGTAGAATTGGCATACGCAGTTTTTTGATAGTTCTCATAATATGCTTGTCCACAGGTATATCCCATGTACAAAGCTTTTATTGAGCCTGATCTACAGACAGCACATATAAAAATTATCAACAAATTCAACCCATTCTCTGGATTTCAGAATCCCACTTATATTTTAAAGGTTATCTTTCACGTTCTATCAATATAAAATTTAAAAGGGTCATTGATGCTTGATCTGACTTTGGTGTCTTCTACCTTTAGCACTAAGTTAGTGCTGTTTGTTATTGTAGTCAACAAAGACCGTGACTGAGGTTAAAATCAAGGAAGTTCTTTCCAAAGAGCACAGAGAAAGTACAGAGGAAACATATGATATATACCTTTTACCACCTGGTGAAGATCCTGAAGCATGCCAGTCATATCTTAGGATGAGGAACAGGGATGGAAAATACACCCTCATGTTTGAGGTAAGACCTTTGGAAATTTAGATTCTTGATTAAAGTCTTAGTTGTGTTGTAATATGGGCATTCAACATTGAATATTGTTCTACCATATATTCAGATCTTATGTTTGTGATATATTGACATTATGGTTACTTTTTACTGTATCTTTTCAGTTGTGATACTGCTCGTAGGTGTTACTTATCAAATATATATTGATTAATGCTCATAGGTGTTGACTGTTGAGTCATGATAATACATAAACCACTTGTTAAAGAAAAAATCCAATCTCATGTGCTGTCCTACTGTTTTAAATCAGGGGAGATGCATCCCGTCTTCTGCATGTACAGTTGTACTAAATGTTGCAGATAATAAATGTGACTAATTAACCTGTTGAAAGACTTGGAATAGTATGACTGCAACTATGTAAAGACATTGCATCTACTGACCTGTTGGACTCAATTTTTTCAGGAATGGGTTACAGATAGTCCATTCATCATATCACCTAGAATTACTTTTGAAGTTAGTGTGCGCCTTCTCGGGGGGCTAATGGCTTTAGGATACACAATTGCGACCATCCTCAAAAGAAACAGTCATGTCTTCTCTGATGACAGGGTGTGTGTGAAAAGTGATTGGTTAGAGCAAATTAATCGCAAGTATGTTCAGGTATCACATTATTGACTCATAATTAAGATTTTGCTCATAGTATTAGTCCATATTTAATTTGTCCTCTTGTGTGATTGCATGTTCTTTCTACCTTGTGAATGCTGAAGCGTTACCACACATCTTTACATTGATTATTTAATTAGTTGAAGCTATTTTATGCAATAGATCATGCTAAGCAGTTTTAGGTATATTAACTAATAATACAAAATTGCTACTGGTAAAGCCTTTTTGGGAGTACTTCATATTACATATTTATTTGTTTTTATCCTGGCTTATGTCTATAATAAGAATCTAACAATCAGTTTCTTTCAAAAATCAAAACATATGCCACAAATTTGGGGTACTCTACACTGTTGAAGATGGAAATATCTGTTGTGAATATTTCATATATAGTCATTGTAAATTTGTATTTCACTTGTTCTTAAATCTTAACCTTATTTGATAATTATAGTTTGAAAATACTGTTAAATGCCCTTTGCCTTGGTTCATATCGCCAAACCATCAGTAGAATTATTTTAATGGTACTTTCGCTGCAATATTGGAGATCTGGAGTTGCACTATTTTTTCTTTTTATTATAGTAATTAGATTTCCAATAATATCTTTGTTGCAACTTTAATTTAATACATTTCCCCTTGGAAGCGCGAATTCTCCTTGTGTAACCAATCTTAATTTTTTCCCCCTCAGTTTGGTTTATTCATGTGATCAGTATGCTATAGCATGCCTTCAGGATACTTTTTAATTTTCGTGAGCAAACTTTTTATCTTATTTTATCCTTCTTATGGACATCTAAACTGTTCAAAAACTTGTTATTTCAACTTTCTGAAACCAATATTGACAGTATGTTTCTCAATTTGGTTTATATGTTTGATCAATGCTATAGCAGGACCTTTCTTTAATCTTATACTCTGTAAATTTAACGAGCAACTTTGTGTCCCATTTTATCTTTCCTATGGACAACCAAACTATTCAATGCGGAGTGCTTCAACTTGTCAACAATTTATTATTTTGCACCCTTAATTTTCTTTTAGCTTTTTCAAATATGGACTCATATATGTAGAAAATAGTGTAAGGTTCCTATGTCCAAAAATATTCTAAAGAAGCACTTTGCAATTCCAATTTGAATTTTAGGAATTGTTTGGATTTGGAGATGATAGATGTATAAACATTATATTGCTCCTATTTTTCATGTTAAAAGAACTAACATTATTTTATTGAAACTATCAATGTTAGCATTATTGCCAAAAAAATATAAAAAAATATTAGCATTGACCTGTATACTGTGAAAGCTAATCACTCACTATTATGGTCGTTGGTGAAAAGGTGCAAGGAAGAGATCGTGCATATGTTAAATGTATCGCAGAGCAGCTGGGCTTGAATGGTTCATATGTTTCTCGCACTTACATAGAACAAATTCAGCTGGAAAAACTTGTCAATGATGTTATGGTACGACATTTTTGACTGATTATGCGCATCTTTTGTTCTGCTTTGTTCTAATCATACCAATCTTTAGGCATTGCCTGATGATCTGAAGACAAAGCTGAGTATAGATGATGATATGGTTTTGAGCCCTAAAGAAGCTTTATCCCGAGCCTCTGCTGATCAAAGAAGCAGATATCTCAGTCGGTGTGTTTGATCCATCCATCTTGGTTTTAAATTTATTCTTTTTGTCTGAAACCATACACTGGATGGAGCTGCAGTGATTAGTCTATTAACTTTTCACAATTTATTTTGGCGTATAATAGTTTAAATTGCATATCCATTTTAAGATCTTGGAAGCTGAGTTATGCATATGTGTAATCTGCTACATAAATAGGGACTAAAGAGTAAAGATAAAGTATTTGCAGATTCAAGGTTATCACTTTCAATTGATTTTTTTGGGGTGTATTTTCAGTGGTGGTATGTCACACTCCTACTCAACACAACGTGACAAGAACCTGTCCAAGTTGACAAAACTTGCTGTTAATAATAGGAGATTCGATGGAAGAACCCCGGACTCACCAGCAACACTTCCTAAGCAGGTGACTTCATCGCTGTCCCAAATTTTTATTTACAACGGTTGTGTAGGTTTGGACTTTTAACTTGAAGCACATGCTCTCCAATTGTAGTTTTTATGGCAACATTCTCGTTTGGCCTATATATGGGTGCATGTTGCGTGTAGTTGATTTGTTCTATTTGACCCATTTTAGTCTGTTTTATCGGCGAAAACTTTCAAATCCCTTTCATCCCATCCCCCATGCTCCTCGCACTCGGACACACACGCACCAAATATTAAATGGAAAATAGTATAGAAAATAACAATGAAAGAAAGAAAAATCAGTAAGGGGGGCTTTCCATCTAACTTTCCACAGTCATACTGTCTAATTATAGGTTGCACAAAGAAAGGAAAAATTAGACAAAAAAATGGAGAGGAAAACTTGGGATCTTATGTTATTTTTTGGTGGGGTTCCAATAGATGCAGAATGAGAAAGAAAGGACAGATGTTTTTGCAATTGTTATTATTTGGTGCAATATTAAGTTTTTCCATTTCTGTATATTCTTTTTGCTTTAGGAGTCGGACAGCTCAGACCATTGTCATTTGCCGGAGTCGATTGTCCACCGTGATTTTACCCCCATAACCTGCCACCTAAAATATTGTTAGTCTGTATTATGTTCTTTCAGTGTTTCTTTTGAATTTTCTTTTCCTTTTAACAATATGAAGTATGAACCAAGCTTATTAACTTGTCTGTTTGATTGTTTCAGGGTGCAATTAATCAACTCTCGGAACAAATTTCGACACTGAATGAAAGAATGGACGAGTTTACATCTCGTGTTGAGGAGCTAAATTCAAAAATCTTAACCAAGAAAGTTTCTTCTAGCCAACAAAATTTGGCTGTGCAGGCTGAAGCCTGCAATGGTTCTGCTACTTCTCCATTCATGGCTGGCTTAGGCAATGGCTCTGGTTCACTACTACCCAATTCATCTTCTTCTTCTCAATTAGCAAGGGAGTCTGCAGTGATGGAAGAGGTACAACATAAATCTTCATATATATATTTTGACACTTCCGAATTGTTAGAAATAAGAGGAGAAAAGTGAAAGTATATAGATTCTTATTATTATATGCAACTGTTAGAATATGGAAAAGATTATGTAGGCTCATTGCAGGCCTTGATTTCAAATATTTGAAGGCTAGAAATCTGGTTAATTTGAGGTTTTTAATAAAAATTGTGGTAACCATTATTTTTGTGAACAGGTATTGCTTATTGCAAGGGGGCAGCGTCAAATCATGCATCAGATTGACAATTTGAGTAATCTCTTGCGAGAATACTCGGGAGAGAGGTCTCGCCAAGGAAGAACAGATAGGACAGGCAGAATGGCGGATGTTGGAACATCCATTGGCGTACCATTAGTTTTAAGTTTGGCCATTGGTGGTTTAGGTGTTTTCTTGTTCCGGACTCTGGCATCCCCAAAATAAAGCCCCTGCAGAAAGTCTTCTCTGCTGGATGATACTGTATATTAATTATTTTGATGCAAGTCATCTTGTTGTAGTTCTGAATTACAGGGGGAAACAGAGAATGTAATATAAGTTTGGTTTAAAACATTCTAATGGCAATATTAATGATCATCGTCTTGCAAGTTTCATTCCATGAGAAAATCTCATTGACTACTAAATGCAGGTGTGTCCATGGCCAACAATTATTCTTACAAATATATTTTTTCCTGCTTTCAAATAGATTGAAATGTTTGAAGTTCTATTCCCTTGAACAAATAAACTAAAATATCTGAAGCCTTTCTATATTGGAGAGATTTGCTAATTTATTTAGTGCATACTCTTTTCAATGCAGTGAAATTCTTACATGAACCCACAAAAATTAGAAACAGGCAGGTAGGCCAGGTAGGCTCCAGTAACTTGATTAAGTTTTTGAAAGCACTTAAAAGACCCAATGGATGCAGCCTGAAACCCACACCAATTCATTTTGGAAGCTAATGTGGGCTACCAGTACACCGGGTACTTGATGAACATATAAATAATAAATTTAATAAAATCCAAAGAAATTTTTTTAGAGTCCTACACAGCAGATAGCAATGTGCAGAATGTAAGCTAATAATTAATTCATTGCTGTACTATGAAACATCCATATATATCAGCCAAAACAAATAGTACTTGAATATGGAAAAGTACAGACATCATAGTCGCTTTTGAGATCTTAAAACATAGAACTAGCAAGCTCAGACACATCTGATACAACTTGATCATAGTCGGATTTCAACTTTTCTTGTTCTTCTTGAGCAAGTTCCCCCTTGGTGGGCTTGGTTAGCACCAAAACACAGCATGTTGGCCTCTTGGTGGCACCAGCATTTGCAAGATCCTGAAACAGAATCCATAACAAATATATATATGTCAGAAAAACAGAATGCATAACAGATAAAAGGAAAGAAAAAATATATATAATAATAGGACAAAAAGTTTAATGCCGAATGTCAAATTTTAAGACTGAGAAAAGTTTAACCGATCCCATACAGCCATACTTCTACAAGCCAATGTGTAGGACAAAACAGAATAACATTAAACAAAGCTGATAGAGATAGCTATTGTGAGAAACATGTCAAACAAAAAAAATGAAAATGTATATTCTCTTTGCAAAACCTCCTGGAATTGAGTCAATCACGGCATATATGGTAGAATGATGACGCATATTATGTATTCAGGTTTAGGTTAACTATTTCAGTTGGAAACTTGTTAATCATGGAGCAATGCGGTTTTCAACAAATGCACATGCGCAGTCAATACAGGTGGTGACAAACCCATTTCTCTAAAATGGAGCCAGGAAACAGAAACAAGTGAGTTCAATACTCAATAGGATGCTGAAGCTGAACCTTAACTAGGAACTTGCTAGACAATAAAATAAATTATATGTACAAAAGGTACACCAAGAAATCTTTGGAAAAAAATTGAAAAGGAAAACTAATAAAATACACTTTACTCAAATTCTAATCTTGAACTGGGGAAAAATTGATGCATAAAATCAGTAACGAAAGCGAGAAGTCCAGCTTACCTCAAGTAGGAAGAGATAACAACAGATGCATAAAATAGATAATCAGGGAAAATACTTACTTCTTTGGAGTTAACGTAAATGTAGGGTATTTCAGCCTCTTCACATAAAATCGGAACATGAGTTATCACATCAATAGGAGAAATGTTCCCTGCTATAATACATAATCTGCATCAAAAGGCAACAATTATATTAGTCCATATCAAACTTTCAAGGATTCAAAAGCAATTCCAGGACAAAAGCTGAGATCTCAAGATACATCCTTCATAATGAACAGCTAAGTAGATAAAAACTGATAATTAGGCGTTCGCACTAAACGTCATGAAATTCCTTCAAATTTTTTGGTAAGATTTTAATGAGTTAACGGAATTCCTAAATACAATGAGCATGTAGTGGTAGAAGATTAAGCATGCTCATGTAATGATACACTCAGCTGACTAAAGAAGAAAGACTTGTTTGAAGTTGATGAGGTCCGGCTGAAAGTCGTCAATGAAGAGTTTTAGTCACTACAATATTTCAGGTACCTTTATTTATTGTTTGCTGTCATCATTTTATTTTTCTACTGTGTCATGTTTTGATCACCCATAGCAGCAAAGAACACGTCCCTCAACAATGTATATTTCTTCCAGGATCTTCTAATTTAAAGTACTAATACTAACTACACTACGTAAACTAAAAAAGAGAAAAAGGAATCCAAAATGTAAACTGGTGTAATAACAAAACAAAATCTCCAAAACAAATGTCAGGAATCAAGCTGACACCTTTTTACTTTTTCCTCTACTCTTGATATCAAAGACTAAAATGATAAAAGTTGAAAAAATTAAATAATTAATAGTAAAAACAAAAACTGACCCTTTGTTACCCCGACGGATGCTTTTAACCACCTCCTTAACACCTCTCTTCAAGCATTTTTGCTCGGCAGCTGAAAGAAATAGACTCAATTCAAAATTATTCAAGAAAACCCCCAAATAGAAGAAATATATCTTCATATGTGTATATAGAGAGAGAAAAGAGAGGTTTGTATAAACCTCGGCGGACGAGTTTGAGGGCACGCTTGGAGAGCTTCTTGCCGGCAAGGGGTTTAGCAATTGGGGCCAAAGCTAACACCTTCTTCTTCTCCTTGTGTGCTGACTTTTCTGCTTCACTGTCGCTTCCCATTTCACTTTCTCTCTCCTTCTGCTTCCTTGAGTATTAGGGTTTATTATGTGATAGATTAGCAGAGGGGAGGAAGTTTGTGTTGTTATTAGGGTTTTAGCATTTTAGACGGTGGGAGAGAGAGAAAGAGTGCTTATGAGTTATGACAGTGGGCTAATTGGCTGAAAGCCTGAGTAGGCACAACAAATCAAACTTATGGGGTTCATGCAATAGCCATAAGATGGGCCTGACTTATCACATTGATGTGACTTTTTTTATATATATAAAAAATTTAATTTTGATTATATTATAATTTAAATTACGTATGCGTTTCTCTTTGTTTTAATTATCTAACATTCTAACTGCTATTTTTGAAATTATATTTTGTAATTTGATTACCTAACTTTGATCACACACACACACACACACACACACACACACACACACACACACATATATATATATATATATATATATATATATATATATATATATATATATATATATATATTGTTGGGCCAGGATTATTTGGACCGCTCGGGTCACACTTATTATGGACTTTTGGAGTATTGAACTATTATTTAAATGATATTTTAAATAGTATTGGGTTGGAGACTGTAATTGACAGGCGGCTGTTAATTATGGGTCAAGCCGTCTTAATTAATGAGGATTTGACATAATCTTGAGTTAGTGGAGAACAAGCGTTTGATAAAGCTTGCATGTAACTAGCTGACATGAGAGGGGGGTGACATGCAAGATGGGGAGATTAATATAAGAGTGCAGGGTACTACACAAAAAAGGTACATGAACATTTTAACTATACCAGACATTAGAGCACACACCTCCATTGTTAATCTTTTTTCGGCTTGTACTTATTCTCACACCGGAGCGATCTCCGGCGGCCCAAAATCGTCGAGATCCGGTGCTGACTTGTTTTCTATGTAGGATTGGACGCGCTTTTAGTGATTGAGGTGCGTGTGAAAATTTTAGCGTTAACATTGGCGCTAGAAGGAGGTTTTCTAGTGATTCTGGTTTTCTGTCACAGTTATTAAACGTCCTACATCGGAGATTATGGTGAAAAGTAGGACGGTTACAGCTGAAGGGCAACCAAAGGCTGCAAGTTCTTCTCAAGAGAGGGTTTCTGTAAAAGATAGGTTGGGTCCTTCAAAGAGTATTCATGACAGACTTGGGTCACATGATGCTCCGGAGAGATCGCATGTAAGAGATCATGGTGATGCTAAAAGGAAGTTATTCTCTACTGCTAGTAAAGGGCTTGTTAAAGATCGAAAAAGGATAGAAGGCACACCGCCTAGAACTTAGTACCGAGAAGGACAGGCAGACAAGGTGTCTACTCTGGCTAAAATGGCGCAGGAGAATGATATAGCTTTGAAGGTACTTCTGCAGCAAAGAGAGGATATTTCCAGACAGATCGTTCTTGTGGCTGAAATGGAAGGTGGAGCATCCAGTTATATTCAACCCGAAGAGCGGGGTGGATCTTTGGGTAAACGAGCAAAGGGTGTTGAAGATTCCAGGCGTTCGAAGAAAAGGCTTCGGAGTCATTCTCCTGTCCTGAGTAAAGAGAGACGTCGTTCTCCCGAAGGTCCGAAGAGAGCATCCCACCCTGAGGATCTTCGAGATGACAGTAACGATAGAAGACGAAGTAGATCAAGAGGACGTACTCCCGAAACTTCAAAGAAGGTACCTCGCGTTGAATATTATTCTAGGTATAGTGAAGAAGATAGTAGCCGCAGCAGATCAAGTGGTCATTTTTCGGAGAATCCGAAAAGGGCACACCGCCATGTGGATTCTCGCCTCGGCCGAACTGACAAAAAAAAAAAGAGCTCCCCGAAGAAGGAAGTTGCTTCGAAGCCCGAAAGAGTTGAACTATTGGCCGAAGAGATAAAGGAGCTCTGGAAGCAACTGGTAGAAGTTCGGCAAGGGAAAGAGAGTTCAGGAAAGAAGGCTTCTCCCTTCTCTTCGAAAATCCTTCGGGAGAAGGCGGATCCTAGTAAGAAGCTGCCTCATATGGAAAGCTACGATGGCTCAGGGGATCCATATGACCACAGCCAGGCGTTCGATAGGTTGATGGATTATTACGACTTTTCAGATGCATCTAAGTGTCAGACCTATGGGACGACATTGAGGAAAGATGCAAGGCAGTGGATGGGAACTTTGGTTCCTGATTCAATTTTGTCCTAGGATGATTTATGCGACAAGTTCTATGTTCGGTTCGGGAGTAATAAGAGAAGAGGAAAACTCACGGGGTCGTTGGCACAGGTTAGGCAGTATCCGAATGAGACTCTAGGCCAGTATGCGAAAAGGTTCAGAGACGCGGTGGGGCAGGTGTCAGACCTCAACGATCTTCAGGTTGTGGGGTTGTTCCAGAATGGCTTAGATTTGGTAAAATCCGAGAAGTTGGTAAAAAAGCTGATGTTTAATCATCCGAAGAGCTTGGCCGAAGCGTTCGAAAAAGCAGAGGGCTTCATCGTGGTAGAAGAAGCGATGAACAGCCTGAAACGGAGTTCTTCGGAAAAGGCGAAGGAGAAAGGTAAGGAAAAGACCGATGATAATCAGAAGAAGAGTGGTGGCAATAATGATCGATTTGAGGGTACTCAGAAGAGGTATAACAATAATTGGGTACCAAGAGGAGACCGTCCACTTGTGCCAGGTCCGAAGGTGAATAAGGTATATACTCAACTGAATACAGATCGGGCTACTATTCTGGAACAGATAAAGAACCAGCCTTACTTTGAACAGCCTCGGGATAATGTGACACCCCCGAATCCGGGTCCTCTGACCCTGGTCCGGTCGTCACGATCTAACATAAACATCCACCTCTAAACAACATACAATAACTAAATGCGGAATATAATAAACGTATGTCGTTCATTCAAAAGGTGTTACTAGTCCCAAGATTCGATAACCTTAAATACAAAACATACAAACATACCCTAGAGTAGTCAATAGGGTTCATATTACATAACAGAAAATTAATTAAACATAAAGATAAAGTCTGCTCCTTGCAAACTAATCCTACATCTTCCCTTTACCCTTGTCCTTTCCTGAAGTCTCGGGCTTAACTGCAATATAAGTCATGATATAGCAAGAATGAGCAACAAGTTTGCTCAGCAAGTTGAAATACAACAATAAAGGATATATCATGATGAAAGAAATATATCTGATAATGAATTCAACAATATGAATATCGGAAGCAAGAATAATAATTGCTTTTAGAATAACTGATAGTCAAGTAGACCTTTGAACTATAAAACTCCAACGAAATCAATAGCTGATTGACCCTTTGGTTACTGGCTACAGAATAAGTACTTGAGGGGATCAGCCTCGCGTACGCTATGTATATGCATAACATTCAACTCTGCTGTTTGTATCTTTATACTAGATACCTGGGGTACTCCCCTATATATACAAGGGGTGTTCTTTCAGTCTAAGAATCCTTACCATCAATTGGTTTGGATAGCTTTTATAAAATTTTTATACAATTATCTGACAGAACAAGGGTTCAGACTCTATCTGACGCAGTTCAAGAATTATAGAACTTTAAATAATGTACAAGTCCAAGACTGTACGAAATCAAGTGCACCAAGTGCGAATAACAATAATATCGATGTGGAATAATTGTAAAGTAATTAAACCACCTAATAGCATGCTTGGAAATAAAGTTCAAGCTTTAAATAATTAACTGTCAATACGATAATAACCTGCTCAATACAATATGAGAAGGATAGGAACTTGTACAAATAAGAATTAAAGAACTTGCACAACCAAATAGTGAAGTTCGGAGACTTGCCTGATTGCTCAGCTACAATTAAGTTCTAGCTTTAATTAAATCTCGCTGAAATAACCTAACATTAACAAGTCGGTATTCCAATTAGCATGTGTAAACTAATACGAGTCTACACTTACAAGAATCGGCTTATCATATAAATCTATCCATAATTCACGTAAGTCAATCTAATCATGTCATAGATTTAATAACTTTAGATAATCTAGTTTCTATGCATCAATATAGATTTGAACACATAATACTTCAAGTTACTTAGATTTAATCAACATACATGTTTTATGATTATAATTTTTGAAAACCTAGCATGTTCAACCTAATCCTAGTTAAAGTCATATGCTCGCATGTCAGTAATTTGTATACTTTACATAATACAAGTTCATGCTTCATGTTATCACATAACAAGGTTAAACATAACATGCATTGTGACGCCCCCAGAATAGGTCCATTCAACCCAACCCATTCTGAGTCGCCAAATACATGGTACAGAATTCAAATACAAACTTTATATCATACGGTCGTGCAAAATACGACCACACAACTGTGAGTCTCAATACAAATATGTAGAAAATATTAAGATTCAAACTAAGTCCTCATTACAATTATTGTCACACTATTTATCAAAAATAGTGAGGACTACTACTGCTCTAACTCGGACCATCACTCTGTCCCCCGACTAGTTCCCGCAACATTCTCATTTCCTGAAGAGGACAATAGATGAAAATGGTGAGCTCAACTAGCTCAGTAAAGAATATTATGACTAAGATAATGGAAAATAAATTATCGTTAGCCTTCAATAAATCAGATAAAATATAATGGACAACCAATCTTAGATCAATATTCGCAGCGAAAATAACAAATCATTAGAAGAGTTAAGCAGAGAATAAAGTCTACCATCTTCTATGATTTAAAAGTTCATCATCAATATTTTATCCCTGTAACATCAATCAATATACATCTCGAATCAAATATTCATCTTTGCACTACAGGCCAAAGATATTCATTTGTATCATCAGTGGTCATGTTCATCTCAACACCTGTCATCTTTGCACTACAGGCCAAAGATATTCATCAGGTAATCATTCATCTTTGCTCTACAGGCCAAAGATATTCATCAAGTAATCATTCATCTTTGCTCTACAGGCCAAAGATATTCAGTTACATCACCTTTTAGGACTGAGAATGATGAAAAACATTTAAAAAAAACGAATCCAGTGAGATAAAAGACAAAGACTAAGGATTCGTATTTTAGTATATCCAATTCAAAAATACCTCGTAATAATCAATTATGGAGCAAAATTCAAGAATAGAGCTCAAAACTTGGATACAATCAATGATAGTAACCTTAACAAGCAATTTGGACAAATAGAAGAAAATTTAATTTTTCCGTGAATAGTGCCGTATACGTGAATAGTAACCCCGACAAAAAAAGTAAGAATTTCAACATAAAATCCATGACAATATTTCTGTATAATGATATTGAAAAGAATAATATCATTTACGAAAGAAAATAACATCCCTTACCTCAAAAAGATAGTACCTCTAACTTGAATATCGGATATAATATCGAAAGAAACTTGCACTGAATAGCAACACTCAAAGTATTGAAATACTCACAAAAATACGCTCGATATTATAGAGAGAGAAAACTTCTGATTCTGGTGTGATTTTCAATTCTAACCTAAGCACCCTATTAATAGGAAAAGCTTAGGATGCCAAAGGAGACTAAAATAATAAAATAATATTATTTTTTAAAAAATTCCGCCGCCGGCTGCTATCCAAACTCAGAATTTTTTTCAACAAAAGTGGGTCCCACCCATTAAATAATATTTATTTTTCGAAACTTCAATAATTCATAACAAATAGCCCCTTTGTCAGAAAAATACAAATTCTATGTCTTTCCATAGGAAATTTAATTCTCTACAACTTTGCAGAAGAAAGTTTTTTCAAATTCCAAACATAAATTATCCGAAATCCATAAACAGATGATTTCTCACACCAAAATATTGATAAAAACTCACCAGCGCCAATTCCTTCTTTAATATCCACAAAAAAAATATTTTCTTATCATATAAATCAATAATTAATTATTCACAAATAATATTATAGAACTACAATATTAACAACCAGGTCGTTCCCAGGACAGAAGGGGCCTTCCGATAAGGACTTCTCCTTACTAGCGCGCAATTAAATAACCCCTCCTAGACAGAACTTCCTTAGACATTGTCAATAATGCTATCTAATAATATTATTCAAATAATATGAATTATTTAGTTGATAACGTGAAATACTGTGCAACGACAATTATTGAATCAATACTACAAAATATCAACTGTAGCCATTATTGAATCAATCATAAAAAATAGCAACGTGACAATTATTGAGTCAATAAAATATCAATGCAGCAATTATTGAGTCAATAATATAAAATATCAACGTAGCAATTATTGAGTCAATAATATAAAATATTGAACAGTAATTACTGTAACAATAATTGAGTAATGGCTTCTCACGTAAGACTCAATAATTCAAAATACTGTGCAATACCGTGTGCTACTATGCAACACCGTGTATCACTGTATTTTAACCACCGGGTATTTCAACAGTACTAACGGTAACAACCACGCCGTTATTCTATAAAGAAGTTATTTCTGTCGCTTTCTATATCCGACAGTTATTCCGTTGTGGGAGCCCACAAATAGCTGCGCCGTCGTACAAATATTCCCCGACAACAAGAATATTCCACGACCAAACGAATATTCCCCGACAACAAGAATATTTTATAACCACTTGCTCATTTTAAAAATATTTGCACATTTCACCCATAACTTTCATATTTATCAAAACAACACCTTACTGTTTCGAAATAATATATAAAGAAAACTAAATCTTTATTCATAAAAGTTGGGGTCTTACACTTTCTGCCCAACTTCCATCTTCCTACCATCCAAGTGCATTGTGACGCCCCCAGAATAGGTCCATTCAACCCAACCCATTCTGAGTCGCCAAATACATGGTACAGAATTCAAATACAAACTTTATATCATACGGTCGTGCAAAATACGACCACACAACTGTGAGCCTCAATACAAATATGTAGAAAATATTAAGATTCAAACTAAGTCCTCATTACAATTATTATCACACTATTTATCAGAAATAGTGAGGACTACTACTGCTCTAACTCGGACCATCACTCTGTCCCCCGACTAGTTCCCGCAACATTCTCATTTCCTGAAGAGGACAACAGATGAAAAGGGTGAGCTCAACTAGCTCAGTAAAGAATATTATGACTAAGATAATGGGAAACATATTATCGTTAGTCTTCAACAAAATAGGATAAAATATAATGGACAACCAACTTCAGATCAACGATGAGATGTTTAGAAGTTTTTTGCAGTTTATGCAAAATCAGACGAGGGAGACTCGTGTGCAACTTACAGGTGGAGATAATAACAACACACGAACTGTCACTGCTAAACAGTTCAAAGAATTGGGACCACCAGAGTTTCTGGGAAAGCCAGATCCGATCAAGGCGGAGACGTGGATTAAACAAATTACCAAGATATTTGATGTCTTGGGATGTACAGAGGAACAGAAGGTTCCATTCGCCACGTTTATGTTCCGTGGAGAGGCAGATTACTGGTGGGAATCCGTGAAGCGTACCCAGCCTGCCGCACTTCAGATGTCTTGGGAAGCGTTTCAGAAACTGTTCAATGACAAGTACTTTCCTGAAAGTATTCGTCATATGAAGGAGGTAGAGTTTATCCGACTGGAACAAAATAATATGACGGTATCCCACTACGAGGCTAAGTTCGCGGAGCTGTCCAGGTTTGCACCTCATTTGGTGGAGAATGAGGAACGTATGACGCGGATGTTTCTAAGAGGTTTGAAACCCGAAATACGTCAATACCTCATTTCTCATAAATTTTCTTTATATTCGGATGTAGTAAATAGGGCCCAGTTATTAGAACGAGATAATGATTATGTTCAACCGAGGGACCACAACCAAGGTCGTACCGGTGGCAGCAGTCATCGGAGCAATGACAACCAGCGAGGAGGAAAGTATGATAGAAGCGGTAACCACTCCGGTGGTTATCGTGGCCATGATAGTAGAAGAAGCGAATCGGGAGGAGATTTCAAAAAGAGAAGGTATAACAATGAGAACGCGAAGATGTCAACATCAGCACCAGCATCAACTGTTTCGAGGGGAGGAGAACGACCACCGGTCGTATGCTTTAAATGCGGGAAAGAGGGACATATCAGCCCAAACTGCCCACAACAGTTCAAAGGATGCTATAACTGTGGAAAAGAAGGACATATAGCTCGAGATTGTCCTGTTACGAAACCAAGTTCAGCGGGGGTGGTGATTCCAAAGGCGGTTGCAGACAAGTCAAAGTCGGTGATTCCTGGAAGAGCGTTTGTCGTGACAGCCCAAAACGCGAGGAATCCACACGAGGTGATTACGGGTAAGCTGATCATAAACTCTTGCGAAGTTTACACCTTGTTAGATACCGGTGCTACCCATTCCTTTATTTCACCTACTTGTGCTCAACGTTTGAACTTGACTTCTGATAAATTAGACTTTGACTTATCTGTTGAAACTCCGTTAGGAGAAACCTTTGTTACATCTACAGTTTACAAATCTTGCTTGATTCAGATTGGTACCCTTACCTTACCTGTTGATCTTATATCTTTGAAAATACTTGCATTTGACGTGATTTTAGGAATTGACTGGTTAACCACTTACCATGCCAAAATTGATTGTTTTCGTAAGGTTGTTAGTTTTCATATTCCTAATCAACCTGTTGTGCGAATCCAAATCACCAAACCACTAAAATCAGTCAATATCATTTCAAATCCCAAGGCTATTCGTTTATTGAAAAACGGATGTCAAGCTTTCTTAGCTCATATCACTGATCTAAATCAGAATACATCAGATTTGAATGATATTTCCGTTGTTAATGAGTTTCCTGATGTATTTCCCGAAGAACTTCCCGGTCTACCCCCAGAACGTGAAGTTGAATTCTTTATTGACCTTGAGCCCGGTACAAAACCCATTTCTAAAACCCCATATCGAATGGCTCCTATTGAACTTCAGGAGTTAAAGGTTCAATTACAAGAGTTGTTAGACATCGGTTTTATTCGTCCTAGTACGTCTCCTTGGGGTGCTCCTGTTTTATTCGTAAAGAAGAAAGACGGGAGTATGCGACTTTGCATTGACTATCGGGAGTTGAACCATGTCACCATCAAGAATAGGTATCCGTTACCTCGTATTGATGACCTGTTCGACCAGTTGCAAGGAGCGCAATTCTTTTCAAAGATCGATCTTCGTTCTGGATATCATCAGTTGAAGATTAAAACTGAGGATATTCCAAAGACTGCTTTTAGAACACGGTACGGGCATTATGAGTTCTTAGTCATGTCTTTTGGATTGACTAATGCTCCTGCTGCTTTCATGGATATGATGAACCGTGTATTTAAGGAGTATTTAGATCAATTCGTTGTTGTCTTTATTGATGACATTCTCATCTATTCTAAAATCCGTGAAGATCATGAACACCATTTGAAGTTGGTACTTCAAAAGCTTCGTGAGAACAAGCTATATGCCAAGCTGAAGAAATGCGAGTTCTGGCTTGAGGAAGTAGCATTCCTTGGGCACGTGGTATCAAAATGTGGAGTATCTGTGGACCCGGCGAAGATTGAAGCAATACAAAGCTGGGAGCAACCTAAGTCGGTGACTGAAGTACGAAGCTTTCTGGGCTTAGCTGGTTACTATCGGAGGTTCGTAGAGGGATTTTCTTGAATCGCTACTCCATTAACGCAGTTGACTCGGAAAGATACGAAATTCGTTTGGGGCGGGAAATGCGAGAAGAGCTTCCAAGAGCTCAAGAGGAGACTTATTTCGGCACCTGTTCTGACAATACCATCTGGTTCGGATGGATTTGTTATTTACAGCGATGCTTCGGGCAAAGGGTTAGGATGTGTTCTCATGCAACATGGGAAAGTCATAGCCTATGCCTCGCGACAACTCAAAGAATATGAGAGGAATTATCCTACTCATGATCTAGAGTTGGCAACAGTCGTTTTCGCGTTGAAGATCTGGAGACATTACTTGTACGGAGAGAAAGTGGAGATTTATACGGATCATAAGAGCCTTAAATATTTCTTCACTCAGAAGGAACTCAACATGCGGCAACGACGTTGGCTTGAGCTGTTGAAAGATTACGATCATACCATCCAATACCATCCTGGAAAAGCGAACGTGGTAGCTGACGCGTTGAGTAGAAGATCATATGTGAAAACGAATGCGATGATGTCAAGTATACGCGTAGAACCAGTTTTGATTGATAAAGTTAAAGCTGCTCAAGCTACGGATGCGGAGCTGATGAAGATGAAGAAGAAGGTGTAAGAAGGTGCAATTCCAGAAGCGAGAATCGATGAAGATGGAATACTTCGAGTCAACTCCAGACTTTGTGTTCCTAACGATTCCGACTTGAAGTATAGAATCATGATGGAGGCACACAACACACCGTTTGCAATCCATCCTGGGAGTACTAAAATGTATCGTGATCTTCGACATACATTTTGGTGGAGCAATATGAAGAGAGAGATCGCGGAGTTCATCTCGAGATGTTTAACTTGTCAACGTGTAAAGGCGGAGCATCAAGTGCCGAAGGGTTCATTGCAACCACTGGAGATTCCGAAATGGAAGTGGGAACACATTACGATGGATTTCGTTACGGGTCTTCCCAAGGTTTCTCAAGGCTTAGATGCGATTTGGGTTATTGTTGATAGATTAACCAAGTCTGCTCATTTCTTGCCGATACGAGAGACTTATTCCCTTGAACGTCTTGCTCATATGTACGTGAATGAGATTGTGAGGTTGCATGGCATGCCAGTATCCATAGTTTCGGATCGTGACCCCAGATTTACTTCACGATTTTGGATCAGTTTGCAGAAAGCTATGGGTACGGATTTACGATTTAGTTCGGCTTATCATCCTCAAACAGACGGACAATTGGAAAGGACTATCCAAACTCTTGAATATCTATTGAGACTCTGTGTTCTAGACTTCAAAGGGAGTTGGGATAAGTATTTACCATTGGTGGAATTCTCCTACAACAACAGTTATCAGGTAAGTATAGGCGTAGCTCCATTCGAGGCATTGTATGGGAGAAAGTGTCGCTCTCCAGTATGTTGGAACGAGGTGGGTGAAACAATGTTGTTGGGACCGGAGTTAGTACGTATGACTACAGAAAAGATCCAAATAATCCGACAACGTATACAAACAGCACAAGATCGACAAAAGAGTTATGCGGATCTTCATCGAAAGGACGTGGAATTTAATGTTGGAGACCATGTGTTATTACGTATTGCTCCGTGGAAAGGAGTTACAAGGTTTGGGAAGAGAGGAAAGCTCAACCCACGATTCATTGGTCCATTTGAGATTCTTGACCGAATAGGAAATGTGGCTTATAGACTCGCTTTACCTCCAAGCATGTCTCGTGTTCATAACGTGTTTCACATATCCGTGTTACGTAAATATGTGAAGGATTCAAACCGCATTATTGAGTTAGAACCAGACGAGATAGCTGAAGATTTAACGTACGAGCAGGTACCTGTCAAAATCTTGGATAGGAAGGAGCATGTCTTACGCTCGAAGATTATACCTCAAGTTAAAGTTTTGTGGAGAAACCATGCAATTGAAGAAATGACCTGGGAGTTGGAATCGGAAATGAAAGCGAGGTATCCTCACCTTTTCGACATACCAGGTACGTACGTCAATTTCGAGGACGAAATTTAATAAGGAGGGGAGGTTGTAAGACCCCAACTTTTATGAATAAAGATTTAGTTTTCTTTATATATTATTTCGAAACAGTAAGGTGTTGTTTTGATAAATATGAAAGTTATGGGTGAAATGTGCAAACATTTTTAAAATGAGCAAGAGGTTATAAAATATTCTTGTTGTCGGGGAATATTCGTTTGGTCGTGGAATATTCTTGTTGTCAGGGAATATTCGTACGACGGCGCAGCTATTTGTGGGCCCCCACAACGGAATAACTGTCGGATATAGAAAGCGACAGAAATAACTTTTTTACAGAATAACGGCGTGGTTGTTACCGTTAGTACTGTTGAAATACCCGGTGGTTAAAATACAGTGATACACGGTGTTGCATAGTAGCACACGGTATTGCACAGTATTTCAAATTATTGAGTCTTACGTGAGAAGCCATTACTCAATTATTGTTACAGTAATTACTATTCAATATTTTATATTATTGACTCAATAATTGCTACGTTGATATTTTATATTATTGACTCAATAATTGCTGCATTGATATTTTATTGACTCAATAATTGCTACGTTGCTATTTTTTTATGATTGATTCAATAATGGCTACAGTTGATATTTTGTAGTATTGATTCAATAATTGTCGTTGCACAGTATTTCACGTTATCAACTCAATAATTCATATTATTTGAATAATATTATTAGATAGCATTATTGACAATGTCTAAGGAAGTTCTGTCTAGGAGGGATTATTTAATTGCGCGCCAGTAAGGAGAAGTCCTTATCGGAAGGCCCCCTCTGTCCTGGGAACGACCTGGTTGTTAATATTGTAGTTCTATAATATTATTTGTGAATAATTAATTATTGATTTATATGATAAGAAAATATTTATTTTGTGGATATTAAAGAAGGAATTGGCGCTGGTGAGTTTTTATCAATATTTTGGTGTGAGAAATCATCTGTTTATGGATTTCGAATAATTTATGTTTGGAATTTGAAAAAACTTCCTTCTGCAAAGTTGTAGGGAATTAAATTTCCTATGGAAGGACATAGAATTTGTATTTTTCTGACAAATGGGCTATTTGTTATGAATTATTGAAGTTTCGGAAAATAAATATTATTTAATGGGTGGGACCCACTTTTGTTGGAAAAAAATTTAGCCCCCAGGCGGCGGAAATTTTGAAAAAATAATATTATTTTATTATTTTAGTCTCCTTTGGCATCCTAAGCTTTTTCTATAAATAGGGTGCTTAGGTTAGAATTGAAAATCACACCAGAATCATCAGTTTTCTCTCTCTATAATATCGAGCGTATTTTTGTGAGTATTTCAATACTTTGAATGTTGCTATTCAGTGCAAGTTTCCTTTAATATTATATCCGATATTCCAGTCAGAGGTACTATCTTTTTGAGGTAAGGGATGTTATTTCTTTCGTAAATGATGTTATTCTTCTCAGTATCATTATACAAAAATATTGCCATGGATTTATGTTGAAATTCTTACTTTTTCCGTCGGGGTTACTATTCATGTATACGGCACTATTCACGGGAAAATTTATTTTTCTTCTATTTGTCCAAATTGTCTGTTAAGGTTACTATCTTTGATTGTATCCAAGTTTTGGGCTTTATTCTTGAATTTTGCTCCACAAAGTATTATTATGGATTATTCTTGAATTTGGTTAAACTAAATGACGAATCCCTAATCTTTGTCTTTTATCTCACTGGATTCGTTCTTTAAAATATTTTTCATCATTCTCAGTCCTAAAAGGTGATATAACTGAATATCTTTGGCCTGTAGAGCAAAGATGAATGATTACTTGATGAATATCTTTGGCCTGTAGAGCAAAGATGAATGATTACCTGATGAATATCTTTGGCCTGTAGTGCAAAGATGACAGGTGTTGAGATGAATATGACCACTGATGATACAAATGAATATCTTTGGCCTGTAGTGCAAAGATGAATATTTGATTCGAGATGTATATTGATTGATGTTACAGGGATAAAATATTGATGATGGACTTTTAAATCATAGAAGATAGTAGACTTTATTCTCTGCTTAATTCTTCTAATGAACTGTTATTTCCGCTGCGAATATTGATCTGAAGTTGGTTGTCCATTATATTTTATCCTATTTTGTTGAAGACTAACGATAATTTGTTTCCCATTATCTTAGTCATAATATTCTTTACTGAGCTAGTTGAGCTCACCCTTTTCATCTGTTGTCCTCTTCAGGAAATGAGAATGTTGCGGGAACTAGTCGGGGGACAGAGTGATGGTCCGAGTTAGAGCAGTAGTAGTCCTCACTATTTCTGATAAATAGTGTGATAATAATTGTAATGAGGACTTAGTTTGAATATTAATATTTTCTACATATTTGTATTGAGACTCACAGTTGTGTGGTCGTATTTTGTACGACCGTATGATATAAAGTTTGTATTTGAATTCTGTACCATGTATTTGGCGACTCAGAATGGGTTGGGTTGAATGGACCTATTCTGGGGGCGTCACAATGCACTTGGATGGTAGGAAGATGGAAGTTGGGCAGAAAGTGTAAGACCCCAACTTTTATGAATAAAGATTTAGTTTTCTTTATATATTATTTCGAAACAGTAAGGTGTTGTTTTGATAAATATGAAAGTTATGGGTGAAATGTGCAAACATTTTTAAAATGAGCAAGTGGTTATAAAATATTTTTGTTGTCGGGGAATATTCGTTTGGTCGTGGAATATTCTTGTTGTCGGGGAATATTCGTACGATGGCGCAGCTATTTGTGGGCCCCCACAACGGAATAACTGTCGGATATAGAAAGCGACAGAAATAACTTCTTTACAGAATAACGGCGTGGTTGTTACCGTTAGTACTGTTGAAATACCCGGTGGTTAAAATACAGTGATACACGGTGTTGCATAGTAGCACATGGTATTGCACAGTATTTTGAATTATTGAGTCTTACGTGAGAAGCCATTACTCAATTATTGTTACAGTAATTACTATTCAATATTTTATATTATTGACTCAATAATTGCTACGTTGATATTTTATATTATTGACTCAATAATTGCTGCATTGATATTTTATTAACTCAATAATTGTCACGTTGCTATTTTGTATGATTGATTCAATAATGGCTACAGTTGATATTTTGTAGTATTGATTCAATAATTGTCGTTGCACATTATTTCACGTTATCAACTCAATAATTCATATTATTTGAATAATATTATTAGATAGCATTATTGACAATGTCTAAGGAAGTTCTGTCTAGGAGGGATTATTTAATTGCGCGCCAGTAAGGAGAAGTCCTTATCGGAAGGCCCCCTCTGTCCTGGGAACGACTTGGTTGTTAATATTGTAGTTCTATAATATTATTTGTGAATAATTAATTATTGATTTATATGATAAGAAAATATTTATTTTGTGGATATTAAAGAAGGAATTGGCGCTGGTGAGTTTTTATCAATATTTTGGTGTGAGAAATCATCTGTTTATGGATTTCGGATAATTTATGTTTGGAATTTGGAAAAACTTTCTTCTGCAAAGTTGTAGAGAATTAAATTTCCTATGAAAAGTCATAGAATTTGTATTTTTCTGACAAAGGGGCTATTTGTTATGAATTATTGAAGTTTCGAAAAATAAATATTATTTAATGGGTGGGACCCACTTTTGTTGAAAAAAATTCTGAGTTTGGATAGCAGCCGGCGGTGGAATTTTTTAAAAAATAATATTATTTTATTATTTTAGTCTCCTTTAGCATCCTAAGCTTTTCCTATAAATAGGGTGCTTAGGTTAGAATTGAAAATCACACCAGAATTAGAAGTTTTCTCTCTCTATAATATCGAGCGTATTTTTGTGAGTATTTCAATACTTTGAGTGTTGCTATTCAGTGCAAGTTTTCTTCGATATTATATCCGATATTCCAATCAGAGGTACTATCTTTTTGAGGTAAGGGATGTTATTTTCTTTCGTAAATGATGTTATTCTTTTCAATATCATTATACAGAAATATTGTCATGGATTTTATGTTGAAATTCTAACTTTTTCCGTCGGGGTTACTATTCACGTATACGGCACTATTCACGTATACGGCACTATTCACGGAAAAATTAAATTTTCTTCTATTTGTCCAAATTGCTTGTTAAGGTTACTATCTTTGATTGTATCCAAGTTTTGAGCTCTATTCTTGAATTTTGCTCCATAATTGATTATTACGAGGTATTTTTGAATTGGATATACTAAAATACGAATCCTTAGTCTTTGTCTTTTATCTCACTGGATTCGTTTTTTTTAAATATTTTTCATCATTCTTAGTCCTAAAAGGTGATGTAACTGAATATCTTTGGCCTGTAGAGCAAAGATGAATGATTACTTGATGAATATCTTTGGCCTGTAGAGCAAAGATGAATGATTACCTGATGAATATCTTTGGCCTGTAGTGCAAAGATGACAGGTGTTGAGATGAATATGACCACTGATGATACAAATGAATATCTTTGGCCTGTAGTGCAAAGATGAATATTTGATTCGAGATGTATATTGATTGATGTTACAGGGATAAAATATTGATGATGGACTTTTAAATCATAGAAGATAGTAGACTTTATTTTCTGCTTAATTCTTCTAATGAACTGTTATTTCCGCTGCGAATATTGATCTGAAGTTGGTTGTCCATTATATTTTATCCTATTTTGTTGAAGACTAACGATAATTTGTTTCCCATTATCTTAGTCATAATATTCTTTACTGAGCTAGTTGAGCTCACCCTTTTCATCTGTTGTCCTCTTCAGGAAATGAGAATGTTGCGGGAACTAGTCGGGGGACAGAGTGATGGTCCGAGTTAGAGCAGTAGTAGTCCTCACTATTTCTGATAAATAGTGTGATAATAATTGCAATGAGGACTTAGTTTGAATCTTAATATTTTCTACATATTTGTATTGAGACTCACAGTTGTGTGGTCGTATTTTGCACGACCGTATGATATAAAGTTTGTATTTGAATTCTGTACCATGTATTTGGCGACTCAGAATGGGTTGGGTTGAATGGACCTATTCTGGGGGCGTCACAATGCACTTGGATGGTAGGAAGATGGAAGTTGGGCAGAAAGTGTAAGACCCCAACTTTTATGAATAAAGATTTAGTTTTCTTTATATATTATTTCGAAACAGTAAGGTGTTGTTTTGATAAATATGAAAGTTATGGGTGAAATGTGCAAACATTTTTAAAATGAGCAAGTGGTTATAAAATATTCTTGTTGTCGGGGAATATTCATTTGGTCGTGGAATATTCTTGTTGTCGGGGAATATTTGTACGACGGCGCAGCTATTTGTGGGCCCCCACAACGGAATAACTGTCGGATATAGAAAGCGACAGAAATAACTTCTTTATAGAATAACGGCGTGGTTGTTACCGTTAGTACTGTTGAAATACCCGGTGGTTAAAATACAGTGATACACGGTGTTGCATAGTAGCACACGGTATTGCACAGTATTTTGAATTATTGGGTCTTACGTGAGAAGCCATTACTCAATTATTGTTACAGTAATTACTGTTCAATATTTTATATTATTGACTCAATAATTGCTACGTTGATATTTTATATTATTGACTCAATAATTGCTGCATTGATATTTTATTGACTCAATAATTGCCACGTTGCTATTTTTTATGATTGATTCAATAATGGCTACAGTTGATATTTTGTAGTATTGATTCAATAATTGTCGTTGCACAGTATTTCACGTTATCAACTAAATAATTCATATTATTTGAATAATATTATTAGATAGCATTATTGACAATGTCTAAGGAAGTTCTGTCTAGGAGGGGTTATTTAATTGCGCGCTAGTAAGGAGAAGTCCTTATCGGAAGGCCCCTTCTGTCCTGGGAACGACCTGGTTGTTAATATTGTAGTTCTATAATATTATTTGTGAATAATTAATTATTGATTTATATGATAAGAAAATATTTTTTTTGTGGATATTAAAGAAGGAATTGGCGCTGGTGAGTTTTTATCAATATTTTGGTGTGAGAAATCATCTGTTTATGGATTTCGGATAATTTATGTTTGGAATTTGGAAAAACTTTCTTCTGCAAAGTTGTAGAGAATTAAATTTCCTATGGAAAGACATAGAATTTGTATTTTTCTGACAAAGGGGCTATTTGTTATGAATTATTGAAGTTTCGAAAAATAAATATTATTTAATGGGTGGGACCCACTTTTGTTGAAAAAAATTCTGAGTTTGGATAGCAGCCGGCGGCGGAATTTTTTAAAAAATAATATTATTTTATTATTTTAGTCTCCTTTGGCATCCTAAGCTTTTCCTATAAATAGGGTGCTTAGGTTAGAATTGAAAATCACACCAGAATCAGAAGTTTTCTCTCTCTATAATATCGAGCGTATTTTTGTGAGTATTTCAATACTTTGAGTGTTGCTATTCAGTGCAAGTTTCTTTCGATATTATATCCGATATTCAAGTCAGAGGTACTATCTTTTTGAGGTAAGGGATGTTATTTTCTTTCGTAAATGATATTATTCTTTTCAATATCATTATACAGAAATATTGTCATGGATTTTATGTTGAAATTCTTACTTTTTTCGTCAGGGTTACTATTCACGTATACGGCACTATTCACGGAAAAATTAAATTTTCTTCTATTTGTCCAAATTGCTTGTTAAGGTTACTATCATTGATTGTATCCAAGTTTTGAGCTCTATTCTTGAATTTTGCTCCATAATTGATTATTACGAGGTATTTTTGAATTGGATATACTAAAATACGAATCCTTAGTCTTTGTCTTTTATCTCACTGGATTCATTTTTTTTAAATGTTTTTCATCATTCTCAGTCCTAAAAGGTGATGTAACTGAATATCTTTGGCCTGTAGAGCAAAGATGAATGATTACTTGATGAATATCTTTGGCCTGTAGAGCAAAGATGAATGATTACCTGATGAATATCTTTGGCCTGTAGTGCAAAGATGACAGGTGTTGAGATGAACATGACCACTGATGATACAAATGAATATCTTTGGCCTGTAGTGCAAAGATGAATATTTGATTCGAGATGTATATTGATTGATGTTACAGGGATAAAATATTGATGATGGACTTTTAAATCATAGAAGATGGTAGACTTTATTCTCTGCTTAACTCTTCTAATGATTTGTTATTTTCGCTGCGAATATTGATCTAAGATTGGTTGTCCATTATATTTTATCTGATTTATTGAAGGCTAACGATAATTTATTTTCCATTATCTTAGTCATAATATTCTTTACTGAGCTAGTTGAGCTCACCCTTTTCATCTGTTGTCCTCTTCAGGAAATGAGAATGTTGCGGGAACTAGTCGGGGGACAGAGTGATGGTCCGAGTTAGAGCAGTAGTAGTCCTCACTATTTCTGATAAATAGTGTGATAATAATTGCAATGAGGACTTAGTTTGAATCTTAATATTTTCTACATATTTGTATTGAGACTCACAGTTGTGTGGTCGTATTTTGCACGACCGTATGATATAAAGTTTGTATTTGAATTCTGTACCATGTATTTGGCGACTCAGAATGGGTTGGGTTGAATGGACCTATTCTGGGGGCGTCACAATGCACTTGGATGGTAGGAAGATGGAAGTTGGGCAGAAAGTGTAAGACCCCAACTTTTATGAATAAAGATTTAGTTTTCTTTATATATTATTTCGAAACAGTAAGGTGTTGTTTTGATAAATATGAAAGTTATGGGTGAAATGTGCAAACATTTTTAAAATGAGCAAGTGGTTATAAAATATTCTTGTTGTCGGGGAATATTCGTTTGGTCGTGGAATATTCTTGTTGTCGGGGAATATTCGTATGACGGCGCAGCTATTTGTGGGCCCCCACAACGGAATAACTGTCGGATATAGAAAGCGACAGAAATAACTTCTTTATAGAATAACGGCGTGGTTGTTACCGTTAGTACTGTTGAAATACCCGGTGGTTAAAATACAGTGATACACGGTGTTGCATAGTAGCACACGGTATTGCACAGTATTTTGAATTATTGAGTCTTACGTGAGAAGCCATTACTCAATTATTGTTACAGTAATTACTGTTCAATATTTTATATTATTGACTCAATAATTGCTACGTTGATATTTTATATTATTGACTCAATAATTGCTGCATTGATATTTTATTGACTCAATAATTGCCACGGATGATTATCCATATATATATATATATATATACAGGTCTAGCGTCTAGTAATATGCACTTAAGAGTATTAATTGTCATTTCAACCATTATATTTATTTTGTCACTATTTTTGTGAGGTAGTAGTAGTAGTATATTTCTAAGTTTATTAACGTAAACTTTTTCTCCAATACCAAATAATTAGGGCCGTCTATCTATGTAGCAAAACTAGGTAGGCCGGTAGGTAGCAGAAAGAAATAAGAAAATAAAAAATCCCTTCATGTTAGTGGTGTAAATTAATTTCACGTATAGTACGTACGTATTGACTATTGAGCGAGCATATATACATACGCCTTCATTCCCATATACAATAATTTTGTTTTTGGTTGGCAAGAATGGAATAAGTCGAGAATAAAATGATCATTTTTTTTGAAATGATTTAAAAATAAATCATTTGAAATGTGCATTCCATTTCTTAAGTTATTCCATCATTATGTGAAATATTATTTTTTATCCCTTAGTAAATAAGTGGGTAGGTGAGGAAATCTTTGATGCAGCAACCAACCAGAGAAATGAAAGAAGAAATGCAGTAATGGCTTGATTTAATTTAGTTACATGAAAAAATGTCACGAAGAAGAGAATTGTTATCTTATTTACCATGTGGTTGCACATGATTACATTGGTGAATTACTTCTTTCAAATTATGGATTTGATTAGGCGGAAAGTTTTAAGGCAATAATATTCCATTTATAAGTTGGGGAAGACACGTTACATTGATAGATTAGTCAATGGATGTGATAATAATTGTATTGAACAATTTAAAATGAATATGAGTACCTTTCACAAATTGTGTTTCATGTTCGAGACGAAAGACTACTTTCATTCAACTAAGCACATGAATGTAATTGAATAAGTTGCAATATTCTTGTATATATTAGGACACCATTCAAAAAATCGTGTTATCAAATTTAACTTTGAAAGGTCTGGGGAGTCGATAAGTAAGCATTTTTATAAGGTACTTAATGCGGTTTTAAGATTGCAATGAGACTTTTTTAAGAATCCCGAACCAATTGCAGAGGACTCAACTGATGAAATGTGGAAGTATTTCAAGGTACAATTTGCGCACATATACACACATACATTTTTAACATAACGTCATATGTTTAAGTATATCTTGTAATCCATGTCTATGTTATTATAGAATTGTTTAGGGAATTTGGACGGAACTCATATAAGAATGAACGTACCCACAGAGGACAAGCCTAGGAACAAAACTAGAAAAAGTGAAATTAGAACAAATGTTCTAGGAGTTTGTTCACCAAAGATGCAATTTTTGTATGTGTTGCCTAGTTGGGAAGGGTCGGCTGCAGATGGTAGAGTACTTAAAGACGTATTGCGTAGAAAAAATGGATTAATTGTTCCAAAGGGTAAGATTTTTTTTTTAACCACAATGAAGAATATCCTTTGAGATAAAGAAATAACATATATATATATATATATATATATATATATTCAAGGTACTTATTATTTGGTAGATGATGGTTATACTATTGGAGAGGGATTTCTTGCACCATTTGAATGATTGGAGAGATGACCATCAACCCGTATCCGCCGAGGAATATTTTAACATGAAGTATTCATCTGCAAGAAATATAATTGAGAGATGCTTTGGCATTCTTAAGAAGATACATCATTTTACCCTATCAAGATACATAACCGAATAATTTTAGCTTGTTGCATTCTTCACAATTATATAAACGGTGAAATGCCCAATGATCCATTTGAGTTGGACTTTGAGGATGAAGAGAATGACGAAAATGAACCAATAGAAGACACTATTACAACTATTGACCGTTCGAATGAGTAGACAATTAATATTAAAATTATTAGTTTGTAATATTATTATTATTAATTTTATTATTATTATTATTATCTTAAATTCAACTAATTTTTTATAACAATAATATTATAAAAAAAAACTGAATGTGAATGAAAACCAAAATGACAAAAGTAATTAAAAAAAAAAGCTCAACCGCATGAGCATGTAGCAGCCGAGCAAATAAAGGAGATGCTTGCATGAACATGTGGGACCCATGTTTGGTTGCATGAGCATGAGCTGAAATTTTTTTTAATGAGTGGAGGAATGTAAAAAATTGAGTGAAGTTAAGTATAAATATCCTATATTTTTAACTTTTTAATAATTGTACTTTGTGATTTCATTTTATTATCCTTGTTAAAAACTGTTATTATCTATCATGTTCAGGATTTTAAATTTGAATAATTATTGGTAGTGATTGTTTTTAAAATATTTAAGTATGCATTATATCTTCCAAATACTTAAAAGAGGGTGAGTATCATATCTTGAACTTGATGAATAATAAACTATGTCATATATTTGGTAATAACTATATAAAAATTTGTTTTATAGACGAGTTATGACGTGAGTTTATTTTTCTTATTCATTAGTTATGAGCCAAGTACTCAAGATTTTCTGATTTTATATCAGAAAATCATAACAAAAAGCATTATCATATCCATTTTGAATACAGGGGCATTCATCACTAGGCGATATAAACAACAGACGGTCATTAGATATAATATTGATTTTCTTACAAGGCTACAAAAAAGTATGATAATGTTATACGGCCAAGCTGACGGAACAAGGCAAGATTCACACACCCTTTATATCAGTTATAAATTCTTCAAGTTCTTCCAGTGTTGCTTTTGACAGGCCTACAAGACATACATAAGAATGAACTTTACACTCCATTCAAGTGTCATTGAGCTGGGAAACACCATAAATAAGAAAAAATGCCAATTTGAAAATTTTCTTACCATTAGAGCGCTTCATCCTAAACAAATCCCCACTTGATATGTGCATCCTCTCCATTCTAATACATTCAGTTTCCTCCACCCTTTTGGTCTTCAGTTCCTCCACCTTTGCACGAAGCTCTGCTGCACTTCTTTTCAACTCTGTATGATGCAATAATGCACTTGAAGATTTTGATAAATTTTAACACAATTTTATCACTTTTACCGAGCTTAAAGACTCCCAAGTGCACAATAATCACAAAAACTACTCTTTCTGCTACCTCTCAAATAGAAACAGAAGTTTACACAATAAACAAATTATACTCATAACATAGAATTACTCAATTTAAGAGTAAACCGAAATAAAAGCTGTAGAAATAATAATAACAGGTCAAAGATGTCGTTAACTGACCAAGACTCCATAACAAATGCATATTAGGCATAACATCTCTAATTTCATGTTAGAAGAATTATGTAAAGGATACCTTCGAACATGTCACGGTCAAAATATTGTTCACATAACTGTAATGCTTCATTGAGAGACCCTGCACAGTGGTTACTTAAAAGAGACTGACTTTCCAGTGCTTGAAGTTCTTTGTTCAACTCAGCAAACTCTTTCCCAACCTAGTAAAAAAGAACACTAATTTTTTTTAGAAATTGTCGCATAGATTTGAACCAACCAACACATAAATATGAAAAAATTCTAGCAGCCTACAAAAGCCTTGTTACCAAATAAAGCTCATCCCTTAGGGAGTCCAACTGCGCATCCAGCTCCTTATCATCAATAGCATCAACATCCATAGGAATGTCACCATATGATTCGCTCTAGAAATGTATTTAAAAGTGCTTTTAAAAATAAATATGATAAGCAAAAATTACAACCAAGCATAGCTACTAAATCATAAAATAAGCAAACACATTTTTGTAAAGCAACTAATATTTTATCTAAGAAAACAGAAAGAGAAAAGTTAAATTCATATAACATTTTTACTGATTTAAAATCTGTCAGAAAGTAAACTGAACCATAAACAAATCAAATTATAATTTATTTTTTTCTTAAACTCTTTACTTATACCATGTAAGCTTTCATTTTTTAACCTTTCAAATAAGTTCACATTATTTTCTTCTTTTTTTCCTAATAAATAACTAAAGTTACCAAGCTATTAAAACTTAGAAGGTGCCTTGAGAGCGTGAACAAGAGGGGTGGGAGAAAACTCAAGTACAGGGGATGTATACATCCAAAAGTACAGAACAACCAAAAACTGGTTTATGCCAAAAGATCATATGAGCCTAAACAATCTTAGTTCCTGCAAAGCCAAAAACAAAACAAAAAACCACTTTACCTGACATGACCAGCAACCTTCACATGCCATTAACCGCCCAAAAGGAATTTAACAATAATACCCCTCCCCCAATCTGAAAATACATATACATCCTTCCAAAGTCTACATATGCTACTTTCTAACTCAAGATCACTTATTGAATTCAAAAATGTGCTTTAGTTTGATCTCATGGTCTTATTAGCTTAGCTAATAAATTCATTTTCCGTCGTCCTCTGAAATAAAACTTAGTTTTCATTACTTTTCAGATCAATATTTATTTTATCCGTCAGTTGTAGTGTTTCCCCATGATCCTCTAACTTTCAGAACTTAAACCAACTCCTCCTCAGAAGATGAGAAACTTGTGAATCAAAGGTTCATAAAATCTTATACCACACAGGTCCTGTGCCAAAATAATGCAACTAAACAATCTCAGCTGGAAAAAACTGCCCTCCCTGCACAGACCACTACCCTACACAGGCCATTAGCCACCCAAAAGTAAATAAACAATTGAACCACCACCCCCCAAAAAATATATATATATACATCATTGACTCAAACGCAGCATACCCAAAAAATCTACAAATACTACTTCCTAACCAAAGAGAAATGAAGTTGTTGTGGTCATACGTCAGGAAAATTCACGAAGGCCAACGAAGGCCTCAAACTCGAGTGAATTATCCTATGATGGCCTCGAATCCAGTTCTTGAAATCAACTCATATGTCTACAATATCATTTTTTTGATAGGTAATTTTGGCCCCAGGTATGGGGGATTGGAACCAGCCATATGCCTCCAATATCTTGAAATACAATGAGGCTACAAACATGTGGTGGAACTCCAGAAACAAAAAACTTTCTCAGTCATTCTCGATCATCATCCCAGCGCATCCAACCCCCGCATATCATAATCATAGTGTAGCACAATTGACTGATTGAGCATGATACTTCTCACAATCACTCTTGTAAATTGAAAGCAATTAAAAAAAAGGCTCGATCAAACAAATTTACACAGCTCAAATTTTAGATTCTCATGTTTTTTTTTTTTTGCAAAGTAGATTCTCATGTTAGCTATGTACATCACCCAAATTGTTTGACTTTTGAAAAAGGAATCAGAACCTTAAGAGAGGAAAAGTTATAACTTGTCCTAAAACTAATTTAATAAAATTACTTACAGGTTTGGGTAAAGGAAATCCTTCAGGAACAACAAAACAGTGGCGCAAACAATACTTCTCCCACATAGTCAATGGCTTGTCCAAAGCAGATTGGATCATGTTCCGCAGGTAACCTATGCCCTAAGATTTAAAACAATTTATACAAATTTAATCAATGTACACATAGCTTATATGTCTCTGGAACCAAAATGTATCTATTAAAGAGCAAACTTTAAACTTAAAACCCCCAACAACTACCAAAAAAGATTTACCCTTATAAAGTGTATTCATAATTATTTTTCAAAATATACCCTTGATATTATCTTATAGAAGAATCTAATAGTAGTTGTGTAATGCTAGAAATGATAGTGAAAATGTAAAATTTCAAATTTGGAACATATAGTCCTAAAATATAAATGTATCTCTATAACTGGTAGAATTAAAAAGTAAAATGTATCTCTAATGAGTAATCAATACCAAAATATAACAAGGCAAATACCGAGTTATTTTGATTGGTCCTGAGTCAACTAAGCAATCCAATTTTGATGACTCAGCAGCCCAAAATAATTTATTTTTTTTACTGACTCTTTGCTTTTGACATTCCCAAAAAGTTTATACAGGTTAGCTCAAAAGTTTTTTAATTTAAACTTCTTGATTCATGCATTCTCGATTTTTTGTATTCCAATGCATCTCACACTTAATATATATTTATATAAAGAACCCCAAAAAAACCTGACTTTTACTCCTTTAAAGAAGTCCCCAAACAAAAAATCATACCATATACTATAAATACTGCATTTACCCTTTTCAACCTGCTGCTTAATTATAACTCATCGGATTAATTTCTTATTTTGAGTTTGAATTGGATTTCATAGGAAAAAAAGTGATAAAAATGCAGAGCGCAAAGAATGCAGCAGCATCGACAAAGGAATCTGCCACCACAATGTGGCTGCCTCCGCCAAATCTGAATTGGAAAATACTAAGGCTACCATTCAAGAGAAGGTTTCACTTTTTCATTATGCATTCCTAAAGTAAACGGAGGCAAACAAGTTCAGGTATAATTATATCCATTTACCTCATCACTAGAATATGCAATAAGTAGGATACTTCATTGCCAAAGAAAGAGGTCAAGCTAAGCACAAACATAAGCAAACAGAAATAATTGTGGCATATTAAGATTCTTCATAACTTTGACAAGACATCAAATGTAAAATATATACTTTGTCCTAGATCATTATCAGAAATAATTGTGGCATATTATGACTTCATTTGAAATTGAATAAATTATTATTATTATAAATATTCGCTCAAATATGTGATTTTTAAAGTTTGTCCGATGTGTAGTTTCTACTTTCTAAAACTTACCCGCTTGCTAATGAGAAAAAATGAAAAAGCTTTTACCTTGGCTAGATCTTCGGCTCTGTCAGTGCCCTCAATCTTTAGTAGAGTGGACGCCTCTCTGAAATAACCATCAACGGAGCAAAATTAGAACTCCAGTTAAGGAAATTGAAAAAACGAGAGCCACTTTGTGTTTATATATATGTATGTATGTATGTATATATATATAGAGAGAGAGAGAGTGTAGTATAGGTACTGATGGAAGAAATCGAAGGCGCTATCGACTAAATCATCGACTCGATTGAGGGCCTCGTTGATAAAGAGCTGAGGGTTTAGGTTAAGAGAATCGAAGATCGCCTCGCTTTCACTGCCCTCCATTCTCACTTTCCCCTTTATAATTCCAAATCTCTATTTTCCGCCAAAATCACACCACTGGCTCACTGACTGACTACGAAGGAGGCATATAAAGGACGGGTGGATAGGGTCATAGGAGTCTTTTTATAAGACTCGGGAGGAGGAGGGAAAGTATAAATGTATAATAGGGAGGGAGTAGCCAAATCTAATATTTTTTGGTGACTTAGAAAATTCACATTTGACTTAACAATTTTTTTTTAAATAAAAAAAATGTCAAAATTTTCAATTGAGTCCATGAAAAGATAACTTAGATTGGCTCATTATTAATTTGTATATTACTTATTATTTTATTTTTGAATTAAGGACAGAAATTTTACATTTAATTTTTTGTAACGTGTCGGTTGAAATTTTGTTGAGGGACAAATTTAAATTTATGATCTTTATTATTAAATAAATGATCATCTTTAGTCTATATAAGATAATCATCAACATTTGATAGGATTCTTAATCTTTTTGAGTTAAAAAACTAAAGAAGCGTGGATCAAAGGAAACATGATTTTAAAAACCCACATTCATTCGAAACCAACCCTCTTTCATTCGAAGCCCAACTGAACCAAACAACTCTGGTGTTTGTTTCGTTAATGAATGGGTAACAAGGCCTTACCAACAAGAACAAACCGAGCCCAACTGAACCAAACAACAACTCTGTCTGTTTGTCGCAGAAAAATTGTTTCCATTACATTATCATTTGAAAAATAATCATGTGTACGTGGATATTTAGCAAATCCCTTTTCACAGAATTAAGGTTCTTCCGTATGACGAGGGAGGGGTTCTTCTTCCTCATCCTCTTCAGTTCAGGCTCTGCAACTGCAAAAATATTATTAATTTTGATTTTTAATTTTTATATTTTTGTAGGGGCCGGCTATTCTCCCGTTAGAAGAGTTTTTGGGGTTGTCGGAAATTTCCTTTTCCCCGGGGTATGGGTTTTTGAGTTCATCTGTTCCAACTCTGTTAGGGTTCTAAACTCTCAGCTTCCTTTTTCTGAAACTATATATGATGAGTAGCGTTTATAGATGATTATCAAACATAAAAATTGGCCTGAACAAGTTGATTTTGTAGTCTTTGAAGCTATTTTAAACGTTAAGCCCTTTGTTTAAGCAAATATTTTTTTCAATGCATGCAGATGCATGTGTATATTTTGCTTCCCCACTTTCTCCTCAGTAATTCCATATATACTTGATGACCATCCAGGGATAGATGACTGTTTAATTTTGAGCAAAATTCTGGGTTTTTGAGTTCATCTGTTCCAACTCTGTTAGGGTTCTAAACTCTTTGGCCGTAGTGCAAAGATGGATAAATCAGTGATTAAGACTATTGAGTAGTGCAAAGATGGATAAATCATCTACCATATGTTATAAATCTCTGATTTATCACTGATGAAGACTATTGATAATTTAATTATCATTAGTCATAATATTCTTTACTGGGCTATTTGTACTCACCCTTTTGCTTCACAATTCCTTTCAGGTAATAAGAGTGTAGCTGGGTCGAGCGGGGATAACAGGGGAATAGAACGAGGGTCTATAACTGTTGAAGTTTTCCACCAAACAGTATGAAAATAATTTTATTAAAAATTTTAGATAAGTACGTCGTATTTTATACGTCATTTAACGGTTGATTTTGGTGACCTGACTTAGGTGTGGTGAACCCAACTTTGGAAGGGTGTTTTGTCACTATTATACAAGATGTCTAATGACATACAACGTCGTGTTATTATAAGACATGGTTGTGCACATCCATTGGCTGATTATATCCATGAACACTACCTATATAATCTTGGAGTACGGTTAGAATATAATTCTCAGTTTGTGACAACAGAGATAATTATATGGCAAGAGAAGACCCACCATTGGAATGAACAAGATAGTAATCTTCTCGTTTTTTTTTGGGGTCTATTGGGTCAACCAAGGATAATTCTCGAGTCCTACGATATCTATTATAACATGGATGCATAGCCTCCCATGTACGAAGGTTTCCTTGAACATTTTCCAAAGATTTTAATTCCTAAAACAGTTATTGACTGTACCTTTCTGTAACGTATTATTGATTTGGAGTATAGGCACTGTATTTGTATTGAAACTCACAGTTTAATTGTGGTCGTATTTTGTACGACAGTTTAAAAAAGTTAGAACTTGAAGATTTGTATTTAAAATTTTTGTTGAGTGTATTTCGTGGCGACCCAGAATGGATTGGGTGGATTGGACCTATTTTGGGGGCGTTACATTTTGGTATCAGAGCTTAGGGATATGGTCGCTGGCGGAGATTGGAGTCTAGAGCTAGGAGGGGAGGGACGAATAATATACTTCGCTAGTATGTGACTTACCTAAGCTGACTTTTCTTACTTAATAAATTGACAATTATTATATGTCAATTAACCTTGTTTTGAAGCAGTATTCTAGAATGAGCAATGGAGAAATCATGATGACAAGGAAGATGGAATCTGAAATGGAAGCAAGGTATTCTCAACTTTTTGAAATACCAGGTACGTAAATTTCGGGGACGAAATTTCATAAGGAGGGGAGATTGTAAGACCCCGAATTTTATGAAATAAAAGTATTCAATTTTTCTATTTAGTAAATGGTTAAATTGATAAAAGTTTAAAGTTAAGAGTGATATATGTAAATATTTTTAAAATGAACAAGTGGTTATGGAATATTCTTGTTGTCGGGGAATATTCGTTTGGTCGTGGAATATTCTTGTTGTCGGGGAATATTCGTACGACGGCGCAGCTATTTGTGGGCCCCCACAACGGAATAACTGTCGGATATAGAAAGCGACAGAAATAACCTTTTTATAAATAACGGCGTGGTTGTTACCGTTAGTACTGTTGAAATACCCGGTGGTTAAAATACAGTACGCGGTGGTGCGCAGTAGCACACGGTATTGCACAGTATTTCGAATTATTGAGTCTTACGTGAGAAGGAACCTACTCAATTATTGTTACAGTATTTACTGTTCAATATTTTATATTATTGACTCAATAATTGCTACGTTGCTATTTTTTTATTATTGATTCAATAATGGCTACAGTTGATATTTTGTAGTATTGATTCAATAATTGTCGTTGCACAGTATTTCACGTTATCAACTCAATAATTCATATTATTTGAATAATATTATTAGATAGCATTATTGACAATGTCTAAGGAAGTTCTGTCTAGGAGGGGTTATTTAATTGCGCGCCAGTAAGGAGAAGTCCTTATCAGAAGGCCCCCTCTGTCTTGGGAACGACCTGGTTGTTAATATTGTAGTTCTATAATATTATTTGTGAATAATTAATTATTGATTTATATGATAAGGAAATATTTATTTTGTGGATATTAAAGAAGGAATTTGTGCTGATGTGTTTTTTATCGATATTTTGGTGTGAAAAATCATCCGTTTATGGATTTCGGATAGTTTATGTTTGGAATTTGGAAAAACTTCCTTCTGCAAAGTTGTAGAGAATTAAATTTCCTATAGAAGAACATCGAATTTGTATTTTTCTGACAAAGGGGCTATTTATTATGAATTATTGAAGTTTCGGAAAATAAATATTATTTAATGGGTGGGACCCACTTTTGTTGAAAATTCAAAATTTTGAAAAGCCGCCAGGCGGCGGATTTTTTTTTTAAATATTAATATTTTATTACTTTAGTCTCCTTTGGCATCCTAAGCTTTTCCTATAAATAGGGTGCTTAGGTTAGAATTGAAAATCACACCAGAATTCGAAGTTTTCTCTCTCTATAATATCGAGCGTATTTTTGTGAGTATTTCTATACTTTGAGTATTAGTATTCAGCGCAAGTTTTCGTCGATATTATATCCGATATTCCAGTCAGAGGTACTGTTCTTTTGAGGTAAGGGATGTTATTTTTTTCGTAAATGATGTTATTGCTTTCAATATCATTTCATCGAAATATTGGTATGAATTTTATTATGAAATTTTTACCTTTTCTGTTGGGGTTACTATTCACGTATACGACACTATTCACGTATACGGCACTATTTACGAATACGGTACTATTCACGAGTACTATTCACGAAGTATGATTTTTCTGATGAAATTTGTACATTTTCATGTCGGGGTTACTATTCACGTATACGACACTATTCACGTATACGGTACTATTCACGTATACGGCACTATTCACGTATACGGCACTAATCACGGAAAAATTAAATTTTCTTCTATTTGTCCAAGTTTGCTTTTAAGGTTCCTATCTTTGATCGGATTCATATTTTGAACTTTATTCTTGAATTTTACTCCACAATTGGTTATCATGTTGACAATTGGATCGTATTCTCATATATAACATTTTTATAATCCTGGTGATGAAATTTCTCTTTGACTTGAGTGTAAAGATGAGTAGATTAGTGGTATGATCATGACTATGGGTTCTCTTTGGCCGTAGTGCAAAGATGGATTGTTGACTGGTATGTTCATGACCATTGAATTTACAATTGAATATCTTTAGCTTAAGGGCAAAGGTGAATTGATCAACATGGTTATAATTATTGTTATATAAATTCTGAAATGATTCGATATTTTTTTGAGATATGAATATCTTTGGCATGTAGTGCAAAGATGGCCTGTTGTTGAATATCTTTGGCCGTAGTGCAAAGATGAACTATTGATGAATATCTTTGGCCTGTAGTGCAAAGATGAGCGGGTGACTTGTGAATATCATTGGCCTGTAGTGCAAAGATGAATGATTAATTGTTGAATATCTTTGGCTTGTAATGCAAAGATGAATTGATTAGCATGATTATGAACAGGAACTGTGATTTGGTATAACCATGATCTTTGGTGTTTCAGGTAAAGACAGGTGATGTGAATTATCTTCGTCCTGAGTGCGAAGAGGAATTCATCAAGATAATTATGATCATGAACTTACATGATTGTGGGCAGGAATTGTTGATTGATGTTACAGGGATGAAATATTATTGGTGGACTTTTAACATGGAGAAGATAATAGACATTATAGTCTATTTGACTCTTCTAATGGATTGCTCGTTCCACTGCAACTATGGTTGAAAAGTTTTATCATCTACCATATGTTATAAATCTCTGATTTATCACTGATGAAGACTATTGATAATTTAATTATCTTTAGTCATAATATTCTTTACTGGGCTATTTGTGCTCACCCTTTTGCTTCACAATTCCTTTCAGGTAATAAGAGTGTAGCTGGGTCGAGCGGGGATAACAGGGGAATAGAACGAGGGTCTATAACTGTTGAAGTTTTCCACCAAACAGTATGAAAATAATTTTATTGAAAATTTTAGATAAGTACGTCGTATTTTATACGTCATTTAACGGTTGATTTTGGTGACCTGACTTAGGTGTGGTGAACCCAACTTTGGAAGGGTGTTTTGTCACTATTATACAAGATGTCTAATGACATACAACGTCGTGTTATTATAAGACATGGTTGTGCACATCCACTGGCTGATTATATCCATGAACACTACCTATATAATCTTGGAGTACGGTTAGAATATAATTATCAGTTTGTGACAACAGAGATAATTATATGGCAAGAGAAGACCCACCATTGGAATGAACAAGATAGTAATCTTCTCGTTTTTTTTTGGGGTCTATTGGGTCAACCAAGGATAATTCTCGAGTCCTACGATATCTATTATAACATGGATGCATGGCCTCCCATGTACGAAGGTTTCCTTGAACATTTTCCAAAGATTTTAATTCCTAAAACAGTTATTGACTGTACCTTTCTGTAACGTATTATTGATTTGGAGTATAGGCACTGTATTTGTATCGAAACTCACAGTTTAATTGTGGTCGTATTTTGTACGACAGTTTAAAAAAGTTAGAACTTGAAGATTTGTATTTAAAATTTTTGTTGAGTGTATTTCGTGGCGACCCAGAATGGATTGGGTGGATTGGACCTATTTTGGGGGCGTTACATTTTGGTATCAGAGCTTAGGGATATGGTCGCTGGCGGAGATTGAAGTCTAGAGCTAGGAGGGGAGGGACGAATAATATACTTCGCTAGTGTGTGACTTACCTAAGCTGACTTTTCTTACTTAATAAATTGACAATTGTTATATGTCAATTAACCTTGTTTTGAAGCAGTATTCTAGAATGAGCAATGGAGAAATCATGATGACAAGGAAGATGGAATCTGAAATGGAAGCAAGGTATTCTCAACTTTTTGAAATACTAGGTACGTAAATTTCGGGGACGAAATTTCATAAGGAGGGGAGATTGTAAGACCCCGAATTTTATGAAATAAAAGTATTCAATTTTTCTATTTAGTAAATGGTTAAATTGATAAAAGTTTAAAGTTAAGAGTGATATATGTAAATATTTTTAAAATGAACAAGTGGTTATGGAATATTCTTGTTGTCGGGGAATATTCGTTTGGTCGTGGAATATTCTTGTTGTCGGGGAATATTCGTACGACGGCGCAGCTATTTGTGGGCCCCCACAACGGAATAACTGTCGGATATAGAAAGCGACAGAAATAACCTTTTTATAAATAACGGCGTGGTTGTTACCGTTAGTACTGTTGAAATACCCGGTGGTTAAAATACAGTACGCGGTGGTGCGCAGTAGCACACGGTATTGCACAGTATTTCGAATTATTGAGTCTTACGTGAGAAAGAACCTACTCAATTATTGTTACAGTATTTACTGTTCAATATTTTATATTATTGACTCAATAATTGCTACGTTGCTATTTTTTTATTATTGATTCAATAATGGCTACAGTTGATATTTTGTAGTATTGATTCAATAATTGTCGTTGCACAGTATTTCACGTTATCAACTCAATAATTCATATTATTTGAATAATATTATTAGATAGCATTATTGACAATGTCTAAGGAAGTTCTGTCTAGGAGGGGTTATTTAATTGCGCGCCAGTAAGGAGAAGTCCTTATCAGAAGGCCCCCTCTGTCCTGGGAACGACCTGGTTGTTAATATTGTAGTTCTATAATATTATTTGTGAATAATTAATTATTGATTTATATGATAAGGAAATATTTATTTTGTGGATATTAAAGAAGGAATTTGTGCTGATGTGTTTTTTATCGATATTTTGGTGTGAAAAATCATCCGTTTATGGATTTCGGATAGTTTATGTTTGGAATTTGGAAAAACTTCCTTCTGCAAAGTTGTAGAGAATTAAATTTCCTATAGAAGAACATCGAATTTGTATTTTTCTGACAAAGGGGCTATTTATTATGAATTATTGAAGTTTCGGAAAATAAATATTATTTAATGGGTGGGACCCACTTTTGTTGAAAATTCAAAATTTTGAAAAGCCGCCAGGCGGCGGATTTTTTTTTTAAAATATTAATATTTTATTACTTTAGTCTCCTTTGGCATCCTAAGCTTTTCCTATAAATAGGGTGCTTAGGTTAGAATTGAAAATCACACCAGAATTCGAAGTTTTCTCTCTCTATAATATCGAGCGTATTTTTGTGAGTATTTCTATACTTTGAGTATTAGTATTCAGCGCAAGTTTTCGTCGATATTATATCCGATATTCCAGTCAGAGGTACTGTTCTTTTGAGGTAAGGGATGTTATTTTTTTCGTAAATGATGTTATTGCTTTCAATATCATTTCATCGAAATATTGGTATGAATTTTATTATGAAATTTTTACCTTTTCTGTTGGGGTTACTATTCACGTATACGACACTATTCACGTATACGGCACTATTTACGAATACGGTACTATTCACGAGTACTATTCACGAAGTATGATTTTTCTGATGAAATTTGTACATTTTCATGTCGGGGTTACTATTCACGTATACGACACTATTCACGTATACGGTACTATTCACGTATACGGCACTATTCACGTATACGGCACTAATCACGGAAAAATTAAATTTTCTTCTATTTGTCCAAGTTTGCTTTTAAGGTTCCTATCTTTGATCGGATTCATATTTTGAACTTTATTCTTGAATTTTACTCCACAATTGGTTATCATGTTGACAATTGGATCGTATTCTCATATATAACATTTTTATAATCCTGGTGATGAAATTTCTCTTTGACTTGAGTGTAAAGATGAGTAGATTAGTGGTATGATCATGACTATGGGTTCTCTTTGGCCGTAGTGCAAAGATGGATTGTTGACTGGTATGTTCATGACCATTGAATTTACAATTGAATATCTTTAGCTTAAGGGCAAAGGTGAATTGATCAACATGGTTATAATTATTGTTATATAAATTCTGAAATGATTCGATATTTTTTTGAGATATGAATATCTTTGGCATGTAGTGCAAAGATGGCCTGTTGTTGAATATCTTTGGCCGTAGTGCAAAGATGAACTATTGATGAATATCTTTGGCCTGTAGTGCAAAGATGAGCGGGTGACTTGTGAATATCATTGGCCTGTAGTGCAAAGATGAATGATTAATTGTTGAATATCTTTGGCTTGTAATGCAAAGATGAATTGATTAGCATGATTATGAACAGGAACTGTGATTTGGTATAACCATGATCTTTGGTGTTTCAGGTAAAGACAGGTGATGTGAATTATCTTCGTCCTGAGTGCGAAGAGGAATTCATCAAGATAATTATGATCATGAACTTACATGATTGTGGGCAGGAATTGTTGATTGATGTTACAGGGATGAAATATTATTGGTGGACTTTTAACATGGAGAAGATAATAGACATTATAGTCTATTTGACTCTTCTAATGGATTGCTCGTTCCACTGCAACTATGGTTGAAAAGTTTTATCATCTACCATATGTTATAAATCTCTGATTTATCACTGATGAAGACTATTGATAATTTAATTATCTTTAGTCATAATATTCTTTACTGGGCTATTTGTGCTCACCCTTTTGCTTCACAATTCCTTTCAGGTAATAAGAGTGTAGCTGGGTCGAGCGGGGATAACAGGGGAATAGAACGAGGGTCTATAACTGTTGAAGTTTTCCACCAAACAGTATGAAAATAATTTTATTGAAAATTTTAGATAAGTACGTCGTATTTTATACGTCATTTAACGGTTGATTTTGGTGACCTGACTTAGGTGTGGTGAACCCAACTTTGGAAGGGTGTTTTGTCACTATTATACAAGATGTCTAATGACATACAACGTCGTGTTATTATAAGACATGGTTGTGCACATCCACTGGCTGATTATATCCATGAACACTACCTATATAATCTTGGAGTACGGTTAGAATATAATTATCAGTTTGTGACAACAGAGATAATTATATGGCAAGAGAAGACCCACCATTGGAATGAACAAGATAGTAATCTTCTCGTTTTTTTTGGGGTCTATTGGGTCAACCAAGGATAATTCTCGAGTCCTACGATATCTATTATAACATGGATGCATGGCCTCCCATGTACGAAGGTTTCCTTGAACATTTTCCAAAGATTTTAATTCCTAAAACAGTTATTGACTGTACCTTTCTGTAACGTATTATTGATTTGGAGTATAGGCACTGTATTTGTATCGAAACTCACAGTTTAATTGTGGTCGTATTTTGTACGACAGTTTAAAAAAGTTAGAACTTGAAGATTTGTATTTAAAATTTTTGTTGAGTGTATTTCGTGGCGACCCAGAATGGATTGGGTGGATTGGACCTATTTTGGGGGCGTTACATTTTGGTATCAGAGCTTAGGGATATGGTCGCTGGCGGAGATTGAAGTCTAGAGCTAGGAGGGGAGGGACGAATAATATACTTCGCTAGTGTGTGACTTACCTAAGCTGACTTTTCTTACTTAATAAATTGACAATTGTTATATGTCAATTAACCTTGTTTTGAAGCAGTATTCTAGAATGAGCAATGGAGAAATCATGATGACAAGGAAGATGGAATCTGAAATGGAAGCAAGGTATTCTCAACTTTTTGAAATACTAGGTACGTAAATTTCGGGGACGAAATTTCATAAGGAGGGGAGATTGTAAGACCCCGAATTTTATGAAATAAAAGTATTCAATTTTTCTATTTAGTAAATGGTTAAATTGATAAAAGTTTAAAGTTAAGAGTGATATATGTAAATATTTTTAAAATGAACAAGTGGTTATGGAATATTCTTGTTGTCGGGGAATATTCGTTTGGTCGTGGAATATTCTTGTTGTCGGGGAATATTCGTACGACGGCGCAGCTATTTGTGGGCCCCCACAACGGAATAACTGTCGGATATAGAAAGCGACAGAAATAACCTTTTTATAAATAACGGCGTGGTTGTTACCGTTAGTACTGTTGAAATACCCGGTGGTTAAAATACAGTACGCGGTGGTGCGCAGTAGCACACGGTATTGCACAGTATTTCGAATTATTGAGTCTTACGTGAGAAGGAACCTACTCAATTATTGTTACAGTATTTACTGTTCAATATTTTATATTATTGACTCAATAATTGCTACGTTGCTATTTTTTTATTATTGATTCAATAATGGCTACAGTTGATATTTTGTAGTATTGATTCAATAATTGTCGTTGCACAGTATTTCACGTTATCAACTCAATAATTCATATTATTTGAATAATATTATTAGATAGCATTATTGACAATGTCTAAGGAAGTTCTGTCTAGGAGGGGTTATTTAATTGCGCGCCAGTAAGGAGAAGTCCTTATCAGAAGGCCCCCTCTGTCCTGGGAACGACCTGGTTGTTAATATTGTAGTTCTATAATATTATTTGTGAATAATTAATTATTGATTTATATGATAAGGAAATATTTATTTTGTGGATATTAAAGAAGGAATTTGTGCTGATGTGTTTTTTATCGATATTTTGGTGTGAAAAATCATCCGTTTATGGATTTCGGATAGTTTATGTTTGGAATTTGGAAAAACTTCCTTCTGCAAAGTTGTAGAGAATTAAATTTCCTATAGAAGAACATCGAATTTGTATTTTTCTGACAAAGGGGCTATTTATTATGAATTATTGAAGTTTCGGAAAATAAATATTATTTAATGGGTGGGACCCACTTTTGTTGAAAATTCAAAATTTTGAAAAGCCGCCAGGCGGCGGATTTTTTTTTTAAAATATTAATATTTTATTACTTTAGTCTCCTTTGGCATCCTAAGCTTTTCCTATAAATAGGGTGCTTAGGTTAGAATTGAAAATCACACCAGAATTCGAAGTTTTCTCTCTCTATAATATCGAGCGTATTTTTGTGAGTATTTCTATACTTTGAGTATTAGTATTCAGCGCAAGTTTTCGTCGATATTATATCCGATATTCCAGTCAGAGGTACTGTTCTTTTGAGGTAAGGGATGTTATTTTTTTCGTAAATGATGTTATTGCTTTCAATATCATTTCATCGAAATATTGGTATGAATTTTATTATGAAATTTTTACCTTTTCTGTTGGGGTTACTATTCACGTATACGACACTATTCACGTATACGGCACTATTTACGAATACGGTACTATTCACGAGTACTATTCACGAAGTATGATTTTTCTGATGAAATTTGTACATTTTCATGTCGGGGTTACTATTCACGTATACGACACTATTCACGTATACGGTACTATTCACGTATACGGCACTATTCACGTATACGGCACTAATCACGGAAAAATTAAATTTTCTTCTATTTGTCCAAGTTTGCTTTTAAGGTTCCTATCTTTGATCGGATTCATATTTTGAACTTTATTCTTGAATTTTACTCCACAATTGGTTATCATGTTGACAATTGGATCGTATTCTCATATATAACATTTTTATAATCCTGGTGATGAAATTTCTCTTTGACTTGAGTGTAAAGATGAGTAGATTAGTGGTATGATCATGACTATGGGTTCTCTTTGGCCGTAGTGCAAAGATGGATTGTTGACTGGTATGTTCATGACCATTGAATTTACAATTGAATATCTTTAGCTTAAGGGCAAAGGTGAATTGATCAACATGGTTATAATTATTGTTATATAAATTCTGAAATGATTCGATATTTTTTTGAGATATGAATATCTTTGGCATGTAGTGCAAAGATGGCCTGTTGTTGAATATCTTTGGCCGTAGTGCAAAGATGAACTATTGATGAATATCTTTGGCCTGTAGTGCAAAGATGAGCGGGTGACTTGTGAATATCATTGGCCTGTAGTGCAAAGATGAATGATTAATTGTTGAATATCTTTGGCTTGTAATGCAAAGATGAATTGATTAGCATGATTATGAACAGGAACTGTGATTTGGTATAACCATGATCTTTGGTGTTTCAGGTAAAGACAGGTGATGTGAATTATCTTCGTCCTGAGTGCGAAGAGGAATTCATCAAGATAATTATGATCATGAACTTACATGATTGTGGGCAGGAATTGTTGATTGATGTTACAGGGATGAAATATTATTGGTGGACTTTTAACATGGAGAAGATAATAGACATTATAGTCTATTTGACTCTTCTAATGGATTGCTCGTTCCACTGCAACTATGGTTGAAAAGTTTTATCATCTACCATATGTTATAAATCTCTGATTTATCACTGATGAAGACTATTGATAATTTAATTATCTTTAGTCATAATATTCTTTACTGGGCTATTTGTGCTCACCCTTTTGCTTCACAATTCCTTTCAGGTAATAAGAGTGTAGCTGGGTCGAGCGGGGATAACAGGGGAATAGAACGAGGGTCTATAACTGTTGAAGTTTTTCACCAAACAGTATGAAAATAATTTTATTGAAAATTTTAGATAAGTACGTCGTATTTTATACGTCATTTAACGGTTGATTTTGGTGACCTGACTTAGGTGTGGTGAACCCAACTTTGGAAGGGTGTTTTGTCACTATTATACAAGATGTCTAATGACATACAACGTCGTGTTATTATAAGACATGGTTGTGCACATCCACTGGCTGATTATATCCATGAACACTACCTATATAATCTTGGAGTACGGTTAGAATATAATTATCAGTTTGTGACAACAGAGATAATTATATGGCAAGAGAAGACCCACCATTGGAATGAACAAGATAGTAATCTTCTCGTTTTTTTTTGGGGTCTATTGGGTCAACCAAGGATAATTCTCGAGTCCTACGATATCTATTATAACATGGATGCATGGCCTCCTATGTACGAAGGTTTCCTTGAACATTTTCCAAAGATTTTAATTCCTAAAACAGTTATTGACTGTACCTTTCTGTAACGTATTATTGATTTGGAGTATAGGCACTGTATTTGTATCGAAACTCACAGTTTAATTGTGGTCGTATTTTGTACGATAGTTTAAAAAAGTTAGAACTTGAAGATTTGTATTTAAAATTTTTGTTGAGTGTATTTCGTGGCGACCCAGAATGGATTGGGTGGATTGGACCTATTTTGGGGGCGTTACATTTTGGTATCAGAGCTTAGGGATATGGTCGCTGGCGGAGATTGAAGTCTAGAGCTAGGAGGGGAGGGACGAATAATATACTTCGCTAGTGTGTGACTTACCTAAGCTGACTTTTCTTACTTAATAAATTGACAATTGTTATATGTCAATTAACCTTGTTTTGAAGCAGTATTCTAGAATGAGCAATGGAGAAATCATGATGACAAGGAAGATGGAATCTGAAATGGAAGCAAGGTATTCTCAACTTTTTGAAATACTAGGTACGTAAATTTCGGGGACGAAATTTCATAAGGAGGGGAGATTGTAAGACCCCGAATTTTATGAAATAAAAGTATTCAATTTTTCTATTTAGTAAATGGTTAAATTGATAAAAGTTTAAAGTTAAGAGTGATATATGTAAATATTTTTAAAATGAACAAGTGGTTATGGAATATTCTTGTTGTCGGGGAATATTCGTTTGGTCGTGGAATATTCTTGTTGTCGGGGAATATTCGTACGACGGCGCAGCTATTTGTGGGCCCCCACAACGGAATAACTGTCGGATATAGAAAGCGACAGAAATAACCTTTTTATAAATAACGGCGTGGTTGTTACCGTTAGTACTGTTGAAATACCCGGTGGTTAAAATACAGTACGCGGTGGTGCGCAGTAGCACACGGTATTGCACAGTATTTCGAATTATTGAGTCTTACGTGAGAAGGAACCTACTCAATTATTGTTACAGTATTTACTGTTCAATATTTTATATTATTGACTCAATAATTGCTACGTTGCTATTTTTTTATTATTGATTCAATAATGGCTACAGTTGATATTTTGTAGTATTGATTCAATAATTGTCGTTGCACAGTATTTCACGTTATCAACTCAATAATTCATATTATTTGAATAATATTATTAGATAGCATTATTGACAATGTCTAAGGAAGTTCTGTCTAGGAGGGGTTATTTAATTGCGCGCCAGTAAGGAGAAGTCCTTATCAGAAGGCCCCCTCTGTCCTGGGAACGACCTGGTTGTTAATATTGTAGTTCTATAATATTATTTGTGAATAATTAATTATTGATTTATATGATAAGGAAATATTTATTTTGTGGATATTAAAGAAGGAATTTGTGCTGATGTGTTTTTTATCGATATTTTGGTGTGAAAAATCATCCGTTTATGAATTTCGGATAGTTTATGTTTGGAATTTGGAAAAACTTCCTTCTGCAAAGTTGTAGAGAATTAAATTTCCTATAGAAGAACATCGAATTTGTATTTTTCTGACAAAGGGGCTATTTATTATGAATTATTGAAGTTTCGGAAAATAAATATTATTTAATGGGTGGGACCCACTTTTGTTGAAAATTCAAAATTTTGAAAAGCCGCCAGGCGGCGGATTTTTTTTTTAAAATATTAATATTTTATTACTTTAGTCTCCTTTGGCATCCTAAGCTTTTCCTATAAATAGGGTGCTTAGGTTAGAATTGAAAATCACACCAGAATTCGAAGTTTTCTCTCTCTATAATATCGAGCGTATTTTTGTGAGTATTTCTATACTTTGAGTATTAGTATTCAGCGCAAGTTTTCGTCGATATTATATCCGATATTCCAGTCAGAGGTACTGTTCTTTTGAGGTAAGGGATGTTATTTTTTTCGTAAATGATGTTATTGCTTTCAATATCATTTCATCGAAATATTGGTATGAATTTTATTATGAAATTTTTACCTTTTCTGTTGGGGTTACTATTCACGTATACGACACTATTCACGTATACGGCACTATTTACGAATACGGTACTATTCACGAGTACTATTCACGAAGTATGATTTTTCTGATGAAATTTGTACATTTTCATGTCGGGGTTACTATTCACGTATACGACACTATTCACGTATACGGTACTATTCACGTATACGGCACTATTCACGTATACGGCACTAATCACGGAAAAATTAAATTTTCTTCTATTTGTCCAAGTTTGCTTTTAAGGTTCCTATCTTTGATCGGATTCATATTTTGAACTTTATTCTTGAATTTTACTCCACAATTGGTTATCATGTTGACAATTGGATCGTATTCTCATATATAACATTTTTATAATCCTGGTGATGAAATTTCTCTTTGACTTGAGTGTAAAGATGAGTAGATTAGTGGTATGATCATGACTATGGGTTCTCTTTGGCCGTAGTGCAAAGATGGATTGTTGACTGGTATGTTCATGACCATTGAATTTACAATTGAATATCTTTAGCTTAAGGGCAAAGGTGAATTGATCAACATGGTTATAATTATTGTTATATAAATTCTGAAATGATTCGATATTTTTTTGAGATATGAATATCTTTGGCATGTAGTGCAAAGATGGCCTGTTGTTGAATATCTTTGGCCGTAGTGCAAAGATGAACTATTGATGAATATCTTTGGCCTGTAGTGCAAAGATGAGCGGGTGACTTGTGAATATCATTGGCCTGTAGTGCAAAGATGAATGATTAATTGTTGAATATCTTTGGCTTGTAATGCAAAGATGAATTGATTAGCATGATTATGAACAGGAACTGTGATTTGGTATAACCATGATCTTTGGTGTTTCAGGTAAAGACAGGTGATGTGAATTATCTTCGTCCTGAGTGCGAAGAGGAATTCATCAAGATAATTATGATCATGAACTTACATGATTGTGGGCAGGAATTGTTGATTGATGTTACAGGGATGAAATATTATTGGTGGACTTTTAACATGGAGAAGATAATAGACATTATAGTCTATTTGACTCTTCTAATGGATTGCTCGTTCCACTGCAACTATGGTTGAAAAGTTTTATCATCTACCATATGTTATAAATCTCTGATTTATCACTGATGAAGACTATTGATAATTTAATTATCTTTAGTCATAATATTCTTTACTGGGCTATTTGTGCTCACCCTTTTGCTTCACAATTCCTTTCAGGTAATAAGAGTGTAGCTGGGTCGAGCGGGGATAACAGGGGAATAGAACGAGGGTCTATAACTGTTGAAGTTTTCCACCAAACAGTATGAAAATAATTTTATTGAAAATTTTAGATAAGTACGTCGTATTTTATACGTCATTTAACGGTTGATTTTGGTGACCTGACTTAGGTGTGGTGAACCCAACTTTGGAAGGGTGTTTTGTCACTATTATACAAGATGTCTAATGACATACAACGTCGTGTTATTATAAGACATGGTTGTGCACATCCACTGGCTGATTATATCCATGAACACTACCTATATAATCTTGGAGTACGGTTAGAATATAATTATCAGTTTGTGACAACAGAGATAATTATATGGCAAGAGAAGACCCACCATTGGAATGAATAAGATAGTAATCTTCTCGTTTTTTTTTGGGGTCTATTGGGTCAACCAAGGATAATTCTCGAGTCCTACGATATCTATTATAACATGGATGCATGGCCTCCCATGTACGAAGGTTTCCTTGAACATTTTCCAAAGATTTTAATTCCTAAAACAGTTATTGACTGTACCTTTCTGTAACGTATTATTGATTTGGAGTATAGGCACTGTATTTGTATCGAAACTCACAGTTTAATTGTGGTCGTATTTTGTACGACAGTTTAAAAAAGTTAGAACTTGAAGATTTGTATTTAAAATTTTTGTTGAGTGTATTTCGTGGCGACCCAGAATGAATTGGGTGGATTGGACCTATTTTGGGGGCGTTACACGGGGAATGAAGAGAAATTGGTAAAGATTGGTTCGGGATTGACAGAATCGTTCCAGACCGGGCTCATAGATCTACTTCGGGTCTATTGTAAGACCCCTTATTTTTTGAATAAGATTTAATTTTTTTTATATTTTATTTTGAAATAGTAAGGTATTGATTTGATAAATGTGATAAGTTATGGGTGAGATGTGCAAAGTTTACAAAGTAAGCAAGTGGTTATAAAATATTCGTTGTGTCGGAGAATATTCGTTTGGTAGAGGAATATTCTTTTTGTCAAAGAATATTCGTACGACGGCGCAGTCATTGGTGGACCCCACAATGAAATAAATATCGGACATAGAAAGCGACAGAAGTAACCTTTTTATAAAAATAACGACAAAACTTTTACCGTTAAACTGTTGAAATACCCGGTGGTTAAAATACAGTAATACGTAGTGTTGCACAATAGCACATGGTATTGCACAGTATTTCAAATTATTGGTTCTTACGTAAGAAGTCACTCATTCAATAATTGTTACAGTAATTACTGTTCAATATTTTATATTATTGATCCAATAATTGCTACATTGATATTTTATATTAGTGATTCAATAATTGTCATTGTACAGTATTTCGAATTATCAAATCAATAATTCATATTATTTGAATAATATTATTAGATAGCATTATTGACAATGTCTAGAAAGTTCTGTCGAGAAAAGGGGTTAAGTTATTTAATTGCGCGCCAATGATGAGAAATTCTTATCGGAAAGCCCCCTCTTTCCTTGGAACGACCTGATTGTCAATATTGTAGTTCTGTAATATTATTTGTGAATAATTAATTTTTGATATATATGATAAGGAAATATTTATTCAATGTAAATTTAAACGGAGGAATTTTTAGCATGTGATATTTGTTGAAAGTTGGTATTTTATCTTTTTCGATAAAATAATTTATTCAAATATATTATTATAATATTACATTATAGTAGTATGATGTGATTATATAATAGTATGATTTTTATAATTTGAATGGTAACATTATTATAATAAATTCATGGAATAAAAGTAAAATGAGGTAGAAGAGAACAAATTGAATTTGAATTCTTATGATGTAAGCAATGATGTTATCGGAACGATGAGGTAAGCAATGATGTCATCGAAACGATGAGGTAAACAATGATGTCATAGGATCGATGATGTCATAAATTATGCAAAAAGACTATTTTACCCTTACTCTGCCGAGCCTATAAATAGAAGCTCATTTCTTCATTATTTCTCACAAATTCACTAAAGCTATAGAGAGAGAAAGTATAGAGAGAATAAGAGAGAAAGAAGAAGAGTATTCTGCTATTACACTAGTGCAGTTTTAAAATTTTTAAGGTAAGGGGTATTATTTCTTTCGTATTCATGAAGAGAGTTATTTTTTTTCAATACTTGTAAGGGTTGTTATTCCATTCTTTATTATTCTGTTGGAAAAAACTGTCTACGCGGACTACCGCATGCATGGTGAAATCCTGTTGTTATTCCATTCTTTATTATTCTGTGAGAATAACCTATCTACGCGGACTACCGCATGCCTGGTGAATAACCCTTCGTATTCATTTGTTATTAAATTATGGAAATAATCTGTCTGAGCGGACTACCGCCTGACGGGTGAAAATTCAATTGCAGTTTCGTATATTGTTTCATTTCAGATTCCTAACTCTAAACTTACTATGGTAAGCATTGCTTCTATAATTCCTGATATGATCATAAATTCCTTGAGTTTTGCGCTTCATCTAATATCATTTCACTGGAATATTGGTCTAAACTTTCTTATAAAATTTTTATTTTTTCATGACGAATTACTATTCACGAGTTACTATTCACGAGGTACTATTCACAGTAAAAAAATCTTTTTTTCTTTCCAAATTATCTTTGATTGGATCCAAGTTTTGAACTTTATTCTTGAATTTTGCTCCATAATTGATTATTATGGAGTATTCTTGAACTTGGATAAACTAAATTACGAATCCCTAATCTTTGTCCTTTATCTCACTGGATACGTTCTTTAAAATATTTTTCATCATCCTCAGTCCTAAATGGTGATATAACTGAATATCTTTGGCCTGTAGTGCAAAGATGAATGATTACTTGATGAATATCCTTGGCCTGTAGTGCAAAGATGAATGATTACCTGATGAATATTTTTAGCCCGCAGTGCAAAGATGGACATGTGTAGAGATGAACATGACCAACTGGTGATACAAATGAATATCTTTGGCCCGTAGTGCAAAGATGAATATTTGGTTTGAGATGTATATTGATTGATGTTACAGGGATAAAATATTGATGATGGACTTTTAAATCATAGAAGATAGTAGACTTCATTCTCTACTTAATTATTCCAATGAATTGATATTTTCGCTGCAGTTGTTGATCTAAAACTTGTTGTCCATAATATTTTATCTAATTTGTTGAAGGCTAACGATAATTTATTCTTCATTATCTTAGTCATAATATTCTTTGCTGGGCTAGTTGAGCTCACCCTTTTCTTCCATTGTTCTCTTCAGAAAATAAGAATGTCGCAGGGACTAGTCGGGGATCGGGGTGATGGTCAGAGTTAGAGCTGTAACAGTCCTCACTATTTGTAGAATAGTGTGATAATGATTGTAATTAATGAGGACTGAATTTGAGTGTTTATATTTCGTATTATATACGATTTGTATTCGGGTGTTTCTGAGAGGTTTGAAACCAGAAATTCGTCAATACCTCATTTCTCACAAATTTTCTCTATATTTGGATGTAGTGAACATGGCCCAGTTATTAGAACGAGATAATGAGTCGGTTCAACTAAGGGACCACAACCAAGGTCGTACTGGTGGCAGCAGTCATCGGAACAATGATAACCAGCAGGGAGGAAAATATCATAACAGAAGCGGTAACCACTTCGGTGGTAATCGTGGCCATAATAATAGAAAAAGTGAGTCGGGGGGAGATTTCAAGAAGAGAAGGTACAACAATGAGAATGTGAAAGCATCGACAGCAGCACCAACATCAACTGTTTCTAGGGAAGGAGAACGACCGCCGATCGTATGCTATAAATGCGGGCAAGAGGGACACATCAGTCCCAACTGCACATAACAATCCAAGGTGTGTTATAACTGTGGAAAGGAAGGGCATATAGCTTGAGTGTGTCCTGTAGAAAAACCAAGTCCAGCAGGGATGGTGACTCCAAAGGCTATCCCTGACAAGTCAAAGTCAGTGGTTCCTGGAAGAGCTTTTGTCGTAACTGCCCAATAAGCGAGGAACCCGAATGAGGTTATTACGGGTAAACTAATCAGAAACTCTTGCGAAGTCTATACCTTATTAGATATCGGTGCTACCCATTCTTTTATTTCACTTGTTTGTGCTCAACGTTTGAACTTGACTTCTGATAAATTAGACTTTGACTTATCTGTTGAAACTCCATTAGGAGAAACCTTCGTTACATCTATAGTTAACAAATCTTGCTCAATTCAAATTGGTACCCTCACCCTACCTGTTGATCTTATATCTTTGAAAATACTTGCATTTGATGTAATTTTAAGAATTGACTGGTTGACCACTTATCATGCCAAAATTGATTGTTTTCGTAAGGTTGTTAGTTTTTATATTCCTAACCAACCTATTGTGCCAATTCAAACAACCAAATCACTAAAATCAATCAATGTTATTTCAAGTCATAAAGCTATTCGTTTATTAAAAAACAGATGTCAAGCTTTCTTAGCCCATGTCACTGATTTAAACCAGAATACGTCAGGTTTGAATGATATTTCTATTGTTAATGAGTTTCCTGATGTATTTCCCAAAGAACTTCCTGGTCTACCCCCAAAACGTGAAGTTGAATTCTTTATTGACCTTGAACCCGGTACAAAACTCATTTCTAAAACCCATATCGAATGGTTCCTATTAAACTTCAGGAGTTAAAGATCCAACTACAGGAGTTGTTACACATTGGTTTCATTCATCCTAGTACATCTCCTTGGGGTGCTCCTATTTTATTTGTAAAGAAGAAAGACGGGAGTATGCGACTTTGTATTAACTATCGAGAGTTGAACCATGTCACATCAAGAATAGGTATCCGTTGTCTCGCATTGATGACCTGTTCTACCAGTTGCAAGGAGCACAATTCTTCTCAAAGATCGATCTTCGTTCTGGATATCATCACTTGAAGATTAAAACTGAGGATATTCCGAAGACTGCTTTCAGAACTCGATACGGGCATTATGAATTCTTAGTCATGTCTTTTGGATTGACTAATGCTCCTGCTGCTTTTATGGATATAATGAACCATTTATTCAAGGAATATTTGGATCAGTTCGTGGTTGTCTTTAGTGATGACATCCTCATCTATTCCAAAAGCCGCGAAGATCATGAACACCACTTGAAGCTGGTACTTCAAAGGCTTCATGAAAACAAGCTATATGCCAGGCTGAAGAAATACGAGTTCTGGCTTGAGGAGGTAGCATTACTTGGGCACGTGGTATCAAAACGAAGAGTATCTGTTGACCCGACGAAGATTAAAGCAATACAAAGTTGGGAGCAACCGAAGTCGGTGACCGAAGTACGCAGCTTTCTGGGCTTAGCTAGTTATTATCGGAGATTCGTGGAAGGATTTTCTCGAATCGCTACTCCATTAACTCAGCTGACTCGGAAAGATACAAAATTTATATGGAACGAGGAATGCGAGAAGAGCTTTCAAGAGCTCAAGAGGAGACTCATCTCGGCACCTGTTCTGACAATAGTATCTGGTTCGGATGGATTTGTTATCTACAGCGATGCTTCGGGCAAAGGTTTAGGATGTTCTCATGCAACATGGGAAAGTCATAGCCTATGCCTCGCGACAACTCAAAGAATATGAGAGAAATTATCCTACTCATGACTAGAGTTGGCAGCTGTCGTTTTCGCATTAAAAATCTGAAGACACTACCTGTATGGAGAGAAAGTGGAGATCTATACAGATCATAAGAGCCTCAAATATTTCTTCACTCAAAAGGAACTCAACATGCAGCAACGATGTTGGCTTGAGCTATTGAAAGATTACGATCATACCATCCTGGAAAAGCGAACGTGGTAGCTGACGCGTTGAGTAGAAGATTATATGTGGGAACGAGTGCGATGATATCAACACAAAGGCCCATTTTGTGTGACTTACAGAGGATGGAGATAGAGTTTAAGACTCCGGGGACCCACGTGATGATGTCAAATATACGCGTAGAACCAGCTTTAATTGATAAAGTTAAAACTGCTCAAGCTACAGACCCGAAGCTGATGAAAATGAAAAAGAAAGTGCAAGAAGGTGCTATTCCAGAAGCAAGAATCGATGAAGAATGAATACTTCGAGTCAACTCCAGACTTTATGTTCCCAACGATTCTGACTTGAAGTATAGAATCATGATGGAGGCACATAACACACCGTTTGTAATCCATCCTAGGAGTACCAAAATGTATCGTGATCTTCGTCATACATTTTGGTGGAGCAATATGAAGAGAGAGATCGCGGAGTTCATCTCAAGGTGTTTAACGTGTCAACGTGTCAAGGCGGAGCATCAAGTGTCAAAGGGTCCATTACAACCACTTGAGATTCCAAAGTGAAAGTGGGAACACATTATCATGGATTTTGTTACGGGTCTTCCCAAGGTTTCTCAAGGTATAGATGCAATTTGGGTTATTGTCGATAGATTAACCAAGCCTGCTCATTTCTTGCCTATACGAGAGACTTATTCACTGGAACGTCTTGCTCGTATGTACATAAATGAGATTGTGAGATTGCATGGCATGCCAGTATCTATAGTTTCGGATCGTGACCCAAGATTCACTTCACGATTTTGGGTCAGTTTGCAGAAAGCTGTGGGCACGGATTTACGATTCAGTTCGGCATATCATCCTCAAACGGACTGACAATCGAAAAGGACTATTCAAACTCTTGAAGATCTATTGAGACTCTATGTTCTAGACTTCAAAGGGAGTTGGGACAAGTATTTACCATTGATGGAATTCTTTTACAATAATAGTTATCAGGCAAGTATAGGCATGACTCCATTCGAGACGTTGTATAGACAAAAATGTCTTTCTCCATTATGCTGGGACGAGGTGGGTGAAGCAACATTGTTGGGACCGGAGTTAGTACGTATGACTGTGACACCCCCCAAATTCGGGTTCTCTAACCCCGATTCGGTCGTCACGATACAATACAAATATCCACCTCTAAACAACATACAATAACTAAATGCAAAAAATAATAAACGTATATCGTTCATTCAAAAGGTGTTACTAGTCCCAAGATTTGATAACCTTAATACAAATATACAAACATACCTTAGAATAGTCATTAGGGTTCATATTACATAACAGTAATTAAACTAATCATAAAGTAAAGTCTGCTCATTGCAAACTATTACTATATCTTTCCTTTACCCTTGTCCTTCCCTGAAGTCTCGGGCTTAAGTGCAATAGAAGTTATGATATAGCAAGAATGAGCAACAAGTTTGCTCAGCAAGTTTAAATACAACAATAAAGGATATATCATGATGAAAGAAATATATCTAACAATGAATTCAACAATATGAATATCGGAAGCAAGAATAATAATTGCTTTTAGAATAACTGATAGTCAAGTAGACTTTGAACTATAAAACTCCAATGGAATCAATAGCTGATTGACCCTTTGGTTACTGGCTATAGAATAAGTACTTGAGGGGATCTGCCTCGCGTACGCCATGTATATGCATAACATTCAACTCTGCTATTTGTATCTTATTTTAGATACCTCAGTACTCCCCTATATATATAAGGGGTGTTCTTTCAGTCTAAAAATCCTTACCATCAGTTGATTTGGATAGTTTTTATAAAATTTCATACAATTGTCTGACCGAAAAAGGGTTCAGACTCTATCTGACGCAGTTCAAGAATTATAGAACTTTAAATTAAGGTACAAGTCCAAGACTGTACGAACTCAAGTGCACCAAGTGCGAATATCAATAAGATCGATGTGGAATAATTGTAAAGTAATTAAACCACCTAATAGCATGCTTGGAAATAAGATTCAAGCTTAAATAAAATAACTTGCAACACAATAATAACCTGCTCAATACAATATGAGAAGGATAAGAAACTTGCACAATAAAGAATGAGTTTCAGAAGACTTGCACAAATAAATAGTGTAAGTTAGAGAACTTGCACAACCAAAGAGTGAAGTTCGGGAACTTGCTCACAAGATTTATCGAATAAAGTAATGTAAGGTTTTAGAATACTTGCAACATAATAAAAGTAGGGTTCGGAATACTTACCTGATTGCTCAGCTACAAATAAGTTCTAGCTTTAATTAAATAGCGTTGAAATGACCTAACATAAATAAGTCGGTCTCTCAATTAGTATTGTGTAAACCGACAAGAGTTATACTTAACAAGCATCTAATTATCATGCCACATTGTCATAGTATGTAGTTATCTCAAGTAAACACATATCAGTAGGGTCAGATTCTAGTTTGCTGTTTAAACATCATATAAGTCAACTAGCATAGTCAGAAAACTAGCAGACTGCACCAATCCGTGCCAACTCTCTAGCATGCAAACTACTGACATTAAACAAATACACATGCTTATCAAGTTATTAACTCAAGTTCGAGACCTAGCATATTCATTCTATTCCAATTCAAAATCATATGTTTTCATGTCGGACATTTACATATTTTAAGCAATACAAGTTCATGCTTTAAAGGTTCGCTACTACGGTCATATCATCTCATAAAGAGACTAAACCATACTAAGTAGGCATGCTTGTGCGAAAACAACACATGTATACTTTAATCACATAGTCTATGCTTTAAAAATTCATTTTTCATGAATATGCGTGCATAGGTGATATTCATATATGATGCTCATGTCAACATATCTATAGGCATAATGAAATCTTAATACTCATGCTTGCATGATCATAACATAACTTATATGGTAATTGATGTTATTAGCTTTCAAATCCTAAATTTTCTTTGAAAATTGCACTAAATCAACAAAGGTAACTTAGTATATGCAAAGTATCTCGACATATAATTCATATGCATTTGAAACACATATTAAAGCCACATAAACGTATGCAAATGGTCAGAATCTATAAGACGTTAACCTTGGTCAAGTTTGCTTCAAAAGTCTTTAAGTTTTTCTTTGAAATCGTTTGAATCTTGCAATCATGTATGCTAGTGTATTCAACACTTTAAACGTACATTTCATGTCAATATAGACTATATGATTATGCTCTAAAAATCAGAATACACATGCTACGTATACGTCAAAGTTCAAATCCAAAACTATAAGTTTTATTTTAAAACCATAAGTTTTTCAACAATAGTGTGTACTACATCGTTATACATGCTCATACTACGTTATTATACTCATATATGTATATTAACCATGACCACATACTTGTCAAATAAGGTACCATATGCTAGTACCGAACAGAAATCAAAAACAGTTTACAGGACCCTGCGCAGCTACCAGATATAAACTCGGCGCAGCTGCGCCGGTGTCCAGCCAAACCAAAAACAACTTCCTGTTCGGCAGAACTGGAAACCCAACTCAGAAAACAATTACGAAAATCAATCCAGTCATGCTATAGTATAATTCTAACATGATTATAAGCTAGCATAGAAACTAATAAGCATTTCCAATCAAGTTATCAATCAAACCATGCTTAATTCAAGAATTAAGGAATTAGCAATTTATCAGAAAATGAAGAACATGGAGGTAACTGTTATACCTCTGAACTATGAACTTGCTATTATATCTCTCTCCCTCAAATCAATTGAGATTTCAGAATACAAGCTTTACTTCACAATAACTTAGCAAAAGAAAATGAGAGGAAGAGAGGCTATATTTATAGACAATTCAATATACGGTCCATGCAATTGTGCACCAATTCAAACTAATGGAAGAAGCAAGAACTTGGTGGTTAATGAAATTAGTTGATAGAGTGGTTGAGGAACACTATTTTGCCTACTCCCCTTTAAATCATTGGCTACACTTCGATGAAATTGAGAAGGAGATAGAGTAGGCTAGCTTCTCACGTGAAGAGGAATTTGAGGATGGGCACTCATATTGGGACAAATAATTCTCAGCAATATAGCAACTAGCAAGTATATATCATATATGTCCAACACTTAGTTAAAAATACACTTAGGTTATATAATATATATACACATAGTATATACTTGAGTTATAAATAATTTAAAGTCACAATTTCAATGAGCAAATAATAAAACAATGTATCAAGTATATCAACATATAATCCATGTACATTTTCCTTAATACCAAATATAAAGCAATTGGGTATTATTATTACTCATCATCATAACTGTTATTATTATAATAACTTATTGAAATCATTTATTAATTAATAATTATTTATTAATATTACTATATGTTGATAAGGTATACATGAATGTTTACCCACACACTTCATGTCACATAAATAATATTATTATGTAACTCTATTAATGCAATTAATCTTACTATATAGTCTATATATAGAATATATAGACATATTAATGTGTCACCTTTACACCTAGCAAACGGGCAGGCTCGGCCCAAAAGGGCTGGGCGAGCGCCGGGCCGGGCCAAAAACGGGCGGGCCAAAAAGGCCCAGCTTTTGCTGGGCTAAAAATGACCAGCCCAACACCCAGCCCGGCCCGGCCCGCGGGCTGGGCCAAGTTTTGCCAGGTCTAGTCACCTTGTACTATATATAATATATAGTTAACTACCATATATTAAAGGTTTAATATGTCGCAAGCTTGTATAAAATAATTAATCAAGTAAATATAATCTCATTATATTTATAAATCCTTCGCTCAATAATATATTATTTATTCACAATAACAGTTAATCGACATATTATCAATTAATTACTCGTTAATCGCTTATCCTTTGTAATCACAATTAATCCTTTCACTATATTCAAGTAAATTGAATATTTAATTAATAATCATCTTATCAATTCTTTTGATATAAAATTTAGGGCTAGTCCACTAATTTAATTAGATCATTAGTGACTTCCTTTAAATATTCCTAGCAATTATTTGCATAGGCTCAACTCACATAACCACATAAGGTTTAAAGAAACTCACAAAACTAACTCACTAAAATTAAATCACATATTTAATTAATAATGAAGTTTAAAATTCACGGTCATTACAATGACTACGGAAAAGATTCAAATGATCCGGCAACGTATACAAACTACACAAGATCGACAAAAGAGTTATGCTGATTTTCATCGAAGGGACGTGGAGTTTAAGGTCGGAGATCATGTATTGTTACGTGTTACTCCATGAAAAGGAGTTACGAGATTCGAAAAGAGAGAAAAGCTCAACCCACGATTCATTGGTCCATTTGAAATCCTTGACCGAGTAAGAAATGTGGCCTATAGACTCGCCTTACCTCCAAGCATGTCTCGTGTTCATAACGTTTTTCACATATCCGTGCTTCATAAATATGTAAAAGACCCAAACCACATTATTGAGTTAGAACCAGACGAGATAGTCGAAGATTTAACATACGAGGAGGTACCTGTCAAGATCTTGGATAGGAAGGAACATGTCCTACGCTCAAAGGTTATACCTTAAGTTAAAGTTTTGTGGATGAACCATGATATCGAGGAAATGACCTAGAGTTAGAATCGCAAATGAAAGCGAGATATCCTCATCTTTTTGATATACCAGGTACGTACGTCAATTTCGAGGACGAAATTTCATAAGGAGGGGAAGTTGTAAGACCCCAAATTTTTTGAATAAGATTTAATTTTCTTTATATATTATTTTGAAATAGTAAGGTGTTGATTTGATAAATGTGATAAGTTATGGGTGAGATGTGCAAAGTTTACAAAGTAAGCAAGTGGTTATAAAATATTCGTTGTGTCGGGAAATATTCGTTTAGTCGAGGAATATTCTTTTTGTCGGAGAATATTCGTACAACGGCGCAGTCATTGGTGGACCCCACAACGGAATGAATGTCGGATATAGAAAGCAACAGAAGTAACTTTTTTATAAAAATAACGACAAAACTTTTACCGTTAAACTGTTAAAATACCCGGTGGTTAAAATACAGTAATACATGGTGTTGCACAGTAGCATATGGTATTGCACACTATTTCAAATTATTAGTTTTTACGTAAGAAGTCACTCATTCAATAATTGTTACAGTAATTACTGTTCAATATTTTATATTATTGATCCAATAATTGCTACATTGATATTTTATATTAGTGATTCAATAATTGTCATTGCACAGTATTTCAAATTATCAAATCAATAATTCATATTATTTGAATAATATTATTAGATAGCATTATTGACAATGTCTAGAAAGTTCTGTCGAGAAAAGAGGTTAGGTTATATAATTACGCACCAATGAGGAGAAATCCTTATCGGAAAGCCCCCTCTTTCCTGGGAACGACCTGATTGTCAATATTGTAGTTCTGTAATATTATTTGTGAATAATTAATTTTTGATATATATGATAAGAAAATATTTATTCAATCTGGATTTAAACGAAGGAATTTTTAGCATGTGACATTTGTTGAAAGTTGGTATTTTATCTTTTCTGATAAAATAATTCATTCAAATATATTATTATAATATACATTATAGTAGTATGATGTGATTATATAATAGTATGGTTTTTAAAATTTGAATGGTAACATTATTATAGTAAATTCATGGTATAAAAGTAAAATGAGGTAGAAGAGAACAAATTGAATTTGAATTCTTATGATGTAAGCAATGATGTCATCGGAACGATGAGGTAAGTAATAATATCATCGGAACGATGAGGTAAGCAATGATGTCATAGGATCGATGATGTAAGCGATGATGTCATAAATTATGGCAAAAAGACTATTTTATCCTTACTCTGCCGAGTCTATAAATAGAAGCTCATTTTTTTTTATTATTTCTCACGAATTCACTAAAGCTATAGAGAGAGAAAGTATAGAGAGAATAAGAGAAAAAGAAGAAGAGTATTCTGCTATTACACTAGTGCAGTCTCTAAAATTTTAAGGTAAGAGGTATTATTTCTTTCGTATTCATGAAGAGAGTTATTTTCTTTCAATACTTGTAAGGGTTGTTATTCCATTCTTTATTATTCTGTTGGAAAAAACTGTCTACGCGAACTACCGCATGCATGGTGAAATCCTGTTGTTATTCTATTTTTTATTATTCTGTGGGAATAACCTGTCCTGGTGAATAACCCTTCGTATTCAGTTGTTCTTAAATTATGGAAATAATCTGTCTGAGCGGACTACCGTCTGATGGGTGAAATTCTAATTGCAGTTTCGTATATTTTTTCATTTCAGATTCCTAACTCTAAACTTACTACGGTAAGTATTGCTTCTATAATTCCTGAAATGATCAGAAATTCCTTGAGTTTTGCGCTTCATCTAATATCATTTCACTGGAATATTGGTCTAAACTTTCTTGTAAAATTTTTATTTTTTCATGACGAGTTACTATTCACGGTAAAAAAATCTTTTTTTCTTTTCAAATTATCTTTGATTGGATCCAAGTTCTGAACTTTATTCTTGAATTTTGCTCCATAATTGATTATTATGGAGTATTTTTGAACTTGGATAAACTAAATTACAAATCCCTAATCTTTGTCCTTTATCTCACTGGATACGTTCTTTAAAATATTTTTCATCATCCTCAGTCCTAAATGGTGATATAACTGAATATCTTTGGCCTGTAGTGCAAAGATGAATGATTACCTGATGAATATTTTTAGCCCGCAGTGCAAAGATGGACATGTGTAGAGATGAACATGACCAACTGGTGATACAAATGAATATCTTTGGCCCGTAGTGCAAAGATGAATATTTGGTTTGAGATGTATATTGATTGATGTTACAGGGATAAAATATTGATGATGGACTTTTAAATCATAGAAGATAGTAGACTTCATTCTCTACTTAATTATTCCAATGAATTGATATTTTCGCTGCAGTTGTTGATCTAAAACTTGTTGTCCATAATATTTTATCTAATTTGTTGAAGGCTAACGATAATTTATTCTTCATTATCTTAGTCATAATATTCTTTGTTGGGCTAGTTGAGCTCACCCTTTTCTTCCATTGTTCTCTTCAAAAAATAAGAATGTCGCAGGGACTAGTCGGGGATCGGGGTGATGATCAGAGTTAGAGCTATAACAGTCCTCACTATTTGTAGAATAGTGTGATAATGATTGTAATTAATGAGGACTGAATTTGAGTGTTTATATTTCGTATTATATACGATTTGTATTGAAACTCACAGTTTGCGTAGTCATATTTTGCACGACCGTATGTTATAAAAGCTTGTATTTGGATTCTGTACCATGCATTTGGCGACTCAGAATGGGTTGGTATTGAACCTATTTTGGGGGCGGCACAGGTTTCGGTTCAAGGCCACAAATAATGAAGCAGAATACGAAGCGATTTTGGCTGAACTTCGGTTGGCCCAAAGCCTGGAGGTTCAGAAGTTGGTTGTTTATAGTGACTCCCAGTTGGTTGTTAAGCAGATATCGGGTGAGTATGAGACTCGGGGGGTAAGGATGGCAAAATACCTAGCCGAGGTAAAAGACAAACTCACATACTTTAATTCGCACAGTTGCCAAGGAATAGATCGGTCAGACAACACAATAGCCGATTCCCTGGCCCGATTGGCTACAACCGAAGCAAGTTCTTTTACCGGTTTAATGTATTTGGAAGGATTGGACAAACCCAGTGTTCAGAAAGTGGACGTAGTAGCCTTGGATCAGCTGGACTGCTGGCTCACGCCTTACATCTCCTATTTGGCGGATGGGGTTCTGCCTTCAGATCGTCTATACGCTAGAAAGATCAAGCACATGAATTCAAACTTCATCCTTATTGATGGAGATCTGTACTGAAGGGCGTTCAGCTCTCCACTGCTCAAGTGTTTGCCACCTTCAGAAGCCGAGTACACTCTACGAGAAATGCATGAAGGAATCTGCGGGGATCATATGGGGGCCAAGTCATTGGCTTATAAAATTTTGAGGTAGGGGTACTATTGGCCGACCATCTTCCAAGAAGCAAAGGACTACGTCAAAAAATGTCCTAAGTGTTAGCTAAATAGTTCCATCCTTCATCAGCCTCCCGAAGAGCTGTATTCGGTCTTATCCCCGATCCCATTTGCTATGTGAGGGATTGATATCTTGGGACCACTACCGAAGGCCAAGGGATAAGCTAGTTTTGTGATTGTCGCCATCGACTACATGACCAAGTGGGTAGAAGCCAAACAGTTAGCGAAGATTACCGAACAGGAATGTCTCAAGTTCTTCAAGGAATATATTGTATATCGGTTCGGCATCCCAATGGTCCTAGTTTCAGAAAATGGCAAACAGTTTGTGGGGTCGAAATTTGAAGCTTTTCTAAAGGAATTGGGCATCCAACATAAAAAAACTTCAGTTGCCCACCCTCAGTCAAATGGACAGGTAGAAGTCACCAATCGGACTCTACTCACTGGTATTAAGAGAAGGTTGGATTCATTGAACGGACGTTGGCCCGAAGAACTACTCAGTATCTTATGGGCATATCGGATTACCCCGAGGACGACCACCGGAGTTTCACCTTTCAGATTGACCTATGGGACCGATGCCCTCATACCCATTGAGATCGGGTCTCCTACACTTCGGGTCAGTCAGTACAAAAAGTTGTATAATGATGACGGCCTACAACTAAATCTAGACCTTCTGGAAGAGGTTCGGGATTCAGCTCTGGTAAGATTAGTCATCTATCAAAAGTGAACGGCCTGACACTATAACCAGAAGGTGAAACAAAGAAGGTTCGAGGTGGGAGATTTGGTGCTTCGGGATGCAGAGGCATCTACCCCCCAGAACACGGGTAAGTTAATGCCGAACTGGGAGGGACCTTATGAAGTAATAGAAGTGCTGAAGCCAGGTACTTATCGGCTTCAGGCGATGGATGGTACAGAGGTGAAGAATATATGGCATGCTGGAATCCCCGACGACAATAACGGGGGGAGGTAGTGGAGGCGTCGACTTTGAAACTATCGGCTTCGGAAGAGATGGCTTGGAGGGGCCTTTGGAGGGAGCATTCTTCTTGCTTTTCTTCAACTGATCCACCTTATCCAACCGATTCATCTTCATAATGTTTTTGGGTTCGGCCGAAGTGGAGCCGGTTGAAAGCTCGGAGATAGGAATGGTTTCGTCCTTGGCCGCTTCGTCGTCAACAGGAAGGCGGATCAGTTTAGATCGGATAGAGAGTGGAGTTAAAGATTTATCAGCTCATTCGGGCTTGAAAATGGTTACTGCAAAGCAAGTAAACAAATCAGAAGTTTGGTTGGGCAAGTCAGATGAAGAAAACAATTAAAGGACGAAGGGGATCGGGGTAAAGTACTTACAGCTGTGCTTGTATAACCCGGCTTCACTGGACAAGACGTCCAGGCCCCATTCGGTCTTTCTCACCTTCTGATAGAATATCTTGAAGGCATCTTGTTTATCCTTCGGGAATTTGGACACTTTCACAATCGGATCTTCGGGGGTGGCCCAGTTTGGGAGAAGCTGAAGATCGGTCCCTTTGACAAAGAACCATTACTCGTGCCAACCCTTATTGCTGGAGGGGGTCTTGTTGAATGTGGCCCGGTTTGCCACTCTGTTTAGTCGCCGAAGGCCAGGCTCTTTTGACCGACTAACGGAGAACAAAACGAAGAAAAAGTCAAGGCCAGAAGTGACCCCTAGTTCCTGGCAGAGGGCGATGAAGGTGATCAAGTGGATATACGAGTTCGGCACCAGTTGTGCGAACCCGATCCCCATGAAGCAGAGGAAGGATGCAATGAACTTGTGAAGAGGGAATCGGACCTCGTACTTCAGAGCCCAGAGAGGGACCGCGACCCATTGGCCTTCGGGGCGCCAGAACATCCTTTCGCCCGACTCCGGCACCCGAAGTTTGTACTTCTTCGGAATGTTGAACAAGGTTCAGATGTCTGAGATTTGGGAAGGAACGAGGGTGGACTTCGTGTTGGCGTGAAAGAAATTTGCCTTAGATGCATAGACGGTTCGAATTTTAGCCTCGACGTCGTCCGGAGTGACGTCATTCGAAGCAGCAGCTAAATCAATCGGCACCAGATAGGTGACGGCGATGGTGTTGGGAATGTTGGCTTCCGGTGGGGCCTGCTCAGTGGTGGAGGAGGAGGGGATGTTAGAATCTGCCATTGAAGCAAAAAACAGCAGAAATATGAGGTTTTGAGGACAGAAAGATCTAAGTCGGAGAAATCTGGTAACGGTGGTTGCTTGCCCGAAATCGTACTTGCAGGGAGATTTGAAAAAGAATGCTAAAATGGAGAAGATTTGGGAAAAGTGACGGTTGTGCCTAAGATGGGGGTTTTATATTGTTGCTGCACGAATCCCAAAGGCGGCTAATGATGATGTGTGGGGCCCATTCCTTGGGTAACGTGTGTTGTGTAAAAAGACCAGTTAGATTCCCCAGGCGTCTTTTCAAGTCTCTAATTATAAGCTTGTTATAACAAGAGACTAGGGGGCAATGTTCGGATATAATCCACCGACCCCTACGTGGGCTGAGGGCCTGGGCCGAGAAGGGTTCATTGAGCCCAATGGGCCGAAGCTAGTGAGGGGATTATTGATGTTCGAGATCTGGCATCCGAGTCCTTTGGGCCGGAGCCCAGACCAGTTTATTGATGTTCGGGATCGGGCATCCGAGTCCTTTGGGCTGGAGCCCAGACCAGTTTATTGGTGTTCGGGATCGGGTCAGACCAGTCCTTTGGGCCGGAGCCTAGACCAGTTTAGGGGGTTCAAATGATCGGGGCCCATACAGAAGGTTGTTCCTCGTATGGAGTCCGGAGTGAAAAAGAGTCTAAATGGTTAAGGATTCCTCCAATCCTAACCATATTTAAATACAAACTCCAAAGGCAAGTGTTTGGATTGTATTCAACTTGCACTTTTAAAGGAGATTGTGTTGGACCCAAACAATGGTAACTGCCATGTTTAGGAGTCCGAGACCGATTCGGAAGTGGACTCTAAGGCGGTGAGAATGATTATAAATACAAGGCTTGACCTCAGTTAACAGGTAATACTCTTTTGAGCACTAAAAACTAAAGCCTCCAAAGTTAAACTCTTGTACCAGCCTGTACTCATTTTCACACCGGAGCTATCACCCGGCGACACAAGCCGTCAAGCTTCACGTGTGATCCGTTATTGTGCAGGTTTCAGCGCGTGGATTCTGTGATTGGACGCGCCGACGAAACTTGGCGTTAACAATCGTCAATACAGATATTATGTATAAAATACAAACGCTCAAATTAAGTCTTTATTACAATTATTAGAACACTATTTAACAAAATAGTGAGGACTACTATAGCACTATCTCGTACCATCACTCCATTCCCCGACAAGTCCCAGCTATATTCTCATTTCTTGAAGATAACAATGAAAGAAAAGGATGAGCTCAACTAGTTCAACAAAGAATATTATGACTAAGATAATGAATAATAAATTATCATTAGCCTTCAATAAATCAGATAAAATATTATGAACAGTAAGTTTTAAATCAACAACTGCAGCGAAAATAACAATCCATTAGAAGAGTCAAGTATAGAATGATGTCTACTATCTTCTATGATTTAAAAGTTCATCATCAATATTTTATCCATGTAACACCAATCAATAAATATTTCCAATCAACGAATTATCTATGCACTACGGGCCAAAGATATTTGTTTGTATCACCAGTGGTTATGATCATACCAAACACCTGTCAATCTTTGCACTACGGGCCAAAAATATTCATCAATCAACTGTTCATCTTTGCACTACAGGCCAAAGATATTCATCAATCAACAGTTCATCTTTGCATTACGGGCCAAAGATAACTTTCACCACAATTTAAGACTGAGAATGACGAAAAATGATATAAAAAACGAATCTAGTGAGATAAAGGATAAATATTAGACATTTATAATTTAATTTATCTAGAGTTCAAGAATATTCAAATTGTCAACATGATAATCAATTGTGGAGCAAAATTCAAGAATGATATTCATATATCAAAAATAATTTAGACAGGAAAAACCCAATTTTGACGTGAATAGTATCCCGTGAATAGTACCGTATGAATAGTACTGTATGAATAGTACCGTATGAATAGTACCGTACGTATGAATAGTAACCCGTATGAATAGTACCCCGACATGAAAATATTAAAATTTGATAAGAAAATTTAGACCAATATTCCAGTGAAATGATATTAAACGAAGCGCAAAATTCAAGAAATATATAATCATTTCAGGGATTATAAAAGCAATACTTATCATAGTAAGTGTAGGATTTAGGAATATGAAACGAAATAATATCACTTACATACTATAGAGTATGGAAGAAAAAAATAATATTCCTTACGAATACTGAACGAAAATAATATCCCTTACCTTGGTAGGAGACTTAATATGACTAGTATGGTGGAGATATTATTGAGAAAATCTTTCACTATAAGCTACCCTCAAAGTATTTTTATACTAAAAAGAAATACACACAATATTATAGAAGAGGAATTCTCTGATTATGATGTGATTTTCATTTCTTAACTAAGCATCCTATTTATAAGAGAATGGCAGGGCACTATTTAGAAATAATCACGGACGCACAGTAACGAAAATTCACGGACGAAGAATCGACGAAAATTTGATTTTTACTATGCGTCATTGTGCAATAAAATATTCAAATAAAATAGAAACTTTATATATAATATAATATATTCTATTTATATTATAATAAAATAAACAACTTTATATATAATAAAAAGTTTTCTGTTTTATATAAAAAAAATTCTATTTTATTACTATTATAATAATAATAAAACAAAATTGAGATAACTTTTTACCGACGATTTGAATAATTTGGCACGTAGAGGTCATTACAACAACTCTTCTATTTATAACAAAAATTGAATAAATATCTACCACAAATCACTTATCTTTAATTAACACAATCTTTCAACAATTAGTCATCATTTAATATTTTAACTCACAATATTTGACAACCAAATTGTTCCCAAGAAAGATGTGACTTTCGATAAGGATTTCTCCTTACTAGCGTGCAATTAAATAACTTAACTCCTTTCTTTGACAGAACTTTCTAGACATTGCCAATAATGCTAACTAATAATATTAAATAATATGAGTAACTGTGTCGTGACAATTATTGATTTAATAAAATAAAATATTGCGCAGGTTATACTGTGACAATAATTGAATCAATAATATGAGATACTATGTAGCAACTACTGTGCCAATTATTGAATGAAATACTGAGCGACTTCTTACGTAAGAATTAATAATTAGAGATACTGTGCAATACCGTGTGTTACTGTGCAACAACATGTATTACTGTACTTTTATCACCGGATATTTCAACAGTTTAATGTTAAAAGTCTTGCCGTTATTTTTAGAAAACTTATTTTTGTCGTTTTCTTCATCCGACAGTTTTCGTTATGGGGCCCATCAATGATTGCGCCGACGTACAAATATTCTCCGAAAAAAAGAATATTTCCCGACCAAACGAATATTTTATGACAACTTATTTACTTTGTAAAATTTGCACATATCACTCATAACTATCACATTTATCAAATCAGTATCTTACTATTTAAAATAATATATAGAGGAAATTAAATCTTTATTTATAAAAGTTGGGGTCTTACAGTACAAGTGATAAAGAATTATTATATAACATCAAATATAATATCAATTGTCTATATTGTTCTTATATTGAAAAAGACAGTGTTATTTATTGAGCAAAAAATAGCGAGAGAACCAAAATTATATTTAATACTTGGGGTAATATTGGAAACTAAACAATTAATGATTACTTAAAATTCTCAAACAACTTATATTAAGGATAAAAACACTTCTCTAAAATTACTTATATTAAGGGACGGAGAAAGTATAACAAACAAGAGTGTTTCAAGGCGAATCAAAATATTGGACCCAAAAATTGAACTATCATATCATTTAAAAAAAGCAATCCCTTCTCATTCTTAATTTAACCCAATAATATAGCAAAACATATATATATAGGGAATTGATATTTTCGCAAGGGAAATTGATATTTTCACAATGTCTCACTCACATGAATGTGAGTCCTGTTTACTATTCATGTGAGGGAAGCCTTGTGAAAATATCAATTCCCTATATATATTTCACCCAACTCCTAAAGGTGAATAACATTTATTTAATTTAACATTTCACTCAATAATTATTCAATATTTTTTATGTTCCGAACTATAAAATTAAAATTAATATAAAATATTTTCAAATATTATAAAATAAGAAATAAACTTTTTATAAAAGGAAAAAATATATAAGGCCAATCCTCCGGTCTCTTGTGCATCTAATAATGTGAGGAATAATTTAGGGATGCACAAGTGTTTTTAAAATTTTAATTATTCATTCTTGATTTTTTATAAATACATTTAATTAATATACATCTTCAATGAATATAACTAGTTAGTATATTTAATATTAATAATAAATTAGTTACGTAGTTGATTAAATATTAATAATAAGTTAATTTATTGTAAAATACTAAATTACTAATATTTGTAATACCCGAGAATTTCCATATATTATTAAATAAATATATTAATGGAAATGAGAATTTATTTGAATATAAATGATTTTGTGTTATGAGATGAATTAATTCAATTATATATAATTGAATAATTATAATAATTGAGAAATTGGTGGAGTTTGTGATAAACTCGTTGATTGCCTTGTGTGGCACAGTGACGTAATATAAGAATGATTATATTAATTTAAGCGAACAATTAATCTATATTAATTGTTAATCGAAGAATATTAATTAACTGTTATAAAATACTAATGAGGATTGATTAATAATATGTGATTATTATTATTGCAAGAAACATAATAATAATGAGCAACGTGTTTATAAATATAATAAGATTTATATCAAAGTGATAATTAATCATATAAGGGTTAATTAAATTGTTATGGAGGTTAACAATTATATTGATTGATGTAGGATATGTGTATATTATTAATTAATATTCAATTTATAAGATGAGAAATTATATGTGCAAGCATGCGAATTAAATGTGTAGCATATATTAGCTGACTATGTATTATGTGAAGTGTAATATGACACTATTATATGGTAAGGCTTATTAAACCATGTGAGCTACTTGATTAATAACTTGTGTGACAATAAATATGTGGGTATACATTGTATAATATATCATGAACATATTGTAAACAATTAGTTTTAATAAAGGAGACAGTGTAATGTGTTAACATCTGATTAGATTATATCCGGTATTAACAAAATGTACATGGATTATACGTGTCACTTACTACTACAGTATATGAATTATTGTGACATTTCAATTAAAGACCTAAGTGTCTAAATATGTGTGTGTATATAACCTAAGTATTAACACTAGTTTGTTTACAAATTGGAAATACTGAGATTTTTATGCCTTGTCCCATATTAATAAGACACAAACCATGTACACGTGAAATGCATCATGAAGCTAGCCTACTCTCTTCTCTCAAACTCAGCATTCTAGCCATCATGATCATGAAGGGAGTGGGTGGAATAGTGGAGATCACCAACTAATTACCAACTCCCTCTTATCTAGCAAACATTCCTATAATCTGTTAGTTTGATTTTGGATGTAATTGCATTGCCTGGTTATGAAATTCTTCTATAAATATAACCCATCCTCTTCCTAATTCATTTGCTGAGAATTTTAGCTAAGTAAGTTAAGAGTTATATATATATTTATCAGTGTTCTTGAGTAGCAGCGAGTTCAGAATCTAACAGAAGGTATAATACAGTTTCCTTGTTATTCATTTTCGTTTTCTGTCAAAAGTTCTAATTTTTGATTATGCCAAATTGGTTCATGATTGGTTTGTAGAACCCTTATATTGTTGTTATATGAACATACATACGTGATGGAACCACTATATAGCTTTCTTGACTTTCATTTCCATTGTTGCTCTGTAATTTCTGTAAAGCATCGAATTCGTGAAATTAGTTGGAGTTCATGAAATTGGGAATCGTTTGGGCGATTGACTGTTATATAAGCATATATATGTGTTAGTAAGTTAAAAGGTTAGTCTAATAGCATATGGGTATGTCGAGATCGATAAAATGGGAGGTTTTGGGTCGGTTTCGCTGCAGTCTGAACTGCAGGAACTGTCCCCACGCCGCAGCGCCGAAAACCGCGCCGCAGCCCCACCCGCGCCGCAGCGCTAGAATATGGCTGCTGTTGCCGCGCCGCAGCGCCGGCCTCTGTGTTCAGTTTTCTGCATTCTGCAACAAAACTGTTATGTACTAATTGGTTGATTTTTGTTTAAACAAGCATGGAAGCATGATTAATACATATATATAAACCTAATGAGGCAATGTAAGCATGTTTTAGTGTATTAGCATGCATGGTTAACAAAATGACATGAAGCTTGGAAACGAACTTAAAATTTCATAAACAATCATTAACATTATAAAGCATGTTTACATACTGACCTTGCAAGCACGTTAGTACCACCTAGAGACACATGAAGTGCATGTTAGCTTATCTATATTGGTTCCGTAATAAAATATAAACATGTGAACCTAACTAGTGCTCATTCCTAACAAAAATATAAGTTTGAAGGTGGATATGATCATGTAAATGCTATATAGTCATTTTGATGTTATGAGTATGTTTAGATAACTTTGAAATATATGAATGAAGCCTTAACTTGTGTTTATATAGTTCGTAAGGAAGCATGAACATGTTAGGCTCTATTAGTAAGATTCACTAATAGAAATACAAGCCTTGCACGTGAGCATTAACACGATACGTGGAGATTCAAATTCTGATATTTATGGACACATGTGATAGTACTCTTAGACTCATTCATGTGTCATGTATATATATATATACCATGATTGGTTGCCGTGATTAAAGTTTAGCATAAACAAAGCATGTTTTCAAGATAATAACAATGCTAGCTACATATATGCAATACGAGTACTCATGAGCATGACTAATACAAGTTATATGAATATCTTAGGTGTTTAAAAGCGACCATGTTAGTCCATATGAGTTCGTGTCCTTGAATGGCTTTAAGTATTAACTTAAGAACCTATACCATGTACGATTGAATTTGGAAAAGTTATACAAGCATGAAAGTATCCTTTAAATATGAATATATGCTACGTGATATTATATGATGTTACTTGAACCCGATTTTGAAGGTTAACTTAAGGAGATGCCGTAACTTGCTAAAATAAAATATATTTAGTATTGATTGTGGTCTTATGTGATATTAATAATATGCAAGCATGTTTGCTAATTGTTGAGATCTTATATAATATGAGAATGCGTTTAAACTCTAAAGAAGGAACGTTAAGGATAGAAATTATATTCTATATAACTGTGTAGCTAGGTAAAACTTACCTTATGTGTTGATCGTATATTCGAAGAGAAAATGTGAAGTTAAATTATATGACTAATGAATATCATATATATACGTAACTGTATTACGATAGGAATTCGAAAGTGTTGATTGCTTTTCGTGGATAAACTACGCTAAAGACAAGTTCTCTTACTTACACTCTTTTAAAGTGCAAGTTCTCTTACTTATACTCTTTTAAAGTGCAAGTATCCTAACCGACGCATTTACTTTATGCAAGGAAAGCTATGATTGTGAAAGTTTCCTAACTTATACTCTTTTACTATGCAAGTATCCTATCTTGTGTATTGCGAACTAGTTTTATATTTAATCGGTTGAATTGAATTAGCATACTTGAACTCTTATTTCATTAAAGCTATTATTCATGTTGAACTTAGTATTGTTCTTGAATATTGTGAAAGTGTCTATGCCATTTGATTCGGCTAGACTTATATTATTGAAAAGCGACCCAAACTAATTGATTGGTGCTGGATCTTGTATTTGACTGAGAAGAACAACCTTCTTTGAAGGGAATATATAATTGTCGGAGAACCGACGTGCACACTTGAGTATGATTGATTGTTATGCATAACAAGGGTACTTTAGGCTGATCACCTGTTGTACCTGTTTTTGTTGGATTTTCAGTTTATTACTGTCAATTCTAGTAGAAGTTGTAGTCCGTAGTGACTACTCAGTATTCAATTATTTGAAATCTTGAATTGACTTATTATTGAATCATATTGATATTATCCTGTCCTTAGCGACTGTTATTGAGAACTGTTGATATTCTTGTTATTCTTGAACTATTAAATCTTGCTATACCCTTTCGAGAATTGAGAATCTTATTATTCACCCTTATTGTATATTACTTGCTGGGCAATTTGTGCTCATTCTTGCTTTCCCTAAAACATTTCAGTTAAGGCAGAGCATGGCGAACCTTCGGGCATTGATAAGGGCAAGGGCAAGGCTACCAACTAGCTTATGTCTGTTATGTTTCAAATATATTAATATTGTGTGAAGATGATGTAGTAAGACTGGATTTGTTTATGTTTAAGCTTAAGTTAGATTATATAACAAGTCGTTAATTGATATTGCTATGTAATCTATTAAGTACTGTAGGTTGCGAGACTTGGGGGAATAATTATAATAAATCATTGTAAATTATTCTAGAATAGATTTTTCGCTGTGGTTGTGTGATATTTAGTTATCATTATTGCGATGTATTACCATGAGCACGTGATGAACCGAATTCGAGAGACCAAGTGGCGGTCCTGGAATTTGGGGGCGTCACAATATTTAACAATAAAATTTCATTAATATTCCTTGTTACTTTAATGTTAAATATTAACATTAATTAATACATCAATAAACTAACTTTTAATATTAGATATTAACAATAAGTTAGTTTCTTGTAAATACTCAAGTTCTTCATTAATTTGGATATGCTAAATTATTAGGGGGTTTATGATTTTGGTTATTTTTCAGGTATTCTGTTGTACCAATTTAAATAAAAATTCCATAAACAATTAGAAAACTAATTGAAAATAATACTTGAGATATAACTATGTAAGTGTTTAATGATCCTAAATAAAAAGATATATGTGTATTTAAAATTTACAAAATATTTGTCGAACCGATTCTAGTACTATAAGAAAATAAAATAGAAACTAACTTTATATTCAAAAAATAAAAGTGTAATCTACAGTATTTAGGTAATCTACAATATTTTATACGAAGTGCATAATAGACAACTAGACATATATTTTGGAAATCAATTTGTTTTATATTCCATTTACATTTAAATTATATTTTCTTTAATTTAAGAGAAATATATTTATTTTTGCTCTAATCATTTAACTTATATTGATGTGTAGTAAAATATTAAAATAAAATAAATCTCAAAAATCTTACATTATTTTTACAAAAATTTACTAATTTATATTTTTAATATTTAATATGTAACATTAGAAACAAGGACTAGACTAGACCAGACCAGCCTAGGCATTGACATTAACCTTGGGCCTAGTCAGACCATAGTTCAGCAACCAAGACCCAATCTGACCCGACTTGGAGACTAAAAGTCAACGGCCCTGATCAAAGCCCGAGGCCTGGCCCAAGACAGACCAGGCCGGCCTGTTGTGTATGCACATACAAGGCCAGGCCTCCGGCCTCATGTGCATCCATTATTCCTCGCATACAAATCCGTTCGAAAACAGAAGTCTATTTTATCTCCAGTCAAATCGCCCCCAGTTTCAAACCCTAGAATTTCCGATGGCTCCCAAGGCAGATAAGAAGCGCGCCGAGAAGAAACCCGATGAGGTGAAGAAAACAGCTGTCGCGGAGAAAGCACCGGCGGAGAAGAAGCCCAAGGCCGGAAAGAAGCTGCCGAAGGAAGGCGGCTCTGTTGCTGGAGACAAGAAGAAGAAGAGAGTGGAAACTTACAAGATGTACATCTTCAAGGTGCTGAAGCAGGTCCACTCCCGAAATTTAACCTCTTGATAAATTGCATTGAACCTCTTCAAATAGCAAATTTTAAAGTTTGATAAATTTTATCAGACATGAGACATGTATATCCTTTCCCACCAGTGGCGGAGGGTGGCGGCCGCCCCCTGCTCGCCGGAAATTTTCAGTATATATACCAACTCCTTTTCCACACCATTCCCACCGCCGCCCCCTGCTCGCCGGTGTCTCTGCCACTGTTTCCCACCACCCAAAATTAAATTTGGTCCACTCCCGAAATTTACCTTGATTTCTCCGTTTAGTATTGTTTCCAGAAAACGTTTTTACAAATTAAAAAAAAAATTGAAAAAAGTACAGTACTATTCTTTTGTTTCATACATTCCCGGATCACCCTCAAATTAGCTTTTCAAATCAAAAGGATTTCCCTTTCTTTTTATTTTTGTTTCCATTTCATTCATTTTGAGTAAATCAAATCAATTCATTCCTCAGAAAATGAGCACGGGAGAGCTTCTCGACATAGAACCTCTAGAGCTCAAATTCCCATGTAAGTCTCACCGCGATCTCATCACCGATCTATTTTTTAATTTTATTGATTTTGTTACAGTTTTGATAATTTTAGTTCTGTTATTTTTTTTTCCAATTAATTTGCAGTTGAGCTCAAGAAGCAGATCTCTTCTTCGCTTCAATTGTTGAATAAGACCGAGAGCTATGTCGCTTTCAAGGTAATTTTTTTTCAATTTGAATATAGTTATTGAGGATGTCTTTGAGAAATTGGCTTAAGAAGATTTGGAGATACGAAATGTAGATTAGATTTGTTATTGCATGCGATCTTTCAGGTGACTGATGCATTTTTGTTTTGGAAAAATTATAAATTTTGTATTTGTTTTTTCAGGTGGAGACAACGAATCCAAAGAAGTATTGTGTGCGTCCAAATACAGGTGTTGTTTTGCCTCGATCGACATGTGATGTTATAGGTGACTTTCAAAATTTCTTATTTTCTAAAGCATATTCGCTGTACATGGGTGTGGTTGCTAAGGAAAAAAAAAGAAAAGAAAAAACAAAAAAAGAAGAAAAAACATATCAAGGTTCTTATTTTTTGATTGTTTGCGTTTTTGGTGGAAACAAAAATTGATTTGGTATGTGATGTAAATAAATTCAGAGAGATACATAAGGAGGAAAAGGGGCAAGTGTAGTAGTAGACATTAATCATGAAGATATTTCCGAAGAGATTTTGGAAGATTATCTTCCGTAGGACAATGATAGCGAGTTTCATCCATTTACATCAACACTCCAACTTGTAATCTATATAAGCTGAAGTTTTAAAAGAGTACTCCGTCTTTCCCACAAAATGAGTCTTATTTACAAAAGTTCCAAACATTAAGGATGCCTTTTTATTTCATGTTTACCCCTAAAAGTAAAAAATTGTTTGTTTACTAGTTGTGAAATGATAATGAAGTTATGGGGACAAACTCCTGGACATTTTATCAATTTATACCACTGTCAACAGAAATAGGACTCTTTTTGAGGAACAAGTATTTTTTGCAAATGGAACTCTTTTTTTGGAATGGAGGGAGTATAAATTGTACAAAAATCCATCTTTAGGAAAAGTTGAACATTGATGATAATGAAGGAGCACCAATTAACTATAATGCATTCTAAGGACATTTCAAACTAGGTCTTATGTTCTTTCTAACAATTACTTTCAAAAATAACTTTCAGTTATTTGACTTGTTTTCTAAGTTTGTCAGCAATCATAATGGAGATTTAAAGTATTACATCTGTCAATTGTCTATTATGCTACAATTTCCTTGACAAGTACTAGTATGCTACAGTTACAATGCATGCTCAGAAGGAGGATCCTCCTGACATCCAATGCAAGGACAAGTTTCTTCTTCAGAGCGTAGTTACATGTAATGGAGTAACTGCTAAGGACATTACCCCTGAAATGGTATGTTATTATGTTTCTGTATCATCCTGACTATAGTGGCAAGTTGGTTAGGACTAGTTAGGTTTTGGTTTAAATTTAGGTTCAGTTTGAAAATATCAACTTTAATTTCTGAAGTACTTAAGATATGGTGTGCAAAAAGCTTGTACTGCATTTTATTTTTGATGATATTGTTATTTATGGAGGTTGTGTGTTTACAGTTCTCTGAGGAGGCTGGACATGTTGTGGAGGAATGCAAATTGAGAGTGGTCTATGTTTCTCCACCCCAGCCACCATCACCTGTGGCGGAGGGATCGGAAGAAGGATCTTTGCCAAGGGCTTCACACATGGACAATGATGGGAATACAAACAGTTCTGAGGTTAGACTTTTTAAGTTTCTGAGATGTTGGATAAAAAAAATTCCCTGCTTATTTTGTAATGATGTTGATGGAACACTTTTTTTTGTTGCTTATAGCTAACACGAGCTTTTGTCGATACTCATGACAAATCTTTTGAGGTAAAGAAAATTCTCCCCTACACACTTGCATAAATACAGTCTCTGTACAGAAATAGCTGGACTATTTAAAACCCCAATTTTTGTCATCAGTTTAATTTATTAATGGATTTTAAGTAGAGTTTTGTTGTCGCTATATTTAGGGTTGAATAATATTGTTTGATGTAAATATAAACATGACACATATTTTACTATGTTAAATAAATATTTATTTACTGTATCACTGTCAGTTTCGTATTATTAGTTAGTTAATTGATTCTCAATCTTTATTTCTAATTCGCCTAAAATATATATTAAGGATAAATTAAAATTAATCTAGTCTTAGGGGGTTCGATTTGTACTTGCCAGTTCTTCAATTTGACACTATGCACTTGCAGTTACATATGTTTATCACATCAGCTCCCAAGGCAGATAAGAAGCCCGCCGAAAAGAAACTCGCTGAGGAGAAGAAAACAGCTGTCGCAGAGAAAGCCCTGACGGAGAAGAAGCCCAAGGCCGGAAATAAGCTTGCGAAGGAAGGCGACGCTGTAGCCGGAGACAAGAAGAAGAGAGTGAAGAAGACCGTGAAAACTTACAAGATCTACATTTTCATGGTGCTGAAGCAGGTCCACTACTGAAATTTAACCTCTTGATAAATTGCATTGAACCCCTCTTCAAATAGCAAATTTTAAAGTTTGATAAATTTTATCAGTCATTTATATCATTTCCCAACTCCCAAAATTAAATTTGATCCACTCCCGAAATTTTCCTTGATTTCTCCGTTTAGTATTGTTTCCAGGAAAACGTTTTTACAAATCTATTTTTTTTTTTTTGAAAAAAAGACTATTCTTTTGTTTCAGACATTCCTGGATCACCCTCAAAAATTAGCTTTTCAAATCAAAAGGATTTCCCTTTCTTTTTATTTTTGTTTCCATTTCATTCATTTCGGGCAAATCAAATCAATTCATTCATCAGAAAATGAGCACAGGAGAGCTTCTTGACATACAACCTCTAGAGCTCAAATTCCCATGTAAGTCTCACCGCGATCTTGTCACTGATCTATTTTTTAATTTTATTGATTTTGTTACAGTTTTGATAATTTTAGTTCTGTTATTTTCTTTTCCAATTAATTTGCAGTTGAGCTCAAGAAGCAGATCTCTTCTTCGCTTCAATTGTTGAATAAGACCGAGAGCTATGTCGCTTTCAAGGTAATTTTTTTTCAATTTGAATATAAGTTATTGAGGATTTGTCTTTTTTGAGAAATTGGCTTAAGATTGCTGAAGATTTGGAGACACGAAATGTAGATTAGATTTGTTATTGCATGCGATCTTTCAGGTGACTGATACATTTTTGTTTTGGAAAAATTATAAATTTTGTATTTGTTTGTTCAGGTGGAGTCAACAAATCCAAAGAAGTATTGTGTGCGTCCAAATACAGGTGTTGTTTTGCCTCGATCAACATGTGATGTTATAGGTGACTTTCAAAATTTCTTCTTTTCTAAAGCATTTTTCCTGTACATGGGTGTGGTTGCTAAGAAAAAAAGAACAGAAAAAACAAAAAAAAGAAGAGAAAAATATCAAGGTTCTTATGTTTTGATTGTTTCTGTTTTTGGCGGAAACAAAAATTGATTTGTTATGTGATTCCAGATAGTTGAGTGGAGATTTAGGCCAGATGGATGATGAATTGCATTATTTAAAATAGTTTATTCATTAGGTATATATCTATATTTATATAAATAAATTCAGAAAGATACCATATGGAGGAAAATGGGTACGTGTTTTAGTGGACATTAATCATTATAGATGAAGATGTTTCCAATGAGATTTTGGAGGATTATCTTCCGTAGGACCATGATAGCGAGTTTCATCCATTTACATAAACACTCCAACTTGTAATCTATATACGTTGTAGTTTAGAAAAGTACTCCGTCTTTCCCACAAAATGAGTCCTTGTTTACAAAAGTTTCAAACAATAAGGATGCCTTTTTATTTCATGTTTACCCCTAAAAGTAAAAAATTGTTTGTTTACTAGTTGTGAAATGATAATGAAGTTATGGGGACAAACTCGAGGACATTTTATCAATTTATACTACTGTCAATAGAAATAGGACTCTTTTTGAGGAACACATATTTTTTGCAAATGGAACTCTTTTTTTGGAATGGAGGGAGTATAAATTGTACAAAAATCCCCATCTTTAGGAAAAGTTAAACATTGATGATAATGAAGGAGCACCAATTAACTAGAATGCATTCTAAGGACATTTCAAACTAGGTCTTATGTTCTTTCTAACGATCACTTTCAAAAATAACTTTCAGTTATTTGACTTGTTTTCTAAGTTTGTCAGCAATCATACTGGAGATTTAAAGTATTATATCTGTCAATTGTCTATTATGCTACAATTTTCTTGACAAGTACTAGTAATGCTACAGTTACAATACAAGCTCAGAATGAGGCTCCTCCTGACATGCAATGCAAGGACAAGTTTTTTCTTCAGAGCGTAGTTACAAGTAATGGAGTAACTGCTAATGACATTACCCCTGAAATGGTATGTTAGTATGTTTCTGTATCATCCTAACTATAGTGGCAAGTTGGTTAGGACTTGTTAGGTTTTGGTTTAAATTTTGGTTCCATTTGAAAATATCAACTTTAATTTCTGAAGTACTTAAGATACGGTGTGCAAAAAGCTTGAAATGCAGTAAAAGTCGTGCATTTTATTTTTGATGATATTGTTATTTATGGATGTTGTGTGTTCACAGTTCTCTAAGGAGGCTGGACATGTTGTGGAGGAATGCAAATTGAGAGTGGTCTATGTTTCTCCACCCCAGCCACCATCACCTGTGGCAGAGGGATCGGAAGAAGGATCTTCTTCGCCAAGGGCTTCACACATTGACAATATTGGGAATGCAAACAGTTCCGAGGTTAGACTTTTTAAGTTTCTGAGATGTTGGATAAAATAAAATTCCCTGCTTCTTTTGTAATGATGTTGATGGAACACTTTTTTTTTTGTTGCTTATAGCTAACACGAGCTTTTGTCGATACTCATGACAAATCTTCAGAGGTAAAGAAAATTCTCCCCTACACACTTGCATAAATACAGTCTCTGTACAGAAATAGCTGGACTATTTAAAACCCCAATTTTTGTCATCAGTTTAATTTATTAATGAATTTTAAGTAGAGTTTTGTTGTAGCTATATTTAGGGTTGAATAATAATTGTTGATGTAAATATAAACATGACACATATATTTTACTATGTTAAATAAATATTTATTTACTGTATCACTGTCAGTTTCTTATTATTAGTTAGTTAATTGATTCTCAATCTTTATTTCTAATTCTCCTAAAATATATATCAAGGATAAATTAAAATTAATTTAGTCTCTGTGGGTTCGACTTGTACTTGCCAGTTCTTCAATTTGACACTGTGCACTTGCAGTTATATATCACATCAGCTCCCAAGGTAGATAAGAAGCCCGCTGAGAAGAAACCTGCTGAGGAGAAGGAAACAGTTGTCGCGGAGAAAGCCCTGACGGAGAAGAAGCTGAAGGCCGGAAAGAAGCTGTCGAAGGAAGGCAGCGCTGTTGCCGGAGACAAGAAGAAGAAGAAGAGAGTGAAGAAAAGCGTGAAAACTTACGAGATCTTCATTTTCAAGGTGCTGAAACAGGACCACTCCTGAAATTTAACCTCTTGATAAATTGCATTGAACCTCTTCAAATAGCAAATTTTAAAGTTTGATAAATTTTAGAAGACATGTATATCATTTCCCACCACCCAAAATTAAAGTTGATCCACTCCCGAAATTTACCTTGATTTCTCCGTTTAGTATTATTTCCAGAAAAGCGTTTTTACATATCTATTTTTTTTTTTGAAAAAATAGACTTATTCTTTTGTTTCAGACATTCCCGGATCACACTCAAATTAGCTTTTCAAATCTAAAGGATTTCTCTTTCTTTTTCTTTTTGTTTCCATTTCATTCATTTCGGGTAAATCAAATCAATTCATTCCTCAGAAAATGAGCACGGGAGAGTTTCTTGACAGAGAACCTCTAGAGCTCAAATTCCCATGTAAGTCTCACCGCGATCTCATCACCGATCTATTTTTTAATTTTATTGATTTTGTTACAGTTTTGATAATTTTAGTTCTGTTATTTTCTTTTCCAATTAATTTGTAGTTGAGCTCAAGAAGCAGATCTCTTCTTCACTTCAATTGTTGAACAAGACCGAGAGCTATGTCGCTTTCAAGGTAATTTTTTTTTCAATTGGCTTAAATATAAATTACTATCCTATACTATAGACCATATTCCACTTCGGTGATCCACCTTTTAATTTTGTCAATTAGATAATTGAACTTTCAATTTTTTTCACTTTGATTCAATTGAACTGCCATGTCACATTCATGATGTGGCTTGAACACATGGCATCCCAATGCTGATGTGTTGATAGAAGATTGATTTTATATTTAATTTAAATTATTTTATGAAATTACAAGGGCAAAAATGTAAAAAACCAAATAACTAGTAAAAAATAATAATAAAATATTATTCATGACCATCATTAACACCTAAATTTAATTAATGCAAGCTCAGAAGGAGGCTCCTCCTGACATGCAATGCAAGGACAAGTTTCTTCTTCAGAGCGTAGTTGCAAGTAATGGAGTAACTGCTAAGGACATTACCCCTGAAATGGTATGTTAGTATGTTTCTGTATCATCCTAACTATAGTGGCAAGTTGGTTAGGACTAGTTAGGTTTTGGCTTAAATTTAGGTTCAGTTTGAAAATATCAACTTTAATTTCTGAAGTGCTTAAGATATGGTGTGCAAAAAGCTTGAACTGCAGTAAAAGTCGTGCATTTTATTTTTGATCATATTGTTATTTATGGAGGTTGTGTGTTCACAGTTCTCTAAGGAGGCTGGACATGTTGTGGAGGAATGCAAATTGAGAGTGGTCTATGTTTCTCCACCCCAGCCACCATCACCTGTGGCAGAGGGATCGGAAGAAGGATCGGAAGAAGGATCTTTGCCAAGGGCTTCACACATGGACAATAATGGGAATGCAAACAGTTCCGAGGTTAGACTTTTTAAGTTTCTGAGATGTTGGATAAAAAAAATTCCCTGCTTATTTTGTAATGATGTTGATGGAACACTTTTTTTTTGTTGCTTATAGCTAACACGAGCTTTTGTCGATACTCATGACAAATCTTCAGAGGTAAAACACTTGCATAAATACAGTCTCTGTGCAGAAATAGCTGGACTATTTTAAAACCCCAATTTTTGTCATCATTTTAATTTATTAATGAATTTTAAGTAGAGTTTTGTTGTAGCTATATTTAGGGTTGAATAATATTTGTTTATGTAAATATAAACATGACACATATATTTTACTTTGTTAGATAAATATTTATTTACCGTATCACGGTCAGTTTCTTATTATTAGTTAGTTAATTGATTCTCAATCTTTATTTCTAGTTCGCCTAAAATATATATTAATGATAAATTAAAATTAATCTAGTCTCTATGGGTTCGACTTGTACTTGCCAGTTCTTCAATTTGACATTGTGCACTTGCAGTTACATATGTTTATCACATCAGCTCCCAAGGCAGATAAGAAGCCCGCCGAGAAGAAACCCGCTGAGGAGAAGAAAACAGCTGTCCCGGGGAGATCCCCGTCGGAGAAGAAGCCCAAGGTCGGAAAGAAGCTGCCGAAGGAAGGAGACGCTGTTGCCGGAGACAAGAAGAAGAGAGTGAAGAAGAGAGTGAAAACTTACAAGATCTACATTTTCATGGTGCTGAAGCAGGTCCAATCCTGAAATTTAACCTCTTGATAAATTGCATTGAACCTCTTCAAATAGCTAATTTTAAAATTTGATAAATTTTATCAGACATGTATATCATTTCCCACCACCCAAAAGTAAATTTGATCCACTCCCGAAATTTACCTTGATTTCTCCGTTTAGTATTGTTTCCAGAAAACGTTTTTACAAATCTAAAAAAAAATTGAAAAAAAATACACTATTCTTTTGTTTAAGACATTCCCGGATCACCCTCAAATTAACTTTTCAAATCAAAAGGATTTCCCTTTCTTTTTATTTTTGTTTCCATTTCATTCATTTCGGGGAAATCAAATCAATTCATTTTTCAGAAAATGAGCACAGGAGAGCTTCTCGACATCGAACCTCCAGAGCTCAAATTCCCATGTAAGTCTTACCGCGATCTTATCACCTATCTATTGTTTAATTTTATTGATTTTGTTACAGTTTTGATAATTTGAGTTCTGTTTTTTTTCCAATTAATTTGCAGTCGAGCTCAAGAAGCAGATCTCTTCTTCGCTTCAATTGTCGAATAAGTCCGAGAGCTATGTCGCTTTTAAGGTAATTTATTTTTTCCATTTGAATATAGTTATTGAGGATTTGTCTTTGAGAAATTGGCTTAAGACTTGCTGAAGATTTGGAGATACGAAATGTAGATTAGATTTGTTATTGCATGCGATCTTTCAGGTTACTGATGCATTTTTGTTTTTTTAAAATTTTAAATTCTGTATTTGTTTGTTCAGGTGGAGACAATGACGAATCCAAAGAAGTATTGTGCGCGTCCAAATACAGGTGTTGTTTTGCCTCAATCAACATGTGATGTTATAGGTGACTGTCAAAATTTCTTCTTTTCTAAAGCATTTTCCCTGTACATGGGTGTGGTTGCTAAGAAAAAAAAAGAAAAAAAAAAGAAGAGAAGAGAAAACATATAAAGGTTCTTATTTTTTTGATTGTTTTTTTTGTTTTTGGGGGAAACAAAAATTGTTTTGTTATGTGAATCCAGATAGTTGAGCGGAGATATAGGCCAGATGGATGATGAATTGCATTCTTTAAAATAGTTTATTCATTGTGTATATATCTATCTTTATATAAATAAATTCAGAGAGATACATAAGGAGGAAAAGAGGTAAGAGTAGTAGTAGACATTATAGATGAAGATATTTCCAAAGAGATTTTGGATCCGTAGGACCATGATAGCGAGTTTCATCCATTTACATCAAGACTCCAACTTGTAATCTATATAAGCTGAAGTTTTAAAATAGTACTCCGTCCTTCCCACAAAATGAGTCTTATTTACAAAAGTTCCAAATATTAAGGATGCCTTTTTATTTCATGTTTACCCCTAAAAGTAAAAAATTGGTTGTTTACTAGTTGTGAAATGATAATGAAGTTATGGGGACAAACTCGAGGACATTTTATCAATTTATACTACTGTCAATAGGAATAGGACTCTTTTTGAGGAACACGTATTTTTTGCAAATGGAACTCTTTTTTTGGAATGGAGGGAGTATAAATTGTACAAAAATCCATCTTTTGGAAAAGTTAAACATTGATGATAATGAAGGAGCACCAATTAACTAGAATGCATTCCAAGGACATTTCAAACTAGGTCTTATGTTCTTTCTAACAATTACTTTCAAAAATAAAATTCAGTTATTTGACTTGTTTTCTAAGTTTGTCAGCAATCATAATGGAGATTTAAAGCATTATATCTGTCAATTGTCTATTATGCTACAATTTTCTTGACAAGTACTAGTATGCTACAGATACAATGCAATCTCAGAAGGAGGCTCCTCCTGACATGCAATGCAAGGACAAGTTTCTTCTTCAGAGCGTAGTTACAAGTAATGGAGTAACTGCCAAGGACATGACCCCTGAAATGGTATGTTAGTATGTTTCTGTATCATCCTGACTATAGTGGCAAGTTGGTTAGTACTAGTTAGGTTTTGGTTTAAATTTAGGTTCAGTTTGAAAATATCAACTTTAATTTCTGAAGTGCTTAAGATATGGTGTGCAAAAAGCTTGAACGGCAGTAAAAGTCGTGCATTTTATTTTTGATGATATTGTTATTTATGGAGGTTGTGTTCACAGTTCTCTAAGGAGGCTGGACATGTTGAATTGAGAGTGGTCTATGTTTCTCCGCCCCAGCCACCATCACCTGTGGCAGAGGGATCGGAAGAAGGATCTTTCGCCAAGGGCTTCACACATGGTACAATAATGGGAATGCAAACCGTTCCGAGGTTGGCGTTTTTAAGTTTGAGATGTTGGATATAAAAAAAATTCCCTGCTTATTTTGTAATGATATTGATGGAACACTTTTTTTGTTGCTGCTGATAGGTAACAAGAGCTTTTGTGGATACTCATGACAAATCTTCGGAGGCGAAGAAAATTCTCCCCTACACATTGCATAAATACATAGTCTCTGTACAGAAATAGCTGGACTATTTAAAACCCCAATTTGTGTCATCAGTTTAATTTATTAATGAATTTTAAGTAGAGTTTTGCTGTAGCTATATATTTAGGGTTGAATAATGGGTTGATGCTAATGTAAACATGACACATATTTTACTATGTTAAATAGATATTTATTTACCGTATCACTGTCCGTTTCTGTTTGTGTAATTGGTTTCTAAAAGTTAATTAAAACAGCTAGCTATATCATCTGACCTAGTTTGGTGGCATCCTCTGGCTGGTCTTTCACAGCTCTTAATATTTTGAACAGCAGTTTGCCGTTATTATAAGTTCAAGCAGGCGTAAAAATGTATATATTTGTCACGTTCATTAATGATTTGAAGCATATGTTCTACGTTTTTCAATCTTTTTGATATCATTAGTTTTTTTTTTTGTATTTTTTTTAAAAATAAACTTTTTGATAAATGACGAGTTTATTTTTTCTATCGTTTTTTGAACTCATAAGTTTATTACTTTATTATATTGAATCCTTCAAATCTTCTTTTGTTAGTGGATAACTTTGGAAAGGTATGTGCATACCTAACAATGTATAGCATCTTTGGCTCAAATGAAACTACTTGGCCTTGTCTTAAAAAAATAAAAATAAAAATCTGACTTTCACTCCGCAAGGATTTCCCTAGTTGATTGTGTGAGTTTGTTTCGACCTCCAGATGTTTTACGGTGTGGAGACTGATTTGGTGGTAAACTTGTAAGCCAAGTATGTGAGGTGCTTATGACAATAGCCAGGAAAATTGGTTAGAAATGGATTTGTAGAGTGACCTAAAGATCTAGAGATCACCTAAGCTGAAATTAAGGGGGCTTATTATGTTGATGCAAATACATGTGTTGATCATCTCATGAAGAAGACATAACCATTCCTATAATGCTATGTTTGGTTCCCATTCCTTGACATGTATGGAATGGAATGACTTAAGGAATGGAATGGCTTAAGGAATGGAATGGGAATAGGAATGGAATGGTGGTTCTCATTTTTATGTTTGGTTTGTCCATTCATTCATTTGGGAATAAAATTAACATTCTACTTTAGGGTCATGTTTGTTTGCAAGGATTATAATCCCAATACTATTAATCTTAGGATTAAATAGTCATAGTCACATATTTATTTTTTATGGGATTATTCACGGGATAACTTAAAATAATCATATGTTATGTTTGTTTTTTCCAGGATTAATTAAAGGATTGGATTAAAAAATATCGTTTGAACTATTATACCCTTAACAATAATAACATAATTTAAACTTATTTATACATCAAAAAATAATGAACAATTCATTAGAAACTTTTAAATAAATAGTTATATTATTCAATAAATATTAATTTTTTTTAGGGGGTGGGGTTGTATACATAATCAATAAATATTATTTTTTTGGGAGTGGGGTAGGAGGTCGGCGGGGTGGGGAGGTGGGCCGAGGTAGGATGGGGGTGTATATATAATCAGTAAATATTATTTTTTTAATTTTTATGGGGTGGGGTGGGGTGGAGTGGTGGGGTGGGGGTGGGCGTGGAGTGGGTGGGGTGGAGTGGGGTGTATATATAATCAATAAATATTATTTTTTTTGAGTGAGGTGGGAATGAGTGGGGTGGGGGTGTACACATAATCAGTAAATATTTTTTTGAGGGGTGCGGGGGGGGGGGGGGGGGGGGGGGGGGGGCTGGGTGCACACATAATTAGTAAATATAATCAGCCAGTTTTATGCATTAAGATGATTAATAATGATGTATTTTTTGTTTATTTAATTTTCACGTTTAACATTAATAAGAAATATTAAAAATTAAAGAAGTCAAAAAAATATTAGTTTGAAAATAATTCAAAAAAAATAGTTCAAAAAAATATAAACATAACGTTTTTTGTAAGGAAAATGAAATAGGATAAAAAAGGGAGGAAAATAAAAGAAATGATGATAGATAGAGAAGATAAGAGGGGAATGAGGTTGGTCTAGGAATGAGATAAACCCACCTATTTAGAAAGAAATGAAAAATAACTTTCAAATTTGGAAAGAAATAACTAAATGAATGAAATGGTCATTCCAATTGACTAACCAAACATGTTTTAAGTCATTCCTTAAAGAATGATCATTCCATTTCCAGCCTATTCCATTCCATTCTTATCAACCAAACACAACATAAGGCTATATGGAACATCAACACTATAGTTGCGTTTAGATTGAAAGAATGAAATAAAGATTGAAATGATTCATTCCATTCTAGTTGGAACGAGTTATTCCATAATCTTCCTCCCTAAGACCCTCATGACCTAGTGATAAAAAAAAATACTCATAAGGATTTGGGCATGAAATTTTGGACAAGAATATTAAATTTCAATCGAAAATAGCAAAAAAAAAAGATGGTTCAATTTATTCCAATCGCAACCAAACATAATTTTTTTATTTCATAGGAATGAGTCATCCCATTTCTACCTTTATTCTTTCAGTCCAATTCAAACGCAGCAATTAATCTCTTATACATGGACTTAGATGGGCCTATGTTAGCATAGCAGGAGACATAAGCCTCAACCCAAAGTCAAATAAAAACCCATAATCCAAAATTCAGTGTAAAAATAAAGCAAAAACCCTCCATGGATTCCGCTTTTGAATGGACTGCATGATGGAAACTAAAGGCCCAAAACACAGCCCAGCTTGGTTTTTCTTTTGCCTTTATTTTTTAGTTTCGACACAAAAAGTTAATATAATATAATAATTTATTGTAAATATTACTCCCTCCGTTCATAAAAGATTGTCGTTTTAGAAGAAAAAATTTATTCATAAATGATTGTCGTTTACAACTTCCTAGAAGAATAAATTATTTACTTTCCTATATTATCCCTATCTTCTTTCATTGTCCCAATAAATTCTCTTCCTTATATTTATAGTTTTCAATTTCCCATAAAAGGGTAGCGATAGAATTTCAAACAAATTTTATTAGTATTAAATGACTTTCTTAATCTATGTGTCAAAACCTTAAATAACAATATTTTAAAAACAGTACATTAGTAATTTAGTGCTACTACACAAGTACACAACTATAAATGGGTATGTTTGGAAGTTAGTTACACGTTTTTTGGTACCCTCATTCAATTATTATTGGTTCGAGATTTTGCTGGTGGCTAATATGCGCCCTAAGAGAATGTTTATACACACTTTTTTTTTGGAAAATGCACCTTTATCCCACTGTGTTCGTCGACTTGTAAGCATTAAGTCACTATACTTTAAAAAAATGTAATTGGTCCACTGTGCTTTTTAAAAATTGTTAATCAAGCCATTCCGTCCAATTTTACTCACGGACGTTAAGAAATTGGACCAATTTTCCTACATGGCTTTTGATAATGAAAAACAAAACAAGTCATTTCCTACGTGCCAAGCCAGTCAAACCCGACGACGAAATCTTCACCTGCACACATTCTAACTCAGCCAAATTCCTAACCTTCACAAAGATGTTCCTTGCACAAAGTAGAAATTTTTGCATTGTGATGATTCTTAATTTATGCTTAGATCAATTCAAGTAAACTAAATAAAGCTCAAAAATGACCTCATACGATTCTAAAATCAATACATAAACCTCAAAATCATCAACCAAATTCCTAACCTTCAGTCTCTGATTTACTGCAGGATGAATATTGTTAAAATTGTCCTCGCTTGTTTTATCAGACTCCCCGTCCTCTCTCTTCACATGCTTTTCGTGATTGGACAATGCCATGTTGAAATCGAACGCTTCATTTCGCTATGTAAAGCCTAAACCCACAAACGTGTGCTTCCCGGTCCCATCTTCGATCTTTAACACGAAGTACCGCGACAAATCGAGAACAGACTCAACCACATTCTCTCTCTGCTTAGGATTGACAAAGCAAGTGGCGAACAGGTCGCCGGAGTTGGAATCCTCCAGCCGGATCTCGCATCGATCTTTACACAACCCGGAGAACTGGAGCCATTTGCCGCACTTGTAGCCGCCGCTGGTGGATCGGGGCGGGATTTTGAAAACGGATACTTCGCAAACTACCAGGAGAAGAAGGAGTCGATCGAGGAGATCGGAGATGAGCGAGTCGATCGAGGAGATCAGAGAGGAGGGAGTCAAGTCTTAGCAATAGGGTTTTTGATTTGGGAATTTTAAGAGGAAGAAGAAGCACGAGACTGTCATTCTTTTTTATTTTGATTTGGTTCTGTTTTTGTTTTTATGTTTAGTTATTAATAATTTTTAATAGTATGTTTTTTAAGTTTAAGTTTAAATGTAATAATATCATTGTATTAATATTAATATTAATTTTCAAAACAAAAATAATAATTAAAAAAAAGAAAAAGGAAAAATTATAAAAAATGAATTAAATATTATTTAATTTTATTATTATTTAATCATTTTTGCCACATAATTAATGATTTTATTTTAATATTATTTTTTTGTGTTGTCACATAAGAAAATAATATTTTTTTAATTTCCACGTCTGAAAATATTTGACGTTCGTCCAAGAAATTGGACGGAATGACCTGAATTTTTATTTTTAAAAAATACAGTGGTCCAATTGCATATTTTTAAAGTTCAGTGGCCAATTGCATAACAGTCGACGACCACAAGGCAATAAAGTGTTTTTTGCCCACTTTTTTCCCTCTCTATTCTCTCTCTCCCTATCTTTTGTTTTTTATTTTCCTATTGGAGTATTTAACAAAATTGTTCAATTATTTCCACTTACTTGGCACCAAAACAACCCATCATATCATATCATATCATTGAAGGGTAGTGGCGAAGCCAGAAATTTTTGTTAGTGTGGTCAAAATTAGTACTGAGCTACAAATAATTTGGCAGGGGTTCGGGGACAGCGCCCGAGCTAATTTTTTTTTAATACTTTATACTTTCGGGTCACACACACACACACACACACACACACACACACACACACACACATATATATATATATATATATATACACACACACACTATATTACAATAAAAATATAATAAGTAATAATATATAGTATGTATACACTATATTGACTCATAATAGACTTTTTTAATCACAATTATTTATAAATAAGTAATTCATTATTTATTTTTAAAATAATATAATATAAATTATTATTTAGTTTAAAATATTATAGAGATATATACATATATTGAGAAGATACGAGTCATATGTAGTTAAAATTTGATTGACAAAGTTATAAAATTTTAATTTGACCCCGTATAATAGAAAATTTATAAAATTTTAGTGGGGTCAATTTATATATTGTTGGGGCCTGAATATTTGAAGACCCAAGACTCGGATTGGGCTTGGTTGCGAATGGGACTTGGCCCAGACTATGATTGGGTTATAGTGGGTCCCGTTGGTCCATGTTGGGGGACACTCCTAATTATGTGGAGATCCTATTTATGGAAGGGAGAGTCATGCAATGATTGAACTTTCTATATCTTGGGAGATTTGATACTATCCTATTATGAAAAGGATACACGGGAGAACCTTAATCCTAGATACACTGGATTCTAGCATGGATGTGAGTACTATAAATATAGGGCTTGACTATTCATAATGTACATTTACACTTTATTATTCCACCAATAGAGTAATTTATCCCTCCATTGTTAAACCTTGTCAGCCTGTACTTACTCTCACACCGGAGCTATCCCCTGGCGGCCTAAGCCGTCAAGCTTTGGTGTTTACCTGTTTTGTGCAGGATTGGACGCGCTTGGTGATTGGAGCGCGTGGACGAATCTTGGCGTTAACATTGGCGCTAGAAGGAGGGCTTTTTGAAGATTAATCACAACCAACAGATCACCACGTCAGAAAACATGGTGAATAGCAAAGAAGTTTCTGGTAGAAAACAGCCATCAACGGCAGCGTCAACACAGAAAGGGTCGGTGAAAGATAGGTTGGGGCCATCCAGCATCCACTCACGGCTCGGCCCTCAAACCAATTCAGTTGGCTCCCAAGTAGGGGGCCATCCCGCTGCCCAACGAAGGCTGTTCCACACCACCAGCCAGGAGAAGAAAGACCGAAAACAGGTGGAAGGCACCCCGCCTCGAACCTGTCCCCGGGAATATCGTGAAGCGGCCATAGCCAGAAAGATGAAAGAGATAGAGGACACAGAACAGGCCCTAAAGGTCCTCCTGGTGCAAAAGGAAGAGCTCGCCAGATAGGTGGTGCATATAGTCGAAGATGAGGCTTCCAGCCACCCTAACCACTCGGGGAGGGGGAGGTCTCCATGCAGAGGATCCCAAAGGCATGACGACCACACTAGGGACACTGAGAAAAGGTTTTAGAGCCATTTTGGAGAAAGAAGCAGATCCGGAGGTCGTCAAACCGAGGGGCGTTCGCGAGCACACCGCTCTAACAGTCCTTGGCGCAATGATCGGAGGTCACAAGTAAATCATCATAAAGACCGAAGACATGATAGCCCCCGTGGGAAGCGGTCTCATCAGGAGGCCCAGCCATCAGTGCAGAAGCCGAAGGATAATCCCCAAGACAGTCCTCAGCGAAATCAAGACAGAGACCACCGAAGCCCCCTCCGGAACAACAAAGAGGGTGACAGAGACTACCGAAGCCCTCCTCGGAACCGCAGGGAAGACGAGAGAGATCATAGAAGCCCTCCCCGATCTCAACGGGAGGGTTGGAGAGACTGCAGAAGCCCTCGGAACCAGAGAGATCTGAGAGAAAAATTATCCCCAAAGAAGTGTTCTGACCCAGCTCTGGCGGCAGTAGAAGTGTTGACTAAAAAGTTGGAGGGTATGCAAAAATAGCTGATCGCGAGCCAGCAGGGGAAAGTGACTTCGGGGAAGAAAGCCTCCCCGTTCTCCGAAGAGATCCTTCGAAAAAAGGGTGATCTCAATAAAAGACTGTCATATATCGAGAGTTATGGCGGGTCGGGCGACCCATATGAGCACAGCCAGACATATGACAGGCTGTTAGATTACTACGGCTACACCGATCCAGCAAAATGTAACACATTCATCACCTCTCTAACAACATTCAAACGAGACGCTGGGTCAGTACGTGAAGAGATTCAGGGAAGCGGTCGGGCAAGTTGCCGACCTCAATGATTTACAGGCCGTAGGACTCTTTCAGAACGAACTGGATCTGGTCAGATCTGAGAAGCTGATGAAGAAACTGATGTTCAACGACCCGAGGAGTTTAGCCGAAGCCTTTGAAAAGGCGTAAAGCTTCATCACTATGGAAGAGGCCATGGAAAGTCTGAAACGGGGCTCCACAGAGAGGCCCAAAGAAAAGAAGAAGAGCAAACCCGAGGGAAATTCAAGGCGTTATGGGGGCGATAAGTTGGGTGGTTACCAAATGAGATATAACAACAACAAGGGGTTGAGGGGAAGCCGTCCCCCCTGCCAAAAGATCAAGAAGGTAGGGTCTATACTCTACTCAACACCCCTCGACTTGACGTCCTAGAGCACTTGAAGAAACAGCCAGGTCATCAGAAGCCGGATGACGGCTACAAGCCTAAGAAAGAATATTCCCACAGGTACTGTGATTACCACGAGTGCATGGGACATTACATCGAAGATTTTTGGGCACTAAAAGAGCTGATAGAGACGAATGTACAGCATCGAGGCTTAATTCAATTTGTCTGAGGAAGAGAGGAAGAGCCTCGGCAGACAACTACCCCAACTCAGGCTGATCAGCAGCCCCAGCCGAACCCGACACAGGGGGCTCTCCATGTGGTAGATGTCATCACATGAGGTATGATAGGGAAACTTTTCGGACAAAAATGGCGCAATTATCTGGATTCGGTGATGTCAGTGGCAGACCAACCTGCAAGATAAGAGAGGCCTTTCCCAGGTTCACTCATATCATTTACAGACGAGGATTTCCCTACCGAGCCGATCGAGTCGCATGAAGGAGCCCTGATGATCACAGCACAGGTAGGGTAGGTTGATATGAAAAGAATGATGATAGACAACGGATCATCAGTGGACATTTTATACGCTCATGGCTACCATAGGATGAGTCTGGATGGAAGAAAGATGGAGATCGGGCAGGAATCTCCCCTCTACGGCTTCAACAACGAACCGGTTAAAAAGGCAGGGACCATCGAGCTGCCAGTGATCTTCGGTATAGCTCCTCGGCAGGTGGAGATCATGTGCCTGTTCTATGTGGTACATGTTGACTCGGCTTACAACTCCATCTTGGGAAGACCCACACTGACGGCCCTCCAGGCAGTGACTTCCATACCCCATTACAAAATAAAGTTTTCTACCCAACATGGGGTTGGAGAGGTAGCTGGGGACCTCGATCTGGTAAAGAGGTGCTACCGGAACTCACTGATCACTTCGGGCGTAGGGGTCAGCAAGCAGAAGCAGACCATGGTAATAGAGATCGAGCCCTTCACCGAAAGCAGTCAGGAGCCATTAGTCACACCGACCGGAGAGATCGAGGACATAGAGCTGGTACCAGGGAAGCCAGACAAAATAGTAAAAATTGAGATGGGGCTACCCGAGCCCTTTCGGACCCATCTGGTAGAGTTATTGCAGAGATATGCAGACATCTTCGCATGGGTCCTTAGCGATATGTCAGGGGTGGATCTGAAGGTCGTCGAGCACAGACTTCATGTAGACCCAACAAAGAAACCAGTTCGGCAAAAGAGGAGGATCTTCGCCCCCGAGAGACAGGGGATAATTGATGAAGAAATAGCGAAGCTATTGGCAGCAGACTTCATATTTGAGATAGACTACCCGGAGTGGATGGAAAACGTAGTCTTGGTTCAGAAGCAGAATGGCAAGTGGCGGGTCTGCATCGACTACACTGATCTGAACAAAGCATGCCCGAAGGACTTCTATCCTCTGCCACACATCGACTAGCTAATCGATGCCACTTCGGGGTACGCACTGCTTAGTTTCATAGACGCATTCTCAGGATATCACCAGATCTCAATGTGCAAGGAAGATATACCAAAGACGACCTTTATAACACATCGATCGGTATATGCTTATAAGAAGATGACTTTCGGCTTATTGAACGCGGGAGCCACCTACCAAAGAATGATGAATTACATCTTCCGAAACCAGCTGGGAAGGAGTATGGAGGTCTATGTAGATGATATAATCGTGAAAAGTATGTTGGTACGAGGGCACTTGGATGACTTGGAGAATTGCTTCCAGACGGTTTGGCATTACAATCTGAGGTTGAACCCTACAAAGTGCACTTTTGGTCTGGGAGCCGGGAAATTCTTGGGGTACATGATCAGTCAAAGGGGGATAGAAGCCAACCCTGAAAAAATCAGGGTCATACTTGATATGAAGTCCCCACAGTCGTATAAAGACGTCCAGCGTCTAACTGGGCGAATAGCAGCTATGAGGCGATTCATGTCCAAATCAGCAGAAAGATGTCTGCCGTTTTTTAATACTTTGAAGGGGCCGAAGAACGCAAAGAGTTTTCAGTGGACAGCAAAATATGAAGACGCGTTTCAAGAGATAAAAAGGTAATTGTCTTCGGCGCCCTTGCTGGTGAAACCTGTTCCTACAGAACCCTTATACTTGTATTTGGCGGCAAGTTCGTTGGCAGTAGGAGCTGTCTTGGTGCGGAAGATCGGGGGTAAGCAGCACCCGGTTTATTACATAAACCACTTCCTTAGGGATGCAGAAACAAGGTATCCGAACCTGGAAAAGTTTGCCTATGCCTTAGTGATAGCAAGCAGGAAGCTTCGACAGTATTTCCAGGGACAGTTGATAGTGATTTATACATATCAGCCTTTGAAGAAAGTTCTGGGTCGACCAGAGGTCTCGGGAACACTTGCAGCCTGGACTATGGAGTTGTCCCAATTCATGCTAGAGTACCACCCTCGGGCGGCCATCAAAGGACAGGCCTTAGCAGATTTTATGGTGGAATGTTCTTTCTCGGAAGCAGATGATAGCATGAGGGAAGCTGAGGGGACTGAAAAGACGGTTGTCGTTATTCTGTCGGGGCAGAATACTTGGACCTTGTATACAGATAGATTAACGACTTCGGATGTTATCGGAGCTGGGGTCATCTTGACCAGTCCTGAGGGGTTCAAAGTCCAGCAGGCAATCAGATTCGGGTTCAAAGCAACGAATAACGAGGCAGAATATGAAGCAGTTCTGGCGGGGCTTCGGCTGGCAAAAAGCCTAGAGGTGCAGAGACTGGTTATCTTCAGCGATTCTCAATTGGTCGTCAAACAGATATCTGGGGAGTATGAGGCCCGAGGATCTAGAATGGTGAAATATTTGGCAGAAACGAAGGATCGGTTGTAAATGTTCGAGTTTTTTGAGTTCCAGGGGATAGATCGGGCAGACAATACCATAGCCGATGCATTGGCCAGATTGGCCACAACCAAATCCAGCACCTTCAGCGGTTCAGTCTACCTGGAAATACTGAATAAACCAAGTGTTCAGCATACTGAGGTGATGTGTATAGAGCGTTCAACAAGTTGAATAGCTCCATACCTAGACTATCTCGTAGATGGTATATTGCCCTCGGATCGGATGCTAGCCAAAAAAATAAAGCATAGAAGTGCAAATTTTGTGCTGATAGACGGAGATTTGTACAGAAGGGCCTACTCATCCCCATTACTGAAGTATCTGATGCCGTCCGAGGCAGAATACGCCCTTCGAGAAGTTCCTGAGGAGATATGCGGAGACCACATGGCAGCCAAGTCCTTAGCCTACAAAGTACTTTGGCAGGGCTACTATTGGCCCATAATTTTTAAGGAAGCTGCTGAGTATGTAAAGAAGTGCCAGAAGTGCCAGCTGAATAGCCCTATCACACATCAACCGCCAGAAGAGTTGTATTTGGTACTATCACCCATTCCTTCGCCGTATGGGGGGTTGATATACTGGGGCCATTACCAAAAGCAAAGGGGCAAGTGAGCTTCGTCATCGTGGCCATTGACTATATGACAAAGTGGGTGGAGGCCAAACCACTTAAGTTGATCACAGAATAAGAGTGTCTGAAGTTTTTGAAAGAGTGTGTTGTGTTTCGATTTGGCATACCTATAGCGGTAGTTTCAGACAACGGCCGACAGTTCGTGGGGTCTAAGTTTGAGTCATTCTTGGCCGAACTCGGTATACAGCATAGGAAGACCTCGGTGGCACATCCTCAGTCTAACGAATAGGTCGAGGTCAGTAATAGAACCCTACTGAATGGAATCAAACGAAGACTCGATGAAGCGAAGGGAAGATGGCCGGAAGAACTGCTCTATTTTACGGGCCTATCGGACCACTCCTCGATCCACTACTGGTGAATCCCCCTTCAGACTGGCTTATGGGACAGATGTTTTATTACCAGTAGAGATCGATTCCACTTCCCTTCGGGTCAGCCAGTATAAAGACGTGTATAATGAAGATGGACTTCGGACTAATCTGGATCTACTTGAGGAAGTTAGAGAAGCTGCCTTGGTGAAACTCACTGCTTACCAACGCCGGGTGGCTAAACACTATAACAAGGGAGTGAAATTGAGAAGGTTCGAAGTCGGGGACTTTGTTCTTCGGGAGGTAGAGGCCTCTATACCCCAGAATCAAGGAAAATTGATGCCAAGTTGGGAAGGACCTTATGAGATCACAGAAGTACCAAAGCCTGGCACCTACCGCCTTCGAGCATTGGATGGCTCAGACATCCAGAATACCTGGCATGCCGACAGACTCAAAAAATATTATCAGTAAGAAGAATCCTCAGTATCGTAGAGTCTTCAGTTGTCTAGAAGTCAGAGTCAAGCGTCTGTAATAGTGCCAGGGGTTCATTAATAAAAGAAACATTTTTTCTCCATCGAACTTATTCTGTGTTTATGATTGTCCGATTAACGAACCAAAACCTGCATAACCGATCAGCGGATCGGTTGTTTTGGTGTTATGGTGGAAGACCCTTCGTCTCTTTTGAGCGGAGTTTTTATTTTTCCCGGTGTATCTTCGGCTCTCGGAGAGAAGGTTATCGTTCGTCTCTTTGCAGCGAAGCGAGTGTTTACTCCTGGTGTGCTTTCGACTCTCGGAGAGAAAGTCATCAGTGGGGCTATGGTGGGCTTCGTTTTGAAGCAACTTTTCCTGGTATATTCTCGGCTCTTGGAGAGGGGGTACATCGGAGTATCTTAAGGATGGGTTCCTACGCCTCTTCGGAGAGTATTGGAACATTCCTAGTGCATCTTCGGCTCTCTGAGAAAAGGTCATCAGAGCGATTAAGGTTGGGCTTCATGTGTAAGCAATATTTGGGCTTCATGTGTAAGCAATATTTTTCCTAATGTGTCTTCGGCTCTCGGAGAGGGGGCACATCGGAGTGACTATGGGGGGCTTCTCTTAGAAGCAAATTTTTTCGGTGTATCTTCGGCTCTCGGAGAGAGGGTACATCAGAGTGACTAAGGTGAAATTCATTCGCCTCTTCGGAGCGATATGAATATTTCTCATGATGTTCTTTCGGCTCTCGGAGAGAAGGACTTTAGAGGTTTAAGGTTAGATTTATTTAGCCTTGGGGGGCATTGAAGACTTTTCATGCTTTAATTATTTGTGATTATTTTATGAATCGAATGACATATGTGCTTAAAGAAAATACAGATTGGAACTGAATACAAAAAATAGATACTTTTTTTTTATTGATAATTTGAAGGTTACAGGAAATTTCAATATTATACATAGAAGACTCCTACTCAGAAGCCGAAGGATCATCGTCTGTGTCTTCATCAGTGTCATCTTTAGACTCAGTTTCAAACAAAGCCAGGTTGACACAATGTTTGAGCATCTTCGCTTTGCCTTTGGCTCGGCAGGCTTCGTAACCTTCAGAGTACATTTTTAGTATTTTCTCATTTAGTTCGACTGACTCCTTGTATTCTTTGATGATTTGAAGTTGAAGATCTTCGGTGAGCGCAGGCTCGGATGCCTTAAGCTCAGAAACCTCTTTCTCCAGAGCGGTACGAGTCTGATGGGAGTCTTCCTCTTGCCTCTTCAAGTCAGAGTTTTCCTGCTGAAGGATGAGGACGTTTTGTTTCAGCTGTTGGATCAGGAATTGATCATCATCTGACTTCTCTATCGCGGGTCGACACTTAGCATCAGCTTGGGCGATCTGTTTGACATGTTCTGCAACCTCAACTTGAAGTGTAGTGGCTTCATGCGGAAGTTAAAGATTGGTATGGTTAGTCCTGGAGTGGGCAGCTTTTTCTTGCTGCAGAGATGTTTGGAGGGCTCTCACTTCTTCGGCGAGCCCCTTAATCTCAGCTTCGCGTTTCTTCCATCTGCCGACAACGCGGCCCCATATAGCATTGGTCTGCAGAAGACGTGTTTTGTTATGTGAAGAAAAGAAGTACAATGGGTTAATCAAAGTAAAATTTGAGGGGGTATAGAAGGGTTACCCTGCCCTGCTCGATGAGGCCATCTACTATGAGAGCTTAGAAAGGTATATCCCGGAATCGATTGTCGTCAGCAGGTAAGATGAAGGATTGGTAGGCCTCTATGGGATAGTCTTTTGGATTGTTGGAGAAGAAAGTCTTACGGATCGGTCCTTGTTCTGGTGAAGGTGGAAGTACGGATGAAGTGGAAGGCTGCTCGCTATGCTGCTCTACGGTGGGTGGTTTGGGGATTTGGTCTTCGGTTGATGGAGAAGTAGGGGTTGGATGGTCGGGGGTAATTTTAGATGAAGGTGCGATTGTTGTAGGAAGGGGAACTCTTAGTTCTTAGGCAGTCAAAGGGGTTACCCTGGCCCGTTTTGTTTTGAAGCGGAGGATTTGTCCTCTCTCTTTTTCGGGCAGGTCTATGATGTTTACTGAAATGACGGGGGAAGGACTGTCTTTTCTCTTAGAGGACTTCTTCGAGGCCCTCTTCTTGTGTCGAGTCTTTCTGGAAGCTTCGGGATTGTCGGTTACGGTGTGAGCAGGTGCGTCGTTTGGTATGGATGAGGTAGGAACTTTGGCAGTGGAGGTTTCGACAGTGAGGACTTCGGCAGTTAAGATCGGGATTGTTGTGACATCGTCAGCTAGGGCAGGACGTTGACTAGAAAGGTATTGATCCAAGTCTCGGCGTTCGGTGGATGTAGGTTTGATAAGGGATACTGCATTGTTAAAAGGGTATAGCAGGGTAAGCAAGGAATGTATACTGTTTGACAGTTAAGGTTCGAGAACTTACATTGATGATCAAAGAGCCATGCTTGCTTGGTGAGAATGGTGTGGCTCCATTCAGTCTTCGACATCTTTTCGATCAGTCTAGCGATTTTGACTACTCGTTCGGAGGAGAGGTCACCAAATGGGGGGTTAGGCCGTTTGTGCGATGCCCAGCTTGGTAGTTGGGAAGTTTCAGGTCCTCGGACGAAAAACCATTCGGAGTGCCATCCCTTGTTGCTAGAGGGGGTATCCATCAGTTGGCGTCTTGCAATTTTTGCGTGCGGCTTATTTGCTATTTTATTGAGTTGTTTGAAGCCTTCTTCGCGGGAGCCAGTCAGCTTGAAGAGAGCAAAGAAGAGGTCGACCGAGGGTTCCACTTCGGCCTCCACACAGAAAGCAATGAAAGACATGATATATATATATATAGGAATTCGGCACCAGCTGACTGAAGCCGATGCCGATGAACCCCAAGAGGGTTAAAATGAAGGTATGCAGGGGGAATCGAATTCCCTTTTCCAGCAGGGTAAGGGGTACAGCGACCCAGCCGTTATTGGAATGGTACATTCGTTTAGTGGGTGAGGGGGCTTTTAAAGAATGGGTGGCCGGAATCTGGAAAGATTGTCGAATAACCTCCATGTCTTCCTCTTGAAATTTCGAGCGTGTGTTGGAAATGGGGTATTTGGAGGCATCGGAATACTGGCGTTGAGCTTTCTCTGCGTCAGTCTCGGCTGGGGTAGTGGTTACAGTAGTAGAGTCAGTGGTGATAGCAGCAGAGTTGGCGGTTTGAGCGGTAACGGGCACAGTTGGGGCCGAAATAGATGAGAGAGGAATAGCAGGAATGGGGCCAGTGGTGTTGGATTTGGAACCAGAAAAGTTGTTTGGGGACGACATTTTTGGAGATTCGTAAGCTTCAAAAAAGTGGATAGTTGTTTTGCTGGTGAAAGAGAGTTGGGGAGAAAGATACAATATTTTGAAATTGGTAAAAGGAATGATTGGGATGTTTGGGGGTTTTAATATGTATTTTTGGCAGCGGCTCCTGAATCCCAAGGGGCAGCACATTAATAGGGGGAAACGATGGGGCGCGTGAGGAGGTGAAGGGTTTTCAGACAAGGGGACTGTTTGGGCGCTCCGGTTCTTTGCGTGTGGACGGCTTTAAGCCTAAATTGGGTTATGTACGGTGGGCTGGTGTTGATTCGTTTGGTTCCTTGGCCTGAGCTCGTTCAGAGAGTATCAGTCCTTGGATTGGTTGGGCTCGGACAGAGAGTGCCAATTCTTAGTCGATGGGCTGGGCAATTTGAATGGTAGGGCTATATACTCTTCCATCAAATGTTCCATTTAATGAAAGACTGGGGGGAAATGTTGGGGCCCGAATATTTGAAGACCCAAGACTCGGATTGGGCTTGGTTGCGAATGGGCCTTGGCCCAGACTATGATTGGGTTATAGTGGGTCCGGTTGGCCCATGTTGGGGGACACTCCTAATTATGTGGAGATCCTACTTATGGAAGGGAGAATCATGCAATTATTGAACTTCCTATATCTTGGGAGATTTGGTACTATCGTATTATGAAAAGGATACACGGGGGAACCTTAATCCTAGATGGACTGGATTTTAGCATGGATGTGAGTACTATAAATATAGGGCTTGATTATTCATAAGGTACACTTACACTTTATTATTCCAGCAATAGAGTAATTTATCCCTCCATTGTTAAACCTTGTCAGCCAGTACTTACTCTCACACCGGAGCTATCCCTCGACGGCCCAAGCCGTCAAGCTTTGGTGTTTATCCGTTTTGTGCAGGATTGGACGCGCTTGGTGATTGGAACGCGTGGACGAATCTTGGCGTTAACATATATAATATTTTAAAATTTTAAAATTTACCTTACATTATAAAATAATTTTTTTCCAGTGGAGTCGATTAACCCCACAAATTTTACGTGGCTTTACCACTGTTGAAGGATTTACAGCAACACCAAGGCATATTATCGTACGAGGCAATGGCAAGCTTTGTGCTCAAATGTTGGTTACTCATCTCATCTTCTCCCAATTTTCATGTTTTACGGTATTTTTTGACTCCAAATTAACATAGATTTTTTTTAACTTTAATCAATACAATGATAAATATTATAAATTACCTAAAAAAGTATTACTAAATTTTATTGTTTCATAATTTTTAATGAGTTATCTTAATTTTGAGTTTGAAAATATTTTAAATTGACTTTCAAAAGTCAATAATGATAAAATAATTTAGAATAGAGGGAGTATAAAAATACTAAATAGAATTGTAGTTGCTGGCACCTGCAAAATATCGCACATCGAGTCTTGCGTTGTTGACTTGCATTCTTTTGTTGTAGAGGGGGGATTGACATATGCATGAGATGTTTGCATGTAAGGATGCTGCCATGTGGGAATGCCATGCAGTCTACGCTTGTTTTGTTATAGAGTTGGTTATCTTGCTTCATCACCTTAGTTGGTTATAGTAGGGTAATATTGTCTTTTCCATTATAGTTGTAAGGCTACTTTAGTCTTTAATAAGCTGTCCATTTCGGTAGGCATCAATTGTGTGAGGGCTGAGCTAGAATTGGTTTAGCTATATGTAGAGTTGCTTTTGTAATGCTGGGTATGAAATATAATGAATTGTTTTTTCCCTCCTTAATTTCTGAATCTGTCTATCTCTTCCTCAATATTTTCTTTCTCTCTTTCTGAATCTCCTTTCTGAAACTACCTTTTCCATAGATTTGAGCTGAATCTGAGCTCAGTAAGAGATTTAACAAGCCAAATCCTTACAATTGGTATCAGAGCTACTTCGATCCAACCATGTCAACAAACAATCAGCGATTTTATAATCTTGAAACTCAAGTTACTGAGCACACCAATTCATTTCAGCAATTGAGAACTCAGTTACAGGAATCAGTTGCTAGCCTTAAACAGGACTTTGAGGAAAAATTTGAGCAGAAAATGGAACAAAAAATGCAGCAAATGATGAAAGGAATAGAAGCTCTCCTTGCTGTGAGGGAACCTCAACTAAAGGACATACCAGGTAATATCCACAACGTAGAGTCTTCAATTTTGGGATCGTTTGAAGGAGAAATTGGTCATGAAAAAGCTAGTAACAATATATTCAGAACTATTAAGTTTGAATTTCCTAAATTCGATGGATCTAACCTCAGAACATGGATTAGGAAATGTAATAAGTTGTTTGCTCATCATATGGTTACTGAAAATCAAAAGTTATATTTAGCTACTATGAACCTAGAAGGTGAGGCAGAGGAGTGGTATTCTGGATTTATCTATGAAAGAGAGGAATTGTCATGGAAAGGGTTTGTTGAAGAAATCACTGCTAGATTCAGTCTTGAAGTGCAGATTAATCCAATAGGTGAGTTAAAAAATCTGCAGCAAGCTGGATCTGTAGATGAGTATAGAAGGAAATTTGAGGAATTAAAGAGTTTGGCACTATTGAGAAATCCTGTGTTGAATGAGTCCTTTTTCATGGATTGTTTTGTGGGAGGCTTAAAGGAGGAAATCAGATTAGGTATTCAAGAGTTAAAGCTAACTACTCTTAAAGACTTAATCAGATTAGCTAGGGTGGAAGAAGCTAAATTAGAGGCTTAGTTAAAGAGAAGTAGATTGGGAATCAAGTCAGCTATAGGGGGGTTATTCAAGAGGTAATCTTCTGACTAATAGTACGACTAATGAGAGTGGATCTGCTGCTGTGCACACTACTAGTTACCCAAGCATGGAGGTGGGTAGATCATTACCTATTAGGGGTTTAACAAAGGAACAAATTGCTAAGAAGAGGAGAAAGAAGTTATGTTTCTCTTGTGACGAGCCTTACACTATGGGACATCAGTGTAAGAAACCACATTTCTTTATGATGCTGCCTTCTACTGAAGATAATATCAAGTATGGAATTGATGAGTGTTGTGAAGAGGAAGAATTAGAAGAAGTGGAGAAGATTGTTAAATCACAGGAGGCTCATATTACACTTCATGCTTTATCTGGGCACAGTGTTAACAACACTATAAGGATTGTGGGAATGTCTAATGGTAAATTAATGAGAATCTTAATTGACAGTGGCAGCGCTAACAATTTTTTGGATCCTCAAGCAGCTAAGAGAGTTAAGGCTATGTTGCAAGAAACAAAACCTGTAGCAGTTTCTGTAGCTGATGGGTTTAAAGTGACTAGTTTCCAAGAGTGTAAATCTTTCACTTGGACAATACAAGGGGAATCTTTTAATACAGATTTTAGAATCCTTCCATTAGGAGGAATTGATGCAGTTTTAGGTGTTCAATGGTTAAGAGACTACAATCCAGTTACATTTGATTTCAATCAGTTGTAAGTTTTTTTAATAGAGAAGGTCGAGCAGTAGTGTTGCAAGGAGAATCTGATATGATAGCCCCTACTATACAAATGATGTCCTCGGGAGAATTCAAGAAAAAATTGAATACTACAACTCATGGCTACTTTGGATACCTTTTTGGGATGGTTCAAGATGGTTTGCAAAATACTCAGGACTTTGATTTAGATGGGGTAATTGGACATAATAAAGAAAAGGCTCAGAGTCAGAGACAGCTGGAAGAAGTACTGCACTCCTATTCCTCAATTTTCCAAGAACTAAAGGGTCTACCTCCACACAGATCTCATGACCACCATATTAACCTGAAGGAGGGTAGCCAATCTGTCAATTAGAGGCCTTATAGATATCCTTATGTGCAAAAGGACAAAATTAAAAAGATTGTTAGTGAGTTAATGGCATCCGGAGTAATACAGCCAAGCAACATCCCATATGCTTTTCCAGTATTGTTAGTTAAGAAACATGATGGATCTTGGAGGATGTGTGTGGATTATAGATCCTTGAATGAAATGACAGTTAAAGACAAGTTCCCAATACCAGTTATTGATGAATTATTGGATGAGTTACATGGATCTAGGTGGTATTCCAAGTTGGATTTGAGGTATGGGAATCATCAAATTAGAGTTCATGCCCCAGACATTCCTAAAACTGCATTTAGGACTCCTACAGGCCATTTTGAATTCTTAGTAATGCCCTTTGGACTCACTAATGCACCAGCTACTTTTCAATCATTGATGAACCAATATTTTAGTCATACTTAAGGAAGTTCATCCTAGTTTTCTTTGATGACATTCTGGTTTACAGTAAAACCTATGAAGAACATTTAGAACATTTGAAGTTAACCTTGCAGCTTTTAAGAGATAATTCACTTTTTGCTAAGAAAAGCAAATGTGAGTTTAGAACTGAGCAGATTCAATATTTGGGACATGTTATTGATAAGCAATGGGTCTCTACTGATCCGGATAAGATTGATTGCATGACCAAATGGCCTTTACCTACAAACATCAAGAGCTTGAGAGGTTTTTTGGGGTTGACAGGCTATTATAGAAAGTTTATCCATAATTGTGGTTTAATTAGCAAACCTTTGACTGACTTTCTTAAGAAGGACAAGTTCCAGTGATGGGGCTACACAAGCTTTTGTGGCACTCAAAGAAGCTATGGTTCGAGCTCCAATGTTAGCCATGCCAGAATTTAAATTACCATTTGTCTTGGAAACTGATGCTTCTCATACTGGAATAGGGGCTATATTGATGCAGCAAGGTAGACCCATAGCTTATCTCAGTAAAGCTATAGCTGCAAAACACTTGGGTTGGTCTACTTATGAGAAAAAAACTTATGGCAGTCATCTATGCTACTAATAAATGGAGACATTATCTGTTGGGTAATAAGGTGCTCATTAAAATTGATCACCATAGTCTTAAGTATCTTTTGGATCAATGAGTGACCACTACTAACCAACAAAAGTGGATCACTAAATTTATGGGACTAGACTATGAGATAGTGTATAAGAAGGGTGTCGACGTTGGAAAATTTAAGAAAATACCGTGGATCGGTTGTAACCCGATTTTCCTCAAATCGATCTTCCTAAGTTATCTCTACCCTTATTCTTTTTTTATTGCAAAAAAGGTTTTGAAGGGTTTTTTAGGAAAGAGGCCAACATGTGTATATATCGACGATTTGATTTAAACAGAGTCGCCAGTTAGTAGTTTTAAAAATGGTTATACCAACTCAACCGAATTTGATTTGAAAAGAGGCCCAATTTGTTGGACACTGTCGAAACTTGATCTTTGAAATCGGAGTTTTGAGTTCGGGGGCTTGGTTAAGTGTAGGGAAGGTGTTAGGCACCCCACGACTCCCGTGTAAATACAGTACCGCAATCGTTTCAATATTTCCCTTAAAATTGGAATGCGTGAGTGAATGCTGTTTGAAAATTGGGCCTTTGGATTGGATGAAAGCTTTGACAGGCTTCGTTGAGCCTATATACGAAGGGTTTGATTTGATTTTGAAAATCAGTCTTTGATTTGATTTGCAAAAAATATTTAATTTAATTTGCAAAAGCTTTTGAATTGAATTGACAGTGATGTTTTGAAAGCTGGTTTTATCAAACCCTTACGCTGATATAGGAATTGAAGCATATCGCAATTCTCAATTTTATCTTTATAGCCTTAAGACTGCATGCATATGGTGATTTATCGAGCTGCGAAGCATCCTCGACCACATAAATATAAAGTGTCGGTCTCCTCATGGGTATGAAAACCATCGGAGGGACGCTGACACGACAATCTATATTTTCACTATGTTGAGACCTTAAATACGGATAACCGTTTTAAGGTCTGTGCATGTACATTTTACAGAGAAACTGGCAGGGTACATCTGCAAATAGGAGTTTGTCCATCATGAGAATCTGATTCTGATCAGTTTGATCATGAATCCCATGATTCATAGGCTCACATATGAGTGGCTAGAAAACCTGCACAGTTCAAATTTGTACAGAAATAAATGTATGTATCATCACGTCGCAATAGAACCAAGGATTCATCAATAAATCCTGGTTGCGCGTGGCCAAAGCGTCTCGTTCCCACTAGATAGCGATCTAAAGGATGCGAGGTTGCTTTTGAAGCTGAAACTATAAAAATAACTAGATTTAAAGAAATCTCAGCCATTATAACTTTCAGGTTCTGTCGGTACCTGTTTGAACCGTTGAAAGCTAAAATTGGAGAGATTTGGATAAATCTAGTCCGCCCGCAGAAAAAAATCAGTGTAAATTCATATACAAATGAATGTTAAATGCAGCATTTGAATAAAGCAATATATATAGTTAAATATATATAAAAGCTGTAAAGGGCGATGGGTTTTCACTCGTAAGGCCGGACTGGAATTGAAATATATATATATATATATATATATATATATATATATATATAAACTGTAAATAGTCACGAAATAATTCAGGCTATGACAAAAATAAAAAATATATATATAAACAGTAAAAAAGGCGATGGATTTTCACGCCTGTGCCCGTATTGGAATTGAAATTGACAGAAAAATAGTCACCCAGTGACTAGGGAGAGCACCCAGTATGGGAAAGCGTGCAAAAGCAGTAAAATGGCCACGAAATAGTCCAAGCCGACTGAAAATATATAAATATATATATTGACAGAAATGTAGTCAACTAGGACTGATAGGAGTACCAGTGATGGTGAAAGTTGCTTGTATATGCGTAAATATATATAAAAGCGGTAAACTACCTCGGATTTGACATCCGGGCTTGATTGAATTGAAATGTTAGTGCATAAACAGTTAAATATGTACAAAAAAAGGCCAAACCCGGACTGGGAAGATAACCCAGTCCGGCGAAGTTGCCAGAATGTGCGTGCTAGTGCATTGAAGCTACTGGAGCTGACAGATCGTCAATCCGAGTTGTAGAAATATTGAAAACGGAGTTTATGTACAAAAATATATTAATTTTTGACGAAAACGGCCACGGAACTAAGTTCCGAGCATATTTAGAAGATGAAACTTTGTGTGCAAGTGTAAAGCAGTGCAAAGTAGTAGTATTTACTTGCTGATCGTAAAAATACTTACAATGGACTGCAATACGGGCTTTTTGCCAAATCGTAGGCTTTAAACGTCCAAATCTACCAGCGGTTTTTTGATATGTGGTAGTATATAGGTATATCTACGTGTTGGAGTGAAAATATTTGGGTTTGAAAGAGGTGTAAAAGTCAGAAAATCAAACTGCCAGAGCTTCGCTGCGTTCCGGGATTCTTGAAAATGAATTGGGGGGGGCACGTTTATTTATAGGCCAGGGAGCCTCAGCTCTACCTGCTGCTACCGCAGGTAGAGTTGCGGCTTGGGTTAAGTTAACTTCCACCTTAGCAACATACACTGATCATTGACTCAAGCATACACAATCAATACTTTGAATATTCATCGTTAGAATCACTTCTATGTCTTTCCTTAATTTTAGTTAGATAGAAACAAGCGATCTAAATAACCCTAACTATTAAACAACTTCAGACAAGCGCTAAAAGTTTAATCTAGTAGAAGCTTTAAGAATTAAAAAAATCGATGAAGCTAAACAACACAAGCACAAGCGGTTGCATTTAATTTAGTTGAATATTCTCCCTAAGATATAATAATCTCATGATCTGCAGTCAATTATTTATCTTAGTTGCTTCGCAAATTAGAGTGACCAAACAATTACGGATTCGGTATCTAATTTAGCAGTAGATTTCAATGAATAATAAACTAGTATGCATCCTAGTAATTAAACAAATCAATCATATAATTCAAGCACAGAAGAATAATCAATACTCAAAATAATAATTGAACAATTAAAATCAATTAGATCTCACAGTATAATATTCCAAGGCTTCCGTCTTCTTAATCCAAGAACAAGAATTTAGCTATCCATAGCCATAGAAAAACCAAGAATTATAGAGAGAATTATTTTATTGAATGAGTACCCCCCTGAGATATAAGATCCAAGCCCCATATTTATAACTATTATAACCTAAACCCTCATTATGTTCGCCGAGTCCTATTCGCGAAAGGAGTTCGGCAGCTTTTTTTTATTCCCGCCTCGCCGCTGGGGCGAGAGGTTACTTGCTTAATGCCCCGCTGGGGGGGCAAAGTGCACTGCCCAGCTCTTTCTTTTCAGCCCACTTGACCTTCAATATTTCTCCTCTTGCCATCTTCTAATTCGTGGCCCCCACCTGTTGATAGGAATTGAATAAGCTGCTCATTTAAAACCGTGAGTTGCTTGATTATGTTTGGCCAAGCCTCCTTTTTCAGCTGCTTAAAAAAAACTAACGTGGACCCATGATACAAGTAATCCTTCTTCAATTTAAATCCATGGGTTGCTTTTTATGGGCTGATTTCGTTTCCAAGCTTGCTAGTTATTTACAACTTGGGCCCATGATATAACTTAAGTTGCTAGCTGCTGGTCATTTGTGGCTATATTAATATGCACGTAAGGGCCCCATATGTGAGTTGCTAGTGGCCCACATGTATTGCTTACTGATTTCCTTTTGGTCTAACACGTGATGCTCCTTTCTCCCATTCACAAGCAAACCTTTATTTGCATTTGTTTAACTTGTGAGCTGCTTGATTAATTTGGTGCGTGGCCCACATAATTACTTTGCCAAATCCATGAGATGCTGACCGTCCCATGTAACATAAGCTGGCATGATGAGTATGATGGGCTCCTTGCATACATGGATCATGTAATTAAAATGCCCATAAGCTGGCTGCTTCAATTCTTGAATATTAAAAATCCACAACTTATTCCTTTTTCATCTATTTTGCTTCCTTAGCTCAATTGTACCTAAAATATAATTATAAGATAAATGAATATACTTAAGTACAAAAGAGATATAAAAGATTAAGTATTAAGGGAATAAAATATGACATATTTCATTCTCATCACGGCTCCCCAAGGTGGGGCCCACATGCCTGGCTTCGTCATCTCTAAGTGCGTGCATGCCGGGCGACGCGATCTTAGGTTCGAAACTTTATAACTTTTGATCGGAGCGTCCGTTTGAGGCGTGCTATAGCTTTCCGAAAATCCCTCACTGAGAGTGTCACAATGACATTGGATTTAACCCTTTTTAAGTCCCCAAAGATGGGTTCATGACCGAGTCTTCGTTTTCCCACAGTTTGCCCGTCGAGCCGTCTGATGCTGTTTTCACCCGGGATCACCGTTGTGGTTCTTTCTGACCTTGGTGGCATCAATTCGGCTTGATTTTGACTGAATCGGATGAGATTTGGTAAAATGACCATTTTGCCCCTCCCGGGGTTGCTCTTGGTGTCGGCATGGCCTCTGGTTGGCTTCCGGGAGCTGTTTTCAAGACTTGGATCCCATTCGAGTCTGTTTGTCCCCAGTGTTGCCTCTGTGGCTGACTTGTAGTTTCAGGTTTTCTTCTGGAAGTGTTGTAGTGCTTTAGGTTTATGTCCGAAGTACACCTGACTTCCCGAACTGATGTCGAGGATGACTTGTACTTCCCAAGTTACTGTCGGGGTTGATTTGTACCTCCCGGGTTGCTGCCGGGGCTGCGTTGACATCTCGATATGGTTGATCGGTGCTATGGTTGTCCCAATATTGATGACCGGGTTTGAGCTGATGTCCCGATATTGAGATCGGGGATGATCTGACGGTCTGATTGACGGTCAGATTGATGATCGGATTTGGCTAGAGTACCGATATTGGTGATCGAATTTGACTGAAATTGACCGACATTGGGGATCGAATTTAGGCTGAAGGGCCAGCATTGGTGGCCGAATTTAGATTGGATGCTTGGTGTCAGGACCGAGGTTGGCTTGATTGACAATTTTGCCCTCCTACAGTATTAGTATTGGGCAAGGAAAATTTTGAGTGTCTACAGATGCCCCTCTTTATCATGTTTATGTAATGTAGTGGAATGGACAGGATAAAGATTGCTAGACAATTAAAATATGACAAGATATTAATGATGCAAATAGCAATGCACTGAATGTTAACATGTTTTCGCAAATCGTATTTCGCACTTTGTATTTCGCATCGAACATCGTATCACCATCGTATCGCATAGCATAGCATTGCATCGTAAATCGCATTGCATATCGCATCGCATCGCAGATCGCATCGCAAATCGTATCGCATCGCATCGCATTACCTTTACCGGTGTTTGTGTTAGTGCCGATATCCATGGTTGGCTTTCATCAATGCTGTTGATGTCTATGCTGGTGTTGACTCCAATGGTCTGATTTTCATTGGTGTTGCTGATGCTTGCTTGATGAAGATAAATTGAATTATTTCCCATATTTCTGCTGGGGATAATGTTCTTTATGATAGCCTTTGCTGTTATATTGGTTTTAAGATGAATGGTTTCCCCAATATATCAAAACTATCAGAGGGCAGATTCTCTCTTGGCTGATGCCGTTGTATATTTCTGAAGGCTCCTGTGATGGGGATATATTTTTTTTGCCGAGTTACCTCAGTGGGTGCTCCCGATGCATATCCTGATGATAACTTACACCGGTAATTTGCAACAATGCCTACCCTGATGGTAGGGATAATGGTTGATCATTGGACTGTCCCGATGCTTACTCTAACGGTAGCAGACTTTTCTATTGATATCTTTTCGGGCCAAGTTTACGGGTAGTTAGCGCTTCCGAAAAGTTCTTTCTTTTCGGGGGTTTTGTAGATGGTTGAAAACGTGATCCGTAAGCTCAAGAACGAGCTCAATCCGATTTTGGATGAGCGAGTTATGAAGTTTAGAAAGTTCGACGTTAAAACGTCTTTTGGTGAAAAATGATTGTTTTGAGCCGATTTCTCGACAAGTTAAAGGATCTTAAAAATTATTTCGTCCTGGGGATGTGTAGAGGATGTTACGAGCAAGAAATGACTCAAAAACGGACTCATTCTGATATCGGATGATGAAGTTATGAAGCGTGAAGTAGAAGCGTTGAAATCTTTGGAAGCCGAAAAAAATTAAAATTTGATTCGGATTCTTGAAAATTTGATTCGGATTATGCCGTTTAGACGCCGGACGCCAGAGTGCCCGCTAGTAAAATGGACATAACTTTTTCATACGAACTTCGATTTGGATGATCGAAGATGATCCGAAAAGCTAAGTAGACCTACAACTTTCATTTAATAAGAATTGAGAGTTAAGGTTGGGATCAGTTTCAAAATTAAGCCTCTTTAAGGTTGTTGTGTAATTGGGCACGAGGCGTGGCGATTCTTTCTGAACGTGACAAGCCATGTTTGGCAAGTATGTCCGAGTTCTCATCATTGGACTTTGGGAATATAGTCTAGGGGAATGTAAACAAAGGAATGGTAGATGAATTGGGCATATCAATCGTACACAATGACGTGTTGTTTGGGCGTTCGGATGAGACAAGTCGGGCTTGCGAACGTCGAAATGTAGAGTCAAGTGTTGACTAACTTAAAAAGTGTTCCGATTCTAATGAAACAAACATTATAAAACATGAAATAAAGTTAATGTAAACTATGAGTGACGTTTATACGTGGCTAATTGGTATGTCTATGTGCACTAAATGTGTAGGACTTTCAAAAGGCGATTAACGTCAAGTTTAAAGACCGCTAAGGCAAGTATCTTAACTCCATTCAATTTTCTATATTGAATGCTAGTTTTTTTAATCTTGTACAATTTTTTTTATGTGCAAGTTTTCATTCGTATGAGTTATATTCTTATGAATATTCGTATGTATGATTCAAGTATGCAATACTAAAATATTGCGTGAACTCTAAACTTATACAAATCATTCAGTATTTGCATAAGTTGTTTCAGCTTGCTATAATGCATATTGATAAGGTTCTTATGAACCACTAGTATGTTGACTCAAGTTACACAAAACTTGTATATTGTGTGAATTCCAGACTTATGCAAACCTTTTGTATTTGTACAAGTGTTCAAACTTTGCTATAATGCATGTTAATGATGTTGTTAAGTTCTGATATCCATGAACATCTTAAGAGTTATGTCAATGCCAATTGTATCGGCTAGACACATGTTAAAACGTTTTATTGATTTGAATATAATTCTTTGAAACGTTACTGGGATTAAGTTGAGATGTCCAACCAAATTGTTTTGGGGTTTGGACTCCAGTCTGAGAAGAACAATTTTTGTTGGATTAACTTCGATCTACCCTGTCGGGTAGTGCCGACATACTCTGTCGGGTGACGGCAAAACGCAAAAATAAGTCGTTCGCCATATAATGTTAATCAACGCAGGGTACAAAGGGTTGATCACCCAACGTGCCCGTAAGCTAGGACGGTTTATAGCAGACTAGCTATTCAAACCCTTTTAACGTATAAAAAGTTCAAGGTCTTATGACCGCTCAGCTTGAAGCCGTATGTCATTTCAAAAATTGTTAAACGAGAAGGCTTGTGATGTTGTATAATTTGAAATGTCTTCGCAACTATTGTTCTTTTGCTGATGTTAGATATAGAAGGAATATTTGATTCTTGATTTAGTTGTTGTTAATCAACTGTAAGTACTTGTTGAGCAATTGAATGATCACTCTTGCTTGAAATGATATATTGTCAACAGAGACAGATCGGCCTGAAGATTCGGGTAACGACAAAGAAAAGTAAGAAAATGAACGAGTAGAAGAATGATTACGAATTGTAATAGTTAGAAGTACTATATTGTATTATATATTCAGTACAATATCATGTAATAAGAATTCAAGAATATATCTCGAAATATACAACAAAAATAAAACCTAGAGGCAGAGAACAATTTAGTTAACGAAGTAGTATCTCTTATCTGGATGTTAGGTGATGTTTGATAAAACTGAGCAATTAAGATATGAATGGTTAGTATATCTTAATAAATTAGACCATCTGAGTGAAATAACATCTGAACTTAAAAAATTGTTTGGTAACTAAAATATATAAAATATCTGAATGACTTTTAAATTTAAAAATATTTAAATTGACTTTTCAAAACTCAATAATGATATTAAAATTTGGAATGGAGGGAGTACAATATTTATAGAAACTCTATAGATTTAAATTTTTCATTAAGAGGCGGCTCTTAATGGTTTAAATTTATATCTTTCTTTTACCGATTAAAACTTAAGAGACGATAAGAGACAAACATAATTTTACCAACTAACTTTATCCTCTTACCAAATCAGATGTGGAGCTGTTAAAAGGTAAACAAACACCACCTTAATGAATTTTTATGTATTTGATTTGTGTAGTTAATAACAAGTTGTTGTGATAATTGCTTCTGCTATGTTTGCTGTTGTTCATTGAGTTGATACTGCAATATAAAACATTATTTCGTATGAAAAATCATGCACATCTATTTAAGTATTTGTTCTTACGTTATGCTGTCAATATCCTGACATTTACAATTTTTTTGTGTATATCATTGTCCTTTTGTCTTCGCTACATGGGTTATTACCTATTTGTATGTTCCTCTTTACATGTTTGCTATTGTGGATATATGTTTACTTTAAGGTTCTACTTAATGCTCAGAGTAAAAACAATTGCTCAATTTACTTTTGGATGGGTTGACTTTATTATTTCGTTATCCATTTGTTCATTTTACATTGACTTGAAAGAGTATGTAGGGACCTACTAGTCATTGGCTTGATGTCATGAAGATGAAAAAAGCTAATCACGAGGAGATAATAAGTAAAGTGCATCAGCAGCGCTTGATTAATTGTTTGGCAGAGGTAAACTTCCCAACATAGTATCCCTTGATAATACGGATGGTAATTTTTGACGAAAACATGTGAACCCTTTCTTGATTAACCACATGGATGTTGTACTATGATTCTATATGCACAATATTCTTTTTGTTTAACATGATATATCCGGTATAGCCAGAATGTTCATGATATTAATGAACTGTTCTTGAATTTATTTCTACTTCATGGGAATGGTCAGAAAAGGTTCTTATTCTCCATGATGTAATTTTTATCTATAGGGCTTCATACAGAGTCTGAGACTTAACATTTGTCAGAATAAGTTAATTCTCTTATAAGGTTTATAATTAATAAAGTGGGGAAAATGGGTTTGAGCGAATGTATAGTGTTCTATTTCTGGGGATATGGCCCACCATTAACTTTAATTATTAGCTGAGAGAAAATTGACGATAAAAATTTAGTTAGTGCTTTTCTTTTTGCCTAACCACGGGTTGTGAGGCATAATATAATTAGGTTAGGCAATTGGTTTTCTAGTCTATCTAGGTGTTGTAGCCCTCTCGGAAGTAGAGGTCTATGTTCTGATCTTCATTATATTATCCTTAGTTTTTTGCTTTTTAATATACAAACAAATTTAGCAACAAAAAAAAAATTGACGATAAAGATGTATTTACATCCTTTTAGTATTTTTGAAAGAAAATAAATTTGAAGTCAATAGTCCTCTTTAAGTCATCACTATAATGTAAATCATGCGTCTATTGTACCCTGAACCAATCATCAATCACTATAATGTAAATCTAACTCCCAATAAAAAAGTTATTCCATAAGGAGGTCAGATGACTTGCACATGTTTTACACAGTCCAAGTGTACATCATTTTTCCCAACTTGGCTGGATTAACTTACATTTTCAGTATACAAGCGTGGCCCAAAAGATTAAAGGAGCTTTTAATTTAACTTTAGGCTAGTCCCCAGGGGCCTATGTAGTGAAACCAAGGCCTGGGTAAGTTAAAGAAGATACTTGTATGTTGGTCGTAATTCGTATCCCTGAATAATTGATAGGAATATCTGAAATTGTTGAAAACTTTAGTACGAGGTATGCTTTACAATTCTTCTGTTGCTTTCTTCTTTGTTTTTCTCCATCTCTCTTGAATGTGATACATACTTATCATAATTTTTACAGGAAATTGTACCCGAGTACACCTCTTCACAGGAGAAGGGAAAGAAAGGTTTGTCCTTGTCCCCTTTTGATATTCTCTCCTCGTCCAGACTCTCTCCCCATTTCCCCATGAAACTTCTCATATTTGTTCCATTTGTATTATTGTGCTTGTGATAATAGGATATTCTTTTGTGCATATGTTCTAGAAAGGAGGCTGATACAAAAATTTCATTACTGATGAAATTAAACTAGCTTAGGAACAATGTGTTAATGTTGACTCTGGTGTAACAAAATAATTTCTGCACTAACCAAAAGTTATGGTTGACAGATTGTCACAAGTCAAACTACCCATCAAATCATCAACTATGTACAATATTGATGCACATTGCTTGAGGGATTTTCAGATTATTCAGGATAGAAGGGAGTTGTTGGCACACATCAACCTCTGATCAGAGAGCTAGAGCTCGTTCTGGAGTGATTCTCAGAATTAGTTTCAGAATTAAATTAAATCAGAATCAGATTAATGTTTGACAAAAGTTTCCGAATCAGATTTATATAACAAGGTGTTTGGATAAAAAGTGCAAAATAAGATTTTACTCTAGTAAAATGACCAAAAATGGTATTGAGAAACTTATTTACAACAGGTACGGATAAATGCATAAAATGCTTGGTGAAACCTGATTCCCCAAAAGTGATTTTTTTAGAATCTAACAAAATGAGAATTCTGGAATAATCTGTTTTCTGCAATTAAATTTTATCCAAACACCCCATTGATGTATTTAATCTGTTTATAATCTATTTTGACCACCCTAGAACCAGTCCCAAGCACCTCCTTAGTTATCCTTGTAGACACTCGAAATTTTGTTTTTGTCATACTAACCCTGCAGGAGGGTAAAAGCGTCATTTTACTTCGGAGACAACCCCGAAGTAGGGCAAAAGATCCCGGTAATCTCGGAGACAACCCCCGGAATGGTGAAGAGGACCAATAAAGTCTGAACATACCGCAACCCGATCGAAGATCGACGAGTTGAGACAGTGATCATCGAAAACTACCTCAGCAAACCTCGAACGACGTGCCATCAAGAGATAAGCCTGCAGACTGATATCCGGACCTGGAAGGTATCTCGGCTACGAGTATCAACTTCCCGAACCCTAACTCAATCGGACTCGGTCATGTCTCGCTGCGTTCGTTAAATACGGTCCGAAAGATCAAACGGCAGAAGTCAACTTCTGCCGAATCGAGACCGAAGGAGCCATAACCAAGCCGGGGGGTCCCATCTGGGTAGCCTCTACCATGTATCCGGCTAGCCGCATACATGTGTGCGGCTGCCCCGGACAGGTTATAACCCCCCACTTAGTTCATTTAAAAAAAAAGAAGAGATAGATATAGAGAGAGAATGACATTTCTAGAGAGAGAAAGGCTCGGGTTGGACATCAACATAGCAACTTGAAGCTTATTTCTTCCATGTAGCATCTCATTGAAGCCATCTTAGTGTTCTTACTTCATCCCAGTAGTCAAAACGCTTGTTCACGCGTCCCCCAAGGTGAAATAACGCACTTCTAGCTTCGTTTTCTTTGTAAACTATGTTCAAATGATAGATTAATGAAGGATCTTGTTTGAATCTAACTATATTTGTTGTATTATAAGCATATTGTGTAATAGTTGGTAGTTTTAACGTTTCTATCGGTTTATTTATTGCTTTAATACGTTGTATATAGCTTCGGAAGCTAGATATACCTCAAGCTAAGCTTAAGCTAGTTCCCAAGAGGTTGTTAGCATGATGCTTCAACCCGGGAGCTAGAACGGCTTAGATCCGTGGTATATCTATGGATGTATTTACTTGTAAATGGTCCCGGCTAACCCGTATAGCCCTAAATATATATTTAGAGGTGAAAGGGGGGGCGAATCGGCTTGAACGGTGATTTCAACCGATGAAATCACTTAGTAATGAAGCCGTGGACGTTATGTATATATGAAATGGTACAAATATTGTGAGCCTAGGAATCCCGGTGTCGAGATCCCCGAACGGATCTGACTTGATTCCCACGATGGACCGATTTTTACGTTGTAAATGCTTTAAATACCGTAAATATCGATGTACATAAAAATATTTGGATCTTGAAGACAAACTCGAGGGGTTAGTCTCGAGAGCTCGGATTCAAGACCCCGTGATAGTGAAAACCTTCATTACGGGAGCTCGGTTCATCGAGATGGCTTTCATGCCCGATGATGATCTGAATCTTATTAACGCTTTAGCATACATATCATCAAAATGATTTCTCAAAGAAAACCACAAAGAGCTTTTGATGAAAAAAGAAAGCGATTCGGGGTAGATCACGTAATTAACGTAAAGAATAAAAGGAAGTATCGAAGTCCTCGATTCCTAGTCCGGCAAAGGATTTGAAAACCTTACTTTTTAAAACCTCATTTCAATTTAGATATCTTGCTAAAAATGAACTTTTGATTAAATCAAATCCTTCGTACCTAGGCGCAAAAGAGGTACAGCACTACTTTCAAGTCACCAAAAAGACTTCGAAACCTACTAATAAAACTTTCAAAATCAAACACACACACACACATACACTTTTTGCATAAGAAAATCAATAAGATGCGGTACCGTGCTTGCACGGGAGTCGGGGGGTGCCTAACACCTTCCCCCCGCTTAACCTAGCCCCCGGATTTCACGAATCTCGGGTTTCAAGACCAAATCAAAGAGTCACGCATTGGACCATCTTGCAAAAAACTATTAAAACCCGGATGAGTTGGTACATCCATTTCCAAAATACCAACTGACGACTCTGTCTCAATCGGTCCAAACAATAAAATCAATCTTTCAAAATCGTCGACACATATGTCGGTACCGGTTTCCTACGAAATTCACCCTTTAAAACGGAACCCCAAAGACAAAGTGAAAGCGAAAGGGAAAAGAATAAAATAGGAAAATCGGGGAACTCCTCTCTCGTCCCACGGACAAGAGACGAGGGCAAACAACTCCAAAAGAGAAAAAAGAGACCTCCTCCTTCAACAAAAGGGAGACCGAGGACTTGATTTTTCGCCCGGCGTCGACAATCCTTCCAAGCCAAATGCTTGATTGGAACTTTATAGTCAAGCAAGAATGCACCTAGAACCCCGACATTTGTCGTAGTGGTTTAAATGAGGTCTCAGGGCAAGCCGTAAACTCGGATGTCCTGGAATCGAATCCCACTTGCTACAAATGTCAAGTCCGAAAGGGTCACGAGGCCACGGAACCGTAGGCGCAAGCCTATATGAAAAGTCAGGTCCGGGGTGGGGAGATTAGTCCGACTTCAGTCGGGATACTCCACATTATCAAAAAATAAATAAAAAGAATGCACCTATACTTTATCATGATTATCGACTGAACTATTCGATTACTAGAGAATTCATTTGGATAATATTCCATGATTATTATTACAAATCAACCTATCCCTGCATATGAATTAGTGAAGTGTTTCAAATAACTTTTTGATAGATAAAGTAAATTCACTATAAATGCCAGCCTGCACCATGGTGTACCCCTGCATATGAATTAGGGAGGGGTTTAAGGGAGAGGAAGGCTGCCCCAACATGGTGTACCCAAACCCAAGTGGCATCCGATGGACAAAAAAAAATGTGTACACAAAAAAAGAGGAGATGAACAAAGTGCCCTATCTACACTCTGAAAGAAACCTCATAGGAAGACCACAAGAGATAAAAAAATTATAATGAAATGAAAATAATACTTGATGCAGAAATCTTTTTCTTCCTCTTTTGGCATCTGCATAAATTAAGTAGTTTGTTGCTTTTCGTGGAATAGCTGACTCGTGACTAGTCTGGTATAATAAGTTATAATCATTGATATTTCATTGATTCTTGCAGTTTCTGGTTCTAAAAGGAAGGCAAAATGCTTCAAGGATGAGGAGTACTTCATTAGCTCAGTACCAAGGAATCAAGTATGTTAATAATCATTTTACCTTCTAACATTAGTGATATTATTGGTCAATGGTCATACTGTTTAAATACAAAACCAACCCTAATGTTTATCTCTTTTTAGCATGAACCGTTATGTTTCATTTTTTACACATTGAACCTTGAAAACTTCAATTGGGTGACCAATTTAACTTTTTACTCTATTGAACATGTTCTAAAAGGGAATAATGGGGTAAAATATGTTTAATTGGTCAGCTATAGTAAACATTTTTATTCCATTCAATTTGGCGACCAATTAAAAATGTTTTGGTAGGGCATAATGGAGTAAATAAGGTTTAATTACTGAATCAAAGTTCAAGGTGGCTAAAAATGAGTATACGTTAGGGTTATTTTGGTATTTTTGTAACACCTTCTCAAAAAGGAAAGGAGGTACGTGCAAAGGATAACAGAACCTCAAAAAATATATAGAGCACTAATTACTCCCAAAATACTTAACAACTAATCCATAAATGCAAATTACACGAAAAATCTCCAAATACAATACAATAATTAAAATTTAACAAAGATCTAAACTCAAAACATCCTATAGAATTTTCAAGTTAACTCTCTCATCACACAAACCCTTGATTACCTGCCAGAACAAAAAACACAATATGAGCCAAACGCCCAATACAAGTATAAAGTACAAAAGAAATTAAATAAAAGTATAGAAGTGGCTATGCAAAATATAGAACTAAGAATCTCCATATAAATACATAAGGGAATAATCACTAAATCAGAACAAAACTGAACATAGCTAAGAAAACTAAACAAAAAAAATTAAAGGCTGAAACAAAATGGCTAAGTGGTTATTTCATATCGAACTCGAAACATAAAAAATATATATATTGCCACAGAAGCAAATAATATAGCCACACAAGCAATCAAAGTAACAACACATCGAACTGCAGATCTAGATGCATGTAGAATTAAAAGGTGCTTGGTACAAGCATCACCTATCCGCAGAACAAAACAAAATAGAAATTAAGGTTGACCCATACGCCTCCCACAACAATCACTAACACACCAGAGCACACACCTGGAAACACCTTGAACAAATCATACCGCCATGGAAGTGTCGTGCTTTGGTGCCATGAAAGACATGCCTGGTACTCCCACAGGCAGTTAGAACTCGGTATTATACCATAACATACATACTGACAAAAATATTCTAACTATACATGCTGAACAAGATCAAATTATAAGCATAATGTCACATGAATTAATTATCAAAATGTATTGCTCTACAAAGTTTAAAATGCAATATTCATGATGAACAAGTATAAAGAGTACAAATAACTAATTCCTGAATACCAAGGGTCAAAATGAAGTATACCGATGTCGAACACCAAAACTAAGTAAAAAAAACGTATCCCAACTAGTTAGAGTAAATCTGAAGAAACATGAAATCCGTACCAAAATTACAATTCCTTAATCTTTTGTTTAATGATTTTAATTTTATATTATATTTCCTCTGTTCCAAAATTTTAAAACTAATTTATTATTATTTCAGGCCAAAATATATAATTTGGAAGCATGATCATGACGCTTGCAATATAATAATGATTTACTATACACTAATTATATTTTGCGGAGTCAATAGGCATTATAATCTGTTTCCGTTCGATCATTCATACATATTTTGACATTTATATAGATCCATATCTGTACATATTTACAAATTATCATCTCATGTTCCCAAGTACATATATAAGTAACTAACTGTATATACACTCTTATGTCCATAAATGTATAAAGTTACTCTATGAATCAGGAACTTACAAAAATCAAAATATTCTTTTTACTATTCCATCTTTTTTATTATTATTGTTGTCCTATACTAGTAACAAATTATATCGTAGTTATGTATTATACAAACTGAAATTGTTTTATTACCTTTTCTATAAACTATTTCAGTTCTTCAATTCAAATCTCTCCTCTCCAACGAAATCAAAACAAATAGTCTGCTCTTTGTCTTCCTTTGTTGCTACTTTGGTTTCTGCCGTTTGATGTTCCAGACGAATGATACAATACAAATACTAAATAAATAGAGTTTTCATCCGAAAAAGTTATTAGCTTACATGAATCCTAGTATTTTAAATTAGACCGACTTTATTTATGACCCAACTATAGCAAATATTATTAACCATATATATATATATATATATATATATAAAAGACAATGATTCATAGCATGTATTTGTTATAGATCAAAAATAGGCAAACACCACTATGGCGTCCGTTCCAAATATCAACTACCAAGACTAAAAAGAGTAGCAAAACCCTTCAATTGGCAAAAAACTGCAAAATTCGCATACAATTTTGGAAGATTTGCGTTCTACATCAACTTAATCCACTAGAGTTTATAGTTTATTAACTAAGGTTTATGGCTTATTATGTAGGATTTAGGGTTTATTAATCAGGGTTTAATAAACCCTAAATCTTGATTAATAAAACCCAAACCTTGGTTTATAAATTCTAAACCCTAGTTAATAAAATTAAACCCTTATTATGAGATTAGACTGAGATTTGTAAAAATACTCGTCCACTAATAATACTAGCAGACTGTTTAATTGGGGGTATAATGGTCCAAGTTGTTTATTTAGCCCATTCGCTAGTATTACTAGCGGACGCCGTGTCCTCCTTTCTAATCCCATCCATTGATCATTGGAACGGACACTCTAGATGTTATTTGCTCATTTTTGATACATAACAAATATATGCTATGAATCATTGTCATATATATATATATATACATAGCCTTTCTAAAGCGAACTGATAAAGACGAACAATGAACGAATTTAAAAAAAAACATGCGGGTCGCTGATATAACTGGAGCGGGTCGTGAAATATGGGCCAGGTATAATAGACAAAAAAAACCTTCCCCAACTTACACTCTCTCCAACTCTGCTCTCTCTACCTCTCCCGCGATTTCTCGGCTCGCTCTAGAAAGGTTCTCCGATTTTGTACCAAATCCGGCGAGTTCTCTCCCTCTCTGCGAAGGTAAAAATGAGATACAATTGGTAGTTCATTACTCCATTGAATGTCATTAATTTGTCGAAAATCGGTTCAATTTCTTCAATTTTCATCGGTTCTATCACAATATGCGGCTTTTATTTCAATTAGCAAGTATTGTTATGGGTAATTTGTGAACTTTGTTTATAGTTTTGATTTGGTTGTTTGGAGAAATTTTATGGATTTATCATTTATTTATCATATATCTGGTTCTGGTTGCTGATAAAATTTAATAGATTTTCGTGGTTATAACCAAAGTAACAGTGTCTCAAATCAAGTGTTGTAAATATTGCAAGTTAGCCTACAAGTCTAGGGTTCCCATGAATGTTGAACACAATGGTAAAAAGGGCAGAATTTCATCCCATTCCAAATCAATACTCACTCTGTATCACATTGATTGTCATCTTGAAATCATGTTACAAATATGGAATATATGGGCGACACAGAGATATTACAAATTTTTTTCAAATCATTCTTTATACCATCTAAAGTTTAATTTAGAAAATATACTATAAATTACTCCCTCCGTCCAGCTTTACTGTCCTATCTGTTTTCATCTTTTTATGGTCAAATTGACCATATTTAGAATAAAATTATTCTTAAGTTTATTAGATATAAGCACAAAATTATTATCATAAGAAAGTATATAGAATATACTATCAAAGTCAACTTATTTGATTTCAAAATTTGTAGTACATTTGTTTAATTATTAAATATACAATTTTCTCTTCTGCTTAAAAAACACACTGGAAGTAGGCTTTTGCAGCAGCCTAATATTTAGACTTTAGCTTATCGTATTTATCGTGTCACTTATGCTCTATTTCTTGCTCTTCACTGTCTCAGCGGGCAGGTAATCATGAAATACTTGTCAGAGTAACCTACTTTTTGATCCTGGTGATTCTTGCACCATCTACACCATTGTACTATAAACCCTGGCTGAAGGTGCTTTTGAAGTGTGGACCTAGTTAGCCCAGCTTGTGGTTGGTTTATTGTCCTTTCTTGTTGGTTTTCTTTGTTTATAACATTTGATATTGCTGGTACGTGTGTTCATTTTCTACTGATGTAGTGTGTATATTATGGAATTGAGTTTTAATGGTTATTTAGGAAATTTATTCCAGAAGGCATTTTAACATGCATGAATGTTTAGTAGTAACATCGGATAGTCTCATATTTGAACTGCTACATCATAAGGAACAAACTTGGCATAAATACCTTGAAGGAAATATTAAGTTTCAACATGTTTTGTGTGTTTCTGCAAACCTGGACAGACTTCATAAGCATGGCCATGAAGCGCATTGCAGCATGTACTGCAACATACCACAAGCATCAAAATTGAGTTGATAAGTTTTAATATTTAGAAATTTATGTTTAAAAGTAGTATATGCAAACATAAGACATGGAAGTCAAACTTTCAATGTCGGAAAAGAATTCAGGTAGACACTATTATTCTTGCCCAAGACTAGTGGTATGTATTTATTTATTGTAATTTTTATTTATTTGGTCCTTTACACAAGTGAATAAATTTATTGTGTCCCAAAATATGCAGCAATGTGGTAACTTCATCAGTTGGTGTGACGAATATGTTCGAGCGTTGCATAATAAAGGGAGGTTGCAAATGGACACATCCGAGCGTTTAAATGTAACAACTCATTCAACGAATGCTAATGACTCTAGCGAATTAGCGAGGGTGCAAATTGAAATGTGTCAATTGCAACTAATCGTGCGATTTGTCATAATTGTTATTGTTATGTATGCGGTGTTGTTAATGTTATTAAATCGGTTGTAATTTTGATCATTTTCATTACAACAAGATTTCCGATCAAGAATTATGTTAATGTTATTAAATATGCTCAATCACTTCAGGTGGCCACAATGTTCTTAAATTCTCTGAATAATGTTACAATCCATGAAAAAAAAATTGAAAGGAATTTTTGACAATGATTATAGTATATTCCCTATGCAGTGCCAGTCGAGACTACAAATATGTTTGCACTATTACTGAATCAGGCTATAAATGAATTTGTATATAATAAACAGGTTGGTCAATTTTGTTACTTCTCAAATTGTCTCATACTGACCCTGAGACAATTTGGTTCATCGCGAGTAGTTTTTGGTGCTCCGTTTGTTTTTCTCATATTCACACATTGGAATGCTCTCTACCTGGTAAAAGCCGTATCAATATGTGAGCTTTTGTAAAAATAGACTTTTATCATAACTATTACACCTTAGTACCTTTATCAGGGGAGATGGTTGTTACTGAAGTTGGATATTACTATTTACTACTACTTCCTACTAAAACAGGAAAAGTTGATTTATTAATTTCCCTTGTTTGTAAGAAAGATTCATTAGCAAAAAAAATAAAGAAGCATTTAGAACAAAATGCATATATTATTCCACTAATTCAACAAATAGCCCTGCCACATTATAATGAGTATTCTAAACAAAAATAATCAGTTACCCTGTTTATGCTTTATGACAAAATCTAATCCCAAGGAGGGTCACTTCCATTCAAGCATGACTTTTCCATTACATAGGATGTGCAAAGAATTTCTATTTACATCAAAGAGTACAAAATACCAACTTTGCACACCCTCCGGATTGCAAAAACATAAATTGTTCACTGTTAATAGGCAAACAAGAACAAAATACAAAATGAAGAAAATAAGTTGGTAAATGAAAATACAATTCTAGAGAGCCAAACAAGAGACTAGTGCACTAGAGAAAGAGCAAAATGACTTGGTTCATTCTTCATTAGGAACTATAACACCATATTGATTCGGTGAATCACCTGCACATGAAAATACGAAGGCTGAAGATGGTGCTCAATAATCTTATAGCTATGCAGACTGAAAATTAGACCAACATGTGAGACAAAAAAAAAAGAAATGATCAAACCTTTGGAAGCCAACAACAATAATATTGTGATTCAAAATATAGTTCATGGGAACTTAATACAACTGATAGTACCTCAAAAATGCACAACAGATGTAAACACTCGAAATTTCGCTTTTGTCGTACTAACCCTGCAAGAGGGTAAAAGCGTCATTTTACTTCGGAGACAACCCCGAACGAGGGCAAAAGATCCCGGTCATCTCGGAGACAACCCCGGGAATGATAAAGAGAACCAATGAAGTCCAAACATACTGTGACCCAATCAAAGATCGACGAGTTGAGACAGTGATCATCGGAAACCACCTCAGCAAACCTCAAACGACGTGCCATCAGGAGATAAGCCAGCTAACTGATATCTGGACCTGGTGGATATATCTCAGCTACGAGTATCGAATTCTCGAACCCTAATTTCATCAGAATCGATCTATTCCCTCTATGCGTATCAAAGACAGTCCGAAAGGTCGAGCGATGGACGTCAACTCCTGCCAAACCGAGATCGAAGGACCAATAGCCGAGCAGGTGGGGCCCACTTGGGCCAGCCTTGACCACATCTGCGGCCAGCCGCAACCACATCTGCAACTGCCTCTGGCAGCTTATAACATCCCACTTAGTTCATTTTAAAGGGAGAAAGATACATGTTTACAGAGAAATAGACATTTCTAGAGAGAGAGAGGCTCGGGTGGAACCTTAAACAACCAACTTGAAGCTCATTTCTCCCATCTGGCATCTACTTGAAGTCCTCTTAGTGTTCTTAGTCCATCCCGGGAGTCAAAACGCTCATTTACTCGTCCCCCAAGGTGAAATAACGCATTTTTAGCTTCGTTTTCTTTGTAAACTTGGTTCAAATGATAGATTAATGAAGCATCTTGTTTGAATATAGTTAAACTTGTTGTATTTTAAGCATATTGTGTAATAGTTGATAGATTTTACGTTTTCTATCGGTTATATTATGCTTAATACGTTGTATATCGACTTTGGAGGCTAGATATACCTAGATCTAAGCCTAATCTAGTCCCTGAGAGGTTATTAAGCATGAAGCTTTAACCCGGGAGCTATAACGGCTTAGATCCACGGTATATATATGGGTTTATTGCTTTGAACGATCTCGGTTAACCCGTATAGCCCTAAATCTATATTTAGAGGTGAAAGGGGGACCGAATCGGCTTGAACGGTAATTTCAACCGATGAAATCATCTAGTATCGAAGCCGTGGACGTTATGTATATGTAATATTGTGCAAATAATGTGAGCCTAGGAATCCCGGTGTCGAGATCCCCGAATGGATCCGACTTGATTCCCACGATGGACCGATTTTTATGTTATAAATGCTTTAAATAACGTAAATATCGATGTACATGTAATATTTGGATCTTGAAAGCGAACTCGAGGGGTTAGTCTCGAGAGCTCAGATTCAAGATCCCGTGATAGTGAAAACTTTCATTACGGGAGCTCGGTTCATCGAGATGGCTAATATGCCCGATGATGATCCGAACCTTCTTAACGCTTTTGCATTCATATCATCAAAATAATTTCTCAAAGAAAACCACAAAGAGCTTTTGATGAAATAAAGCGATTCGGGGTAGATCACGTAAATAACGTAAATAATAAAAGGAAGTATCGAAGTCCTAGATTCCTAGTCGGACAAAGGATTTGAAAACCTTACTTTCCAAACATTATTTCAATTCATATATCTTGTTAAAAATGAATTTTTGATTAAATCAAATCCTTCGTACCTAGGCGCAAAAGAGGTACAGCACTACTTTCAAGTCACCAGAATAAAGACTTAGAAACAAAATAATAAAGCTTTCAAAATCAAGACACACACACACATACACACACAAACACACACACACACACACACACTTTTTGCATAGAAAATCAATAAGATGCGGTACAGTGCTTGCACGGGAGTCGGGGGGTGCCTAACACCTTCCCCCCGCTTAACCTGGCCCCCGGATTCCACGAATATCGGGTATCAAGACCAATCTTTAGAGTCACGCATTGGACCATCTTGCAAAAAAATCATTAAAACTCGGATGAGTTGGTACATCCATTTAAAAAATACCAACTGGCGACTCTATCTCAATTGGTCCAATTATCAAAATAAAATTAAACTTTTCAAAATCGTCAACACATATGTCGGTACCAGTTTCTTACAAAATTCACTCTTTAAACGGAACCCCAAAGACAAAGCGAAAGCGAAAGGGTATAATAAGATTCAAATTAGGAAATATGAGCATTGCTCTTTTTCCCCTGGATAAGAGAGGAAGGGAAACACAACCAAAGAAAAGAGAGTCTCCTCCTTCAAACAAAAAAAGGGAGATCAGAGGAAAAGAGATTGCTTCTTCCTGGCGTTGACAACAGATATTCTCAGTTGTCTATAAACCATACTTTTAAGTCACAAAAATCCATTGCATTTCATTATTTTATCAATTTGCATTTCATTTATTCCAAAATATACATCATCTAGATAATTAAACATGAAGCTCATATTCACTTTAGCAATCATTGCAATCATGCTAAAACCTTTTAAAAATAAAACCAAAAAGAAAAAAAGTTTAATGTACTGTCTTACTCTTAAGATTTCAAAGACAGATTCCCATATTGAAGTCCCAAGGATTTACAATCTTAATTAGGCATTAGTACTACTTTGGTTCAAATTAGTTTCACTTGGCTGCTCTGAGTTATAAAATTAAAAAAAAAAATCAAGACATACTTTATAAAGATGAAAGAAACAAATAAGCTATGTTAAGTGAACGCTTACTTTTGGGTATGGATTAGGATTGCCTAAGTTGCTTTCTAATCTGACAAAAGATCAGAAATTGGATCCAGTTCCAGTTTCAGTTTCCTCAATATACAAAAGGAAAAGGTAGAAAGCCCTTTTCTTCAAAGCTATTATAGCATGGTGAAATGAGTTTTATAACTGAGGTTGGGTAATGCAAGGGGAGGCTGTTTTATAAGTTCTTAGATTGCAATGAAGGAACTGCGACAGCAGAAGATACCCTTCACCATTCGCCGTTACCTGCCCGATGGAAGGCGAGGCTGTTTTATAAGTTCTTAATCCATAACTACTATTTCTTCATTCTTCCCTGTCTCAGTCCTGAAACTTTTTTTATGTTGGTTATATGTCACTTTCTACAGCTATGAAAACTGGAGAGTAGATGGAATTGATTGTGGAAGATTCTTGGAAGAGACAAGTTGGGGGTGATTAATGTGGATTAGCATGTTCTTTGAAATGGTTCATTAAAGAAATATCTATTGTAAGTTTGGGGAGATCTGATACTGAATATGTCAATGGTGTACTGTAACCATTAACAACATGATAATCTATTGATCTTAGGTTGTATGTGTTGTGTTCTGATTACTGGTGCACTAGTATTATTATCTCGAGTTATAAGCATTTTGTAATGTGGCTGTAATGTAATTGTTAATTAAGTTTATGTGATGTTTCTTCATTATGGTTTTGTGATGTCTCTTTTGGGATGTCCGCAATGATTAATGAGATAATGTGACTTTGACCCTTTTTCAATACATAATGTCCCAACCTTTTATTCAATTTATTTTCTTTTTATCTTCTTAGAATTTGTGGAAGTTTTGTGGAAGTAAAAGCTGTTAAGGCCTTGTGGTTGAGTAAGAATGAAAAAAAAACTGTTGAAATAAGATTTAAGATGGCATGAACATTTGCTTCAGAGAGTTTAATGATATGGTTCTCATGAGCAGCTTTAGAGCTTTAGCCATCCATGAAAATCTATTGCTTGAAGAGACCTTAAAAGAACACAGAGGTGCCAATGTGCATTCTGATTCTGAACACAGAGGTGCCAATGTCCATCCCCTGTGCATTCTGATTCTGGGGTTGCTGACAAAGTATCTTAGGTAAAATTGATCTTCTATGCTACAAGTTCATAAATTTGCCCATTTGTATTGCATTATATATATAATCCATATGACAGACAACACATAAGTAAAATCAATACCGCACTTGATGAAAAATTTACGGTGCTGGAAACTTATCAAATAATTAAGTGTAAGGTGCAGGGGAACTGTAGTTACTCAATGCTCTGTTAAAATCAATCCATCCATCAAATTCTATTCTACAACTCAGCTTTATAAACTGACCAAGAGAATTATTCTTTGAACAGGCCAGTGATGTAGATTTATGCTCTATTTGCTTTGAGCAAGTTTGCACGATTGAGGTTAAGGATTGCAGTCACCAGATGTGTGCCCAATGCATGTTAATCCTGTGTTGCCACAACAAACCCAAGCCCGCAACTTCTTGTTCAAAGCCGCCAATTTGCCCTTGTTGTAGAAGCAACATAAGCCAACTAGTCGTAGCTAATATCAAGACATACGAGGATATGAACTTCAAACTCAGCCCTTCAAATCCAAGAAGATTATCAAGAATGTCTTTCAATAGTGAAGGCAGCAGCAGCTCATTCGGTAAGACGGATGATCGAATTTCAGGAATAGTGGCTGCAGAATGCAATTAAGATCTCGATAAGCCTTAAAATAGAACATAAATGAATAAAAGTTTACTGAAACTCCCAAGCTGTTCAGAAAGAACTTCGTTGCAAACTTGGGTTGAAATGGTTCTAATTTAAAACTTTCAACTTCTTTCTCATAATTTGGAGAAGAATTTTCACTAGACACAATTTACTTATTTAAGTGAAAAGTTTATTACATACAAGTTCTCGTTTAAAAGGAAATACGGACAAAAGGCAATACCAAAGTTCTAATATAACTCACTGGATTCTGGCAGCAGCAGAAGATGTCAAAAAATCCATTGTCTAATTATAGTAGTTTTACTTATTACTTAATTTCTTCCGAGACTAATACAATATGCTACATAAACCCTGGGGAAGTGCTGCACTTCTGAGCCTTCCAGCAAAGAGGTTCTCTTACCAACATTAAAAATTATTTCTGATTAAAGTAATACTTCTAAGAACAAAACAACAAATACAAGTAGAACATGATTAAATTGACATAAACTATTGAAAAAAATTTATACTAGTACATAGATATTTTTTTTATAGTGATATGACAGTATGCTACTATATGAGTCCACTATATGACACTTGGCAACATTTCATGTCTAGTGGGTTTTTGCTTCTGAATTTTGACACGTCTTATTGGCATTTTGAAAGAGGAGTTGCAGGTGGGCATAGTGTGGGTATATCTTTTATTTCATGCCAGCACCAAAAATAGGTTGACATAATGTGCCAATCTCTCTAATTAACTAGCCAGATCTATTCTTGTATAAGCATGTAAAAGAAATGTAATTTATAATGATCCGATTTGCTCTTCCTCAAATCATGCAATTCTGGCAAAAGCATTAACTAATTTGGAAGTCACTATTTACCTTATAGCTACACTTATAAACGAAAAAAAAATTCTTTTAAACTCCAAAAAACAAGTATTGTGCAAAGTAAATTTTAGACAAATAGAACTTCTAAAGGCCTGCGTTAAAATGGTCTCATCCAACTAAAAACTTCATTGTAAGTGTTTTACTATGTTATTCCAACCAGCCTAACCACGGAAGATTTACAACAAATCTGATCAAATTCTAATCAAATAAATAAAATCATACTAAAGGGCTACTTTTCTATGCAGTATTAAACTAAAACTTCCAAAGATAATTTTCCCACTTAAATCTAGAGAAGTGATCTGATTTGCAAATATGAGCAAAGCACACAATCTTTTGTCAGATCATGGAACTATGGGATTTACTGTGCTATTAATTGAATGGGGAGAAGATCTTTAACTTAGGTAAGAGAAATAATTGAACCTTGTATTACCCAACCTCAGTTATAAAACTCATTTTCACCATGCTACAATAGCTTTGAAGAAAAGGGCTGTCTATCTTTTTCTATTGTATATTAAGGACACTGAAACTGGAACTGGATCCAGTTTCTGATCTTTTGCAAGATCAGAAAGCAACTTAGGCAATCCTAATCCATACCCAAAAGTAAACGTTCACTTAACAAGGCTTCTTTGTTTCTTTCATCTTTATAAAGTAAAAGACAAATTAGACATTACATACAAGTTTTGACATTGAAATTGAAGCAACCTTTTAAAGACCATTACTTCACTTAAACGCATTCGTAACAAGGGAACACCAAAACCAACTTTTCTTTTGATATAATCAAAGTGCTTCTAAAAATTTGATAATATCCCTAAAAAATTACTAAATACTGGATATCATTTTCCATTATTTAATTACCTTCTTCTATGAGTCTGCCTCTCTGTCAATCTGTTCTTCTCCCCCAAAGGAATTTTAGGGTTTACACAGCACTCCAACGAATCGATAGAATCTGGAAGATAACTATAGCTATCTGTATATACGACGAAACATTTACAGATCTTTTAGGCTCGATTCAGTTCACTCCATACTTGTTGTATCGTTCACTCGTTCGATTTGGCCAGAGCTGAGAGACAGAAGAGTTGAGAGAGAAAGAGGTCATCTACTATGAGTTACGAATGGGTTTTTTTGGTTAATATGGCTGCCCCATTTTTCACAACCCACCCGACCAAATTGACCCGCGTGTATTTTTTTTTAAAGTTCGTCAATGGTTCGCGGTATATGGTTCGCTGGAGATACTTCTCCATACATATATATATGATGAAAAACTCAAAACCTTCCCACCAAAAGCGAGACCATCTCAAAACTCTGTCTCTCTCTCCTCTCTCCAACAATGCCTGTATCAGAACAGAGGATGCTCATTTTCGTGTTTCCCATCGGTAAGATACTCAAAACTCTGTCTCTCTCTCCTCTCCAACAATGTTGTTATAGATATGACAAGTGAAGCAAGTGAACCAAAGCAGACTAGTGAAGCACAGCAACAGTTACAACAGCAGAGTATCATAAGCTCACAGTCATGATACTTTACTCACAGTCATGATACATAATATAGCTAGTTTGTTAGGGAGCTTATATATAAAGAGTTTTCTGCATTGTAAATAAAGTGAGATGAACAGAAATGAATAGATATTTTTCATATGAATTTCATCTCGTATCACGGTATCAAAGCCAGACTTCAAATCATATTCAATTTCTCTATTTCTTCATTCCGCATCTGCTATAACTATCAACAAATCAATTGATATTGTATTCAAATTTATTACAGTGTGTCTCTACATCAAGGTGATTTGAAGCTTCATCCTGATCAGCTACAAACAAATTGAATCAATCAACAACTCAAAGGAACAATGTCATCCAATCAACAACACACTTCTTTTGCAAATGTTGTTATTGGAAATGATCGAAATTTTTCTGCTGTTGATCCATATGCGTCTACAAACCCTAGTCTTCAACTAGATTCATTTCATCCTCTATTTCTACATCCTAATGATCATCCTGGACTTCATCTAGTTTCATTTATTCTTAATGGAGAGAATTTCAATGAGTGGAAACGAGCCATGGACATTGCTCTATCAGCCAAAATCAAACTAGGAATGGTGAATGGACAGTGTCCTAAACCAGGTAAAACTTCACCTTATTTTTCTCTGTGGAATTGTTGCAATGCTATGGTTATCTCATGGATACTCAACTCTGTTTCTGCTGAAATAGCTTCTAGTGTGGTTTATCTAACCAGTGCAAGTGAAATTTGGGAAGATTTGCACACTAGGTTTACTCAAAGCAATTTTCCAAAATTGTTTCAAGTAAAAAAGGAGTTGAATGTTTAACCACAAGGAATTATGACAATTTCAGCATATTTCACAAAGTTTCGATCTCTATATGATGAGTACTTTAATTTGTCAAATCTCCCAAACTGCACTTGTAATTGTTCTTGTGGAGCTATCAAAAGAAGAGAGGAGCATGAGAAGATACAAAAGGTTATTCAATTTTTAATGGGATTGAACGAGTCCTACACTGGAATAAGAGGACAAATCTTAATGATGCAACCTTTACCAGATATTAATCAGTTTATGTTTTGTTGAATCAAGAAGAGAAACAGAGAGAATGTCAATTACCTCCTGTTTCTATTAATGAGTCTTCCATCTCTGCAGCTCTTTTAAGTAACAATGGTCCTGCTTCCAGAAATTTCAACAACAAAAAGCCTTTTTCTGCTAAGAAAAGTCCAATGTACTGTAATACTAACTCGAGAGTTCAAGAACTCATGAATAGCCATTATCAGCTGCAACGAACAGTGGAGGAAATTGGATTCAAGATTGTGCGGTTGAATATTGGACTGTTGAAGTCTGGTAGAGTCTTTTCCTATTCCTTTATTATATCTCTTAAGTGTGTTCGTGTTCAAAAATTAAGTGTGTTCGTGTTCAAAAATTTTGATGATGTACTTCGTATTCATGTTCAACAGATTTTGAACTTGAATTGATGGCTGCTGTTACTGCTGCACGTGATGCTGCTCTGGCTGTTGTTGCTGCACTTGAAGAAGAAGAAGAAGATGAAGAAGATGAAGATGATGAAGATGAAGAAGATGAAGAAGATGAAGATGATGAAGAAGATGAAGATGATGAAGAAGATGAAGAAGATGAAGATGATGAAGAAGATGAAGAAGATGAAGATGAAGAAGATGAAGATGAAGAAGATGAAGATGATGAAGAAGAAGATGAAGAAGATGGGAGGAGGAGGACGAAGAGGAGGCGGAGGGGGAGGGGGAGGGGGAGGAGGGGGAAGGGAAAGGGGAGTGGGGGAAGGGGGAGGGGCAAGGGGAGGAGGAAGGGGAAGGGGAGGGGGAGGAAGGGGAAGACTGGGAGGAGGGGGAAGAAGAGGGGCAAGGAGAGGGGGAAGCATACATTCAGCTTTTGAGTTTGGTGAAATCAATACATCTGGTATTGAAGCAAGTCATGCTAAGATCTGTATTCACTTTTCAGCACAATCTGTAATCTTGTATACACCAACTATACTGGCATCATTTTTTACGCAAATGCTGCAGCCTAGAGTAGCAGATTTGAAGCACTTCCATCTGACAAGTACTTAGAACTTGAGAAGTCCTTAGAGATCTCTACTGGTAAAGGCCTGGCTTAAGTACGGGGCTTCAGAAAAATGTTGTAGTTAGAACTTGACGTTTAGTCCCTTATAGTTAGTTTGTTTTAAGCCAGGCCTTTACGTCAAGTTCTAAGATGACAAAACAGTACGGGGCTATTAATTTTTTTGAATTGGTCTGTAGAAAGTAACAATTTTAATTACAAAAACATATCCTTAATAGTAGTGCCCCCTATGTCTTCAGCAAACATTTGTATTCTATTCTGTTTTTAACAAAATTTAAATACTGTATAATAGAATCTGTAAGTCACTGGTACTGGTAGTTTGTTTTCTTTACTTGTGTTGGAATAGTATAATAGTTTGTTTTCTTTGGGAGAAATGTGTCTCTGTTTCCTCTCCTCTTTGTGATGTGTGTGACAGCTATAAAAGATGGTTATGAGGATTGGCGAAGACATAGATCAGATCGTAATGAGAATAACCGGGAGGTGCTGGTGCTTCAATCTGGCACTGGGGTAACTGAATTGATTTAGCATATTTCGTTTGCCGATTATGAAGTCTTTTCATTTGTCACAAGTCCTTCTTTGTTGATTTATGGTTAACTATTTCTCTTCACAGTCATGTAATTATGGTTCTTGTGGATGCGGCACACGCTAAGACGAGGCATGTTCCTTATAGAGATTCAAGACTGACATTTCTTCTTCAGGTGAAACTAAAAATCAAATTTGTTCTTCATCATGCTTAAATGAGTTTCCATTATTTTATATTTAACTCCTAAGAAAATGCAGGACTCATTGGGTGGAAACTCAAAAACAATGATTATTGCCAATGTCAGCCCTTCTATCTGGTTTGTCCCTGTATGTGTGCTGATTTGTAATTATGTTGCTCAGATGCAAAAACCTCTAAAGCTTTAAGCAATATTGACAGTATGTTTCTCAATTTGGTTTATATGTTTGATCAATGCTATAGCAGGACCTTTCTTTAATCTTATACTCTGTAAATTTAACGAGCAACTTTGTGTCCCATTTTATCTTTCCTATGGACAACCAAACTATTCAATGCGGAGTGCTTCAACTTGTCAACAATTTATTATTTTGCACCCTTAATTTTCTTTTAGCTTTTTCAAATATGGACTCATATATGTAGAAAATAGTGTAAGGTTCCTATGTCCAAAAATATTCTAAAGAAGCACTTTGCAATTCCAATTTGAATTTTAGGAATTGTTTGGATTTGGAGATGATAGATGTATAAACATTATATTGCTCCTATTTTTCATGTTAAAAGAACTAACATTATTTTATTGAAACTATCAATGTTAGCATTATTGCCAAAAAAATATAAAAAAATATTAGCATTGACCTGTATACTGTGAAAGCTAATCACTCACTATTATGGTCGTTGGTGAAAAGGTGCAAGGAAGAGATCGTGCATATGTTAAATGTATCGCAGAGCAGCTGGGCTTGAATGGTTCATATGTTTCTCGCACTTACATAGAACAAATTCAGCTGGAAAAACTTGTCAATGATGTTATGGTACGACATTTTTGACTGATTATGCGCATCTTTTGTTCTGCTTTGTTCTAATCATACCAATCTTTAGGCATTGCCTGATGATCTGAAGACAAAGCTGAGTATAGATGATGATATGGTTTTGAGCCCTAAAGAAGCTTTATCCCGAGCCTCTGCTGATCAAAGAAGCAGATATCTCAGTCGGTGTGTTTGATCCATCCATCTTGGTTTTAAATTTATTCTTTTTGTCTGAAACCATACACTGGATGGAGCTGCAGTGATTAGTCTATTAACTTTTCACAATTTATTTTGGCGTATAATAGTTTAAATTGCATATCCATTTTAAGATCTTGGAAGCTGAGTTATGCATATGTGTAATCTGCTACATAAATTGGGACTAAAGAGTAAAGATAAAGTATTTGCAGATTCAAGGTTATCACTTTCAATTGATTTTTTTGGGGTGTATTTTCAGTGGTGGTATGTCACACTCCTACTCAACACAACGTGACAAGAACCTGTCCAAGTTGACAAAACTTGCTGTTAATAATAGGAGATTCGATGGAAGAACCCCGGACTCACCAGCAACACTTCCTAAGCAGGTGACTTCATCGCTGTCCCAAAATTTTTATTTACAACGGTTGTGTAGGTTTGGACTTTTAACTTGAAGCACATGCTCTCCAATTGTAGTTTTTATGGCAACATTCTCGTTTGGCCTATATATGGGTGCATGTTGCGTGTAGTTGATTTGTTCTATTTGACCCATTTTAGTCTGTTTTATCGGCGAAAACTTTCAAATCCCTTTCATCCCATCCCCCATGCTCCTCGCACTCGGACACACACGCACCAAATATTAAATGGAAAATAGTATAGAAAATAACAATGAAAGAAAGAAAAATCAGTAAGGGGGGCTTTCCATCTAACTTTCCACAGTCATACTGTCTAATTATAGGTTGCACAAAGAAAGGAAAAATTAGACAAAAAAATGGAGAGGAAAACTTGGGATCTTATGTTATTTTTTGGTGGGGTTCCAATAGATGCAGAATGAGAAAGAAAGGACAGATGTTTTTGCAATTGTTATTATTTGGTGCAATATTAAGTTTTTCCATTTCTGTATATTCTTTTTGCTTTAGGAGTCGGACAGCTCAGACCATTGTCATTTGCCGGAGTCGATTGTCCACCGTGATTTTACCCCCATAACCTGCCACCTAAAATATTGTTAGTCTGTATTATGTTCTTTCAGTGTTTCTTTTGAATTTTCTTTTCCTTTTAACAATATGAAGTATGAACCAAGCTTATTAACTTGTCTGTTTGATTGTTTCAGGGTGCAATTAATCAACTCTCGGAACAAATTTCGACACTGAATGAAAGAATGGACGAGTTTACATCTCGTGTTGAGGAGCTAAATTCAAAAATCTTAACCAAGAAAGTTTCTTCTAGCCAACAAAATTTGGCTGTGCAGGCTGAAGCCTGCAATGGTTCTGCTACTTCTCCATTCATGGCTGGCTTAGGCAATGGCTCTGGTTCACTACTACCCAATTCATCTTCTTCTTCTCAATTAGCAAGGGAGTCTGCAGTGATGGAAGAGGTACAACATAAATCTTCATATATATATTTTGACACTTCCGAATTGTTAGAAATAAGAGGAGAAAAGTGAAAGTATATAGATTCTTATTATTATATGCAACTGTTAGAATATGGAAAAGATTATGTAGGCTCATTGCAGGCCTTGATTTCAAATATTTGAAGGCTAGAAATCTGGTTAATTTGAGGTTTTTAATAAAAATTGTGGTAACCATTATTTTTGTGAACAGGTATTGCTTATTGCAAGGGGGCAGCGTCAAATCATGCATCAGATTGACAATTTGAGTAATCTCTTGCGAGAATACTCGGGAGAGAGGTCTCGCCAAGGAAGAACAGATAGGACAGGCAGAATGGCGGATGTTGGAACATCCATTGGCGTACCATTAGTTTTAAGTTTGGCCATTGGTGGTTTAGGTGTTTTCTTGTTCCGGACTCTGGCATCCCCAAAATAAAGCCCCTGCAGAAAGTCTTCTCTGCTGGATGATACTGTATATTAATTATTTTGATGCAAGTCATCTTGTTGTAGTTCTGAATTACAGGGGGAAACAGAGAATGTAATATAAGTTTGGTTTAAAACATTCTAATGGCAATATTAATGATCATCGTCTTGCAAGTTTCATTCCATGAGAAAATCTCATTGACTACTAAATGCAGGTGTGTCCATGGCCAACAATTATTCTTACAAATATATTTTTTCCTGCTTTCAAATAGATTGAAATGTTTGAAGTTCTATTCCCTTGAACAAATAAACTAAAATATCTGAAGCCTTTCTATATTGGAGAGATTTGCTAATTTATTTAGTGCATACTCTTTTCAATGCAGTGAAATTCTTACATGAACCCACAAAAATTAGAAACAGGCAGGTAGGCCAGGTAGGCTCCAGTAACTTGATTAAGTTTTTGAAAGCACTTAAAAGACCCAATGGATGCAGCCTGAAACCCACACCAATTCATTTTGGAAGCTAATGTGGGCTACCAGTACACCGGGTACTTGATGAACATATAAATAATAAATTTAATAAAATCCAAAGAAATTTTTTTAGAGTCCTACACAGCAGATAGCAATGTGCAGAATGTAAGCTAATAATTAATTCATTGCTGTACTATGAAACATCCATATATATCAGCCAAAACAAAGAGTACTTGAATATGGAAAAGTACAGACATCATAATCGCTTTGAGATCTTAAAACATAGAACTAGCAAGCTCAGACACATCTGATACAACTTGATCATAGTCGGATTTCAACTTTTCTTGTTCTTCTTGAGCAAGTTCCCCCTTGGTGGGCTTGGTTAGCACCAAAACACAGCATGTTGGCCTCTTGGTGGCACCAGCATTTGCAAGATCCTGAAACAGAATCCATAACAAATATATATGTCAGAAAAACAGAATGCATAACAGATAAAAGGAAAGAAAAAATATATATAATAATAGGACAAAAAGTTTAATGCCGAATGTCAAATTTTAAGACTGAGAAAAGTTTAACCGATCCCATACAGCCATACTTCTACAAGCCAATGTGTAGGACAAAACAGAATAACATTAAACAAAGCTGATAGAGATAGCTATTGTGAGAAACATGTCAAACAAAAAAAATGAAAATGTATATTCTCTTTGCAAAACCTCCTGGAATTGAGTCAATCACGGCATATATGGTAGAATGATGACGCATATTATGTATTCAGGTTTAGGTTAACTATTTCAGTTGGAAACTTGTTAATCATGGAGCAATGCGGTTTTCAACAAATGCACATGCGCAGTCAATACAGGTGGTGACAAACCCATTTCTCTAAAATGGAGCCAGGAAACAGAAACAAGTGAGTTCAATACTCAATAGGATGCTGAAGCTGAACCTTAACTACGAACTTGCTAGACAATAAAATAAATTATATGTACAAAAGGTACACCAAGAAATCTTTGGAAAAAAATTGAAAAGGAAAACTAATAAAATACACTTTACTCAAATTCTAATCTTGAACTGGGGAAAAATTGATGCATAAAATCAGTAACGAAAGCGAGAAGTCCAGCTTACCTCAAGTAGGAAGAGATAACAACAGATGCATAAAATAGATAATCAGGGAAAATACTTACTTCTTTGGAGTTAACGTAAATGTAGGGTATTTCAGCCTCTTCACATAAAATCGGAACATGAGTTATCACATCAATAGGAGAAATGTTCCCTGCTATAATACATAATCTGCATCAAAAGGCAACAATTATATTAGTCCATATCAAACTTTCAAGGATTCAAAAGCAATTCCAGGACAAAAGCTGAGATCTCAAGATACATCCTTCATAATGAACAGCTAAGTAGATAAAAACTGATAATTAGGCGTTCGCACTAAACGTCATGAAATTCCTTCAAATTTTTTGGTAAGATTTTAATGAGTTAACGGAATTCCTAAATACAATGAGCATGTAGTGGTAGAAGATTAAGCATGCTCATGTAATGATACACTCAGCTGACTAAAGAAGAAAGACTTGTTTGAAGTTGATGAGGTCCGGCTGAAAGTCGTCAATGAAGAGTTTTAGTCACTACAATATTTCAGGTACCTTTATTTATTGTTTGCTGTCATCATTTTATTTTTCTACTGTGTCATGTTTTGATCACCCATAGCAGCAAAGAACACGTCCCTCAACAATGTATATTTCTTCCAGGATCTTCTAATTTAAAGTACTAATACTAACTACACTACGTAAACTAAAAAAGAGAAAAAGGAATCCAAAATGTAAACTGGTGTAATAACAAAACAAAATCTCCAAAACAAATGTCAGGAATCAAGCTGACACCTTTTTACTTTTTCCTCTACTCTTGATATCAAAGACTAAAATGATAAAAGTTGAAAAAATTAAATAATTAATAGTAAAAACAAAAACTGACCCTTTGTTACCCCGACGGATGCTTTTAACCACCTCCTTAACACCTCTCTTCAAGCATTTTTGCTCGGCAGCTGAAAGAAATAGACTCAATTCAAAATTATTCAAGAAAACCCCCAAATAGAAGAAATATATCTTCATATGTGTATATAGAGAGAGAAAAGAGAGGTTTGTATAAACCTCGGCGGACGAGTTTGAGGGCACGCTTGGAGAGCTTCTTGCCGGCAAGGGGTTTAGCAATTGGGGCCAAAGCTAACACCTTCTTCTTCTCCTTGTGTGCTGACTTTTCTGCTTCCTGTCGCTTCCCATTTCACTTTCTCTCTCCTTCTGCTTCCTTGAGTATTAGGGTTTATTATGTGATAGATTAGCAGAGGGGGGAAGTTTGTGTTGTTATCAGATCCGGTCCTGAGGTTTTGTAAGACCCAGTGCACAAGTGTGCCCCTTTATATAAATTAAACAAAAAAATAAATAAATTATCAATTAATTAAATTTATTAAAATGATAAGAATTTACAAAAAATAAAAAAGAATATTTTGGAGCCTCCTTAAAGAATCAGGATGAGTGTTTATTTAAATATTGAGATTTAAAATTATTGGATCTAAGGCCTAAAAGTTGTTACCTCATCTAAAAGTTACTAACCTAATTCTAACAACCTTATTTAAAAGCCACTAACACTCTAGTCACCTCATTTAAAATCTATTAATCTAACTCTTGCCATTAATTTAATATATTAAATTAATCTATTATTATTATTATTATTATTATTATCATTATGAGTACTTTGTTATGTCTCTCATTCTTTTTTTAATACTAATTTTTAAAATTCATGTAATTTTTTAATAGAATATCCGGTATTAAAAGAACATGTAAATTTATGTAGCATAATTTTTTTTGTCCTTCATAACCTTAACATGATAAAGTGCTCAACTCCACTCAATAAATATTTAGACAAAATAGGTACATAATTTCGCACCAAAAAAAGAAGAAGAAAACAAAATACAAAATAATAATAAAAAATTATTATTTAAAAACAATGAGGAACACAACAAAGTGCTCATAATAATAATAATAATAATAATAATAATAATAATAATAATAATAATAATATTTAAGTGCAAGCATATATATTTTTACAAAATCATGCAATCTGCTATGTTTTTTGAGTTTTGGAATAGAAATAAAAGAAGAAGAAAATAATGCACACCCAAATAATAAATAATGTGCGTTATTTATTTGAATACATTGCTATTAATATACGCATGAATTATATATAACATCACAATATATAATGTGTGCAACAACAATTATTATATGTATGTATTAACACTCTAGTCAAATTCTCCTTCATATTTTTTTAGTTCGTTCCAAAATTAGGTATACATTTATATTTTACAATTATAAAGTGACATAATATTCCTAATTTGTCATTATATTTTACTATTGTTTTCAATATTAAACAACCACGGTTGAATTCTTAACTAATATCAAGGTTATATGATGTCTAGATGACTTGTTAAATGAAGGGTAACTATATGTTGTGAAACTCAGTATAAAATATTAAAATTGAAATCTTTCTTGTCTCTAAATTCTTCTATTTCTCCCTCTATATTTCTAATCAGTAACAAATGACAATGGAATTTTCTGCTTATATGACTGCATGGACAGAACAATTCGTTGCAGCTAAGAAGCAAACTGATCCCAAACCAGAATTAGAGCATCAATTTTGTAGTACTGTATGCTTGAAAATTGCAAGATGTTTTTAATTGACAAACAGAGTAAAGTAATCCATTAACCTAACTCTAGCCATTAATTTAATATAATACTAATATATTATTATTATTATTATTATTATAAAACATTGAGGGACACAACAAAGTGCTAATAATAATAATAATAGATTAATTTAATAGATACACATATATACACAAATTTTTGTTTTATTTTTTATTTTTTTATACACATATATGCATAAACTTATAAAAAAAATTAGGCCCCCCTCAACTGTGGGCCCTAGGTGGTAGCCCTGGTGGCCCTCCCCCAGGGTCGGCTCTGGTTGTTATTAGGGTTTTAGCATTTTAGACGGTGGGAGAGAGAGAAAGAGTGCTTATGAGTTTTGACATTGGGCTAATTGGCTGAAAGCCTAAGTAGGCACAACAAATAAAACTTAGAAACAATTACATATTATAGTATATTTAAATAAAATATTACAAAAAAAGTGCATAAATAAAATATTTACAAAATTAGTGCATATGCAATATTTAATTACAAAAAGAGTGCATTCTTATCCCTTTAATTATGGCCCACGATTCTTTCCCTTATCTCTTCCCGTTAATTATTATTTTATTATCTCTCCCCCTCCCCTCCCCTTCCCTTCCTTCGCCTCCCTTCTCCTCCCCCGCCTATGCCCCATCCCCTCCCTCCGCCTCCTACCGCCCTCCCCCTCCTACCGCCCTCCCCCTCCCCCTCCTCCTCCTCCTCCTCCCACCACGCCCTTTCTCCTCCTCCCGCCCCCCGCCCCACCCCCTCCCCTCCCCCCCCCCTCCCCTCCCTTCCCCTTCCCCTTCCCCTTCCCCTTCCTCTTCCCGTTCCTCTTCCTCTTCCTCTGCCTCCCTTCTCCACCCCCCGCCCACGCCCCACCCCCTCCCTCCGACTCCCACCGCCCTCCCCCTCCTCTCGCCCCCCCTTTCTCCTCCTCCCGCCCCCGCCCCACCCCCTCCCCTCCCCTCCCCTCCCTCCGCCTCCGCCTCCTCTCGCCCCCCTTTCTCCTCCTCCCCCAAATCGATCCAAGGTGGCCGTCGGTGGAGGCCCCGCCATTGGCAGCGGAGGAGGCCCTTCTAGAGGGCGTGGTGGAGGCCCTTTCAGTCCCCTCCACCACCCATTGTCTCCCCTCCACCACCGGTCCATTCTACAACTCCACCGGTAATTAAACCTTCATACGTTGGTAACCAAACAGTCATACCAAGGTAACCAAACCTTCATACCAAGGTAACCAAACATTTATACAAAGGTAACCAAACATTCATACCAAGGTAACCAAACCTTCATAACAAGGTAACCGAACCTTCATAACAAGGTAACCGAACCTTAATATGAAGGTTTCCTTAATATGAATGTGATGCAATTGGTAACCAAACTTCATGCAGTTGGTTACCAAACTTTCCGATAAGGTAATCAATTCAATTTTATTTGATTACCAATTTTATTTTGAATGTAATGCAATTGGTAGCCAAACTTCGTATAAAGGTAACCATTTTAATTTTTGTGGATAACCAAATCGTCAAAATAAAATCCAGAATAGCAACTCCGGCGATGTAGCGGCGGCGGCGGCGGGAGGCAGGGGAGGAGGAGGATAAACAGTAACTCCTTCATAATTTTTAATTTTTAATTTCCTCATTTTGATTTGAATTTTGAATTATGGATTTGAAATTGTTGTTAGATCCAAAAGATTTGAATTTGAATTATTAGTTCTCCTTGATTTTAGGTTTCCTTATTTAATGTGAAATTGAATGGTTTGAATTTTTTGCACTTTTTTTATAATTATTTTGTGGATGCACTAATAGTGTAATTACTTTCTAATTATTGTATATTTCTACAAAGAATCCAAAAACTTATGGGGTTCATGCAATAGCCATAAGATGGGCCTGACTTATCACATTGATGTGACTTTTTTTATATATATAAAAATTTTAATTTTGATTATATTGTAATTTAAATTACGTATGCGTTTCTCTTTGTTTTAATTATCTAACTACTATTTTTGAAATTATATTTTGTAATTTGATTACCTAACTTTGATCACATATATATATAGGGTAATCATCCGTGGCAACTGGTTGCCAGGTGCACTGTTCAGCAACCCACTTTTTAGCCTTTGATCAGATTAATGAAAGGTCAAGATTGAATTATTTTTCTCACTGCCGCTACAGCTTGTAACGGTAGGCACTTAACACATATATCATGCGGTTATTTACTGTTCTGCCCTCATCATATTTTGTAAGCCCACCCTTGCCGCTAGAGTCTCCTTCGGCAGGGCATTTCTAACTTGGATCACTGAGCTAGGCTTATTTATTTGCAAAGCATATGTTTAAATTTTGACTATTTGACTTAAAATAATACTATTTTAAATTATTTTATCCTCCCATGAAAATAATTCAAAATAAAATATAAATAAATAAATAATAAAATAATAAAATAAAATAAACATATTATATAAAATAATAAAATAAATAAAATAAAATACAAATAATAAACATATGAATAAGGTCTTAGTATTATATTAAGTCAAATAATTGTTCAAAATAATAATAAAATAATAAATGAATTATTTTATAAGGATTATTTTATATAAAATAATTCTTATAAAATATAATACTATTTTTATTATTTTATATAAAATAATTCTTATAAAATAATTCGTTTATTATTTTATTATTATTTTGAACTATTATTTGACTTAATATAATACTAAGGACTTATTCATATGTTTATTATTTGTATTTTAATTATTTTATTTTATTATTTTATATAATATGTTTATTTTATTTTATTATTTTTTATTTACTTATTGTTATTTTATTTTGAATTATTTTCATGGGAGGATAAAATAATTTAAAATAGTATTATTTTAACTCAAATACTCAAAATCTAAACATATGCTTTGCAAATAAATAAGCCTAACTTAGTGATCGAAGTTAGAAATGCCCTGCCGAAGGAGACTCTAGCGGCAAGGGTGGGCAAACCAAATATGATGAGGACAGAACAGTAAATAACCGCATGGCATATGTGTTAAGTGCCTGCCGCTACAAGCTATAGTGACAGGGGAAAAATAATTCAATCTTGGCCTTTCATTAATCTGATCAAGGGCTAAAAAGTAGATTGTTGAATAGTGCACCTGATAACCGGTTGCCACGGATGATTATCCATATATATATATATATATATATATATATATATATATATATATATATTGCATTAATATACAGGTCTAGCGTCTAGTAATATGCACTTAAGAGTATTAATTGTCATTTCAACCATTATATTTATTTTGTCACTATTTTTGTGAGGTAGTAGTAGTAGTATATTTCTAAGTTTATTAACGTAAACTTTTTCTCCAATACCAAATAATTAGGGCCGTCTATCTATGTAGCAAAACTAGGTAGGCCGGTAGGTAGCAGAAAGAAATAAGAAAATAAAAAATCCCTTCATGTTAGTGGTGTAAATTAATTTCACGTATAGTACGTACGTATTGACTATTGAGCGAGCATATATACATACGCCTTCATTCCCATATACAATAATTTTGTTTTTGGTTGGCAAGAATGGAATAAGTCGAGAATAAAATGATCATTTTTTTGAAATGATTTAAAAATAATCATTTGAAATGTGCATTCCATTTCTTAAGTTATTCCATCATTATGTGAAATATTATTTTTTATTCCCTTAGTAAATAAGTGGGTAGGTGAGGAAATCTTTGATGCAGCAACCAACCAGAGAAATGAAAGAAGAAATGCAGTAATGACTTGATTTAATTTAGTTACATGAAAAAATGTCACGAAGAAGAGAATTGTTATCTTATTTACCATGTGGTTGCACATGATTACATTGGTGAATTACTTCTTTCAAATTATGGATTTGATTAGGCGGAAAGTTTTAAGGCAATAATATTCCATTTATAAGTTGGGGAAGACACGTTACATTGATAGATTAGTCAATGGATGTGATAATAATTGTATTGAACAATTTAAAATGAATATGAGTACCTTTCACAAATTGTGTTTCATGTTCGAGACGAAAGACTACTTTCATTCAACTAAGCACATGAATGTAATTGAATAAGTTGCAATATTCTTGTATATATTAGGACACCATTCAAAAAATCGTGTTATCAAATTTAACTTTGAAAGGTCTGGGGAGTCGATAAGTAAGCATTTTTATAAGGTACTTAATGCGGTTTTAAGATTGCAATGAGACTTTTTTAAGAATCCCGAACCAATTGCAGAGGACTCAACTGATGAAATGTGGAAGTATTTCAAGGTACAATTTGCGCACATATACACACATACATTTTTAACATAACGTCATATGTTTAAGTATATCTTGTAATCCATGTCTATGTTATTATAGAATTGTTTAGGGAATTTGGACGGAACTCATATAAGAATGAACGTACCCACAGAGGACAAGCCTAGGAACAAAACTAGAAAAAGTGAAATTAGAACAAATGTTCTAGGAGTTTGTTCACCAAAGATGCAATTTTTGTATGTGTTGCCTAGTTGGGAAGGGTCGGCTGCAGATGGTAGAGTACTTAAAGACGTATTGCGTAGAAAAAATGGATTAATTGTTCCAAAGGGTAAGATTTTTTTTTTAACCACAATGAAGAATATCCTTTGAGATAAAGAAATAACATATATATATATATATATATATATATATATATATATATATATATTCAAGGTACTTATTATTTGGTAGATGATGGTTATACTATTGGAGAGGGATTTCTTGCACCATTTGAATGATTGGAGAGATGACCATCAACCCGTATCCGCCGAGGAATATTTTAACATGAAGTATTCATCTGCAAGAAATATAATTGAGAGATGTTTTGGCATTCTTAAGAAGATACATCATTTTACCCTATCAAGATACATAACCGAATAATTTTAGCTTGTTGCATTCTTCACAATTATATAAACGGTGAAATGCCCAATGATCCATTTGAGTTGGACTTTGAGGATGAAGAGAATGACGAAAATGAACCAATAGAAGACACTATTACAACTATTGACCGTTCGAATGAGTAGACAATTAATATTAAAATTATTAGTTTGTAATATTATTATTATTAATTTTATTATTATTATTATTATCTTAAATTCAACTAATTTTTTATAACAATAATATTATAAAAAAAAACTGAATGTGAATGAAAACCAAAATGACAAAAGTAATTAAAAAAAAAAGCTCAACCGCATGAGCATGTAGCAGCCGAGCAAATAAAGGAGATGCTTGCATGAACATGTGGGACCCATGTTTGGTTGCATGAGCATGAGCATGAGCTGAAATTTTTTTTAATGAGTGGAGGAATGTAAAAAATTGAGTGAAGTTAAGTATAAATATCCTATATTTTTAACTTTTTAATAATTGTACTTTGTGATTTCATTTTATTATCCTTGTTAAAAACTGTTATTATCTATCATGTTCAGGATTTTAAATTTGAATAATTATTGATAATGATTGTTTTTAAAATATTTAAGTATGCATTATATCTTCTTAATACTTAAAAGAGAGTGAGTATCGTATCTTGAATCTCTTGTACATAAATAATAAACTATGCCATATATTTGGTAATAACTATATAAAAATTTATTTTATAGACGAGTTATGACATGAGTTTATTTTTAAAATTCATTAGTTATGAGCCAAGTACTCAAGATTTTCTGATTTTATATCAGAAAATCATAACAAAAAGCATTATCATATCCATTTTGAATACAGGGGCATTCATCACTAGGCGATATAAACAACAGACGGTCATTAGATATAATATTGATTTTCTTACAAGGCTACAAAAAAGTATGATAATGTTGTACGGCCAAGCTGACGGAACAAGGCAAGATTCACACACCCTTTATATCAGTTATAAATTCTTCAAGTTCTTCCAGTGTTGCTTTTGACAGGCCTACAAGACATACATAAGAATGAACTTTACACTCCATTCAAGTGTGTCATTGAGCTGGGAAACACCATAAATAAGAAAAAGGAAGAAAAAAAAATGCCAATTTGAAAATTTTCTTACCATTAGAGCGCTTCATCCTAAACAAATCCCCACTTGATATGTGCATCCTCTCCATTCTAATACATTCAGTTTCCTCCACCCTTTTGGTCTTCAGTTTCTCCACCTTTGCACGAAGCTCTGCTGCACTTCTTTTCAACTCTGTATGATGCAATAATGCACTTGAAGATTTGGATAAATTTTAACACAATTTTATCACTTTTACCGAGCTTAAAGACTCCCAAGTGCACAATAATCACAAAAACTACTCTTTCTGCTACCTCTCAAATAGAAACAGAAGTTTACACAATAAACAAATTATATTCATAACATAAAATTACTCAATTTAAGAGTAAACCGAAATAAAAGCTGTAGAAATAATAATAACAGGTCAAGGATGTCGTTAACTGACCAAGACTCCATAACAAATGCATATTAGGCATAACATCTCTAATTTCATGTTAGAAGAATTATGTAAAGGATACCTTCGAACATGTCACGGTCAAAATATTGTTCACATAACTGTAATGCTTCATTGAGAGACCCTGCACAGTGGTTACTTAAAAGAGACTGACTTTCCAGTGCTTGAAGTTCTTTGTTCAACTCAGCAAACTCTTTCCCAACCTAGTAAGAAAGAACACTAATTTTTTTTAGAAATTATCGCATAGATTTGAACCAACCAACACATAAATATGAAAAAATTCTAGCAGCCTACAAAAGCCTTGTTACCAAATAAAGCTCATCCCTTAAGGAGTCCAACTGCGCATCCTGCTCCTTATCATCAATAGCATCAACATCCATAGGAATGTCACCATATGATTCGCTCTAGAAATGTATTTAAAAGTGCTTTTAAAAATAAATATGATAAGCAAAAATTACAACCAAGGATAGCTACTAAATCATAAAATAAGCAAACACGTTTTTGTAAAGCAACTAATATTTTATCTAAGAAAACAGAAAGAGAAAAGTTAAATTCATTTAACATTTTTACTGATTTAAAATCTGTCAGAAAGTAAACTGAACCATAAACAAATCAAATTATAATTTATTTTTTTCTTAAACTCTTTACTTATACCATGTAAGCTTTCATTTTTTAACCTTTCAAATAAGTTCACATTATTTTCTTCTTTTTTTCCTAATAAATAACTAAAGTTACCAAGCTATTAAAACTTAGAAGGTGCCTTGAGAGCGTGAACAAGAGGGGTGGGAGAAAACTCAAGTACAGGGGATGTATACATCCAAAAGTACAGAACAACCAAAAACTGGTTTATGCCAAAAGATCATATGAGCCTAAACAATCTTAGTTCCTGCAAAGCCAAAAACAAAACAAAAAACCACTTTACCTGACATGACCAGCAACCTTCACATGCCATTAACCGCCCAAAAGGAATTTAACAATAATACCCCTCCCCCAATCTGAAAATACATATACATCATTCCAAAGTCTACATATGCTACTTTCTAACTCAAGATCACTTATTGAATTCAAAAATGTGCTTTAGTTTGATCTCATGGTCTTATTATCTTAGCTAATTCATTTTCCGTCGTCCTCTGAAATAAAACTTAGTTTTCATTACTTTTCAGATCAATATTTATTTTATCCGTCAGTTGTAGTGTTTCCCCATGATCCTCTAACTTTCAGAACTTAAACCAACTCCTCCTCAGAAGATGAGAAACTTGTGAATCAAAGGTTCATAAAACTATCTTATACCACACAGGTCCTGTGCCAAAATAATGCAACTAAACAATCTCAGCTCCTGCTCAAAGAGAAAGGGGAAAAAACTGCCCTCCCTGCACAGACCACTACCCTACACAGGCCATTAGCCACCCAAAAGTAAATAAACAATTGAACCACCCCCCCCCCAAAAAAAAAATATATATATAGATATATATACATCATTGACTCAAACGCAGCATACCCAAAAAATCTACAAATACTACTTCCTAACCAAAGAGAAATGAAGTTGTTGTGGTCATACGTCAGGAAAATTCACGAAGGCCAACGAAGGCCTCAAACTCGAGTGAATTATCCTATGATGGCCTCGAATTCAGTTCTTGAAATCAACTCATATCTCTACAATATCATTTTTTTGATAGGTAATTTTGGCCCCAGGTATGGGGGATTGGAACCAGCCATATGCCTCCAATATCTTGAAACACAATGAGGCTACAAACGTGTGGTGGAACTCCAGAAACAAAAAACTTTCTCAGTCATTCTCGATCATCATCCCAGCGCATCCAACCCCCGCATATCATAATCATAGTGTAGCACAATTGACTGATTGAGCATGATACTTCTCACAATCACTCTTGCAAATTGAAAGCAATTAAAAAAAAGTTCGATCAAACAAATTTACACAGCTCAAATTTTAGATTCTCATGTTTTTTTTGTTTTTTGGTTTTTTTTTGCAAAATAGATTCTCATGTTAGCTATGTACATCACCCAAATTGTTTAACTTTTGAAAAAGGAATCAGAACCTTAAGAGAGGAAAAGTTATAACTTGTCCTAAAACTAATTTAATAAAATTACTTACAGGTTTGGGTAAAGAAAATCCTTCAGGAACAACAAAACAGTGGCACAAACAATACTTCTCCCACATAGTCAATGGCTTGTCCAAAGCAGATTGGATCATGTTCCGCAGGTAACCTATGCCCTACGATTTAAAACAATTTATACAAATTTAATCAATGTACACATAGCTTATATGTCTCTGGAACCAAAATGTATCTATTAAAGAACAAACTTAAACTTAAAACCCCCAACAACTACCAAAAAAGATTTACCCTTATAAAGTGTATTCATAATTATTTTTCAAAATATACCCTTGATATTATCTTATAGAAGAATCTAATAGTAGTTGTGTAATGCTAGAAATGATAGTGAAAATGTAAAATTTCAAATTTGGAACATATAGTCCTAAAATATAAATGTATCTCTATAACTGGTAGAATTAAAAAGTAAAATGTATCTCTAATGAGTAATCAATACCAAAATATAACAAGGCAAATACCGAGTTATTTTGATTGGTCCTGAGTCAACTAAGCAATCCAATTTTGATGACTCAGCAGCCCAAAATAATTTATTTTTTTTACCTGACTCTTCTTGGTCATAACTTTTGACATTCCCAAAAAGTTTATACAGGTTAGCTCAAAAGTTTTTTAATTTAAACTTCTTGATTCATGCATTCTCGATTTTTCGTATTCCAATGCATCTCACACTTAATATATATTTATATAAAGGACCCCAAAAAAACCTGACTTTTACTCCTTTAAAGAAGTCCCCAAACAAAAAATCATACCATATACTATAAATACTGCATTTACCCTTTTCAACCTGCTGCTTAATTATAACTCATCGGATTAATTTCTTATTTTGAGTTTGAATTGGATTTAATAGGAAAAAAAGTGATAAAAATGCAGAGCGCAAAGAATGCAGCGGCTTCGACAAAGGAATCTGCCACCACAATGTGGCTGCCTCCGCCAAATCTGAATTGGAAAATACTAAGGCTACCATTCAAGAGAAGGTTTCACTTTTTCATTATGCATTCCTAAAGTAAACGGAGGCAAACAAGTTCAGGTATAATTATATCCATTTACCTCATCACTAGAATAAGCAATAAGTAGGATACTTCATTGCCAAAGAAAGAGGTCAAGCTAAGCACAAACATATGCAAACAGAAATTTTTATTAAGATTCTTCATAGCTTTGACAAGACATCAAATGTAAAATATATACTTTGTCCTAGATCATTATCAGAAATAATTGTGGCATATTATGACTTCATTTGAAATTGAATAAATTATTATTCTTATAAATATTCGCTCAAATATGTGATTTTTAAAGTTTGTCCGATGTGTAGTTTCTACTTTCTAAAACTTACCCGCTTGCTAATGAGAAAAAATGAAAAAGCTTTTACCTTGGCTAGATCTTCGGCTCTGTCAGTGCCCTCAATCTTTAGTAGAGTGGACGCCTCTCTGAAATAACCATCAACGGAGCAAAATTAGAACTCCAGTTAAGGAAATTGAAAAAATGAGAGCCACTTTGTGTTTATATGTATGTATGTATGTATGTATGTATGTATAGAGAGAGAGAGAGTGAAGTATAGGTACTGATGGAAGAAATCGAAGGCGCTATCGACTAAATCATCGACTCGATTGAGGGCCTCGTTGATAAAGAGCTGAGGGTTTAGGTTAAGAGAATCGAAGATCGCCTCGCTTTCACTGCCCTCCATTCTCACTTTGCCCTTTATAATTCCAAATCTCTATTTTCCGCCAAAATCACACCACTGGCTCACTGACTGACTACGAAGGAGGCATATAAAGGACGGGTGGATAGGGTCACAGGAGTCTTTTTATAAGACTCGGGAGGAGGAGGGAAAGTATAATAGGGAGGGAGTAGCCAAATCTAATATTTTTTGGTGACTTAGAAAATTCACATTTGACTTAACAATTTTTATTTAAATAAAAAAAATGTCAAAATTTTCAATTGAGTCCATGAAAAGATAACTTAGATTGGCTCATTATTAATTTGTATATTAGTACTTATTATTTTATTTTTGAATTAAGGACAGAAATTTTACATTTAATTTTTTGTAACGTGTCGGTTGAAATTTTGTTGAGGGACAAATTTAAATTTATGATCTTTATTATTAAATAAATGATCATCTTTAGTCTATATAAGATAATCATCAACATTTGATAGGATTCTTAATCTTTTTGAGTTAAAAAACTAAAGAAGCGTGGATCAAAGGAAACATGATTTTAAAAACCCACATTCATTCGAAACCAACCCTCTTTCATTCGAAGCCCAACTGAACCAAACAACTCTGGTGTTTGTTTCGTTAATGAATGGGGAACAAGGCCTTACCAACAAGAACAAACCGAGCCCAACTGAACCAAACAACAACTCTGTCTGTTTGTCGCAGAAAAATTGTTTCCATTACATTATCATTTGAAAAATAATCATGTGTACGTACGTGGATATTTAGCAAATCCCTTTTCACAGAATTAAGGTTCTTCCGTATGACGAGGGAGGGGTTCTTCTTCCTCATCCTCCTTCAGTTCAGGCTCTGCAACTGCAAAAATATTATTAATTTTGATTTTTAATTTTTATATTTTTGTAGGGGCCGGCTATTCTCCCGTTAGAAGAGTTTTTGGGGTTGTCGGAAATTTCCTTTTCCCCGGGGTATGGGTTTTTGAGTTCATCTGTTCCAACTCTGTTAGGATTCTAAACTCTCAGCTTCCTTTTTCTGAAACTATATATATATATATATATGATGAGTAGCGTTTATAGATGATTATCAAACATAAAAATTGGCCTACTGAACTCAAGTTGATTTTGTAGTCTTTGAAGCTCTTTTATAAATTACGTTAAGCCCTTAATTTGTTTAAGCTAGCAAATATTTTTTTCAATGCATGCAGATGTGTATATTTTGCTTCCCCACTTTCTCCTCAGTTATTCCATATATACTTGATGACCATCCAGGGATAGATGACTGAGCAAAATTATATTCTGTATGGCTCCTTGCATGTGAAAGCTTATAATATATGATTGGGTTGAGTATTCCACTTCATGACCATCCAGATACTTAACCAAAGACTGGAGGGAACCTGCATTAATGTTTCACTGCAATCACACCTTGTGCTGTTTTTGACATTAATTCTTGCTCCTCCTAATTACTTGGAGGCTGCTGGCATGCAGGAAATGTAGCTAGCTAGCTATTACCATGACTACCCAGCTTATTCAAGCTTCTGTGAGTTGTTTGTTTTGTTCTTAATTTCTCGTTTTCATTAATTTTTCTTTCACTCTTCACTTCTGCGACTCTGCATGATCCCTAACCATAACCATATATTATATAGAAATAATTAAATTATTTAAACGTTTTAATTTCCATGAAATAACTATGAGTTGCGTGTTTATAATTTGATTTAGCCACAGGAATGGATGGTGAGATAGATAGATGCGGGAAGAGAACAGGAGTACGCATGGCTTGCAGAGGTAGCTAGCTAGAAACACCAGATGATCTCTACAATATCACAATGGAAGATATACAGGTCCAACTATTCCATATATATTTAATTAGCTAGGGGTCATTGTTTTGCAATCGGTGATTGAACCCTTGTTTTCATTGTATTCTGTTGGTTGAGCTAATTAATTAATTTGAAGCCTGGAATGTAATGTTTTTGGGACACTGGACTGCACTAACTTGGCAAGGATATATCGATCAGGCAGAAAACAAAGCAACAATGCTAGCTTTGAGTTCAAATCCATCTTCATTTAATTAGAGTCTGTATCTTGTATGGCCTTTTCATCATCTTACTGCACTGTTCTCTTGGTTTTGATCATCTGCTGCGATGTGAGCATCTGACATCTACTTGTACTACAAACTTAATTGATTCTAGGCCAATATAATTGGCATTGCTGTCGATCGAAATGCATGTTTAGAATACTCTATATATCCTTCTCATTCTTATTATATCCTTGTCAAACAAGTGTCTCGTTTGCAAAGTTGTTGCATATATAACTAAATAACTAATGTCTAATATATATCCAGGCTTGTAGGTGAACAAACACAACTTAATTTTCTTCCCAAAAAAGATGGGAAAGTTCAAAGCAGTTACAGGAATTAATTGTTTGAAAGAGTCAACTAGTCCTAAATAATACTGGATCTACGTACCATTGTTAGGGGATGAACATATATATATATATATATATATACACACGAGCTCGTTCAAGAGCAGTACCGTTAAAGAGCCATATCTCATTAAAGAGCAATCCTACTTAAGCTCCGTGTTTTTCTTTTTTAACATTCTCTCTCCTCACTCGGTTTTGTTAGATGACTAAGAGCAAGACCCGCTTCCGAGTTCCTTCTCCAACTTTCCATTCGAATCTTCACAAAACCTTCTCCAAATCTTCAAAAAATCGAAGTCGAAATCTTCAAGTCTCGAAGCCCTACTTTAATTGTCCAGGTCTTGAAATTAAGAAGAAATCGTGCCCTAGAATCGGGACCTTCACAAATCGGTAAGCCCTTTCTTCAAAAACCCCCTCAATTTAGAATATGAATATGAGGTTGCTTTTTGATTCAAGGTTTTGCTTGATTCGAGTCAGATTACATTTGGGTGATTGTATGTGGTTGAAGAACTCAAGTTTTGAAATTAGGACCTAAGATATTACTGAAAATATGGGGGGTGCAGGGGCGGGGGTTGGAAAGCAGTGGGCTTTGTCTCCTTTAGAGTATTCTATTGCTTACACTTGAAAAAGTCCCCTATTTCACTTGCTATGTGAAAGCCCCTATGTATCTCACCATCTTTTCCCCTACTTCTTCCTCCAAGGTTACATTCATACTGTGCTATCTGCATTTTGTATATGTATAATTTTTAAGTTGGAGATCCGAGTGTAATTTAGAATAGAATATGTAGAAGAATTTTGTAAAGTAAAGACAGTGAATACAACGTAGTCTATGCATCATACACAACTGAATAAATTTGTTATCTAATTGTTTTTTTAATACTAAAATAACATCTGATTCGTTTTTTAGATCAGATCAATTAAGACGATGTCTACAGATATTGCCTTAGTTCTTATCAATTTCTATGTATTATTAATTTAATTCACCTGACTATATATATCTGCAGTGATAAGCTGGAAACATCTTGCATAAGATTAGATTCAATTTATTGCTTAAGAAAGTGCTTAACTACATATGGATAATAATGGCTTTATATTATTATTTAATGGCGTATGAGCATCTCATATGCTTGAGTTAGAGTCTTAGACTAACAAAAAAGCTGGAAGTTTAAGAATTTATTTTCATGTGACTTATTCAAATGAATTTTACTTACTTAGGTATCATATTCATGCGAAACGATGAAGAGCTTAGTTGTTAAAAATGTTGACAGCTTTTTCTTGCTTTCTATTAGTTTTGAATTGAGTAGTCCACTATTTCACTTGCTATGTGAAAGCCCCTATTTATCTTTTTTCTGTTCATTTTGCTTGATAGACGGTATTTGCTCATAACTCATGATTCATTGTGATGTATATTTCAAGTGTATATCCTTTTTTTGTTCATTTGATTTATTTTGATTATGTTGCATGCACCACATCCTCAACACCGGAAAGAGTCAACTTAAATGGTCGTAGTTAATCACTGCCATTGTCATCGCCCGGCTATGTTGATACTTCTTTTTTTACAACCTCATGGTTGCGGGTTCGATGCAGCCGAGAGCCATTCAAGTGATTCCTGGTTTGTTGAGGAAGTTGAGGGCTCTTGTAAATGAAGATCAAAATGTTAGACGCAAACAGCGGATTTATTTGATAATCATATGGGATTCCTTGATTTTGCTACTTTGAAATTTCTTTGGAACCATCTCTGTGCAAGAAGATGCCTAAATAATAAAATTTTGTAATTAGAATTTGGGAGATGGAACAGTTAGGTTGTGTAAAGTTCCTATTTTAAATGTAATGAATTGATTGTAATGAAGCAAAGATATTGCACTCTGTTTTTTAAACTTAAATTGGACTATGAGTATATTTCATCTTAGTTTGTATGTTCACTCGAGACACACGTGTGAACTATACCACATCTTAGAATGCAGCCCCTTTCCAATTGTTTCCATAAGGAGCAGCCCCTTTCCAATTGAAAGTTATTTGAATTGGAAAATACCGCATCTTAGAATGCAACAAAGAACATTAATACAAGTAGCAGCTACCATAAGGTTAGTAGCAACAAAGAACATTAATATTAATTAGTAGCAGCAACCAGCCCCCCCCCCCACCCACCCACCCACCCCACTCCCCCACTCTGTCATTGATTAGTAGCAGCTACCAGTAATCATACTCCACCACTCTGTCATTGAGCAGTTAAGTAATGGGTTATTATTATTTGGTTAATGCCTTGTTTAGTGTTTTAGCCTATAAGAAATAAGTTACTTATAACTTAGTTATTTTTTCCTTTAAAAAGTTTATTAAGTTATTACAAAGTTTTAATTTTTTGCCCCTTTTAGTTGGCTACTGCCTACTGCTGCATATATATGAGAAGAGTACAATTGTTCAGATCGACTCATTTTCAGCTCTAGTTTGAAACATGTTAAATATTTCTAAATCAATAAAAGATATTCGTGTAAAATTAACAAGCACACACATGAACAGAGAGAGCTAAAAACTAACAAGACAAAAATACAGTGCTATTTTTACTCCCACCACAAAAATTTCTACAAAAGTGTCGTGTAAAACTTAGTTTAAACTAAAATTCCATTGGATTCACAAGCATTTGGTTCAAAGGATAAAGCTACAACAGTGTGTCTAGTAACCATGACCCAAAAATACAATCTAAAGTGATCCAAGTATCTTATCATAAAGTTCATAGTAATTTAATGTGATTCAGAATGACGGCTACGCTAGGTACTAAATGAAAATAAGAACTGAAAATATGAGAATAATCTGCCATCAGAAAGGTCAATCCATCCTCCCCTTCAAGATCCTCTCGGTTACTTCAGTTGGTGTACTGCAACAAACCAAACAATATATTGTCACTATAAGAGAAAGCAAACGAATAAATACTTTCTGCAAGTGTTTTTTTCAACACAGAAGAAGATTGCAAATTACAAAGCAAAAGAATAATTATAAGGATCTTAATTTGTGTCCATGCAGATATGGATTGACACAAATTAATTATAAGGATCTTAATTCATTATGTATACATTTATCCATGCCAGACAAAGAAGCAATTTGAAGAGCAGCAAGTCCAAGCATGAACACTCTCTCTTTAGTTGCATGAGCTCGAAAGCAAGTTTGATTGGAAATTCCCCTTAGGCTATCACTGTTCTCATTATAGTGTCTATTATAAAAGATATGATAAAAAAATAGTCTCAATCTAAGGACTAAGGTTGTGTTTAATAAATCTGGCGATTAAGATCTGAATGATTATGATGTCTTAATAAATTAGATCATCTGAATGGTTATGAGGTCTGAATCTAAAAAACTGTTTGATAACTAAAAAGTAAGTTGTCTCTTAATGACACTATTTTACTATTTTAAAGGGTAAATTTTTATTTAATAATTTTAAATATTCAATTTAATAAAAATGAGTGAATAATATTGTTGAATATATTTATATAAAAAAAATTATCAAAAAAATTTCATTAAGAGGTACCTCTTAATTATTAATATTTCATTTTATGTCTTACCGATTAAGAGGCATTCAGAGGTAACAAAAAAAAAACAGCATCATGCCTCTTAACGAATAAGAGGCAGTCCATTAAGAGGCAATCAGATGTAAACAAACAGCACCTAAGTTACCAAACCTACAAAGCTTTCACTTTTTTTACTCCAAGACTATAAATAGAACAGATATGTACCTTTTTTTCTAAAGTCTTGTTGATTTCACCTTGTGGCAGATTTGAACTGATTAGCCGAAAACACGTAACATATCAGCAACAATTATCAACACAAGCTGCCAACATAAAACCATAACATACTTGTTACCCAACAAATGACAAAGAGTTAATATAACTCGTACGTGTGCAGGTAATAGGTGTTCAGCTAACAAATAAAATTATTACTTAGGAAAGAAATGACAATAAACAATCTCAAGTGACAAAACACTAACCAATCTTTAATTAATGAAACCATTAAAAACAACTACACTACAATAAATAAACTTGACCAAAATGCTCTGTTTTATGTGATTTTTATAAACACTCTCCAAAAAATTAATCCATTCAGCTACAAAGAACTAGATTATAAGTAAAAATTGATATAACTAGGATAACCCACAGATTGTAATTTTATATACGCAACGCGTGTGCCACCTGATGCTAGTATGGAAAGTGGGTCAGACATTCATTTAATTTACTTCACTCAACAAATTATTATATAGGTACAGTTGAATGTGGGAAACATTGGCATTATAAAACCAAATGGTAAATTTGCAGAAGGAATCTGGACGAATTACAGTATAATTGATCCAAATATACAAATATATCAAATTAGCGTGCAATATTTAACACCAGTACATAGTAGCTTAAATCTTACGAAAATGATTCCTTCTAATTTAGCAAACTACAAACGAATTGGCCACCTAATGGTATCATCCTCTCTGCTTTCTTAACTGCATCTAATGGGAGAGGAATGAAACTTCGAGCAGGGCCATAAAAATGGGGGAAAACATTGGAGCCATCCACATATTCATAAATCAATCCATCGCCAAGCTGAAAATTTCGTAAATGAAATGCAACCAAAAAGCAACCTCATATTCATATCCTAAATTGAGGGGGTTTTGAAGAAAGGGCTTACCGATTTGTGAAGGTCCCGATTCTAGGGCACAATTTCTTCTCAACTTCAAGACCTGGACAATTAAAGTAGGGCTTCGAGACTTGAAGATTTCGACTTCGATTTTCTGAAGATTTGGAGAAGGTTTAATGAAGATTCAAATGGAAAGTTGGGGAAGGAATTCGGAAGCGGGTCTTGCTCTCAGTCGTCTAACAAAACCGAGTGAGGAGAGAGAATGTTAAAAAAGAAAAACACAGAGCTTAAGTAGGATTGCTCTTTAACGAGATATGACTCTTTAACGGTACTGTTCTTAAACGAGCTCGTATATATATATATATCCTAATTCTTCTAGTAGTTCATGAACATGCTACTGGATCTATATATACAAATACATATATATATATATATATATATATATATATATACACAATTTATTTATTCTTCACTTCATGATTGAAATAGCTAGAGAGAATAATCTGGCTGTGCGTTAGGCTTAATTATACTAGAAAAACAAAAGTACAGTTGGCGACTTCATATATATATATTTAATTATAATTGTTAATAATTAATATAGTACTATATCATTACCTTGCCATTCACAAATAAAAGGCATTTTAAATCCCAACCTACCCTCAACACAGAATTAGCAAAAGTTTTATCTTGAAACTGCATAGTTGTTTATCACATTACAAGACACATATCATTACAAGTGCATGTATAACAACCCAAGAATAGATCCACATCTAAATTAATTTGGTTGGTCATTAGGATAATTTGATCATTAACTTATATTCATTAATGTATTTAAATAGGTACCCTTAATCTACCCAAAAACAACTCACACATATAATTCACACACAAAAAAACATCATTAAAATTTTGATACAATATGCACCTAAAATCAACAGTTACAAATTAATTAATCCTCTAATTCTTAGATACATTCACAAATTAAATACAAATTATGTATTAAACAACATATTATTATTATTCTTCACTCATGATTCAACACTATTTAAACAGCCCTCTAAATCTCAAAAAAAGAAAGAAAGAAAGAACAACGCTCTTTTAAAGCGAGTATTTACCACAAAGAAAGCGACAAGAAGAATAGAAAAATGTTAGTATATCATTACAATGAATCGTTCTCATATTAAAATTATATCTTATTCTAAAAATATATTTTTAAAAGCTAACATGTGGCTCGGATCGGATGGATTACAAGGTTGTATATATATAGATATATAACACATACACCTATTGCATGTATATATTATAAGTGAATGCTAAATTTCCATCTCTCTTATTCTCGATCGTATGTAATCATGAATGTTTCTTTTACTACACGGCCGCCTGTTTGTATTGCTCTAGCAGTGCTTGTGTTAAATTTGCTGATCAATAAGTCAGATGGGGAGATGATGATGAGCACTAACCAGATAGGAAGAATCGGAGCGAGGCGGTGCAATATTTTTCAAGGGAGATGGATTTATGATAATACATATCCTCTATATAATGCAACGGATTGTCCCTTCTTAGAGAAACCATTTACCTGCCAAAACAACGGTCGACCGGACAGTTTCTTTCTCAAATACAGATGGCAGCCTACTGCATGCAACTTACCCAGGTACGTACACCCATATTATTGTTGGGAAAAATTACCTCCCAAATACCGTTTTCTTTGATAAATTAAAATGAATAACATATCAGTATATGTCAAATAGATTAAATTTGCAGTTCCATCAAAAATAATAACCACTGCAGGAAATAATGAGTAAAAATATCCAATCACGAGACAACAAGATTTTACGTGAAAAACCCTCTAAAACTAAAAGGTAAAAAACACGGGACAAACTCCGAATAATTCACTAGAATAAACTGAGAAAATACAAAGATATCTTAATTTGAGTACAAACTCAAATTACTTCACCACAATAACTATGTGATGGAACCCAAATAAAACGCCCTTTTATTTGAATTATATTTCTCTCTCTTTTTCTTCCACCCTCCCAGGTGGGATTCCTCCCACTTTTCTCTCACTCTCGGATGAGAGCTTGTTTTGTGTTGGTGTGTATTGTATGCTGCCTTCTTCTCCTTTTATAGCCGAAGTTGAGGGAGGAGCATTAATGAGTGGAAGGTTGGGAGAAAATTCAAAGGGCCGGACAGAAGAAAAAAGAATGGGCGGAACATTTAATGGGGAGGACTTGTTGACTAACAATCTCCCCCTCCGAACCCATTAAAGTAGGTATTCATCATGACCCCATCACTTGGAGTCGATTCCTGTGTCAAATTCAACTCTTGAATAAACCACAACATTTCGTTATCAACTCAGCAGTAGACAAAGCAATACACTTATGCAACTTGGACGATCATAACACGGCTCCCCCTACAAAAGTAAACAATACCCCCGAAGTAGACTTCTTTTCTTCGAAACCTGCTATGTCTGCTTCTGTATAACCTTTCAAGACTGAATTTGCACGTCAAACCACAACTCCTCACTTGAAGTTAATCCCAACGAAGTCTTGACTCAACTCAAGCTTCTTGGAATTTTTAATTTTCTTCATGTCCGACTTTATCTCATTGGCATGACTCTTCTTGATGGGAGGATCCAACTCAAACTTGATAGATTTTTGCTTGTCAAATTCTTTCACAACCGCTTTGTACCCTGGCTGCGAGCTATCTCTTTCTTTCTTCACTTTTGGTACCCATTTAAAGTGAAAAACTTTCTTCTCGTGGTTCTCATGCAAGGCTTTTCTTCCATTCTTCCATCCTCTCATGGATGGGATTAATTTCATTTTGCATGACTTTGTACCACATCCTTTTGCACGACTTTGTACCACATCCTTTTGCACTTTGCTCCCCCATCATCAACACTCTCCACATGCACCTGCATCGTGTAAAGAGTGTCTACTTTCTTTTCTCTCTTCCACCCTTTCCTGGATGGGATTACACTCATCCATCCTCCCCAGATGAGATTACATTCATCCATCCTCCCCGGATGGGATAACTTTCATCCATCCTCCCCGAATGGGATAACTTTCATCCATCCTCCCAGGATGGGATTACTCTGGGCGGGCAGCACCAACAATCTCCTGCGAAACATGATGGAACACACTTTGATCAATCCATTTCTCATTATGAATTGAACATCTTCTCTTCAACCATCGTGAATCACCGATTCTCGATCAACTTCTCTCGGAACCAATTCTTAGTTAACGCATCAAGAATTCAATATCACCATCGAGAGTATCTCAAGGTAAACACCAACCTTGCATCGAGAATTCACCATCGCGTGTTCCTTTGAAGAGAACAATTTAATCATGGTTCCGACTGATTTCTCTATAAAATTTATCAAAAATTACCGAGCAAATAACCTGGCTTTGATACTAGTTGTTGGGAAAAATCACCTCCCAAATATCGTTGTCTTTGATAAATTAAAATGAATAACATATCAGTATATGCCGAACAGATTAAATTTGCAGTTCCACCAAAAATAATAACTACTGCAGGAAATAATGAGTAAAAATATCCAACCACGAGATACCAAAATTTTACGTGAAAAATCCTCTAAACTAAGAGGTAAAAACCACGAGACAAACTCTGAATAATTCACTAGAATAAATTAAGAGAATACAAAGATATCTTAATTTGAGTACTTCACCATAATAACTATGCGATGAAACCCAAATAAAACGTCTTTTTATTTGAATTATCTTTCTCTCTATTTTTCTCTTTTTCTTCCACCCTCCCACTTTTATCTCTCTCGGATGAGAGCTTGTTTTGTGTTGGTGTGTATTGTATGCTGTCTTCTTCTCCTTTTATAGCCGAAGTTGAGGGAGGAGCATTAATGAGTGAAAGGTTGGGAGAAAATTCAAAGGGCCGGACAGAAGAAAAAAGAATGGGCGGAACATTTAATGGGGAGGACTTGTTGACCAACACATATAGGCTATACAGAATTTTGTTTGCTGCACTCTTTCTATAGCTTAATTATATGTGTAAGAAACTCGTTCTTCTACAAAAATAGTCTTATTTTGTCAGCTTTCTGGATAGAGATTGTTCTTAAATGTTACTCCCTTCGTTTTAAAATAAGTGCTCAATTTTAATTTTTTTTAATTAAATTAATTAATTTTAAAATTAATAATTAAGCATGTATAAATATATTTTTAACATTATAAAAATTGGTATTAATAGTAAATTATATATACTTTTTTTTGTTATAACCTCTACACCTATATTCTTGCAAAAATGGTACAAAAAATAATTTTAAAAAATAGTCAATTTGACTTTAAAAAGTCAAAACTAAGCAGTTATTTTGAGACGGAGGAAGTATTTAATTAATTTTTGTATTTTCTATCGGAATGTGTGGTAGTATATATATATATATATATATGTTTATTCTGATTGCAACCTCTGCATGTGTCTTGGCTTATAATTCCGAACATGTTTAGCTCATTTGTGAGCACTTGTGCTTCATTTCTCAAGTATAAAAATATCATTTTAAAGATGTTATAATTAACTTAAAACTCTTGAACATATCTAGATTAGGTTTTAGCTTACTGTAAAATACACAAGTTATTGAATCATCACAAACACAAATGCTTGAGTAGATCAAGATGATTAGTTGATCAAATGCATGCGCTCATGCATGTGTTTAACTTGGTGCTTAGTATTGAGATATTCTTTGTACAGAAGCTAGCTCAATATATATATATATATATGGGCTATATGTAGCTACATAGCTGTGTAGCTACACAATAGGCTATAGCGACGGTTTTTTAGGGCTATAGCAACGGTTTGTCTGTCGCCATAGATATTCTGTCTATAGCGACAGACAGACCATCGCTATAACCCTGAAAAATCGTCGCTATAACATACTGTGCACTACACAGTTATGTACTTACATTTTTTCCTATATATATATATATATATATATATATATATATATATATATATATTAATGAACAAAACAAAGAACAAGTCAATGATTCACTTCTCCATTATTAAAATAGCTGCATTTAGAAAATTGAATGATCGATATTTGCATTTAATTTGTGGGTTCATTGTTGACCTTGCAACGTTTGGCATATTATAATTTTGATTTGTTCCACAAAAACATGCTCATGGAAGGTTCATCATGTTCTAATTATTCTTTGTTCCCAATGGTATGTCAAAACACATGTATCTGCTGAAAACTATTAAAGATATCAATGTCATCTCATTAGATCTATAAATCACATGTTTTAAGGTTTAAAAAAATACCATAGTCTGATCACCTCTTTCGATCTCTTGAATTTACACAACATCTGAGACATACACAACTGCATCATGCATATTTTATATATTCAGCTAAGATATGTGGAGGTGAATAATAAATTAATTAAGAAAAACTATATATATATATAGGGGGACCGATTCATACCCAACGTTGTAAACTTAATTAAAATTATCCTTGCCACAGATCTAGACCGTCTAATCACGGATCTGACAATGAAAAGGATCGATACCTCGTCTGCACTTTAATATGAGGCTTACAGAACTAAGCTGCGGAGTTAAATAATAACCAAAATACCATTTTTCGTCTGCAATTTAGTTTTGCGGACTTTCCTATATTAAAGTGTAGATGAGGTATCATTTTTATCGTCAGATCCACGATTGAACGGTCTAGATAGATATTGTAAGAATAATTTTAAATTACAACGTTACCTAGCTATGAATCGATACCTATATATATATATACATATATATTTATATATGCTTAATTTGAGACAATTCATGACTTGTTTCCACTTCCAATAATTGAGTTGGATTTGGATACTCCCTAGTACCTCCCCATAAGATCAACGTACGTGTATGTGAAATTTTAGTTTCAAATGATTATAATTTTAGCAACATTGTCAAGTAACTAGCTGTTCTAAAGTATAGAGAGGAACATGACAATAAGATCAGCTAAAACGACACCTTTGTAAGAAATTAAATATATAAATGAGAAACTAAATGATGTTCTAAGCCAGATTTAACTTGATATATATATATATATATATATATATATATATATATATATATATATATATGCTGATCATGTAGGTTCAATGGTAGAGATTTTATACAGAGAATAAAAGGGAAGCGCATTATGTTTGTCGGAGATTCGCTAAGCTTGAATCAGTGGCAGTCACTCGTTTGCATGCTTCATACAGCAGTTCCTCATGCTGTATACAACATTCAAAGGATTCAAGACCTATCTACATTTAGGTTACCTGTAAGATCACTCTCTCTCTCTCTCTCTTTCTCTCTCATCATATGCAATCTCTTTCTGCTCCATTAGAAAGTTTTATTTCTTATTATTATTTTTCGGCCGAAGCTAGCAAGTTGTATATATAAATATGTTTCCTTGGAAAATTATTTGGTGAAGATAATTAACCAATTTTTACTATTCTATATATTCATTATAAAGTAGGCTATTCGTTTATTTCTTTTTCTTCAATATATGTAAATTAATAAAAAAAATCATGATCATGTAACCAAAATCAGAAAGAGTTCATAAATTTTCATTTCACAATTTGCAGGCATACAATGTTACACTGATGTTCAGGCGCGACGCTTTTTTTGTTGACATTTCAAGCCAGAAAGATGGTAGAGTATTAAGGCTAGACTCTATCAGTAACGGAATTAAATGGAAGGGAATCGACACGTTGATCTTCAATACATGGCACTGGTGGCTTCACATGCACAGGAGGACAACAACCGTAACGCCATGAACTCAACATTATTATATGACCATTATATTTATATATTAAAAAGCATATATATATATATATATATATATACTTAATTAGTATATTTATTATCTATTCTTTTATTTTTAAATTTTGGTTTTGCAGATGGGATTCTATTCAAGTAGCAAATAAAACATACAGAGATATGAATCGCTTGGTTGCCTTTGAGATAGGCTTAAAAACATGGGCAAGATGGGTAGACTCCAATGTGTTTCCTAACAGGACCAAAGTCTTCTTTCAAGGTGTCTCACCTGATCATGGAAAGTAAGTAACTGTCCCAAAATGGAAGTGATGATCCCATGCATTTTAATGAATAAGCTTTTAAAAAGTCCAATGGAATTCTCATTTTGGGACGTACGTAATCTAATATATAGTACCAAGTAAATAAATATTATAGGCATGCATTATTGATATATATATTTCTGATCCTTTTGTTGGTATATAAATTAACTAGTGCAACTGCTTGGGGAGAAATGAATAAAAGGGATTGCAGGGGGGAGCAACTGCCTGTATTTGGATCAACATATCCAGGAGGACCAAATCAAGCTGAAGCTGTAGTAGAAAAAGTGTTGCGTAAAATGGCAACTCCTGTTTATCTGCTGAATGTTACAACATTGTCTCAGTTAAGAAAAGATGGTCATCCATCCATCTATGGTTTTGGAGGAGTCCGCGGCTCAGATTGTAGCCACTGGTGTCTTCCAGGAGTTCCTGATACTTGGAATCAACTTTTATATGTAGCTTTGTTACAGAACTAAACTGAATTCTTTGACTTTTTTTTCTGAATTAATTAATATATGTATGTAACTAATTAAGGTGCTCATTTCTTTTTTTTAGGAATATATATATAATATCAGATTTATAAATTTTATGTGTAGCAGTTGCATATATGTATCTAGTTTTACGTACATTTGATGGCTCATTATTTGATGACATGATAACTGCTGACATTTCACCAATTTGTAGATCGATGCGTGAGAGATCCATTCATGTTTTTTGGCCAAGTCCGTACCTGAGAACAATGTGGTAATGAGCCATGGCTAGCCAATTGGAGAATATTGTTTCCAATAAGAGCTAGCTAGGGTAGCTTCCATGGTCCAGGGGTAGATTTTTATTTTTTTGTACTAGCATGTAATTTGGATTTTTTTTTTATTCTTCTTTGGCTAAGTACTTGAGCAAGAAGAAGAAAAGGGGTACAATGAAAGTGAAGAGATAGAAAGAGAAGTGGAGCTCCATTAGACTATATATATATATGGAATAAGGATGCTCCAATTAATTTCTGTTACCAATTAAGCAAGTTTATATATATTGATGAATATATATATATATATATATATATATATGTCATATTTTAGATTTTCACTTGTTTATATATATATTGAACTGCAAGGTCCCTCAAAATTGCAAATTAAGTAAGTAGTTACTTACTACTTTTTTTGTATATTAAAAAAAGTATATATATGGTCAGTACATAAATTTGTTTAAAAACGTAAGGATCGATATATTTGTTTAATTAAAGTACTAGCTAGCTAGCTAGCTACTAGGTTTCAAAACATTTAGATTTATGTTAGTATCACATAAAACAATCATATAACGCTCACATACTGTTGACGGGTGGCAGTATGTGATTTATTATTGACATGACCCACTTAACTCAATAACAAATTACATACTACTACCTCGCAGTATGTGAACATTATGTTACTTGTTTTATGTGATAGTAGCATTATTCAAACATTTAACAACAAAAAGCATAATCTTAATTGTTAAATACTAATTAAATTGAAATTAATTAATTAATAATAACATTCTTATCCACCTACTTGCATTATAAAATAATCAAATTAATTACCTAGACTTGGCTAGTGCTTAGGGATAGATGTTGTAAAACATTTTACAACAAAATTATAAGAAACATATAAAAGCTAGTTAGGTAGCTAGCTAGGGAAGACACACTTGAACACTCATCCTCTTTGAAACCTTACAAATAGGACACTCTTGAATATTCCCATCACACCTCCTGCAGACGCACAAGTGCTTACACGGCCAAAGCATGATATTGGCCACCCCAATCCCGCACACTTTACACGACAACCTCGCCACCGCTTCATATCGCTGCGCATGATCATCAACAAACTACGACGATTCGCCCGACTCCTCTTCCCCTTCACCGCGCTGATGATGATGAGACATTATAACCTGATCTTCTAGTGTCGCCTCCAGATTCCTCGCCTTCTTCTTCCAAAACTCCGCCTCGGATGCTACGTTTTCTACATGCTCTTCCATTTTTGCATAATTCCTTAACAACTCCTGCATTTCTGAGTTTTTCACTTCCAACTTCTCCCCAGCCATCTCCGCCATTTCTCTCCACATCACACTGGATTCACTTCTTAACTTGTGCAATCTTTCATTCTGCACAAAAATTAAGTACACATGCATGCATGATACAATTAAGTAAAACATTAATAATAACAACAATAAAAATATATAATCCTTACTTCAGATTTGATTAAATCATCTATTGGAACTTCCAAATTCTCTAGGGAAATATCGTTATGGTCATGATCACTGTCGTCGTCCTCGTTTAGTAAACAAGTTAAAGACCTAATAGGACTACAGAATAACTCCGGGTCTAAGCAAAGAGCCGGCGATGGTCGTCGTCGTCGGAGTTTTTTGTTGGGATTTGTACTGGTATCGCCAATTTCATTCATGTTGTTCCTCTTCCGGGAACTTTTAACAAGTTTTCCGGTAAGCCCTGGCATGCATGCAGAAAAATTAGTTATTTGACCAACCATAAAAATTTAAAGAAATTGAAAAATAAGGAAAACAGAAGAGTAGAGGGCGGAGAACTAATTAACCTCCATTGCTGGAAAACATTTTGGAATTACAACTATAGATAGATATCTATTATTATAACTAGCTAGTTTTCCGATAGGGTTATATAGTAATTATATAATGCAAGTGAAGAGTTCCTCTTGTCCCACAGGGGTTTATAAAGAGAGTGAAACGGTGGCAACGATATTGATAAATAAGGGATCAGTGAGCACCGATCGATCGAGAGACGTGACCATTTACGAAAACATGTAAACGTTCAGAAAATTAATTCTACACATTTTAACTTTGCCGATCGAATTTTAAATTTTTTATAAATTTTATATTATTGATCTCATTTCATTAGTGCAACTCAAAATTCAATTTTTTAAGTTGAAGCCGTGTTGGAAAAACTTAAAACCTATATCTAGTTAGAAACATTTTTTCTATTTAATTTTAAGTAAATTTCATGATCATATTCTCAGTTGTAATCAATCATTTCTATTGTAATACTTGTGAAGAATTAAGTCATCATTCAATAACGGAGTAAGTTTATTCTTCAACAATAATAACGTTTTGTCTTTAGTTAAATTTTTTTATTTCAAAATAACTCAAAAAGGTTTGATTTTCTGTCTTGTGATTTGATATGTACATGAAATTTATCTCATGATGAATTGCGACTTTTAATTTAGTAATTATCTTTTGATATAAGAAAATTTGTCCAATAGTAACGCGGGTAAGTTCGAGTAGCTACGATTCATTTATTTTGGATAATGGGTGATACTTTTGCAGCCATTAATAAGTGGTTAATTTGATTTACAAGTAAAAAAGTAATCAACGCCTTATATTACAGGAGTGTTGTTACGGTGATAAAAAAAAATATACAAAATTAGTTTACAAAATGATGACAAAAAAACTTATAAAAATTAGTTTACAAAATGATGTGACAGAGTGTAATTAGTGGATGATCCATCATACATGGGTGTGCCTAGTGATAACAACCAACCAAAATCAAACACATCATTTTGTAAGATTCTTTTGTCATCAATGTACTAATGTATATTACGACCCAACTCACATATACACAATAATATTTGTGGCATTTAATTATATTGCTATTATCATAACTAAATAAATTTTTTGTGTGTGTTTTATATTATAGATATGTATATTGAGAGAATTGAAAATGGATGAAAGGTGTAAAATGAAGGAAGTTTTAATCCGATACATATGCTAATTAAGTCGATCGACTTTGTGCTGAGATGCATGGTAAATACAAAGAAAGTTAAATATTAATTACAATGTTCCATTCGTTAATTTGTAAATTTACTCATATATATATATATATATATATATATATATATATATATATATATAATAATAATGATTCAGTCCGAGACATGCATCCGTTTTATTTTTGAGACTCGTACATTATAACCTAGCTAGTCTATGGCATGCATGGCCTTTTTTATTCTCACGAAACAAACTTTATTGCATATTTATTTATCCTTGAGGGAGATTAATTAGAAGCCTTTGTCTTGACCACAATGAGCCTTAACACAGCTGTCCATGCACTTCATTTTCGCTTCATCTGTCAGTACACAATAACACACTTGTTAATGAGTGAATATACATATATATATATATATATATATATATATATATATGTCTTGAAAGAAATTATAAAAACTAACCTGAGTCGATATGGGCACAATGGTGAAGTGAGCAAGCTGATTTGCAATTAGCGTAGAAGGCATGATGAGGTGCAATGCAGGACATCCCACAATCGTCTAAACATCGGGTGTCCATGCCACAGTCGACATTGCATTTCATGAAGCAGTTGGCGTCCACATGATCAAGTGCTGCAAATGCATGGCTTGCAAACATAATATTTAATGCCATTACAAACATCAACACAAAAACACCCAGCGCCTTAATTCCTCTCATCATTTTCCTTTTCCTGATAATTCCTGATATATATATATATATATATATATATATAGGTGCGCCTTACTACCTACTTTAATTTGCTTGAATTCTCAAAAAATATTTAGAGTTGTATGAATATGATCTGATTATTATTTATAATTAGTCACAAATCAAGAGTCACGCTTAATGTGTGTTCTAGCTTGTTATTAATTATTAATTTAGTTTCCGTATAAGTAATCAACAAAAACAAGCTAATTCTGGCATGTAGGGATATATAAGGATTAATTGACGTACAAAATCAGCTAACACCATCCCACATCAAAATCATGTCATGAAGTTGTTTGTATATGATGAGTTGGTTTTGTTAATTCCTCCCTTTAAACTCTTTCATTTTCTATGTTTAACCCCAAAAAAAAAAAAAACTAATAAAATTAATATTTCGGAAGTTACTGCTGGATTCAGTTTGATATATTTTTTAACAAACTATTTCAGAATTATTTCTCTTTGCCCCTTTCTGTTCCAATACTACTTTCACTGGGAGTAGACATGAATTACGTACCTCAAGATTTACATGTATTTAAATGAAGATGTACATTAATTAAATGTATTTATAAGGAATCAAAATGATTTTCAATTATTTACAATAATTGGTCCAACAAAATTCCATGATTCAATTTGATAATAAGAAGAGAGCTATAATTTGATTTGGGCTGAGAATGGCCTATGTTGGGCTTGGCGAATTTAATCATGGAAGAATCATTCATCCCATTTATATAACAGTCCTTCAAGTAGCGATCAGTCTAGCGATCGGCCCTTTTTTCCAGAGTCTATACAATCCTGTCATTTGGATACATATAAAAAATAGAGTTGTATAGTCTGTGCAACCCTATTTTTTATATGTATCCAAATGACACCTAAATAACTGGATTATTTAAAAATTTCAGTTCCAATAAATATTATAAATTGTTTGGGAATCAAAAAAAAAATTTGGACCTGTGGCTGGACTGGTTTGCCACTTTCCAGTCCATCTAGACTTTTTGTTTATATAAATCAAAATTGAATGTTACAAAAAACTTAGCATAACTAATAAATTTATAATAAAATTTTAAGTCACAAAAGAATAGTCTCATAATCATTAAATATCACACGATCGACAAACCATAATAAATATCAAATTGACTCAAACCACAATATAAGATAATTATTACAACTCCAAACAAATTAATGTATCACAACCTAAACAAAGTACGTCTAAATCATTGGAAAGAAACGAGCTCTCATCACACTTGCCATTGATTCCCTTGATTTTCTGCCAGAAGGAAAACACAATATGAGCCAAATGCCCAATACGGATATAGAGTACAAAAATAATGAAACGCAATAATTAACTTGATTAAATGAACTGAACTTAAATGGGAAAAACTAACAAAACGAAATAGTAAGTTGAATCAAATGGTTGGATGTTATTTCATACCGAACTCAAAATAAAACAGAAATATATCTTGTTACATAGACAAGTCAAATAATGTCACACATGCAATCAAAATAATGTCACATACAATCACACATCAGATTGCGCAATTCAGATGCATGCAAAATTGGAAGGTGTGTTTGACACAAATATCATTAATCCGCAAAGCAAAACAAAACAAAAAATTAGGGTCGACCCATAAACCTCTCATAACAAAATCACCAAATGGTCAACTCCTACTGTAACACAAAACGGAGACGTCGTGAACTTATCATGCCATCACGGAAAGGTGTCATGTCTCGGTGCCAATAGAACATGTTTGTGGTACCCCACAAGTGGTTATAGCTCATGTATACCCTACGGTATATTCTAACAAATATACTATGTTATAACACACGCGACACAATACCAACAAAAAGGGATTTTAATATGTACATGTCAAACCGAAACGAACCATCAGCACAAATACTCCAAAAAATATCGACATGTACATTTCTACAAATATTAAATAAATACTAGGCATGATTAACTAGTTCAAAGAGTACAAGTACGAGTTCTAAGTAGCAATGTCAAGATAAAACTATCACATGAATTTGAGAAAGAACAATCAAGTGAAACTATAACTAACTTTTAAACGAAAAACAAAATGAATAAATCAAAATTAAAATGATTATCATTGAAAGAGTACGGAATCCGTACCTAGAATAATTAATGTAATACCCAAATAATTAAAATATAATTTTGCTAATCTTCGTCAGTCCGATCTAATACCAAAACACAATAATGTAAGACTGTACTATGCCTTGACCAAGCCTACAGATCAGGTTGGGCCCAGACCTTAAACAAGCTAGGCCAGGCCAGGCCAGGCCACTACAAAAAAAAAGGAACAATTACATATAATAGTACATTTTAATAAAATATTACAAAAAAAGTGCATAAATAAAATATTTACAAAATTAATGCATATGCAATACTTAATTACAAAAAGAGTGCAATCTTATCCCTTTAATTATGGCCACGATTATCTCCCTTATCTCTCCCATGATTCTCTCCACTCCATTTCCGCCTCCCTTCTCCTCCTCTTCCTCCCCCTCCCCTGCCCCACCCCCTCCCTCTCCCTCTCCCTCTCCCTCCGCCTCCCATCTCCCTCCCCCTCCTCCCGCCCCCGCCCTCGCCCCACCCCCTCCCCCGTCCCCCGCCTCCCCGCCTCCCCGCCTCCCGCCTCCCACCTCCCCACCTCCGCCCTCCCCCTCCTCCCGCCTCCCCACCTCCCCCCTTCCCCTCCCCCACCTCCCGCCCCCTTTCTCCTCCCCCTCCTCCCGCCCCCCTTTCTCCTCCACCCGCCCCCTCCCCACCCCATCCCTCTCCTCCCGGCCCTTCTTTCTCCTCCCTCCGCCTCCCACCGCCCTCCCCCTCCTCCCGCCCCCGCCCCACCACCTCCCCTCCCTCCGCCTCCCCCTTTCCCGCCCCCTTTCTCCTCCCCCTCCTCCCGCCCCCCTTTCTCCTCCCCCCCCACGCCCCACCCCCTCCCCCTCCCTCTCCTCCCGCCTCCTTTCTCCTCCCTCCGCCTCCTATCGCCACCAGTCCATTTTTCACCTCCACCGGTAACCAAACCTTTATATGTTAGTAACCAAACATTCATACCAAGGTAACCAAACATTCATACCAAGGTAACCGAACCTTAATATGAAGGTTTCCTTAATATGAAGGTTCGGTTACCTTGTTATAAAGGTTTGGTTACCTTGGTATGAATGTTTGGTTACCTTGGTATGAAGGTAACCAATTCATTTTTATTAGGTTACCAATTTATTGGTAACCAAAATTCATGCAGTTGGTTACCAAACCTTTCAATAAGGTAACCAATTCAATTTTATTAGGTTACTAATTTATTTTGAATGTGATGCAGTTGGTAACCAAACTTCATGCAGTTAGTTACCAAACCTTTTGATAAGGTAACCAATTCAGTTTTATTTGATTACCAATTTTATTTTGAATGTGATGCAGTTGGTAGCCAAACTTCGTATAAATGTAACCATTTTAATTTTTGTGGGTAACCAAATCGTCAAAAAAAATTCAGAATAGCAACTCCGGCGATATAGCGGTGGTGGCGACGGCGGGAGGCGGTGGAGGAGAATGATGAACATTAACTCCTTCATAATTTTTTGTTTTTAATTTTCTCATTTTGATTTGAATTTTGAATTGTGGATTTAAAATTGTTGTTAGATCCAAAAGATTTGAATTTGAATTATTAATTATCCTTGATTTTAGGTTTCCTTATTTAATTTGAAATTGAATGGTTTGAATTTTTTGCACTTTTTTTGTAATTATTTTGTGGATGCACTTTTTTTGTAATTACTTTCTAAATGTTGTATAGTTCTGTAAAGTACTCAAAAAAAAATCAGGATCATGTAAAGACTTTCAGACTAAGTCAAGCCCAGATCAAACCAAGCCGCCCATGGGCTTTTTGTTCATCACGAATAGTCATTAAAGAAATTTTGTAATATTTGAACTCTAGGCATTAAAAAGTGATGATTACATAGAAATTCTAATAGTTTTAAATATAATTGACGTATGACATAACCGTTGTTAAGTAACGTGTAAAAAAAATTTGATATCTGTATAATGTAACATTGTCGTTGCATCAAAGTAGTCATTAAAGAAAATTTGTAATTATTTAAATTCTAAAAAAAAGTGATGGTTACATAGAAATTCTAAAGATTTTAAATATAATTGACGTAAAATATAACCGTTGTTAAGTAAGGTGTAAAAAAATAAAGATAAATTAATATCTAATGTTGTCGTTGCATCAAAAGTAGTTATAATTAATTAAAGAAAATTTGAAATTATTTAAAATCTAGGCGTTTAAAAGTGACGGTTACATAGATATTTTAAAAGATTTAAATATAATTGACGTAAGATTTTACCATTGTTAAGTAACATATAAAAAAAAGATAAAAATAAATTAATATAATTAATGTATGATCTAACCGTTGTTAAGTAACGTGTAAAAATTAACTGATATCTGTATAATGTAACGTTCTCGGTGCATTAAAGTATTCACTAAAGAAAATTTGCAATTATTTGAAATCTAGGCGTTAAAAAGTGATGCTTATATAGAAATTTTAAATATAATTGACGTAAGATGTTACCGTTATTAAGTAAGACAAAAATATATTTAATAACCAAAGATACCTATTACATAACTACTTGAGGCTGCTAATCTCTCTACTTGTATATAAAGTGACTTCCGCAAAGTGTATTTCCCATCCTACTTCTGAAAGATATTGAAGTCTTGAGAAGTAAGATCATGATCGATGCTCAAGTATGGCATTTCATAGGTGCACGCTCAGGTTGGTGTTAAGTTTATATATATATATATATATCACTTCATTCTGTATATTCTTAGCTCTTAATCAATTTGGTGAACTGGTGAAACATACATATATATATATATAATTTCCCTATATTATACAAATATCCAAAAATGATTCTTAATTTATTTCTATACTTTGAAATGTTTTCAGGTACCTAAAAACTAAAGGAGCTCATTTCTGGCTAAAACAGACAGAGTGGTAAAGAGATACTCCACAGCTTCACCACCGGCCGGGGAAGTGCAAGAAGAATCTCATATTAGATCTATCTATCTATATATGTTGGCCATGAAATTGATATTTAAATAAAATTTTCTATCTTATCATATATTTAAATTTCTGTTAGTGTTGGCCATCCATGTGTTACTTTTGATTTTTGGCTTTTAATATTCATCACAAAATTCTAAAAACATACTCGGTACGTACGTTAGGATGTAAAAGCTAGAGTTCATAGGCAATTCATGTTGATATTTTCACAAACACCTCCTCACATGAATAATAATAAGTGGGGTTCACCTCATCAACTTTACTTATGAAAATATCACTTCTCTTCATTTAAATTTTAAAAATAACAAATACGGTAATTAATAATACTTTTTAATTAATTTATTTTAAGTATACTTGCAGTAATTTATTTGCTGAAATTGCTACTTCCTAATGATCCCTTCTCACTTGCTTCCAATCGCTAGCCATACATTCCAAAAAGGTTGCCTGAAATCAAGATTTTTCTGGTCATTTTTTAACATGTACTCCACAAAACATTAACTTAATACTCTTTCACTGAAAATACATGTGAAAGAGAAGAGCGTGTAGAAATATCAAAAATACATGTGAAAATATCACCCCCCCTTTATTCTATTAAGCTAATGAATCATGAATGACAACTTGAGATACTTTGAATTCAAAATTCTTGTGCCTGAAAACTATTCTTAAACTCCGAGTTTGCCATGCAAGTTCTTAATCGACATTGACTCGACAAAACACATAAAAAGCTTACCCTATTTTTGTCCATAACAATACAAACAAGACCAACAAGGTATACCATCTAAGTGGTGTACGACGATGATCCAGTTTGCATAAAGGAACAAAAAAAATACAGTCCACCGGATGCAAAATTTTCATTTCAGAAAAGTACATCCAACAAACAAGAAGATATAAACCACCAGTGATGTAAGGAGTTCAAGCGTCCAGGTTGGTTGTAATATAACCGAAGGGATCAAAGGTACCACGCAAGAACCACAAATCCAGCCGACCACAAGAGATCCTAGTCTGCAATTCAGAAAACAATCCTTCAATAACAATTGAAAAAATTCAAGAGAATATTAGGAACAACCATGAAAGAAATGGGGCGTTCCATTGTAGCTCCTACAAACTCACCCAATAACGGAAGCTCTAGCTATGCTCTTTGTCTTGTCATACAGGAAGTAGATACAAGCTATCAAAGAGAGTGCTACCTGTATACAAGACAACAACTGAATTAATATCAAAATCTGCTGCTGTGTTATATGAAATGTCCTTCAGTTATGTAGATGCCAAACTTGAGAGCACAAACCAAACAAAATAGTAATGAATGCAAACATGAAAGCATGATATAGTAATAGACTCGGGAATATTCAATGGTGCGTCAGTTTATATGCTTCACTCTTTGAATAAGGAGTGAAACATGGTTGATGAGTTGTGGTTCGTAAGCTACAGAAATGACAAAACTACTTCAAAAAGGAATCTGTTGTTATCCACGAATTCACATTATTTTGAAAACTAAAATTCTGGTGGAAAAAAAAGGAAAACTCTGTTATCACACTTAGATAAGTTAAATAAAGGGCTACCATATAAAGGGCCCTCTCATCAAATCAGCACTGCAACTTGGATAGTGCATTCAAAATGCATTTGACTGAACCTCTTGAAAAGTGTAAAGAAGGATTTTCAAAGGGCCATAGTCTGCCTTCAAGGACATGGGTCCCCCATTTAAGAAATTAATATCCATGTTTAGGAGGCATCAACAAATATAATTATACCAGAAAACAAAAATGTAGAACAAACCTGGAAAGCTGGTCCACCTTCAGCAGAGCTATTCACACTCCAGCATGCCATAAATGCAAAGAGGAACAATCTTCTAAGAATTATTACAGTAGGAGGAACTTCCACAAAACTGAGCAAGTTTTGAAACCAAGGAGGAGACTCTTCTATTTTCTTCTTTAGCCTGCTTTTCAAGTTGATCTTTGTTTTCTTCCTGTTTAAGAAGCTGGTCATCAGTATTTTCTCAAAAGCAGCTTCTATTGATTCAACACTTCTCTCATGGCCAGCATATTGATCTAACAAAAAGTTGCGAGAACTCCACACTTCTTCTTCAGAAGCATCAGGAGTTATACCAAGGCGCTTATACGGATCCCAAACATTAGCTCGAGAGAACTTTGACACGTTACCTGCAGAAATAAATAAATAAATGGATATTTGGTGCGGTTTCAAATTGTACAGAAACAATAGCAAACTAGATTTCCAGCACAGTTCGAAAGCATATTAAAAAGTTAAGGGAGGTGAGTACAAACAAGTTTTTTCTTCTTGATCTCCATGTATAAACAAGAATTTAAGAGGTAGTATTTAAATTCTATTCATCAGGAATCATTTTGTGTATAAACTGGATGTAGCACATCGAAAAAGTTTGAGCCTTGTCATTCTCAAAAGAAGCAAACAACCATTTTGGGGGGGGGGGGACTAATGAAACGATAGTAAATTTCGGGTTCGGGTTCAGATTTCTTACTCCCACTTCAGATTCTGAAAATTTAAATTGCTCAACAGAACCAAAAAATGATATACAGCAATCAGTTGAACACAACCTTTTGGGAAACAAGATCTAGATCAACCAATTTATTGGCTCATTAAAAATATTATGCCACGACAGATTTGAGTTAATAGTTTATGCCTTACACCATTGAATATACTACCTTTTAATGCAGCAAATTTTTATTACTTATTGTCAGAATAACGCTGTCAACAATCAAAAACTGAGTGTGTCCCATGACACCAGAAAAAAAATAATCAAGAAGCTGACATAAAGAAAAGAACAATAAAATTTAAGCATATATACAGCTTACCAGTGGAAAAGGAAATCTAAGGTAATACCAGCAAATTGAGTTTCAAAGATCAAACTTTCAGAGCTAAAGTAAATACTCAGTTCTAATATAAGGTAGTGGAATCATAATCCTCATGATTGCGATAGGTTATATGCTAAACTAGGGAAATCTATACACGACCCAACTGCACTTATTACAAGTATTCATATGCATAAAGGTTAAGGCTCTGTATGCTATGTAATGCAACTACTCTTTATCTGGGCTTTGGAACAACTGCTAGAAATAGAAAAAAAAAATTAACATTGTTTTACAAAGCATCATAGATATATTTATCTTAAAATTAGAATCTATGTATGATACTATTCTACAATTAAATTACTATTTTTCTTTTCATGCAACATTCACCAATTACATGGAATGAATTCTCAAAAAGCCAGATTTTCTATCAATATAATTCATTCATTGGAGTTTCAATTCTATCTTTGGCCTAGAAAGGTTTTCCCTCCCATTTAAGAGAGCCAAAAAAAAATTATAATTTGTATCAACACCATGTCCTGTCCAATAGTTTGTAATTTCTAATGAATGCAGTATTTTTACAGAAGACTCGAAGTAATTCTGTTCAGCTCTGCCGAGTATAACATAAATGAAATCTGAAGTTCAACTACCTATGCATAAAATAAAATTCTAAGTACCTCCTCCATAAGATGTATCCATTGCACATATGGCCCTTCTACATATTCCTAATCCACATGGTGTTGACCTATACAGCTTCCTAATTGAACTGAAATTAACACCAAGAAAAAAAGTTGAAACTTTAATCATTACGAAAAACATCAAGAACCGTACTTTAACAATAATCAAGCAAAACCCACGCAATTAAAAGTGTCAAATTAACCATGACATCCATATATGCCAGAAATTGTATAAATATGAACTTGGTTTTATAATTCAATAAAGAATTTAGATAAACTTACACTTTATGGCCGAGGAAAGATGAGGAAAGAACAGGGTTAGAAAGTACAAGAGAAGCCATAGTTTATCGAAGATTATTGTAGAGATGAACCCCAAAAATTGCCCCTTCTTTTGATTTTTCTTTTTTGGTAATTTTTATGAGGCCATATAAGGCCCAACACCTTGTGGTGGCTGAAGGAAGAGCTCTTCGTAAAGCTAATGTTTTGTTTTAACACCAAACAAGGAAGGAAATGGAGTTTTACGACACAGGCATAGCTCCTCTATGCTCTCTCTTTGTGTTTGAGCATGTGCGGCGCACGTGAGGAAAATAATGGATGTGTTATGTGTACTAGTCCATTTCCAGGTGCCAAATTAAAATCACCTAGTATTCTTCTTCTTTTTTAATCAAACAAAATCACCTAGTATTCTTAATTGTTGTATTCACTAAATTTATACAAATTCATATTAATTTCAAATTGAAAACATTTTAAATGAACTTCAAAAAGTCAGAGTTAATCGAACATGCATTTTGGAGTAGATGAGTATAAGATATAACTCAAAATCAGTAACTATCGGAAATTATTATTTTCACAAGAAAATTTGATATTTTCACAAAATATAACTCACATAAATATGGGTTTTATTTATTATTCATGTGAAAAATGTCTTGTGAAAATATCAATTCCTGGCATATCGATCGCTACAAAACCTACGATGATTGCCCTCATAACATAAACGTGAAAGGTGTCTTTTCTATGTAAAAAAATTATAATATTATTTTTAGACTATAAGTGTTACACAGCTTCAAGAAATATAGTTGTTTTTTTCTCTCTCTCTTCCTATATAAAATAGATATTATGGTAAATAAACGCAAAACTCAAGAATGATGTACCTTAAACTATCATTTGCGCCAGGAAAGAGGTTGAGTAGGTTTATTTGCTTTCTTTTTCTCCTCGCAAATAATAATATGGGATCACTATTTTTACATGTTTTTTTTTTTTGATATTTAATATAATCTCGTGGGAGAGATGATCATGTGAAAAATACAAGTAAGAATATTAGTTTCCGGAGTAAATATAGTGTCTAATTAAAAAATGTTACATGTACGCAATCCTACCATTATATCTTTATTGATTAATAATTTTCAAGAATATGACGGTGACCCCAAAAAAATTAAGGTTCGACACTGCCTTTAATCAGCCTACTAGTTAACGATTATATATTTATTGATTAATAATTTTCCAAATACAAAGCTTTATTTTCGTACACATACATTTCTCTTCACCAGCTCAATTGCTGCTACCGCTAGGTTGAAGTGTGCACTTTACTATTTCATTGCATATTTTTTTTTATTTTGGCATATTTGATCTAGCATTGAATAAATTCTTTTTTTATATATAAAAAAAATAACTAATTATTATCATGGTAATTAGAGAGAGAAATAAAATATAACCGCAGTGATTTCTTTTGCCTTTTTGCTAGCTAGTGTGGTTATATTTTATTTTTTTCCCTTACCCACTACAAGTGGAAAGTGGCCAAACCCAAAATGGAAACAGGCCTCCAAATCCAAAAATATGCTATGCTATATCACGTGGTGAAGGTACAAGAGAAAAAAGTTGACCTCACATTGTTGGTGGGGACATAATTATGCAATTCACTGTCAAATCCTTGAAAAGGGTGAATTGATAATAATAATTAAAAAAAAGAAAAGAAAAAGGTATCACAATAAAGGGTGGAAAAAGGATTATTACAAAGTTCCTTCCCTATTCAAAATTTACTATTTAACAGTTTCTTTGCCAAAATCTTTAGAAAGCAGACATAGGAGAAGATGTGATTTTAAGATTCCATTCCTCCACTTCCTGTGTTTTGGGAGCATAAATATGACAATTACACAGGAATCCCAAGACAAAAGTGGTTTATAATATTCTATTCCTAAAATTAAGTACTCAAGCATCAAATTCATAGCTCATAAATGATTCCATAAAAAAAAAACCACTCTGATTCTGATTGTGTGTAAAGCAAAGAATTCATCCATCTATTTTTTATGCACAGATGACAGATACATTATTATATTTTGATTAGTGTCCATATAAGTTTACACAATAACTTGTTCTTGACTAAATTCCTTTGCCAAGCTTGTAGAATTTGATGCCCAGGTTCTAAAGAAATCACATCAGCAGAGCAGATTCTCTTCCAATTTGCTACTAACATTTCTATATGTATTTCACTTTCATGCAGCAAAAAAGAAGGTAAGTTTCATGAAGTCTCACTCTCTCTCTCGCATAAGAAAGCAAAGGAAGAACATTTATAGTAACTAGTTTATGGAAATGGTTGTGCTCATCTTGACTCTGCAGGAGCCAAAGAAGATGATATTCCAAGACAAAGAATTTATGAGACTTTTAGCATTATTATTACAAAACTGATATAGTCATCCACTGACATAACTGCAATAATATGGTGCGGGAACATACAATGATTATAAACCACACCCCCCCCCCCCCCCCCCCCCCCCCCACCGACAATAAATAAATAAAATCAGTAATTTTTCTTCCCCCAGGTTTATATACAAATAAAGTCCATCATGACAGATACATCATATAACTCTTCCGAGATGGCAAGTTTCTAAAACAGAGATTGAGATTAACTTATTTATGCATGCATGTATGTATGTATGTATGTATACACATTTTAGGCCACCAGCAGCAATAACAAAAATAACATAACAACTGGGTAGCATAGAACTCAACCTCTACAATACACATTTTGACAGTGGGAAGGTCTTGCATTTCTGCATAATGCAAAAACAGTTTCTGGAAAGCAGCTCAAATGACGAATTTCTTGGAGAAGCAAGAGACCAATAATATTCTACTCAAATTTATGCTGCATTTTATAGGTACACCATTAAAAACGACCACCACCATTGCTTCTAAAGGAGTTACCATTAAAAATAATAATAATAACCAGTAACTGATGTCATGTGTATTATAAATGTAAAATCCAAAAAATGGATCATTCAAAATTTGAGAAACTTTGACAGATATCAAAAGGCCTTTTCAAGTCTTTATAGATGAATTACAAAAATACAAAAAACAATTTCCCCCTGGTTAAAAATTAACCACAACATGGATACATCTGCTTCCTATATCATACATTTCTACTCCACTCAACCCCATATAAAAAGGATCAGTTTTCCAATTTTTGGGTTCATATATACAGTGCTAGATAAAAATAAACAAAGACAATTTTTTCTAGATAGAGGAATTCAACACAGAAGATTAAGAGCGAAGAACTGATCAATCTGTGTCACAACGAACAACTTCATATAGTAACCATATGACTTGCAGAAAAAAACTCCCTATTAATAGTTCAATGGATATATAGATATATGATTATATGTATACCCTCTTGATAAATTAAGAAAATAATAATACGCCCTTCATCCCACAATTTGCCTATTTCTTATTTCAAAATAAAAACATCACCTTTTTATTAATGATAATACAAAAATATTCTCGAAAAAATTTCATCCCAACTCCGCTATCCTGCCATCACTGATAAACTGAACACTTGATATAGAAGTAAACGTCGAACAAAAGCCTTTAAAGTTTGTAATTTTTGCAGATACGACCGACCTTTTTTCTGGGACAAATGGAGTATGTATATATATATGTATGTATATATGCATAGACGCAGAGAGAAAGTGGGGATGAGCACTGGATGCAGAGGTTTATCGACCAATTCCTGTTCTGTAATTTATCGAGGTTTACCAGTTCAGAGAACGGATCGATGAACCGCTGCCTCCAGTGACCCTCCACCAAATTAATCCGAGACCCACCATTAATTACACCCCAAAGAACCGATTAACAAACTAACAAATTAACAAAGCATTAAATTATAAAGATTGAATTTTTTCCATTGTTCTACTAACACGACAGTGATGAACAAATTAAGCGAGGAACTTATCTCAGCAATGGGATTACAAAAATTCAGATCTGAAAAAACATACCAGCATAACAGTCCCAAAGTGAGCCTTATAGCACAAATATAATATATATATATATACACACATACATAAATGTATAAACTGATCAGCAAGCTATTTGCGCTCGTATGATCTGGAGAGAGAAAGAGAGGAGCAACGAAATCATGAATCTAAGGGACTCGCCAATCGCCATTGACGTACATTTCTCTACTCTCTCTCTCTCTCTCGGATTTTCAAAGCGGAGTAGTATTCGTGTTTTTACATTTTACTTTTATACTCCCTCATTCCATCAAAATAATGGAGTAATTAAAAGTACAAAAAAAAATTAATTTTAAAAAAATAAAACATACTACTAATATATAAAATAAAGTGTAGCTAAGTTATTTAGTGGGAGTCGTTGATATAAAAAAGAAAAATACCCGTCACTTCATATAATTTTATAAAACTATTAGGTATAAATTTAAAAAAAAAAAAACTTACTCTAATTTTTTTTTTAATTTTATTTGCAAATTGTATTTTGATCGTGCTAATGGAATACTTATTTTGGTTACAACCAACCAAACAAGTACTAATATTCTAGGAAAAATTATGCCCTCCTATAAAAAGAAAGAAGTTAAATTAGTTTTTACTTATCCAAACATCCAACTCAATAGTTAATACTCCCCTTGGCCCTTACCAATTTCAGTCCTAATGTTTTTTAATGAGAAAAATTATGCTCCCGCTCCCTTTGTTTTATATAAAAATAATACTAGTAATATTTTTAGCATAACAAGTAATGTTATTAATATAATATATACAATGGGAATTTCTTTAGTGTGTACCTCGACCGTGGTAACAAGAGAGAAAAATAATACACAGTCCTGACAATAACTTTTATTTCACCAAACTAGAATATATTTTGACTTTTTAAATTAATATAATCTTCAGCTCAAAATTTAAATTAATTCATTTGAAATTATTCAATATATAACGTATTGTGAATATAATAAAGAAAGTCGTTTCCATTCAATTTATTTTTGGGTTCAAATAAAGAGTTTGTCAGTGACTTAGTCCATCTAAAAAATACTATTTATTAAAAAACTATTACTTTATAGAATTTAAAGAATTCACATCAAATTCACTTTTAAGATTTAAAAAACAGAATTCGAGAGGTTAAAATGTGAAGTTTTATTTATTTATTTTTGACGGAGGTATTACTAATTAAAAAAGCCTAGCCAAGGTTGGTGAATTCTAAAGATTTGGCCTCATATGCAAATGTTAAGAAGGGTATTTTCGTCTACAAGAATAAATTTGGTGTGTCCAAAAGAAAGTACACCTACAAGGAAGAAACGTGTGTGTTCGATATTAGTAGTTGAAGGAGGCCATACTGAAAACTAGATGGTCCACACCATGTTTAAGGTGTAGTATTCAATCTTGGTGACTCATGACTTCCTCCAACCTCACATGTGGACCGCCCAGGCCCACTCTGATTGATCGACTTGGACTGTTGGGGGAGATTTCCACAATTTAAGAAAGCCTATTTCTTCCTACTTATGAATTGAGAGTGAGGATTTATAAATCTTAATATTCAAATTGAAAAGTCAACAAAAACAAAATGTGCTCCACACAAAAAATTATGGATTAATTATATATTTTAGTACATTTTTAAATATAATTACAATAATAGTGCATAAACAAAATAATTACAAAAATAATACACTTTCTCATATTTATTTATAAAATTAATGCAATTAGGAATCCCTTAATTTAGGTGGGTATTTTAATTGATTGCTGATGTGACAAATCAATTTTGTAATTATAAAACTGTTCCCGTTTTTTTAGATGATGTTCTTTCACTTGTCGGTGACGTGCTTGGCTACCCCGGCTTTAAGGGCTGCTTCTTCCTCCAAAATTCATTTCTGCTTTTGATTTCTCATCTATTTTTTCTCTCTATAAAAAATGGACATCAACTTCTTTCCTTTTCTTCCCAAATACCCAGTTCACCAACCATAAGTCTCTCCCTTCTTTAAATGAATCATTTACTTGATTCACCAGCTTTGCGTCAAAGTACTCTTGGGCTCTTATCAGGTCACTTAATTTAGGATGTTGAGCATATTTATCTTCCTTTTCCTGTGCATTTTGGTTTTTTATCTGAATCTGACGAACACCGTGGCTTTGGTCGTTTTGGATTATCCTGTGACTGGTCATGGGACAGAAAATGAAACTCAGCCCCTGCACCGTGATATTTTAAACCGTTACACTTTTAAACTCAGGTTTGGTCGTTTTGTGAATTATCGCCGCAGCAAATTCACTGGGTTTCGTATGACCAAATTGAAGGGTCCTACTATTGACTCTTACAATAACATTTGGGCAGTGATAAATGACAGCCCCTGCAGTTACTCATTACTTTTTATAGTTTTTTCTTAGTGCAGTTGGTAACCAAACATTTATACCAAGATAACCAAACCTTCATACCAAGGTAACCAATCCACCTCCACACTTGCAGTTTTTTCATAATGCACTTGGTAACCAAACCTTCATACCAAGGTAACCAATCCACCTCCACACCTGCAGTTTTTTCATAGTTCAGTTAGTAACCAAACCTTCGTACAAAGGTAACCAATTCAGTTTTATTAGGTTACCAATTTATTTTGAATGTGATGCAGTTGGTAGCCAAACCTTCATGCAGTTGGCAGCCAAACCTTCATACCAAGGTAACCAATTCAGTTTTATTAGGTTACCTTCATAGTGCAGTTGGTAACCAAACCTTCATACCAAGGTAACCAAACTTTCATATCAAGGTAACCAAAACTTCATACCAAGGTAACTAATCCACCTCCACACCTGTAGTTTTTTTATAGTGCAATTGGGAACCAAACCTGCATACCAAGGTAACCAAACCTTCATACCAAGGTAACCAATCCACCTCAACACCTGCAGTTTTTTCATAGTGCAGTTGATAGCCAAACTTTCATACCAAGGTAACCAATTCAGTTTTATTAGGTTACCAAGTTATTTTGAATGTAATGCAGTTGGTAGCCAAACCTTCATGTAGTTGGTTGACAAACCTTCAGACCAATGTAACCAATTAAGTGTTATTAGGTTATTGAATGTGATGCAGTTGGTAGCCAAACCTTCATACAAAGGTAACTATTTCAGTTTTATTACATTTCTAATTCAATTTTATTAGGTTACCTTCATAGTGCAGTTGGTAACCAAACCTTCATACCAAGGTAACCAAACATTCATACCACGGTAACCAAACCTTCACACCAAGGTAATTGAAGGCTTTGATCCATGCGAGTGGACTGAGAATCAAATAAGTCTATTGAAAAGTCCAACTTGTTCATTGCTTAGAAAGTTCCTGGTAATTAATTTGAATTTTCTCCACAAATCGACCCTTTTAACTACTAATTTTACCCAAATTATTTACGTACTCGGAGGTCGGCTTGGTCTATGATCTAGACAGCTTGCTAACCAGGTGGAAAATTCAATTTCGGATTGAACACGTTATGAACAATTTGAAGCTTTATTAAGTAGTAATTTGAATCTTTGTTAGTAATTGATCTTTGTTAGTGCTTGAAGTTCTCTTTCGAAAAGGCTGGTATGTTTCTTTTCATTTTTGTTAGTGTTTTACATTAGAATTATTGGTTTCTACATGTTGCTTATTGTTTTTCTTTTAATTCTGCCAGTTTGATGAATTAGAAGAAGGGGAAATCGCCATGTCTGGAGATTCCCTTATGGATGTCCAGCAATCAGGTAGTTGGAACCATGAGCGTGATGAAGGTGAGAAACTGAGGATGAACATGTTCTGCAACCAAAGGAAATGAGGGCAACTGTGAGGGAGATGAAGATTTGAATTTTAATATTTGAATTTGAATTATTTATTTGAATTTGAATATTTAAATTTGTTTTTGTTGTTAGATCCCAAATATTTGAATTTGAATTATTAATTATGGCAGTTATTTCTCCTTGATTTTAGGTTTTCTTATTAATGTGAATTACGTTATTTTTGTAATTATTTTGTGGATGCACTATTATTGTAATTACTTTCTAATTGTTGTATATTAGTGTTAAGAACCCAAAAATTATTACTAAACAAAATTAGATTGATATTAGTGTCTAGATTATCATTCCCAAATGACCGCACACCCTGTTCAGAGTTAGAGTCCACCTACGATGAGGGCCTCACCTAACGGAGAACGATCGTAAAATAAAAAAGACAGTTAAAATCTCTTCAAGAGTCACATCAGTCGCTAGTGTACTGAATGGGGTGGCATAATCGTCCTATTAATTGGATAACTCTTCACACCCTACATGAGTTAGCCTCAACGGCTCCTCGATGGAACATGTCCAAGAGGACTTCCTAAGGCTATCTCTCGTATAAGGGACGCTCGATCACTATGAAGAAATTAGACACTTGAAACCATTAAGATTAATATTATATCTTTCACCATTTACTAACGATCACACCAGAGACGCCCCACAACGGCCAATGTCGTTACTCACGTGACGACGCTCGTGCAAGTTCGAAGGAGTTAGGGGGTGAGGGGGTAATGTTAATATATAGACCTTAGGCCCAAATGATCCAAGGTTCAAAGCCCAATGCGCCTGGTCTAGAGTCAAAGCCCACCTATAATGAGGGCCCCACCTGATGAAAGGCAACCGAGAAATGTAAAAGACAGTTGGAACCCTTAAAGAGTCACAACTACCGTTTGTCTAAGGAATGGGACAACCGTAATTATCTTGATTAATTGGGACGTGTTCGAGGGATGAAAAGGACGTCTTACCACTGTAAAAAGGCTAGACACTCATTTGACACTTAAAACCCTTAAGATTGATATCATATCTCTCCCCACTTACTAACAATTAAACTGGAGGCGTCCCATGACAGTCAACGTCATTACCCATCGTGAGTGCGACGCCCCTAAATTTGGGTCTACACCACCCAATTTGAGTCGCTAAAATATAAGTAACATATATAAATTTCTCTAATAATGTCGTGTATATTACGACAACACACACTAAGTACTTACTATAATTATTATCACACTTGTACTCCTTGCTAGCCCGAACTGCACTCTCATTTCTTAAAATGAATTATGAAACAAAAGGGTAAGCTCAAATAGCTCAATAAAGAATATCATGACTAAAAAAATGAATAATAAGTTATCCTTAGGCTTCAACAGTGATAAATCAGATATTTAAAAAATGATAGATAACATAAATTTTTAACAAACAACTGAAGCGAAATGAGCAATCCATTAGAAGAGTCAAATAGATCATAATGTTTACTATATTCTCCAAAAAAAAATTTAAAAAATCATTATCAAGATTTCATTATCAATCGTTACTCTTTGCACCCAGGCCAAAGAAAACTTTCAATACGTGTCTTTGTCACACACGCTAAAGACACTCAATAATTATATTGTCTTTGTACATTCAGTTGTAACACTAATGATCATGATAATGCCATTCAACAGTTCTTCTTTGCACCTAGTCCAAAGAAAACTTTCATCACAACTTAAGTCCTGGTGATTATAACAATGATATAAAGGATGAACAAAAATAGTAAAAATAATAAGATAAACAGTAAACATTATAGATTTACAATTTAATTTGTCTAGAGTTTAATAATTTCTAAATTGTCAACACGATATCTAGAATATCGATTCAAGTTCAAGAATAATATATAAGGTTTACATTTCAAATATAACAGTTCAATAGGAAGGTTTAGGTCAAAAAGTATTAAATGAAACACCATCTATTAATAAAATTTTAGGAATTTTAGGAATTTTCACCGTTTAATGATAAGGTTATAGAAATTAATAATAATTTCTTACCATAATTTTAGGATTATGAAAGAAAATGATATCTCTTACCTTAGCATGTGATTAGATACGACTTTTATGTTGTTGATCAACCTATATATATTTATAATTTAATTAGTAACTAACACATATAAGTTTCATGGTGTACACTAACTCGTATATTATGAAATCGTCAAATGTGACTTGATAGTATAAATTTGTGTAGTGTATAAAGTAGAATAAATTTCAAAATAATAAGTCCGTGTAACTATTTAATATACGTGACTCGTAACTTTCATTATTACCCTTGTTACGGTGACAATTATTGGTTCAATAATATGAAATAATATGCATTTGTTACTATGACAATTATTGGTTCAATAATACAAAATATTATGGATTTACTGTGATAATTATTGGTTCAATAAAATAAAATATTGTGCAATACCGTGTGTTGTTGTGGAATATCGTGTGTTATTAGCACAATACCTCGTACTACTGTTCTTTTATTACCGGATATTTTAACAGTTAAAGGTAATAATTTTGTCAACAAATTTTATTAAAAATGTTCTTTTTGTCGTTTTTTGTATCGGACAATTATTTCGTTGTGGGGTACACAAATGATTGGTTGTTTCGACACTGTTGTACTTTGCCGAATATTCTCCGACATTCTTTTTATTTTTATAATTTGCACATATCATTCTTAACTCTAACATTTTTATTAATTTAACACCTTACTGTTTAGAATAATATTTATTTAAAAAATAGGATTTATTTATTAAAAATTGGGATCTTACAGTGAGGACGTTCATGTAAGTCCGAATGAGCCGGGACCAACATCGAAGACGTACACCTGAGGGATATAACATCGTCAATATATTATAAAAAAACTTAATACTTAAAAAAACAATACTACTATTTTCAGATGAAAGCAATATTTATTTTATTTCATTTTTTATTTGTTTGACAAGATAATCCTCATTCCTTTAATGACAAAATACTTGTTATTTTGCTCTCTTTTTTTCCAATATAGTAACTGGGGAAAGAGAAGGAAAGGAAAAGAAAAAGGGAAAGGGAAGGGGAAGGGGAAGAGAAAGATTCCGTCCATCATATTTACCTTTTATTTTTTCTCACGACATATTTAATAACATAAATATTAGAATAAATTTCATCGTAAATAAATATGTCGTTACTATCATTGCCACTTAAAGTTTCGTTACACCAAAATTTTAGTTAAAAGGGTGTAAATTGTTTTGACACTTAAAGTTCAGGTTGATTTAGATCAAAATAAAATTTGTAAGCCTAAACTATAAGGTTCCATTTGTGAGTTATATGGTTGATAGTTTTTAACACGACACAAGAACTCGACACGAACACGACATATAATAAGATGGTTATTGTTGAGTATAAATAGTTTTTGTGTCATAAACATGTCGACGCATTTAATACGAAATATATATAATTAACTTGTTGGCACATTTAACACGATTAAAAATATTTATTTAAAATAATTTGAAAAATAAATATGATATAAATTAATAATTTACCTTAAACACTGAGTTCTATCTTTCTTAGTTACTTTTCTAAGTATGTTATCTTGAATTTGGTTATATTTTTATATATTGTTGTGATGAGTAAATCACATTACTAAATAAAAAAGTAAATGATGTTTATTTTTATAATTTTAAAATTTTAATTTGTGTAATAAACATGTCGACACATTTAACACAATTAATTAACAAATTAGTGTTAATGTTAGTATTAATTTATTTAGTGTAATATTTATAAGAGTCCTTTACAGAACTATACAACAATTAGAAAGTAATTATACTATTAGTGCATCTACAAAATAATTACAAAAAAGTACAACAAATTTAAACCATTCAATTTCACATTAATAAGGAAGCTAAAATCAAGAAGAATTAATAATTCAAATTCAAATCTTTTGGATCTAACAACAATTTCAAATCCATAATTCAAAATTCAAATCAAAATGAGAAAATTAAAAATAAAAAATTATGAAGGAGTTACTGTTCATCATTCTCCTCCCCCGCCCCCCCTTCATAATTCTCTTCATCATCCTCCTCCGCCACGAATATCCAGAAGTCCTTGGTTGCGTTGCCGCTATATCGTCGGAGTTGCTGTTCTGTTTTTTTTTTGATGATTTGGTTATCCACAAAAACTAAAATGGTCACCTTTATACAAAGTTTGGCTACCAACTGCATCACATTCAAAATAAAATTGGTAATCAAATAAAACTGAATTGGTTACCTTATCGGAAGGTTTGGCAACCAACTGCATGAAGTTTGGTTACCAACTACATCACATTAAAAATAAATTGGTAACCTAATAAAACTGAATTGGTTACCTTCATACCAAGGTAACAAAACCTTTATACCAATGTAACAAAACCTTCATACCAAGGTAACCGAACCTTCAATGTTTGGTTACCTTGGTATGAATGTTTGGTTACCTTGGTATGAAGGTTTGGTTACCTTGGTATGACTATTTGGTTACCAACGTATGAAGGTTTGGTTACCGGTGGAGGTGGAGAATGGACCGGTGGTGGAGGGGAGGCAACGGGTGGTGGAGAGGACTGAACTGGTGGTGGTGGAGATTTAACCGGAGGCAGTGGTGATTGAATTGGTGACGGGGGAGGGGATTGAACTGGTAGAGATTTATCCTGTTCGTCGAGGAGGAGGAGAAAGAGGGGGGGGGGGGAGGAGGGGGAGACGGAAGGAGGGGAGGGGAGGGGGTGGGAGGAAGAAAAAAGGGGGCGGGAGGAGGGGGACGGCGGTGGGAGGGGTGAGAGGGGGTGGGGCGTGGGAGAAAGGAGGGGGAGGCAGAGGGAAGGGAGGGGGTGGGGTGGGGTGGGGTGGGGTGGGGCGGGGGCGGGAGGAGGGGTAAGTAGAGGGAGGGGATGGGATGGGGTGGGGATGGGGGTGGGGCGGGGGCAAGGGCGGGAGGAGGAGAAAGGGGGGCGGGAGGAGGGGGAGGGCGGAGGGAGGGGTGGGGCGTGGGCGGGGGGAGGAGAAAGGAGGCGATGGTGATTGAACTGATGACGGGGGAGGGGATTGCAGTGGCGTTAAAATAGAGTGAGAGAGAATCGTGGGAGAGATAATAAAATAATAATTAACGGAAAGAGATAAGGAAGAGAATCGTGGGCCATAATTAAAGGAATAAGAATGCACTATTTTTGTAAATTAAATATTGCATATGCATTAATTTTATAAATATTTTATTTATGCACTTTTTTTATAATATTTTATTAAAAGATATTATAATATGTAATTAATCCTATTTATAACGTGACACATTTATTGGACTAAAATGTTTAGGCTTGACCCTGTGTACAGCCCAACTCAAATGACCAATTCGGGCCCATTTTGAACCTACTCTTGCTGTCCCCTCGTAATTGGCACAAAGACAAGAGTTTGTCGCTCTATCTCCCTCTCTCTCTCTGTTGACATTAGCAATTCATCGAGCACCACCTGTATCTATCTATATTCTTAATTCTATCCGACCTTTTCTTCTTCCTTATAACTCGAAAACTATATATTGAAAATGTTCTTAAACAATACCAACCCGCATTCCTCTCACGTTTACTTCACTCTCCACCAAGTACACTTGAGTCCCACCCCTATTATTCACACACTCGCTCTCCGCGCGTGGGTTGTCGTAAACAACGCGCGCATTAGAGAAATTTGCCATAGATCGCCTGCGAAACCCCTCCCTATATCGGACTGTCATGTATCTTATCGCCTGCAATTCCAATCTCCTAATTCGTTTAGGCTTCGGTTCGATCAAATCGATTGATTCACGATCTGATTTACGATTTCCGTGATTTTGGTGAGTTTTTCTTTTTTCCAACTTCTTTTTCTTTTTATTTAGATCTGTAGGTAATGTTCTTTTGATAATCAGTAGGATTTATATTATATATATTGATTGAAGGTGTTTATTTTTCGGGAACTTAATTTAGCTTTGAAGGAGAAAAATGGAACCGATGGACATAGTAGGGAGGACAAAAGAGGATGCTTCGCTTCCTAAAGGTTTTTTTTTTCCTTTTCAAAAATGCATTTTTTTGGGTCCTATATAATTTATCTTGCATCTGTGTATGTACAGTTGTACTTGAATGCTTTGTTTTGACTGTTCTTTTCTATGATTTTGTATTGAGTTATGATCTATTTGATTTTTTGATGTAAAATGTATGGTAAAAATATGATCTTGCAAGGGATACTTCGGGAGTCACTTTTTGGAGATTGCTGTGCATCATGCTCATGTTTGGCTGACATGCATCTACTTGTGTATATACCATATTTTTGTATTAGCATTTTGCAAATTGATGGAGATATAGTTGATTACTTATTACAAAAGGCACAAATAAAAATAAAAGATTAACATTAGTCTGCTCAAGTGATTCCCCATGACCAATTTCATGTTTACTTCCTTTCCTTAAGTCTGCATATGTTAATTATTTGTACCATATGATTTTGATGTGAATTATGAAACTAGCTGTTGCACTTTGATCAGAACCACGAGGAGTTCAAGTAGTTATTTCTGTACTATATGGGGTTATGTTACCATGAGTAAACCGTAAAGAAAAATTGTGTTTTTTACCCATGTATTATGTATATATAATTAGCTTACTCTATGATTACTTTTGGGCTGATATAATGATGATGGCTAGAGAAGTTACCTGATACAATGCTTATTATTGGCTTGTCTACATGCTTTACTTATGCAACTTATTATTATTTACAGCGACTATGACTAAGATCATCAAGGAAATGTTACCTTCAGAAGTTCGAGTTGCAAGAGATGCTCAAGACCTCTTAATTGAATGTTGTGTAGGTAAGAGAATTAACTTTTTGTTAGATTCAGCCTTTGGATTACAAGCATTCATTATTTATCCAAAATAATATAATAATATCAGAATCCATTTGTTCTCTAATTGTAATGTAGTGCAGTGTATCTTGAACAGAGGATATATTGCATGATTCTCTATCAGATATCTTATAATATTAGTATTATTTATTTTTGATTCTATAAGTAAGTCGCTGGTTCAGTAATCTATTGAAGCACCAAGCACGAATGTTATGTATAATACTATTGTAATGCGAATTATTGCTGGAATAGCCACATTTCTAGTTCTGAATTCCTTAATTGTTATAGCAATAATTATAGGAAAATTTCTAAGAAGCACAGATACGAGTGCGAGGATACTGGTGCGTCATATGGGATATGATATGAAGATTGCCCAAATACTAAGATATGGGGATTTGGGTGCAGGGGATTCAACGCATATAAAAACAACCAACATCCAACAAACAATATAACTTTCATGTTTCTATAAACAAGGTTCATTTACGTTAATGTCTAATTGAATTTAAGTAAGGTTCTTACGAATATAAAAGTATAAATAGAATATGGATTAAATTTATGTGAACCGACGAGGACCATGTGAATCAAGTTGTGTCGGGAGATTCACACGGTTGATTCACATGGTTCTCACAAAGACCAAACATGTCGGGTTAAAATTCCTTTTTTAACTTAAGCTTAAGAGAGAGATGTCTTCTGTTTTTCAAGTCATAGACAATGACAAAAATAATCATGAATGATTCAAATACAAAGTTCTAAAGGAGGAGAGAATCCAAAGAATTCGCGAGGATCGGAGTATCCAGTACGGGGACAAGGCTGGGATATTGAAGAATAGCTGCTTCCTATGAAAATTATGTTTCCATCATAGTAGGACCCAATTATATTTCTTGTGAAGCATAATTGTTTGATTGTTAATTTTCATTAATTTAGTTATATCATGAGACCTATTTTGGATCAGATGTGGCCTTTGTTGATTTTTTTGGTTAGGTTGGTTATAGAAAGCTGATGTGGTTATTTTAGCTGGTTTCGTGAGCATATCTAGGTATTAGGCAGGGTTGAAGTTATTTTTTGTTTTAGGTTTCTAGATGGGGTATTGGTTTTCCCTATATTTATTGCGAAGCATAGGTGAGTTGGCCTATGCTTTGAGTATACTCCTTGTGTACCTTAGGTTTTTTCTCCTCTCTTTTCTCATTAGTATAAATTATTTACTAATCAAAAAACAAAAATTCAGAAAATGTTCATTATTTCTCAAATTCTCACAGGATTCAGTTTTTCAAATACCAGTTGCATTCAGGAGATCTAGTGTTGAAACTAGAACAAAGCTTGAGCCTGCTTTGTTTTATCTCTTGAGCTAGCCTGATCAGTAGTAACCAACTGGGTTGTCATTATTTTAAGGCCTGTTAGGTTTTTAGACGGGGTATAGGTCCATTTACTCTATATCTTCTTGCGAAACATAGGCGAATTGGCCTATGCTTGAAGTAGACTTCTCATGTATGTGAGGTTTTGCCTCCCATCTTGTAGGCTTTATTAGAATGTTACACACAGTGTATACACAGAAAACAAATATGTTGGAGTACTTGAAATCTGATACTTTCCTGATAATCAAAATGGATAAGAGAGTTGATTTCTCAGATGACAAGAATACAAAGAGTTCAATACTCCTTCCGTCCCAGGATAAAAGTCCTTATTACTATTTTGGGTAGTCCCATGTTAAATGTCCACTTTCCTTTAATAACCAAACTTTTACACAATTTTTCTTTTATACCCTTAGCATTAAATATCTCTTATTTTTCTTATACTAATTCTCTCTCCATATTTAATAAGTAATTAGTTATGTGGTGAAAATATTTTGAATTGAAAAGCTAGAAAGTCACTCTCTCACCTACATTGGAAATCTCTCATGCACTTAATTTGTTTCATGATTAATGACATTATTATGGGCAATTTGTCATTTTATTTCTCTTAATATGCGTGAAAAGTCTACCAGGACTTTTATCATGGAATGGAGGGAGTATTAAGTATTTGGCCCTACAATTGACGTTTCAGAACTGTGAATAATTGACATTTTAGAACTGTGACTCTTACACTTAGCCAAGGAGTGTATCCTTCATGTGCTCAGCTCAGCTCATGTTTTTTTTTCTTTGTTCTTTTTTTGCCTTGGTTCTTGTTTTATTGTGTATCTCTACTTTCAATATCTTTTAAGAAATTTATTCCATTTTTCCTTGGTTATTTTTCTAAGGAGTATGTCTACAATCCAGAAATTTTATTTTGATTAGTTTTAAAATGCCCCTAATTAACATGTTACATTTCTCTAGCTATTAGACTGAATCAATACATTATCTCATTGTAACTTGGTTGCTTGTGTATCTGTTAATTCATTCGCTCGACTTCTTTAGCTCTTCTAGAAAAATAATCATCCTTCCTCCTGCTCTACAGAGTTCATTAATCTAATTTCATCAGAGTCAAATGAAGTTTGTAGCAGAGAAGAGAAGAGAACAATTGCACCAGAGCATGTACTCAAGGCTTTAGAGGTAAATAAATGCAACTCTATATTTTTTCATGTTCTAACCTGGTGCCACCTCTTTGAAGTGTGAATTATTTATTGGTATCATAATGTATAGCTCGTCTATCATGTTTATGAACTATTTTTTTTGTTACCCAATTGTCATAATTATGAACTGAGGCCTTCTTCTTGGATAGTGACTTGGCCCACTGATTCCCAAAGAATAAAGTTATTTTTTAAAATCTCTATTTTGCTGAAAGCTTATGTTTGTTGCTTTCAATTAACATTTGTCCAAATTTGACCCCGAGATCATCACAGCAATCAGATATTCTATGAATAATGTAAATTTGATTCTACTACTGTTTGGAAATGAGACTCTCATTTAGCCAAAAACACAAAAACACCAAGCGATATCAGCAGCTTTAGGACCACTTTATAATATGAGATGATGAGTATCACTATGTTTAATTACTGTGGCTTTTGCTCAATTGCAGAATTTTATACCCCCTCCGTTCCGACTGTAATGATTAATTTATGTAATGATCTGTCTTTCAGGTTCTTGGTTTTGGAGAGTACATTGAAGAAGTTTATTCTGCATATGAACAACACAAACTCGAGACTGTGGTAATGGTTTATTTCTTCATGCTACTAGTATTTTTTTTTTCTGTAACCCCTTGTACAAAGAGAATCTAATAATAACTTCTAATGGTTAACTAGTCTATCAGTTGAATAACCTCTTATCTCACCCCTAACTTGACATGCATGTTTTTGGAACTTATCCATATCTTAAATCATTGTGCATTGGTTGGCTGTGTTTCAGTTTGTAAATCTGCAAGGACTACTTAATTGATTGTTCATTTTGTACATGCTTTCTACCAGGACACTGTGAGAGGTGGCAAATGGACCACTGGAGCTGAGATGACCGAGGAAGAAGCATTGGCAGAGCAGCAGAGGATGTTTGCAGGAGGCGCGTGCGAGGATGAACGGCACGGCACCGACTCCCAAACAACAATCAGAACCCGAGCCAAATTTGGATAGCTAACTTTAGGAACTATTATTTTCTTGAATTATTATAGGCAAGCTTCCTTGACTCTTGTACCCATGTTTCTCTTGTTATGTACAAAAAGCCCTTGGCTAGTGCACAGACACCTTTGACTTGAGTTAAATTTGCACTCATAAATTATGTCTACATATTGCTGTATTTAGTGAAGTTTGTTCCAAATTGTCTCTTATGTTTTCCAAGTTATGGTTAATTAAATTGATAACATCTTAGTTCAAGTTGTAACTGGGGCTCATATGGATTTTTATTTTTTTCTGAAGTTACAATTGTGTTGCTATACTTTTTAAATGCATTTGGTTCAAAGGCACAGCTTATCGTCCATTTTTTGTCCCCCACAAAATTTTGTTGGGAAAATGCTAAAATGTCTTTGAGCTTTCCATTCTACAGTTTTACGCACAGAATATATCCACCTCATTATCTTATTATTCATTCTTTTTGTTAGATGGTGGAGCCCACCACCAAGTCATTAGGCATCAATTTTTAGGTAGGTGGTGATATTTTTGAATCCTACATCACTCCATGGCGCACACTTTTTGTTGGTGCTAGGATAATAACAAGTGTGACAAGTCTTTGATTTTGAAGGCAATGTTATGTGCATAGGAGAGTCTGAATGCTGCTGCTGCAACCCAACATAACCTGGAGCGCACACGCAGAATGTTGCATTTGGAGGATTCACCCCTAATTTTCAACAGTGATGGCTCTGGCTCTGGCTCTGGGTGGTGGCTATTGTGACAATCCCCTTTTTCTTCCTGTATGTGGGTTTTGGTTTTTATTAGTTTTTCAAGTCAAAAAGAGAGTCAGTCAAGCCACTCCTTTCACTCCCTACCCCACAAGAAAGTGAGCTAACATATAACCTTGTCTCCCCAGATTCTTTTCTTTATTTCAAAACCTCTCTCTGTTTCTGTTTTAATACAGTTGGTGGGGGCAACTTATGTTTCCTTTGTCAGGATTCTCTTGCACTATGCCATGGGACTAGAAACTCCAAAATAAAAATAACAAATCCATAAAGCAAAACAAGACCAGAATCTTTCTCATTCTCCTTCTCTCTCTCTCCAACCTCTTTCTTTAAGGAGTAGCCTTCCCCTTTGTTTTGCTTTCTCAGATGAAGACAACCATGGCTAAGACTTCCCAAGACTCCTTACACTCCAAGAGGCACTTCCACTGGACAAATAAGGTTAGTAATGAAGATGAAGAAACTCCAGCATCCTTCAAGTCTTGTTTAAACACTAGTGAGCAAGATCACAAGGAGACGGATAAATTGGAGATGGCTGCTGCAGAACCTCCACATTCAACATCAGCTACAAGGAAGAAACTGCAAGCTATAGCAGTTTCTCGTTGGCGCTCGGTTCTTGCTGTGTTTGCTATGAACCGAGCACACTTGCAGCAGGGCCTTGGACCTCGAGTGGTGGGTACCCTTTTTGGGCATCGTCGTGGACATGTGCATTTTGCATTCCAAAAGGAAGCAAGCTCCCAGCCAGCCTTCTTGATTGAACTTGCTACTCCAATAAGTGGATTGGTACGCGAGATGGCGTCAGGATTGGTTCGGATTGCATTGGAATGCAACAAGGAAGAGAAGAAAGCAGCCCGGTTGCTACAAGAGCCTGTGTGGAGGACTTTCTGTAATGGGAAGAAGTGTGGGTTTGCGACAAGGAAGGAGTGTGGTCCGAAAGAGTGGAAGGTATTGAAAGCTGTAGAGCCTATTTCAATGGGGGCTGGTGTTTTGCCAGCAGGAAATGAAGAAGGAGATAGGGATGAGATCATGTATATGAGGGCTAAGTTTGAGAGAGTTGTGGGGTCTAGAGATTCAGAGGCCTTTTACATGATGAATCCTGATAGTAATGGAGCTCCTGAACTTAGTGTATACTTGCTCAGAGTCTAAGCAGCCAAACAGTCTGGGAATGGACTTTCTGTTTTATCTTTGTGTTAAGAAATCTCTAAGAAGATGGAGGAGATCTGTTTCTCTCCAATTTTCCCTTTTTTCTTCTTTTCTGCTATAGAAACTGCAAACTGTCAGTTTATTGTATTTTACAGTTTATGGGGTGAAATGGGAAATATATAATTACATTAATCATATTAATTGGTATGGTTTTGGTGGTATGCAAGTATATATAGTCTCTCTCATAAATAAGGTGACTTTCCAATTTCTGTTTGGCATGCTCAAATTCTGTCTAATATGTACTGAAATAGTTTCATTTTTCCATTGCATGCCCAATTTTTTTCGATTTCAAAGCAGTATTTTTTAAAAAATAAATAAATAAAATATTTTATTGTTTTTTGAGGATAATTCGCAGTGTATATATATATATATATATATTCATATTCAATATGTTTGTTGCGTAATTTTATGGTGCAGTATATTTGAGTCAATTGTCTGATGATGATGATAATGAATCATAAGTTTCATTGAATCAAGTTTTCAATGAAAATGAATCATAAGATTCAATTCATGCATTTCCGGTGGATGAGGGGAATATTATCCCCTTGAAATTCCCTCGACTACGATTACGATTCCTTCAAGGCATATAGCAGTAGATTATTTAAAAATTACTGTGTGAAATGTGGAAAAAATTTCATCATGGGTAGTCTGATTATCTCTCCCCCAGTCCCCCAGTATGATTTTCTTTTCCTTTCTTTATAATTTCTTCAAGGAGAGGAGATAATAAGCTCCGTTTTCTGGCATCTACGAGTAAAAAAAATGGCCAATATTTGATCCAAAGGGATGTTCCAATCCAATCATTGATTTTGGTGCAAAATATTGGTGTGGATTGATCAAAGTAACATGGGAATCCCAACATTTTATCAAAACCATAATCATGGGAATCCACAAAAGCAAATCCTATGGAAATTTGGTTGGTTGCCTGACATGTTATGCGGCAGCAATATTTATCTTTCCCTTTTGTTGACTGCTGTTATATACTGCTATAAACCAACCCTCTATGTTTTAAGAGCCCAAAAGATCTTCTAGGACTCTACCCCCACCCCCACCACCACCCCGCAGAAGTTTTGATGAGAACATTAAAATGTTACAAAGGTGACCCCTAGACTGCGCCTTCCTACTCATCGGGGCGTGATACTTGACCCGGGTATTGGTCGCACATCTATTTTCGGAGCCAGTTGATTCGGCTCTCGTGTAAAAATTTTGATGAAGCCATTTTTTTTTATAAAAAAATTAAATTAAAAACCCGATACAAATGCAACTCTATCTCCTTTTTTCTGAAAGGAAATTGAACTGTAGTAGTCTGGTCGTTAGAAAAACAGTGGAGTAGTTTATATGGTACCTACATTCTTTATCCTTGTTTCGAGGCTTTCTTTCATATCTTTCCTGCTGTGTGCAAAGTAAAGAAAAGAAGGAAATGGGGCCATTTTAGAGGCAGTGGTGTGTGGATTACAGCATGGAGAAGAAAAGGATTCAATGAGGCTACTTATTACCTTCACGGGAATCGAGGTTTTTAATTTTATTTTAAAAATAAAATTCATTTTCTTGATCATTTTCTCATCATTGTTCAAAGATGCAAAAGTTGTTTGTACAAAGATAATCTCAACTAGTAGCTAGCTAGCTACCTAGTTGCAAATTGAATGATATCGACTTCTCTTAGTTTGGAGTTTTTTAATGATTTGTGTGATCTAAATTTAATTTATTTATAATTGAATATTATAAATTGTGTTTCTTCACACAAATACAGTTAGTTACTCTCTTGACTATAGTAATACATATTTTGTTTATATATACAAAATGTGCCGATGTATATTTTGGTCTCATATATACAAACCAAACAATACATATGTTGTTTAGTTCAACCACTTAAAAATAAGTAATATTAAACAAGTAAATAAACTGTTAAAATACTCCCTTAATATAATCTAAATCTATAAGCTCTCCCCCTACTAATAGCTTCAACTTTTCTCTTTTTACCTTTTTCTCCATACACACACAAACAAACAAACCGGACGTCCAGTCAGTAGATGCCAAATTTAAAGTTAAATCACTATTATGATATGATGATCACATATAATCATGACTAAGTTCTTCAAACACAAACAACTTGTGCCATGGATCTCCAGTATACCTATTGAAGTCCAATATATATGCTTTATTCTTTCACTAGTTCTTCAATCTAACACGCTCTTCTCCGGAATTTATGAAAATAAAATACCAAAACATGTTAAGTTTCTTCTTCTTTTGCCATTGACAAAATATTTAGATTGTTGGCAAAAATGAAAACATGTAGTCCTTTGTGTTTATAACCACCATGTAGCTTTCTTGTAAACTAAGAATATTTTCTGTTTAGATTTTTGTTCTATACATAATACCAACAATGAACTTCTAAACAATTTGAACCTACTAATTCTTAATGCTAAGCTGAGCCTGTCATAATGATGACAGTTATAATAGGATTTAAATATATGTGGGAATGATCCGTAGTAAGTATTTGTTATGGATCAAAAATGGACATACACCACACCTCTATCGTTCAATATAGGAACCAACAGCCGAGATTAGAATTGAAAAATTCACGTCCGCTATTCAAGTAGCGGACGACGGGTTACGTCTGCTACAAATAGTAGCGGATGACGGGTGTCGTCCGCTATTAATAGTAGTGGTTTCAGTTCTAATCTCGGCCGTTGGTAGATATTGAACGATAGAGATGATGTATGCCCATTTTTGATCCATAGCAAATACATGAAAAGTACCAAGAAAAAAAAAAGAATCTGTTTCAACATACTATGCTACACTTGAACTAATCATAATTTCTATGTTTCATGTCTTATCCAATCACCACAAGTATTGGAGATGAGATGCTGTTAGAAAAGTAAGCTGAGATATAAAATGTGTTTCGTGAATTTAATCTAGCAAATGAATAACATAAAATCTAGGAAATCAGAATTTCTTTGAGGGGGCATAATTGATCATATGATAGCTTCAACAGAAGCATAACAACTAGCCAAGCTATAGTCTTTCTCCCATGTCAAACCGAGAGAACTTTGCAAGGAACACAAGCTACGGATATATGGCACCCCCAGCTTTCAATTGTCGATCAATTCTGACTTGATATCTTCCCTTCTCTTCTCTTCTCTTCTCTTCTCTATTATGCCTCTTCACCGCTTCAAAGGTTCGGGTCTTTGACGAGCAAAACCTGGCTGAAGAAACATGGACATGCAAGCTGCATCAGTGGCAGAAGAAAGGAACAAGCTCAAGGGCATACTTGTATATAAAAAGTGAGATTATGTGGAAATTTTTCACGAGAAGGAAAACTTAAAATTTGGACACCCTCTAGTACAACCCTTTTAAAGTTGTCACACATAAATACTAAAGTTGTCCGACCATATGGAAACATGAGTATCAAATTTTGAAAATAGGAAAAGAAGTCGAGATAGATGGTAGAAGAACATGACTGTACCTGAAGAAGCATGGAGGGTGCAGCTGCAGCTGTAGCTTCAGTAGTAACATGGCTCCTAGTTTTTCTTTCATTTAATGTGGCAATGGATGGGCTGTTAGCTGTTGTTATATCCCAAAAGCTCCGTTTTTTAGCTGCTGGTGCTGGAGATGAAAATCGATGACTTGGGCTCTTCAACTCACCCTCAGTTAGCTCCTTTGGCCGTAAGCTTGCCCTGGTGACAATTCTATTCGACCCTTGCCCTCCCACTCCTTCCACTGGTTTTGCAGCCTTACGAGAAAGATCGCGAATAAATGCATCCTTTTGCTTTATCTGCATTGCATGATCCCTTTTCATTTTCTCAATATCCGCCTCTAATGCCTTCACAGTTCGCCTTAGATTTTTCACTGTCTCCTCGACTCCCTTCTTTTTCTTGGATTCTGGTGTGAAACAATTCCCAGCCAAGAAGGATGGTCTGGGTTTTTTTTTTTCATTGGGCTTGCAAGAAGAAGGTGGAGGAGATAGGAGAGAACAAACTGTAGAAGGGGTTGGAGAGGAGTTTGCTGCTAAGGATTGTGCCTGTATTGTTAATAGCTTCTGTTGCTGGCTAGCCAATTGGACTCGCAGTTCACGATTCTCTTTCTGCAACTCAAGTAAGAGCTTGGCCTGGTCTGTTTCAGATTCAGGTGCTTGCAGTATTTCCTCATTAGCATCACATGCCTGCAATTGTGAAGGATGAGAAGTAAACATCTTATACTTCATGAATTACTAACAACAGTTTAGTTACTTCATGAATTACTGATAATAGAAGAAGGTGCAGGGAAAATTTTGTTAGAATTTTGAAGTAGTAGTGTGTAAAGCCTGAAGTTGCAAGAAACCAGCCCTACAATTTTATAATAAGTCGAAACAATGACCTTTTTTACAATGGATATGTGTCTAATTGTGTATCTATCTATCTATACATATATACACAACCAAATTAACTATGCTGAAAGTAACAATCCATATCTGACATTTTGGGAGTGAATGAGAGGACTGCTTTATTATGACAATAATATGAAAGAATGAAGGTACACTTTTCAGAAGCATAGAGAATGAACCTTGGTGCGGATCTGCTTAGCTCGGTCAGCCCAATGAAGGGTGTTTTGAGTTTCGCCAAACGAGAGATTGCTTGGGCTGATATTGGCAATCATCACAGTATTACAAGCTCCACCTAGAGAGTCCTTGAGAAGTTGAGTGAGCTTGGAGTTGCGGTAGGGGATGTGTTTCTTTCCCTCAACGAGTGCATTGATGCAGCTGCTCAGGGAAAGGAGGGACCTATTTATGTTTGCACCCTCAAGTGATCTCAGTGTTCTCTGATCGGTAGCTAGAGCTCTCTCTGAACCTGCAAGGTCAATAAGTGACAGCTTTCCAACTAGACTGACAACATTATTGGAAGCATCCCTAGCTCGATATTCAACCACAACCTGATGTAACATACGAAAGAGTTCATATACTTTAAACTTTTGTAAGCATGGAAGTAAACAGAATTTATTTAGAAACTAATACTTGGTGCAATTTCTGAAGGGGGGAAAAACTCGGTGCAATTACCTGAAGAATGGCATGGGAACGTGAGGATGTTTCATTGGCACGAGTTGGCTCTGTGGTCCGATTTTGGTTTCCTTGTTGAAGTGATGTCATTACCTGTATATATTAAGCAAACCAGACACAGTAAGTAAATCTTGAGTGTTTCTGCTTCATCAATGTAACTGAAAGGACTGATATGAACCAAAAAGTTGAGCAAGTAAAATTACTTCATCAGTAGAGTAAGCTCTGTACTGAGTAAGACCTGCTGCCACAATTCCCTGAAACATTTAAAACATTTGTATTGACTATCAGATTTACGATATACTAGAACAAGGGAATATTGCCATATACAAAACAGCTAGCTCAACTGATTCCTTTTGGCGAACATTAATAATTCACCAAATGTTTGATAAAGGTTATGACTCAGCAAAATGAAAGAGATATATCTAAGTTCACTGGGGAACTATACAAAGCAATAAAAACAGAAACTTAAGAAACTCTCTTCAACGCATAAACCATCTACATGTAAGATGTTTAAACTTGTTAGATCCAGACCTGCTTATCTTCTCTGAGGACCAGAGGACGTCCCGGGGAAAGCAAATCTCTGACGGTTTCATTATAGACCTCAAGATAAGACAGATGAACCACATGGTTTCCATCACAGCTCCTCTGCCTAACCTTGTTGAAAAGATCTTTAATTGCCAAAACCATCACGCCCGGATTCTCCACTGTACCGAGCATTGTGTATGTCTTCCCAGCTCCAGTGGCACCATAGCAGAAGACTGACCCATTCCTCCCTTGCATAACTGCTTCCACAAGCTCTGCTGTCCTGAAATGTGAAAATTATATTACTTTAGTTCCTCCTTACTAATCAAATAGTGCATGTTTGAAGAATACTACACAAAATTTCATTACCAATCAAGAGAATTCAGTTTCCAAATAAGCTCCGATTAACCACAATAGCACCATGTGCCAGTCATATTAGCAGATTTCACCAGATGACAAGAACTAGTAAGGCTAAAACAAATTAGGCGGATCCCTCTTTTGTTATTAGTACTATTAGTATTTTTCTCTATGATCATTTATGTTTCAAGAAAACTTTTGGAAGGAAAAAAGAAAAAAAGAGAGAGATACATTTGGATAAAACAATGAAGGAGGGGTAACGATACTTAGTTCCAGTGATTACTGTAACATAGCCTTTCCTAATCTGTTAATAAAAATAAATAAAAAATCTCTTTTCCTCACCAGAACACATATACTGCCTCTGAACCTAAGACTTAAATGGCATGGTTTTCAAAGCAAGATCTACTCTTTTTTTCATAATAAATGAGATACCAAATCTGCCCAAACACTGACAAATAATTGGCGCTCTTGCTCAAACTTTTTATTATTGATTGTAGGCTATGACCAAGAGAAAAAGAGAAAGGATATAATTATCATCTAGAAAGCATACGGGTATTTCAAACATCAGGCAATAACATCTGGAAAAAGTTAATTTAGAAAAGTCTGGTCTATTAAAAGAAAATGAAATACTAAAAGCTAAAAAAGAACAGTATTAAGGAACTTAGTGGTTTTTAGATATACGTCAACAAATATTCTACAGATTAGTCTAGATTCAAATTCAGCACAAAACAGCCAAAATTAATAAAAAGATCACAATTTTATCAGACTCACGTTGTTGAATAAACTTCCTGTTGAGTAGATGTATCAGGGAAGGAGGAATCGAAGGTAAAATGTCGCCCACGAAGCCTCTTTAGCCTAAGATAATCAGTCTCATTTGCAAATTCCGTCAAGTAAACATCTCTTTTGTTAACAATTCGAACACAACACCTTGATCCAGCTTCTCTCTCCTTCTTCCCCATAGGCCTAAGCCTCACAAAAACAAGAATCCTACTACTCCTTGATCCCAATTTCTCCGAAATTGTCTCCAATTCTTGCACAGTCTTAGTCCCTCCCCCTCCAAATCCCCTTGGCTCAGAATGTGGTGGTACCATTGAACCCCCCATTGATAATTTCCTTGCCACTGTAGTTGACATTGAGGCTTTTCTTGGACATGAAAACCCGACGATCCTGTCACCGCCTGCCACAGCCACATTCTCTTTAGCATCTTCCACCGAAGGCCTTGGCATGACATAAGTCCTCGTGACTGTAGAATTAGGCATTAAATTCTCTCTCATTACATGACTAATTGGGTTCATTGTTTCCTTCTTTGGCTCTTTGAACTCTTTTTGGCAAGAATTTAATAGGTCTGCAATAGGGTGAGTTGAAAACCTTGGCTCTTCTGGATTTCTAACAGCAGCAGAAGAAGCTCGTTTTTGCTGTTCATACAAAAGGGTTAGCGCTTTCATCTTCTCTTTCAAGCCATGATGTGGATTTCTCATGTGATTACCGAAATTGGGGTCTTCTTGATCCGTCCTCATTCCGGACTCATTCTGATCTTGATTAGCTATAATTTGAGACCTAGTTCTAGTTGACACCGGCATTCTATTAAACCCCTACAATCCGAACATGCCCTTGTGAATTTCTTGAAGACCCAGATGCTGAAACTGATCGGATTCCAAGAAAGTTCAAACTTTTTCCCGGAAAATGCTAGAATGCTGACGGAAAATGTATATAAACGTTAAGAGTGGCTGAATAGTGGGGGAAGCTAAACTGGGTCTTGAAAAAACAAACAGGGGAAGATGAGAAGAGAGTGTTCCGATCAATAGGTTTTGTGTTTAAAGATCACAGCCGTTGATTTGATGGAAATGGACGGTTGAATTTAAGTCGGGGATAGAGGTTTATGAAGGGAAGTTACAAGGACACTCCAAAATTTGCTAACCGCACTGTATCTATACTGAATGCAAGTGTTTACATCATTACATACATGCATGGTTTAAAGTTTGACTGTCAAAAGCAAAAGAGGAAGTGGAATTGAAAGTACCTGTTTTGAATTTTTTGAATGCTGGTTGTAACGGTCAAAATGTATCCCACTGGCCACTGCACAAGGTCAGTTATGAAGAACTCTGGGGTCCAACATATTTGGATATGGCAGAAATTTAAACTGCAACGCAGCTGCATCATGTCACATGAACACTGCAAAAGTATACACAGATCAGGTGGGGCAATCAGATTAATTTACGGTCAAGATTAAGACTGTTTAAATAGTAGTTGTGGCAGCCACATCTTTCATTTTTCTTGCAATCTATATACTCAAAACATTATACTAGTATTATTTAATCAAGGATAAGTTAGACTCCTAACTTTATTGACCTGGCTATAAAGAAGCACTATAATTGACACAAGAATTAGTCTATTGGTTAAAAATTAGGGTATGTGTGGAACATGATCATTCATGTTAATTATTATTAAAGTTTTGGATCTATATAAATATTTGTCTTAAAGGGAGGACACCAAAGATGAGAGCAGTCAAGCATGATGTTAAATTGTAATTGTTACATGGTTAAATTTTAATGTCAAATTTGATGGCTTGGTTTTATCCAATTAGCCAGCCAAATTCTACGCATCATGCAAATACATATACTGTTTTGAACACCCACAAATTTAAATAAACACACGCATTCACGGTGTCATTGCAGTTATAAAAAATAGTTTACAAAATAATATGATAGGGTATAATTATTAGATAATTCACCATATATAGATGAGTCTAATGATAATAATGATGATAACAATCAATCACATCATTTTCTAAATAATTTTTTATAATACTGTTGATTTTAGAATGAATGGAGAATCTATGTTATAATTAAGTACTACAATTATGTTTGATTGCAAGGTCATGGATTATAATTAATTCTAGGAATTATAATTTCAGAATTATAATTATAATTCAAAAATTATTAATTCATTTAATAATATATAAACTAGTAGTTTCAAGTTAAATTTAAAAATAAATAAGATAGTTAGAATTAACATTTCTATCCCAACTATAATATTTACAAACAAAGAGCCTAAGTACGTGGACTATTTCCACCCGTTTCAAATAACGGATATGAGACTAGCCCGACCCGTGTGATTGATTAGTTTAGGTTTCAAATGAAACCCTATAAACCCCAAATAAGCTGGCCTTTCCTACCTTCTTTTCCCTACTATTATTGGACTTGAACCAAAATAGGCAACCAAGATAGCAAACGGTGGAGGCGGCCATGGCAAACACTGAGAAAAGTCCTAACCCTAACCCTAAAATAGACGACGAAACTATGAAGAAGAAGAGAAAGAGGAAGAGAGATAAGAACAAGAAGGATAAAGCAGCGTCAGCAGCAGAGGTAGCTCAGCTGGAAGAAGAAAAAGTTGAAGGGAGTGAAAATGAAGAGAATGGCGTTGAAGAAGATGATGAGTTGAAAAGAGAGAATGAGGAAGAAAATGGGATTGAAATGACAGAGAAAAAGGATGATGGGGATGAAGAGGAGAAGAAGAGTAAGAAGAAGAAGAGGGTGAAGAGTGGGAGTGGGATTATGAGTACGGTGACATTTGAGTCGATGAATTTATCTGAACCCACCATGAAAGCTATTAAAGATATGGGTTTTCAATACACTACTGAGGTATGAAAGATAAAAAGACAAATCTTTATTTGTATTTGTGTCTGTACTTTCAGTTTACAGTCAATTTGTGAAATTTGATGTATTTGATAGTAAAATCTTATTGTTTTTAAAATTAGTTACACCGTTGTTTCCACAGAAAGAGTCAAATTTGCAAGATTTACGAATTTTAATGATTTTTTTTCCATTTTTAACCCCAAATTTATTGAGTTCTTAGTTTATCAGTGATGATATGCTAATGAAATAGCGATGATAATTTTTTGAGGACATTGTATCATTTTATACTACCATAGAAAGAAATGAGAATTTTCTTTTGGAACAAAAAGAATTGATAAATGTGACCCTTTTTGTGGTACAAATGGGGTATATATTTTTTATTAAACAAGTTGTGGGAGGTGATATTGGATAGTAGGGTTTCATTCTGCCACTGGATTATATTCCGGTGCAAAAATTTGGTTCCAAAAGCAGGATACGGTCTTAGTAAAGGATCACAAGTGTTTATTTGCTGTGGGTATTTGTAACTGATATTCTATAAGAGGAATATGAATGCCCAATGATATAAAATCACAATTGTTCATATCTCATGAATATTAATCAGAATCTCATGAAATTATATTACAAAAAAGTAGTGCTTTCAGTATAATAGAAGTAAAATTTTTAATGGGGATACTACACACCTTCGTTAAGCAGCCACATTGTGCAAAACCATGTCAGAGGTACAGTCTGCTTCAGCCTTTTGAGTCTATTCCTCTAAGCCCTCCCTCAAAATTGGACAAATTTTGGTAATTCCTGTGGCACATATCAGCAATGAGTCGGAGAACTATTAAAAGTTTGCATAATGTCTGTACTTGCTTAGTTTGTCTGTCATTTGGTTTGTTTTATTCTTCGCTTGTTGAATATCTGTTTTTTTATCCTTCTACAGCAAGTAGTATTTTTGGTTAATTTATGTATCCATGTGATCTAATTGTTTTCTGCACTAAGACTTGTAAGCCTTATTTATCTTATACAACGCAGATACAAGCCAGATCTGTTCCTCTTCTTATAGAAGGCAAAGATGTTCTTGGGGCTGCGAGGACAGGTTCTGGGAAGACACTTGCTTTTCTGGTACCAGCAGTTGAGTTGTTGTATCAACTTCACTTTGCTCCTCGGAATGGGACCTGGTGTTATTGTCATATGCCCAACAAGAGAACTTGCTATACAGGTTGACATCTAAGTATCTAATTTAAAGTGAGAGTACAATTTTAAACAACCATGAATTTGAAGAAAAAATCAATTTCCCATTAACCTCCTAACTCAATCTAAATCATAATATTGATATTAACTGGAAGTTAGGTTTAACAATTCAACAGAGAGCAAGGCTGGAGATTGCATCTCTTCTTAGTCTATTTTAGACAAAAAAATTCTCATTTTGGGACACCAAAAGGAAAATGTTTCTCTCATATATGAATGGAGGTAGGACAAGTACGGAGTACCAGAGTGCCTGCTAATAAATTAATCATCAATTACCGGCCTTTTTTGTGTGGCTTAGTTGTTGCCAAAGAAACAAAATGGGAATGATATCTACATGCTTTGTACCTCTAGTATATTTTTCTATTATTGATAAAGGAAATCTATGTGGTGTTAGGTTGCACATTTACATGTTCGAGTTCTTGTACCACATAGAAACATTAACCATTTTAACTCAGTCTTAATAATGTTTGATGTACTGTCATCTAAATTTTATATTCAGAATGACATTCTTAATATAATTACTGAACCTGCCTGATCAATCTCCTGTTGAAATCATTCAGACGCATGCAGTTGCAAAGGAGCTTCTCAAGTATCACTCGCAGACTCATGGATTAGTTATTGGTGGTTCGGCACGAAGGAGTGAGGCAGAACGCCTAGCTAAAGGAGTAAATCTATTGGTAGCAACCCCTGGTCGGCTCCTTGACCATCTTCAAAACACCAAGGGGTTCATATACAACCGTCTAAAGGTATCTTTGATGACCATCTCATCATACTTGCTTTCATCGTAACTGAACCTTAGATGAGCATTGGTCTATCAACCCACATTCAAAGTTTTCTTATTGCATTTTTTAACACTACTCCCACCCTTTGATTTTTGTGTATTAAGGAACAATAAAGTTCAAAAAATCTTCTTAAAAAGGATATATACCTTTTTATTTTTTTGTCTCTTTTTTTTATCTTTGAGAATTACTATGTGACAAGATCGATGTTTAATTTGAAAAGACCTTGGGAATTTATTTATTTTAGCAGAACACCATTTGAGAAACCATGTCATAAAAACATAGATATATTGTTTTACTTTTTTGATAATCTTAAGCTTTTACTTTGGAGAATAACTATGCAAGTAGGTATTTAAATTGAGAGAGCCTGTTCTCGTATGGTTAATCATGCTCTTTAAGAAATAAACTTTAAGATGATAGATTAGTTAAAAAGAAAAAAAATGTAGAGTAGCATGGTTACAAATACTCGCACGGGCTAAATCTTTAGTCGAGTTTTTCAGAAAGAAGAAACAAAATGTTAACTAGGATATCACCTACACTATTACTTGTATGATATAATGAGGATACCATCTTTGATGTCTACACTACCCCTCACCCCATTGAGGTGGGCTTTGGTCACTCCTATAATTACTACAGTTTAGGCAAATTGGTATTGTTTTGAAGCCTCTCAAAAAAGGTAATAGTACTGAAAATCTTATAACATCGCCAGCTTTTATGGTTTCTGGGCCAGCATAGCTAGCAAAATTATATTGCCCTTAATTTTATTAGTAATCTTTAGTTTGGTCACTTCTGAAAGTTCTAACCACACCAACTGCTTTCAATTTTCAATTAGGGAAAATTTCAAGTACATGCCTCGCTACTAATTATATTTTTAAAATAGATGTTCAACCAGTCATATTGATTACTCCAATTTTTAATCAAATCTTGTATTTGCAGTGTTTGACGATTGATGAAGCTGACAGGATATTGGAAGCAAACTTTGAAGAAGAAATGAAGCAAATTATTAAAATTTTACCCAAGGTATAATTTCCTTGCTGATAAATTTGAATATAGTGAAAGAAGATGGGAAGTAGAAACACATGTTACACGATTGTTTTTCCTTGATTCAGTAAAATCTTGGCCCTCACTCCCCTGCCTTTTCTTGATAAGAGAGTTCCATACGACGTACAGCTTTTGTTTTTGATCTGTCAGCTTGACTGTGGTGCTTAAAATACATACATTTTAATGATTTGTCCTCATTGCCGTGATATTTGAACTGCTCTTAAGCTGGCTGGGCATTCTCAATTTGACGCGTTATGTTTCAATGCCCTTGAACAAAACAGATCACGTGTTAATGTCTGGCTTAGCTATTTGCATGAGTTAAACTTCTTTTCTGTTAAAGATAAATGGGAGCCATATCTTAAAAACGTCTTTAAAGTTATTAACTGTTAAGTTAGCCATATTGGTTGTATGAATCTGGTCATAATGTTTGTGGCATTGCTTTGCCATAAAGTTGAGAAGCATCACCGTGCAGGTGTGCACGCAATGCGTATGTGCATGTGCCTTGCTGGCTCATTATAGGGAGTGGGATAAAAGGTGTAATGGGAAGATCATTGAAAATGGAAACTCATGTAGTATTTTCTATCTGATGTTGATATGTGAGAAGTGGATGGCAGTTAATAGCTGACATGCAATACATAGAGATTACTATATGATTCATATTTTTGTATGTAAACTTACACGGATAATATTGTTCATTTTTCGTATTTTTGATGTCCTAAGTCCTAACAATAAAGTAGGAGGGTGGCTTTCTCTTTGTATTACAGTTTATGTAACTGCACTTGGGATATTTCTTACCTTGTTGTGTTTCACTCTGTGGCTTCAGTAATGTTGCTTTGCTAGTAGTTGGAACCACATACAGGTGCCTATTGGTATCATGCATTGAATAATGAACAATTCTGTTATTTGATGTGCAGGAGAGGCAAGCAGCTCTTTTTTCTGCTACTCAGACCAAGAAGGTTTGACATCCTCAAATCAGATACTTGTTATTAAATTTTCTACCTGGGTCTGAAACATATTTTTTTTGTTTTCAACTTGAAATATTTGGTGTGAAAATCAAATTAGTTTTTTGTTTCTATTATTATCTGAAGGACTTAGTTGATTTGAATCACTCTTGTTCTTTGCCAGGTTGCAGATCTTGCACGCTTATCCTTGAAAGATCCTGTCTACATTGGCGTAGATGATGAGAGGAAGAGGGTAAAGACTAAAGAAACAGTGAAAATAACTTTTTATATCAATTAAACTGTAATTCAATTCCCATATGACAACATTTGATGCACTGCAGGTCACTAATGAAGGCTTGGAGCAAGGGTATTGTGTTGTGCCCTGTGACAAAAGATTTATTCTTCTCTATTCCTTTCTAAAGCGGCATCAATCACAGAAAGTGATGGTTTTCTTCTCTTCAGTTAACTCGGTTAAATTTCACTCAGAACTACTCAAGTACATTCACGTGGATTGCTTCGACATTCATGGGCAGCAAAAGCAGCAGAAACGAACCTCTACCTTCTTTGATTACTGTAAAGCAGAAAAAGGCATATTGTTATGTACTGATGTTGCTGCTCGTGGCCTTGATATTCCTTCTGTGGTATGCTTTTCTTGTTTCTGCTTGATAGTCTTAAATTTTGCAAGCATCATGATTGCGAATTTTCATGAATTAATAAGTATTCAATTAGAAGTGAAAACTTCAGTGTCAAATATAAGATTTGTAATGCATCATCTTTCTTTGACATGAACACAGTCTAATTTATGGTGCTTGTCAAAATCACCTCTGTCCATTTCAATTCTAGCCTAGAAGTATCCAAACAGTTGGATTAATATGTATGTGTGAGGCTAATATTAGTCCAATCGGCTAAGAAATATAGTCATACTGCTATTTATCTAGTTTTAAGGAAACTAATTTATCATTTTTAAATAGAATATTTGAGTAACCTAACATACCTTACCTGACCTGAACCCTATTGGGTTTTCAGTTTACTTCCAAACCCATCCCATTAGGGTCGGGGTCAGGCTTCGGTAGTCAGGGAGGGAGGAATTACCATGCTTAAGTATAAGAGTAAAGATCTTGAAGTTGAGAAGTCCTAGATTAAGACGGAATTTGGTTTCGGGGTTTTACATGCGATATCAATTGTACAAGTCACTGCCAGATTGTACATTTCATGATTCCTTTGAATGCTAGAAATTCAAATAGGTTACTTACATTATGGGGTTTTATTGACCAATCTGTATTGAATTGGGATTGTGTAGAATAAAAAATCATTGGTAGGTATTAAATCAAGTTGAATTGGAAGGTTATCTCGGTGGCTTTACATGATCAAGTTTTTTTTTCTATTGAGGTCGGCATCTTTCTATACACTATGTGGTCTGCAGTATGCTGAATTATTTTACTAAATTTTCAAGTTAATGTTTATTGTGTGTGTGTGTGTGTATATATATTAATATGATTTAAAGAATTATATGAATAGAAAAAAGGAAGAGTGATTGTTGTTAGAATAGTTATGTGACTAATTGTAGGAACAAGACCACTTCAGTTTACTTTAGGGTGTGCATCATCAGAGGTAATTGATGTTAATTAATTTTTTCTTTGGTTGTAGGACTGGATTATTCAATATGATCCCCCAGATGATCCCAAGGTGCTCACTTGTATTTTTTCTTGTTTACGGTTGTTATATTAATTAGTGTTCTTGTTTGACATTTGGGTTACTATTTCAGGAATATGTTCATCGTGTTGGTCGAACAGCCCGTGGGGAAGGTTCAAAAGGAAATGCCCTACTTTTCCTGACACCAGAAGAGTTGCAGTTTCTCAGCCATCTTAAGGTCTGGCATATATACTTGTAGCTCAGTAATCCTTTTTATAGCTGAACAATAATAAATATTACCTCAAGCTGGAAATGAGATTCCTTTTCTGTTGATTTTTTCCCCTGAATATTAAATGTTTGCATAGGACAGAATTAACAAATTTTTGCATCATTTTTTATTATAATTAATTATATTTAAAATATAAGTTAAAAGTCGATCAAAATAATTGCAATTTGTACAAACCTTATCGACGAAAAACGTAGGACTTTCTTTTCCAGATATAAAACAAAAGATGGGAAGTAGTTGTGATAAGCAGCATTCCACCTTAATAGACTAATGAACTTAATAAGCCTCCTATAAAAGCACTACACAAAGAAATTAGGTGCTTCTAAAGACAGGTACTTTTAAAGGCAAGGACTAGTCATTAGCTTGTTTATTAAATATTTTCAATTATTATTCTTATATAGATATTCTGTTCTAATGTCAGGAAGCTAAGGTCCCTGTTAAAGAGTATGAATTTCCTGAAAAGAAGCTGGCAAATGTGCAGTCTCACCTGGTACCTTCCTTCTTCAGCATACATTCAGTATTGTTTTGCTTTTATTATAATTATTGGCTGCTTCTAGGCACCTAAGATAATAACGTCAATTGATGCAGGAAAAGTTGGTAGCGAACAACTATTATTTGAACAAGTCTGCTAAAGAAGCATATAGAGCATATGTATTGGCGTACAATTCGCATTCTAGCAAGGATATCTTTAATGTTCACCGCCTCGATCTGCAGGTGCTTACCCTTCTGCTCACGTTAAAATGCAAAATGATGTTTGATAATTTGTCCTGTTTTAGCTTATTATATTAAAACATGAAGTATGGAACAAGAAGGGGTGGGAGGAGAGGAGTGAGATAGGTTACCACCTTTTGCTGTTGCATATATATTGCCTGTTTCGTAATTCAAGTTTAAGTATAATCGGAGCAGCAAGCCCTTGAAAACCGTGAATTTGAGTGCTGAAAATTTGTTCAGTTTAATTTCGATTTCTTAATATGCATATGATGATGATTTTGTTGTTGTTACAAGCTAATAATGACCCATTGGTTCTCAACAGGCTGTGGCAGCTTCATTTTGCTTCGCTAACCCTCCAAAGGTTAATCTGAACATAGACAGCAGTGCATCCAAGTTCAGGAAGAAACCACGTAAAGATGAACGAAGTCGACATGGATTTAGCAAGAGCAATCCTTACGGGAAGAACGGTTAAATTGATTGGTGATGATCATTCTTAAAGGTGATAATGACAATTACAATTACGGGGAGAAAGCAAAATATGATAATTACAAGAAGTAAAATACTAGCAAGATCAGCGGCAGCTAAACTGGCTGTATTAAGTAGTCTGTTCTGTGCCAATTTTGCATTGATGTCTTTTATAGTGGTTAGTTGCAATTTTCTTTGTGAAGCATATAGTTTATGTTGTGCAATGTAGTCCTTTTTTTCATGTTTTATTTATTTGCAGGTCTATTTATTTTTGAGAAATACAAGGAAATAATTCTTGTGATTATAGCTTTTGGTATGGTATATACTTACTATATTATAATCATTTTTCTTGGCCAGAAATTTTGAATAATTCACAAGTGCTTTCCTAACATATTGAAGTCTTGCTTATAAGTATATCGTAGTTAGCTTGCAAATAATTAACTTTTAAAAAGGTAATCATCTTATCACAAGGTATATATATTAATATTAGTATTAGTATTAGTATTAGTATTTAGAATGTTTTATTTCAGTGCACTATACTATGCCTCTTTGTCTTTTGTGGTATCTTTGTAAAATCTTAAAATTTATAATTCATACAAATTTATTTAATTTTAATATAAATAAATATAATTATATGAATTTTGCATTTTAGAAAATATAAATTGACTAAATTATATTCATATAAATATAATTATATGAATTTTGCATTTTAAATAATTTCCTTTATTTAGCTGATATTTCGAGCTAAATAAAGGAAATAATACAGTGTACACGTGGATTAGCAGAAAGCCAGAACCTATCATAAATTCCCATGTGAAGCACACAAAACCTTGCAACTCTCTCATCCCGTGTTGCTTTATTCTATTAAATGTTTCAAGTGTTGTTTGTATAATCTTTATTCTTTACAATTGAGTACTGAAGACGAGTCATAAGTTTCACAATTTTTAGGCTTAACATTGCCAGGAGATATTGATTAAAAATCATTTCATACACTACTCTTTGAGTTCCGGCTGAAAAAAATCAAGGAAAATTTTAGGAGTTGAACATTAGCGTCACTCCAGCAACCCGCAATTTGTGATGATCACCTTCGAGTAAGGACGGTTAAAACCCCTTTCTGCAACGACAGCCCTTTTGTCACCAACTAATTTGGCCACCCTGTTTGCCAAACAAGGACAGGACAGAAGTATTCATATTACAAGTGCTAGCAACTTGATTAAGGTGGGTATAAGTTGAAAATCATGATTGTGATCAGTGTAAATACTGTCCAGTAATTTTAGCTGTAGTCCATTTTATATATGATATATGATGATTCAACTTTTCTCATGCTTTGTAAGTTCAAGATTAATGTAACTAGTTTGATTATGTGCCAATTATCATAGCTGTTTGGTTGCTCCAAAAATATAAAAGATAGTGGGAGCACCAAAACAGCTTAATTAAGCAATTGATCTACTCATGTTTGGCTAAGGTCACTCTTTCCTACTGCTTGCTTGTTCATGGTTTTGCAGGGAAAAGAAGAAGAACACAAGGAAAATTTGATTACCCGGTACCTGAAATAAGGAGAACTAGTATTCTCTTGCACAGTCTTGACCTGCCCAATCTTTCCACAACCTCCATTCCTTCCAAGACTCTTCCCACCACCAGAGACCACGCATCCAACTCCGGTGAATCCTTGGTGGAAATCACAAACTCCGTCCCATTCGGATCCTTCCCAACCTCTTCCTCATCAACCTCCAGCTTCCCTCTTCGCGCAACCAACTTCACTTTGGGAGGCGGTTTCAACGGATCCCTCACAATAATTCCAACACTTCCAGCCACATTCTTCGCCCCAGGACAACTCTCGTTCGCCTTCTCCAGTTCAGCAATGAGATTGTCAGTTGCCAAACTACTGCCTGTTTTTTTCGCAAGTTCAGCATCCACACCAAATGATCTTACTCCACCGTGTTGTATAAAATTCGGCATGATTTTAGCAAACTCTTTCCTCCTATAACTAATGCCAGCAGCCCCACTGATAATGTCACTAAATCTAGCAGTGGCTATTGGAGCATTGTTGCCATATAGTCCTATAATGAGTCTTCCAATTGGCTCCCCATTCATCGACACGTCAAAAAATGCCCGCTTTGTTGTGATTTTGTCTCTGCAGCCATCAGTACTAGTAGTAGTAGTAGTAGTAGTATTGTTTGAATGATCAGCTTCTTGTGCATCATTTGTGTCAATTATTGGAGGATTTTCTTCTGCTCTGGCCTTGGAGATATGAAACTGTTGATGTGCCTGAGAGCCTAAGAGAATGAGTAGGGATGACTTGGCGCAAATTGCGAGCTCTCGGCGCGATAATTTGGAGGATTGTTTGAGTACGAAGGGAGGGGATGGAGAAGTGGCGGTGGGAATTGTTTGAATTTGTTGATTGGGAGGTAGTGATGGTGCTGGGGGATTCAGTAGGCATTTTGCAGTGGACTGCATAACTAGTTTTGGGTTTTGCCACATTTTTTTTGGTAAAAAATCGTTTTGCAGATTCTCCCCTTGTCCACAGAGAGGGAGGTAGGTAGTAGTTTGTGGATGAGGAGGATAGAAATGCAATCCAAATGTATTGTGCTTAGGGATAAATGTGTATATGGACGGACACCACAGCAGCCATATCCTATCCAAAGTGTAGGAAACTTTTTTATCGACTTTATTTCTATGTACCAATCCAATCCAATCCTCCCTCATTCTAAGCAACCGTTTCTTTTTCGCAAGTGAAAACAATGAAATAAAATCTATTTCCATACATGCATACATATAATATGATTTTGAATATATTTAATTTTTAATTACATCAATCTGTAAACCCATATTCTCACAAACTCTCTCCTACTGTTAATTTGACAGAATCTTATATACTCAAGTATCAATTAAACGTACTTGTTAAAAAAATATATAACACTTGTAAAAATATGAAATGAACATGTAATATATATACACCCTCCGTTCCAAAATTAGAGATACAATTTGACTTAAACTTTAAAATTGATATGACTCATAAAAGTTTAGAATAAAATTAATTTTATGATTAATAGTTTTTGTTATATACTTTACAATTATAATAATAATATCAACTAAAATTAAATAAATTCACATGTCATCAATTGATCTCAAAAGTCAAATTATATATTTGACTTTGGCACGGAAGAAACTGATATTTTCACATAACTTTTTTATATTGGATGGATGATCCCATCCAACTTTGGATGTGGATCATATATATATATATATATATATATATATATATATATCAAAAATGAGCGTACACTATCTCTATCGTTCAATATAGAAATCAACGGCAGACATTAGAATTAAAAAATACACGTCCGCTACTATTAGTAGCGCTACTAATTAGTAACGGACATAACCCGTCATCCTATTATTAATAAATTTAAAGATATTGTACAATTTTTTTCCATCATCAAAGTAAATTAGACTCTCTTTTTAAACAAAAAAACTAACAAATGATTCTCTTTTATAAAATAGAGGAGAGTAACACACAATGTATCCGATATTAGTTCTGATCAAATATGAGTCTGATAATAGTTTTGAGTTTAAACTTATTGTGGTATCTCCTATCTCATTTTTTTGTCAAGTCCTGTTATACATGAGGACAAATTTATATATGTTCATAAAAAAACATATAACAACGGACAACATATAGACGACGGTTGTATATATAGCGACGGACCAAATCGTCGTCCGGTCCGTCGCTAAAGGGGGGTGAGCAAAGTATGTTGGATAAGGATGAGCTTAAGATCCGGACCGTATATATATATATATATATATATATATATATATATATATATATATATATATATATACGGTCCGTCTCTCTAGCGAACCATAGGGAGCGAACTAATGACGAACAGGCTATAGCGACGGTTTTTTTTTGTCGCTATAACATAAAAAACCGGCTTTCTATGTTATAGCGACGGAAAAAACCGTCGATATAGCCAGTTCATTTTTAATTCTCTCTTTATGGTTCGCTGGAGAAACTGACCCTATATATATATATATATATATATATATATATATATATATATATATATATATATATAAGTATGGGATACGTAAAAATTAAAGAGAATCTCAAACACTATTATACTATTTTATCTTTTAGAGTTTCGTGTTAGTGGCAATTTAACTTTGTTACAATTATATCAGCATGTATATCGTTTTACTTTTTTTTCCGTAGTATTATCATTATTGTTGTTATTGTTACTGTAACTTATTTACCTTTTGACACTTAAATTTATAAATAATAATTAAGAATGACCCCTATTTGCAATACACTTGAATTAATGGAAACAAGAGAGCAGTTAGGAGAATAGTTTTGAATTCAACAGGTTTTCTCTGAATCGAGTCTAAAGCCACTTGAAGTGGTACTTTTCAAGATCTCCTAATAATAAGCAATCAACTCGGGGGTGATCAAAACAATAAAATATCTATTCAAAAGAATCAAAACAAAACAACCTAGCTAGCTAGTGAAAGTTGATAGCTCATGAAAACTAATTACAAAATATAAGATCAAAATAGTTATGTGTGTGTATATATATATTAGAAAATAATATTCCTTTCATTAATTTCAAAATATAATATCAATATATTGATCAATACTAAATATTTTCAGATCTACCCACTTTGTTATTCACCCTTCTCTTTATATTTGATTCACAAATTCTCTCTTCTACAAACAAATTAAAAAATCCAAACCAATGGCATTGGCTATTACCCTAGCCCTAATTCTCTACTCTACCATTACTGCAATTTTTCTATATTTCATACTTAACCTGCGCAACCTCCTCCTTAACCGTCACCCGAGGCCACTCCCACCGGGTCCAAAACCATGGCCTATAATAGGAAACCTCCCACACCTTGGCACCATGCCACACCACTCCATTGCCGCCATGGCTCGGACTTATGGACCCCTCATGCACCTCCGAATGGGGTTCGTCCACGTGGTGGTGGCCGCCTCGGCTGAGGTGGCCGCGCAGTTCTTGAAAACTCATGATGCCAACTTTTCTAGCCGGCCACCAAATTCCGGTGCTAAATATATGGCTTACAACTATCAAGACCTGGTGTTTGCACCCTACGGCTCAAGGTGGCGGATGTTAAGGAAAATTTGTGCCCTTCATCTTTTCTCGGCTAAGGCTCTTGATGATTTTCGTCACGTCCGAGAGGTTTGATTTCTTTTCATCTTCACTTCAAATTAAACTTACAGTTATCTTATAGATTGCAGTCCATCTATGGCGACGGGTGAACTGTCGTTATAGTCCAAAAAAATCATCGTCATAAACGACTGTGTAATACACAGCACAGCAAGAAAAAATCTCATTTATAAAATATAAAAAAAGTAGCAATTTTTTATTATTATTATTATTATATATATATATATATAGTAGTATAAAATGACTCAATATTAGTGAGTTTTGCACTAAAACTCATTATCATGCCACGGTTACTAAATTACATAATAGAATTTCTTTCATTACATATTTTACCACAATATATAGTAGTAACAACACAAATATTGCTTTTACGTTAATGTAACGAATTTTGTTGTGTCACTAAATCTAATATTTAGGAGGAGGCGGCAATACTCACACGAGCTCTAGTGGATTCGGGGCAGAAGCGAGTGAAATTGGGGCAATTGCTGAATGTGTGTACCACTAATGCGTTAGGGAGGGTGATGCTAGGCAGGAGGGTGTTCCGTGACGGCAGCAGTGCTGTAGATCCTAAAGCCGACGAGTTTAAAGAAATGGTGGTGGAGTTGATGGTACTAGCGGGAGAGTTCAGCATCGGTGACTTTATCCCCGCCCTCGAGTGGCTAGACTTGCAAGGTGTGACGTTAAAGATGAAGAAGCTACATGGTCGATTCGACTCGTTTTTGAGTTTGATCTTGGAGGAGCATAAGCGCAAATTAGCTAATGGCGGCGGCCACGGTGGTGGTAGCCATCATATGGACTTGTTGAGTGTTTTGCTTTCCCTTGAGAAGGACGACGACGACGGTGGTGGTGAAGGAGGACAGCTCACTGATACTGAAATCAAAGCCTTGCTTTTGGTACGTACGTAGTAATCTTCTTCTTCTTCTTCTTCAGAAGATTCATCAAATTAATGGTAAAGCGATTTGGTATTCTTTTTCTATTAATTAATTTGTTAAATTGATTGTGCAGAACTTGTTTACGGCTGGGACAGACACTACATCTAGCACAGTGGAATGGGCCATCGCCGAACTTGTTCGTAACCCAAAAATCTTAGCTCAAGCCCAAAAAGAGTTGGACTCGGTTGTTGGTCAGGAACGACTTGTAACAGATACCGATCTCACCCACTTACCCTACCTCCAAGCCATCATCAAAGAAACTTTTCGACTTCACCCTTCTACACCACTTTCACTTCCACGAATGGCTTCCCGCAGCTGTGAAATCAATGAATACTACATTCCAAAGGACTCAACACTTCTCGTTAACGTATGGGCCATAGCCCGTGATCCAAATGTGTGGGCTGAGCCTCTAGAATTCCGGCCCGAACGATTCTTGCCGGGTGGTGAAAGGCCCAGTGCTGATGTGAAAGGAAATGATTTTGAAGTGATACCAGTTTGGGGCAGGGCGAAGAATGTGTGCTGGGATGAGCCTTGGGCTACGCATGGTCCAATTAGTTACCGCGACGCTGGTCCATGCGTTTAACTGGGAGCTGCCGGAAGGTGAATTTGCAGAAAAGCTGAATATGGACGAAGCCTATGGGCTAACCTTGCAGCGAGCTGCACCTTTAGTAGTCCACCCACAACCAAGGCTAGCCCATCATCATGTGTATCTGAGTTGTTAACCGAGGTCTTATGAGGAGAGTTTTAAAGTAAAAAAGGGTAAATTTTAAGTAATCGTTTAATTTTGAAATGAATGACTAGGAGGGAATGAAAAATAAAATATTGTACAAAATGATCAGTGGGAGAAGTGAAGGAGGGACGAACATGCGAATTCGCCAGGAAAGACAATTGAGAAATCATTAACCTCGTTTCATTCGACTTGTTCATCTTTTGTACACATTGTTGAGATTGTCTAGGACATAGTTGAAGATGAATTTTGAAACTAAAACTCTTCCTTATTGGACAAATAATAATAATAATAATAATTAGCAGCCGCCAAATCTTAGTTCGCGTAAAATTTTGATTCAACAAGATAGATGGAGTAAAATTGATAATTAAGAACTAGCATTTGCTTAATCAAGTAGAGAATAATATAAAAGATGAATAAATTGAGCCAAAAAAGAAGTCAACGGGAAAAGTTCAATACAGCACACCAAATTCTAATGTCGCCGATGATCCGAGCTTTTAACTTTGGGTACCAGGTCGAGGAGGCCCAAAGTAGTTTGTCACAATTCCCATTATAGCAAACCTGGTTTTGAAACAAAAAAGAAGGAGGGGAAAGACAAATGAGAAAAAAATAAAAGAAAAATGGAAATAAGAGCAACCCATCAAAACTCAAGACTCTACAAAGAGAAGATCCATCCATCATTCCTTGAAATGCAAAAATAATGTCTAGTAAGTATTAGCAGAATTTGCTAGCACAAATCCCCTTCCTATACAACAGTAGTTCCACCATACTCCGATGGTTTTATCTGCCATAACCAATATCAACAATTGAATTGGCTGTAAATGAAACAAAGAATGTCTATTTAGTTTGATTAGTTTAGAAAGTAGGCCTTTCATTTCATAGCTATTGGTGTTTCAAAAGTAATCTTTTCAAGTCCAGGAGAGGATGCATTTCGGTTGACATATAGTGCAACATAAATATTATTCATGCGGCTCAGTATAGCACTCCTGTGAAAATGGCAGGATATATTGCATCAAGTTCACATGATTAATTAATCATAGCATGCTCTAATCAGTCGTCTGACGAACCTGGTTGGTAGACCCACCACAACGGACAGTGAGATTTCTTCTACTGACCGCAACTTTAATAACTGAATTAGAGGAAACCAGAGCATTAGGTTCAAGGAAACCTAGACCCTGTTGTTGGCGTGGAGGATCGGGCTCTCCAGTTACTTGATTTGAGTACCATTCTCAGAAATGATTATATTTTCCACTTTGTTTTTCGATTCAAGCTCCATCTTTTGGATCTCTTTGCATTTTTCCATTTCATGATAGAATAGAAGGGTACTCTCAGCTATCCTTGACGAGGAAGTACCCTATTTTGGGAGGGAATGACTAAGAATTGAAATGCATCGGCTCTGAAAAGCACCTAAATCTCATCGCCCTTGAATTCATCTATTTATGTATAGCTATTGTTTGTGCTCTACAAAGGGATGGACAGAACAAAATATCTACCATTATGTTAAGCCGTATAAATCACTAGTGCAGCCACCAATGTGCTGAGAACCCAAATGGGCAGAAATTAAACAAACAATATATTTATTCAGGTATTCTTTAGACGTATTGCTCCACTACCCAGTTACCCACAACGATTGATATAAGTAACCGGTATATGCCTTCGAAATCCTTTCTAAAACAACTTGGGCAATAATCAATTATGTATCCTCAACTCATGAGGTTTAGCATAAAGAATTTGCCAATAGCTTTTAAACAACAGAAGCTTGTCTGAAACGACCCAATCTTTGAGAGGTAACCTAAAGGACTGGTCCTACCTCTTTCTGTACCCTGCAAACAAATTTTACCAAGAACTATAAAATAGTATATGTGCAAAGTTCTGGCATTTATAGTTTATTTTTCCAACAATCAATCACCGTAAAGCAAGTCTCCATTTTTGATCCATAACCCTTGATTCCTGTCTTCAAAAAAGTTTAAGCCCTAATTCCTTGTCTCTTGGTTAAGGATCAATTATAAAATACCTTTTATGAACTGCTACTACATATTATAAAAGGAAGACAAGTAAACATACAGAACTGATTACCATTGATCTAGGTGCCAACTTCCACTATTTATCCTTTCAATCAAATATATTTCAATAATGCATGGCTTCTAAATTTGTTACGTTTATTAAGCTTGTGCATGCATCACATCTATGCTAAATTTTCATAATTACTTCTCCATTATAGCAATCTACAGGCCCTAGTTATCGCTCCTTATGGCTGAAGATTAAGGAAATTCACCAAAAATTATATTCAAGCATACAGATCCCACTAATTAAGCATAGGATGAAACAGATATTAACAACTACTCAATAACTTCAAAAGTGACAGAACATCTTCAAATGATTCATCTTCCTTTTATAGGCTATAACACTTTTGGAGAAATATAACATGGTAAAAACAGAATGCAATTGGCTTGCATACACACACTCCAAAAAAAATTATTGTGACCTTTTGATTTTGGGATGATCCATAAGTGACACTCTTTCCTCGTCCCAATTCAAGGATTATCCCAAGTCAGGTGACCATTATTCATACAACAACTCATTACTGTTGTATTTTATGTTAAATAATATATTACAAAGTTAAATATAAAAATAAAATATACAGATTTTGTAACTGTTCAATAATAAATTTTATAACTGTTGGGAATGGGAACTTTACCGTTGGGGTGATATTACTGTTACTCTCATATTCTATAAAAGCAAAGCTTTGCTGAGTTCTTTAAAACAGAAAACTATCACTATCAGTTTGTATAAAGCTGATACCACTACTATTCATTATACACCTTCTAATGTGTTGCCCCTCATATATATATATATATATATATGAATATTATCTAAGCCATCAGCCCATCACTTTCATTCTGATTTCCTTATTAAATATACATATATTAACCAAGCAAGTTGCTTCCATTATCATTCATATATATATTACCGTGCATTCCGAGTATTTTATATTATACAGTGAGTTTCATATAATTAATTTTATTGTATATACACGGTTTATTAATTTTGAGTTCGAGTAAGGAAAAATTAGAAGTTGTTCCTGGGTCATTCAACTATTTCAAGTGCTGATTTGTTGGGTGAAGAGCCGTTGAATCCTGGAGTAGGATTTCGTCAGTGACCTTAGCACCGAAAAAAGTTCTCCGAGGGCGAAATTTCTATTTAAAGACAGTGCACTGCACGCCTCTGCTCAACATTATTCGCTATAAATCGATAAGTTCTATTTTTGCCCTTTTTTATTTTATAGTTGAATCCATATTTTATTCGTATTATTCCAATAATCTTAAGTATAAATTACCTATGGATTCTGCTATGCTTACCGCCACTAAATCTGTCCCTGATTTGACCAAAGTTGAGCCTTTCAATGGGTCCAATTTTAAACGATGGCAAATCAAATTACTTTTGATTATAGACATTGCTAAAGTTGATAATGTTTTAACCAAACCAAAACCAGTTGAACCTAAGGATGCTACCGATGAATAAAAAAAAGAATATGAATCTTCTATTAGTACTTGGACTTCAGCTGATAAAATTTGCAAGGTTATCATTCTCAACTCTTTGTCGAATGAACTTTTTGATATCTATTGTCTATATAAACATGCTGCTGAAATTTGGGATGTTTTAGTTTTAAAATATGTTGTGGAAGATACTGGGGTCAAAAAGTATGCAATTGGTAATTTTCTTAATTTTTGCATGACCGATGATAAAGATGTCTCTTCCCAAATTCATGTTTTTCATCTTGTCATAGCCGAACTTAGTAATGAAGGCATGACTTTACCTGCTCCTTTTATTGTTGGCTCCCTTATAGAGAAATTGCCTGATTCTTGGAAAGATTACAAGAACATTATGAAACATAAAAGGAAAGACATGACTTTAGAGGAGTTAATTGTTCATATTCGTATTGAGGAAAAGAACAAAAATTTAGATAAAACTGCCAAAGCCAAGGAGATGTCTTCCAAGGCAAATTTAGTAGATGACCACAAACTTCGCAACCCGTTCAACAAACATCCTAAACATGGGCAAAAGTATAACACCGGTCCGAAAACAAAACCAAATCAGTTCAAATACAAAACCCAAAGGTGATTGTTTCGTGTGTGGAAGGCCAGGTCATTATGCTGCCCAGTGCAAGTTCAAAAAGAGAAACAACCAGTCTGTTCCTCCGAGAGCTAACTTAGGTGAGGCAGATAATACTATTGTAGCGGTTGTCTCCGAGGTGAACATGGTGACTGACAAAGAAGCATGGGTAGTGGATTCTGGTGCTACCAAACACATATGTGCGAATCGTGGTGCATTCATCTCTTACACTCATGAGGAAAAAGATGAACATGTTTACATGGGCAATTCGAGGCCTGCACCAGTGATAGGTAAAGGGAGAGTAAATTTAAAACTGACTTCTGGGAAGATTCTTTCTCTTACCGATGTTCTTCATATTCCTAAGATTCGCTACAATCTAGTATCTGTTGGGATACTTGGGACAGTTGGGGTTAAGGTTATGTTCGAATATGATAAGGTTGTGTTAACCAAAAATGGGGTGTTTGTGGGAAAAAGGTATCTTAATGCTGATTTATTTCATTTGAATGTACTTGAACTCATGAATAATAATGCTAATACCTCTTTTGCTTACTTGATTGAATGTGATGATATTTGGCATGCTAGATTAGGCCATGTGAATTATTCTTATATAAAAATAATGAAAGATTTGGGAATTTTAAAAGATGTTAAAATTTCAAATACCAAGAAATGTCAAGTGTGCGTGAAAGTTAAAACTACTAAAAAGACTTATAAACCGGTACTTGTTAGAGAATCTGAACCTCTCGGTTTAATTCATTCAGACTTGGGTGATATGTCTAGAAATACTTCTAGAGGTGAAAAAAATTATTATGTTACCTTTATAGATGATTATTTTAGATATACTAAAGTTTACCTTCTCAGAAATAAAAGTGAAACTGAAAATAAGTTTTTAATTTATAAGGCCGAAGTTGAAAATAAATTAGATAAGAAGATTAAAAGACTCAGGTCCGATAGAGGTGGAGAGTATGACTCTGGACCTCTTAGTAAATATTGCGAAGAACAAGGAATTATACATGAGGTAACACCTCCCTATTCTCCAGAATCTAATGGAGTAGACGAAAGAAAAAATAGAACACTAAAAGAAACGATGAATGCTATGTTCGTAAGTTCTGGGGCTCCACCAAATTTGTGGAGGGAGGCTCTTCTTTCTGCTTGTCACCTGCAAAATAGAATCATTTATAAAAAAACTGGAAAAACACCTTATGAGCTTTGGGAAAACCATTTACCTAACTTGAAATACCTTAAAGTGTGGGGGTATCTTGCTAAGGTAATGTTACCCGACCCTAAGAAAAGAAAAATTATTTCTAAAACTGCTGATTGCTTGTTTATTGGTTCTGCTAAACATAGTGCTGCTTATAGATTTCTTGTTTTAAAAAGTGATGTATTAGATTATAATACAATCATTGAGTCAAAAAATGCTAATTTCTTTGAAAATATTTTCCCTTTGAAATCTAAAATGGATCGACCAGTAGCAGAGCTTCCTACGAGCTCTTATACAGTTCCAATTAAGGAATCTGAAATTGAACCAAGGAGGAGTAAACGTACTAGAAAACCCACTAATCTGGGAGATAACTTTTTTACGTTTTTGTTGGATAATGACTCATTAACCTTTAAAAATGTTGTCTCTTCTCCTGATGCTCCTTTTTGGAGAGAAGCCATTAATAGTGAGATTAAGTCTATTATGACTAATCACACTTGGGAATTAGTGGAACTTCCTCTTGGTTTTAAAACTATTGGTTGTAAATGGATTTTTAAAAGGAAGTTAAAACCTAACGGTTCAATTGATAAGTTTAAAGCTAGACTTGTTGCTAAAGGTTATAAACAAACTCAAGACCAATACTTTTTTGAGACCTATTCACCAGTTGCAAGAACATCATCCATTAGAGTCTTAATTGCACTAGCTGCTATTAAAAATTTAATAATTCATCAAATGGATGTTAAGACTGCGTTTCTTAATGGAGATTTAGAAGAGGAGATTTATATGGACCAACCTGAGAGATTTATTTTCCTACGTAATAAGCATAAAGTTTGTAAATTAGTTAAATCCTTATATGGTCTTAAACAAGCTCCCAAACAATGGAACGACAAATTTGATAGTGTGATGACTTCTAATGGATATATAATAAATGATGGAGATAGATGTATATATACCAAGTTTAATGATGAGAATTCTGGTGTTATTGTATGTCTTTATGTGGATGACTTGCTTATTTTTGGTACTAATATTGATGTTATATATGAGACTAAAAATATGTTATCTACTAAATTTGATATGAAAGACTTGGGAGAAGCAAATGTTATTTTCGGTATTAATTTGAGAAAAGTTTGTAATGGGTATATGATTTCTCAAAATAGTTATGTGGAGAAAATGCTTAAAAGATTTGGGCATTATAATGTTAATCCTGTTAGTACTCCGTATGACTCTTGTTTGCATTTAAAAAAGCATGAGGGACCAAGTGTGTCTCAATCTGAGTATGCCCAAATCATAGGTTGCTTAATGTATCTTACGAATTGCACAAAACCTGATATATCATATGCAGTTAATAGACTAAGTAGATACACTCAGGATCATTGGACTGCTTTATGTAGAATACTCAAGTATCTGCGAGGTACTATTGGATTTGGTTTATATTACTGCGGTAATCCTGCAGTTCTTGAGAGCTATAGTGATGCCAACTGGATCTCTGATTCAGATGAAATCAAATCCACGAGTGGCTACATATTTACCTTAGGAGGAGGAGCAGTTTCTTGGAAGTCTACTAAACAGACTTGTATAGCTCGCTCTACTATGGAGTCTGAGTTTATTGCCTTAGATAAGGCAGGTTCTGAAGTAAAGTGGACTCAGAAATCTTTTGAGAAAAATTTCCTTGTGGACGAGACCAGTTCCATCTGTGTCTCTACATTGTGATTGCCAAGCTGCTATAGGCAGAGCTAAGAATAAAAGCTATAATGGCAAGAGTAGCCATATACGCCTAAGACATAATATTGTAAGACAGCTGTTATGTGACGGGATTATATCCCTTAACTTTGTTAGGTCAGAGTTAAATCTCGCGAATCCTCTGACAAAGCCACTATGCAAGAGGCTAATGAGCAATACATCGAGGGGGATGAGACTACTGTCTATTACAGAAATCAACAGTGATGGTAACCCAACCTATATGAATGGTAATCCCAGGAAGTAGGTTCATATAGGTAACAACAAGTCATTGGTTGATTGGTTGAGACACTATCCGTTGTATACATATTTGAGTTCATCCCTATGATGTAGGATAGTGTAATTCTACAGTGTTAAAGGTTGAGTTATATACTCTTAATGATTTTCATAGTCCTGTTGGGGGATATGTTTAACTGTAGAACACATTTGATGGAAACACCTATATGAGTGTAGAGGTGGGGCCGCCTCTTATGAAAACAAGACAGGTTTTCTAAAGCGCTCATGAATTCCAGGTATGACACAAGGCTAAAATGTGTCAAATCGCGTAGAACAACTTCAATTAAAGTTTGTAGTGTGAGTAATATGATTACTGATTCATAATAAGGAAGAAGGTTCATAGAAATTTTATTTCACTAAATTCCTGTGAATCAAGTCCTATTCACTCTATACATTGGTTCATAGTCCAAAAGACACCAGTGCTGACACACTGCACTCTTATATTCCTTACTCAAGTTATTTTAATTTTACTTTGTAATATGTGGGGGATTGTTGTATTTTATATTAAATAATATATTACAAAGTTAAATATAAAAATAAAATATACAGATTTTGAAACTGTTCAATAATAAATTTTATAACTGTTGGGAATGGGAACTTTACCGTTGGGGTGATATTACCGTTGTTCTCATATTCTATAAAAGCAAAGCTTTGCTGAGTTCTTTAAAACAGAAAACTATCACTATCAGTTTGTATAAAGCTGATGCCACTACTATTAATTATACACCTTATAATGTGTTGCCCCTCATATATATATATATATATATATGAATATTATCTAAGCCATCAGCCCATCACTTTCATTCTGATTTTCTTATTATATATACATATATTAACCAAGCAAGTTGCTTCTATTATCATTCATATATATATTACCGTGCATTCCGAGTATATTATATTATACAGTGAGTTTCATATAATTAATTTTATTGTATATACACGGTTTATTAATTTTGAGTTCGAGTAAGGAAAAATTAGAAGTTGTTCCTAGGTCATTCAACTATTTTAAGTGCTGATTAGTTGGGTGAAGAGCCGTTGAATCCTGGAGTAGGATTTCGTCAGTGACCTTAGCACCGAAAAAAGTTCTCCGAGGGCGAAATTTCTATTTAAAGACAGTGCACTGCACGCCTCTGCTCAACATTATTCGCTATAAATCGATAAGTTCTATTTCTGCCCTTCTTTTATTTTATAGTTGAATTCATATTTTATTTGTATTATTCCAACAATTACTTGTTAAATTTAATAGTGCAATAATTTAAAGGTAAGTGGGAAGCAAAATTAAAGTCTTTGTCAAGTGTTCTTGTTATTTCTTAAACGATATGTCAAGTTAGTATATATAGTCACTTGAATTGGGGACGGTAGAGGGGGAATGAAGTACAATATTTATCATGTTATGTCGTAAAACATTTAATCGCTTTCCCCTAAATTATCATTTGACTTACAGCTCCATACTTTTTAAAGCCCAATCCTATATATGTTTGTGAACTTGATAAGCATACTCCAAATTAAGTGAACAACTAAGCAAATAATACTAATTCAGCATTAGCGAGATAAAATACCCTAATTCACCAACATAATTACAGAGAACAAGTGACAAACAGAGGATAATACGAGCGAGCTAAAACTTACATAACAGCCGTTGAGATCTGCTTGAGATCAGTCTCAAAATTCTTCATGTTAGCAAGCGAATGAGCACAGCATATTAGAGCAAGCCACGAACCAAGCTTGTACTGCAATTTATTATTACATCAGATTAGTAGGAAATAATAAATCAATCGATTCAAAGGAAGAGAGATAGAGAAGACGAACGACCCTAAACATGGCGCCGGCAACACCGAAGATGATGGCGATGAAACCAGAGTAATCAATCGGAAGATTTTCTGGTGGCACCACCGGAGCTACGTACGGCTTTGCTGCAGACGGTTGCCGTGGATCGTTACCCGCCGACGACATTCTCTTTCTGATGTACAACTCGCTTAAACCTTCCTCGGTTCAGCTAACTATAAAAAAGCCTATTACTCGTCGAGTCTTGAGTCTTGACCCGTGCTAAAATATAAATAACCATAAAACCGACAACCCACTTGACCCGTTCACGAGTTACCCGGATGGGGCCGCGGGAACATAAAATTAGGGATTTGAGGCACAATTAACAGGAAGCAGACCTTCTTCTTCTTCTTCTTCTTCTTCAGTAGTGTCGGCATGATAACAATAATAGGTCGGAAAATGGAAGAAACTACAACTTCTTCAGCAGAATCTCATTCTTTCCAATCTGAATCTCCAGCAGCAGTAACACCATCACCACCTCAACCTTCAACAGTGACACGGCTATGGAGACCAGCGGCTCAGAGAAACCTCAGAAATCAATGGTCCAACTTGGCTTCTTACAGGCAAAAATGGGTCTCTCTTTCTTCAACAGCTCAATCACGTGCCATTTCTCTTGTTAATGCTTGTCTCTCCCAAAGGTATTTTTTGTTTCCAATGTATATTCTAAGAGTTTATGTAAGAATTTATATGTAGTCCAGTTGGGATGAATTTGGTTTTTTTTTACAGGTACATGAATGCTAGGGAGCTGGGTGTTTTGATTGATATGCCTGATATAAAAAAGAAAGCTTGTTGGAAATTGTTCAAGCAGCAGGTATTCTTATGTAACTTTTGAACTTCAGGGCTTCTACTTTTAATGACTACTGGATTAGTAATGAAAGTGTATTGTTACTTTCTCTTGTTTTCTAGTAAGAGACTGAGTTAAATTAAGATAAATTCTTGAACTCTTGGTCATGTAATTTGCAGTATTGTTAAGCAGTGAAATTTTGGCGTCTAATACTCATTCCTTAACAGATATAATATTGAATATAATTGTCATATGTTTTATCTCAAGAAAATTCATGTTTTGAATATCTGTTGAAATAACAAACGACTTGGGTGATGCATTTTCTTCACTGCATGAAGCTAGGACTCTTCTTTTTTAAATTTTCCTCAATATTTGATCAGTGACCTATATACACCTTTACATTGATTGTTACTTGATTTAAGAAATTATAAAGGTGAATTAGCAAAAGAAACGAAAAAAAATTATGAGCATGTCTGAACCAAAATGTTCAAAAGCATGTCGAATGGATATTGCCAACTGAAATTATTTATTTAAAGTACTTTGCCTGTTTTATCTAAAAGGTGGTTAGGTTTTGCGGCTTATCACTTGAATGGTTTCAGCTTTATGTTTTGATAATAACCCAAAGAAGATATCTTTTTTGAGTTTATCATTGGAATATTGTGCTTTGAAAGTTGAGCAGACCAAACTATGTTTTTGTGTAGTTGTTGGTTTTATGCTTTTTCTCACATGGTATTTTCAACTTCATTGATCATTAGCCAAAGATTAACCAGATTAGTTTTTTTTTTCCTTTTTTTTGATGAATCGAGTTAGTAAAATGTGCAATATACCCTCTTGTATACAATGTGAGCCACTTTGGCCCCTTTTAATACAGTATTTCTTACTTATCAAAAAATTATTTTAATTTTCTTTTCCTGATCATGAATGTCATGCCTATAAATAGTCCTTATTAATTCATCTTTTTTGTTGCAGGACCTTCATAGGAGTAAAATCTTATCTTCTTACAAGGATATGGTAGGCATTCTTACATGACTTCAATTGCTTGTGGAGAAATGTGAACACCTTTTAGCTTGCAATGTGTTACACAAGTAAGCAAAAGAATCAAATTGACATTTTCTTATAAGTATGAATTTATTCAAAAACGCACCAAGGGGTGCCACCCATGTACAACTAGAACCACAGAAAAACAAATCAAGTCCTACACCACCAAGACACATTATTGCATCATGTCCTAGGCGAAATTCCGGCAAAATTCAACAAAACCAATACACCTAAGGATTTGATATGCACAATAGATCGCTCTATAACCTCCTTCTCAACACCCACAAAATAATCCACCACAGAATTGTTGAATCACCTCTACTGTCCAAATAGTCTGCCACAGTAATCACCCCAACCTTTTAGGCTCCTATAATAAAATTGACTGAATAGCCACTCCTATGCTAGGAAGCACAGACACGTCCTGAAAGCCCACGAATTTGTGTCGGACACGAAATCCAACACGTACCCGCCACGTGTCCGTGAGCTTCCCTTTTTTCTTTTCTTTTTTAAAACTCGGACACGTCTTGGACATGCCTGGGTAAATAAATAAAAATTCCAGCACTTAAATTTCAAGTTAAAAGTTAATTGAGGGTACGCATATGCAATTAGTACTTTTTAAACCTAGTTCCTTCAAATTGTTACCTTTGAATGGACCATACGATGTAAGCTGCATATGTTATAAATTTGTATATAGACCATGTGGGCTGCCTAAAATGGGTGTTATAAAATGGGTATGTTATAAATTTGTTTAAGTTTTTATCATGCTCTAATTTTAATTAAATTTTTTATTGTAAAAAATACATTTATATTATTATTATTATTATATATAATTGAACATGTCCCTGACGTATCGTGTCCTGTTTTTTTTTTTTGGAAAATGTCATATCCCGTGTCGCGTATCGTGTCGTGTCTTTGTCCCGTGTCCAAGAGCTTCATAGCTCCTATGACTCTCCCACCTTAATTAGTCCTTTCCTTCACTGAACTGTTTGATCCCACCCACGACCACCAGAAACTGCTCCACCTCATCAAATTCTCAATCCTGAAAGTCAGTTGCCATGAAAAATGTCCATCCTCTATCGAAATATATTTGGGAACCCATGCCTCTCAATCCACTGCTTAAGAGAAAAAGTTTGGGAACGTGCTCCCAATGACCATCCCAACCACACATCCTTCCAAAGTCGAATCCGGCAGCCATTGCCTACAACAAATGAGGTGCTCTCTGCAAACACCTCCCGTCCACCAACAATGGTCTTCCAAAATCCCACCCCATAAGGAAGTCTCTATTTCTTAGTAACCCCCCCCCCCCCCCGGTTCCACCCCAAACCTACCACCCACCACCCTTTTCCACAAATGGCCCCTCTGAAACACTATAATTATGTTTGTACCCCGTTGAAGCAAGGAAATTTAGGGTTGAGACACTTTGGGTAAAAGAACAAGGGAACTAGAAAGATGTGGAATTCTTGTCTACCATTGCATTGTATCCTCTTTCTTTCTCTCTAACTAATAAAATCTTCTTCTTTTATCTAAAAAAAGAAGATGAAGATAATCCTTTTGTACTCAGTTTTGTAATTATCTATAGGTAGCTATAGTGATTCACATGGTGAGCACTAGTACATCCATGAGATGTTTCCTCAAAGGGACTAGCAGTAGCTCAATTCTACAATATTCTAGTAGTTCTGCGAATGGGATTGATGATGGCGATGGAGGGGGAATCCCAGTCTTTACGTTTTGGTCAATCTCTTCTTTTGGTATGTTCATCATATCTATTTAATATTATGATTTATGTAGAGCTATGTGGCAACAGTTCAGCATGCAAACATGTTAGTTATAAACATAACATGCAACTCATGGTTTCTACTTTCTAATTTATATGTTTTTCACCTTTTCTTTTTTTTATTTATTAGTAATTTCAATTGAAATTGGAAATAATAAATTAAATGTTTTTGGCCTATTTGTCCATTATTTGTTGATGCTCATGGACACCTTTAAGAAAAAACATATTTTTTATTGTAACCATAACAAGGAGAAAAGATGCATTTTCTAACTTTGTCTTTGTCTTTTTCTTGTGTAAAATGTATTTTATGCCGTTGCATGGTTTCTATTTTGATGTCTAGACCAGAAAATTGTAATATTCATATAGTAATCCTAAACGTCTTAAAACTCAGACTCACGTGAAGTCCACTATACAAAAGTTAGTACGACATGCTTCATCACTAAACATGTAAACACGGTTAAGTTTTGTTATCGAGTGCTTTGTCATGTTGGCCATTATTCTTTTTTGTAATTTGATGAAAATAATGGGGAGTTTAGTAATATAACTCTACATCTCTACCTACTTATCGAAAGGATAAAATAAAAATAAAATATTGATGCATTAATTTGATTTCCGTCATGCTTGAAAAATTACGAGAATAGAGTTTAAATTTTTTTTGACCCCATCCAATAGATTTCAATGTTACTTAATGGTATAGTGGAAAGTAATATTGAAATCTTACTTTTTAAAAAACTCATAAAAAATACACTGAATCTGCCTTCCTCTGAGATAGTGATACAACAGTACCTTGAAATTAACTCATTACTCTTAAACCCTTCTGAAGAATTTCCTCAAGTTTCTTCTTATGTTGATCGATATATCTTGATGAGTGCTAGCATAACAATTTCAGAGAAATTGGGACAGGAGCTTATTCAGATGTTCACTCTGGAACTAAATTTGAAGGTAAATTGCAACTTTGGCTGGTCATTACAGAATCTCTTGTTTCATTTAAACATGGTTCATTTCATCTTACTGTTTTTATGTCTTTTGGTGCATTGACGCGAAAGATCAGCGGTTGCTTGTTATGGAGTTGCTATCCATCAGTAGTGAAGAAGTTCCGCAAAACAATGGCTTGAATTGGTTGGACGAACTTTATTCAGGGGAGTTTGATGATTTGAGTAGATGCAATTTGTTTTCCAGAGAAGCTTGTGAACCAGTTCATCCAAGGTTAGAGGGTCGAAAATCTGGTAAACTAATACTGCAAACTAAACATCAGCCAGATCATGATGTGTTACAGGTGGGATAAGTATATGTATACTTAATATTTAGTTTTGCCTGATAATAAGCTGTATAAATTTATGTTTGTGTTCGAGTGAAAAGCTGTCAAAGCATCTTTAACATGCGACTTGATTTGCTTTTTGTGCATACATCAGCTCACCATATGTAGAAGTTACACAATATATTCTGTGTTGTGGAGGAGTGGATCAAAAATATTTGTGTTGTTATTCTCGTTAAAGAAATTGAAGACAATATAAGAGAATTTGTGTCAAAATATCTTAAGAATTAAGCTATTGATTAAACTACTTAATATTTGGGAAGGCATGGTCTGGTATCTAATTATAGCGAAAGAGGTAGATTATCTAGTTAATCAGACACGTATTAAGTGTTTATTGCGTCTATCCCACTTTGTCAATTAGTGAGAAGAATAGGTTCTCGTATACAAACAGGGTACGTTTCATATGGAATGACTTAATGTCGTTACGACTTATGAGGTGATTAATATTAAATTAATTTTCTAAATCCGATATTCCAATTATTTAAAAGAACAGACAACTTTCAAATGAGAGCTTAGTGGTCTGTGAGCAAGACGTTTTGGCTATGTTTGTTTGCAAAAATGATGGATGTGATAGAACTATTTTTACTAATATAAAGCCATTATGGACTTTTATTTAATCCTATGGACTATTCCTCATCATTTTTAAGGTTAATTTGATACCTCAAAAGAGGGGGTAATATAAGACCACTTATCCACTTGGGATTTTAGACCCTCATTATATAACCTTAAGATTGACAAACTATAGGCCGATTTAATGGCTTTAAATTAGTACACATAGTCCAAAATCCCATTCATCATTTTTGAAAACAAACATAGTAGTATAATTTTATTATCAGTTTACTCCAACTGTATTTCAGAATATGATCTCTCCCTCTCTTTCTTTATTTTTTTGAACAGCTAGTTGTTTGTCTTGCAGGTTTACTTGACAACCTGGCTTGCAGATGTGAACATAGATAAATACAGGTAAATGAGAGAGCCTGAGGTCTGGGCTCCTCCCTACTATGATAATGCATGCCCAAGTAGAGAGAAGGGGGGATTGTTATAGTCTGGTTGCCCCCCCCCCCCCCCCCCCCTCCCCCCCTCCCCCCCTCCAAACCTTTTTGGTTTAGCCAAAAAATATTTCAACGAAATTTTAGTTTGGTATTTTATGCAGCATATTGCTGCAAACACATCATTAATCCCCTCTCTTTGCTTGCTTTGCATAAAACTCCTCCTACGCATTTAGTTTTTACTTTCTCACAGGGTGGATGAAATATTTGCTTCAGTTGGCGAGGAAATGCAGGTTACCCTTGTTTGAATCTGGTGTCTGTCTGTCTGTCTGTCTGGCTTGTGAGGAAGGAAGAGAGCAATGAGAAAAATGTGTGCATACTCTATATAGTCTCGATTGCAGTTTCAAATTCTTATCACAGGGGTGAGGAGGAGGCAAAAGCTGTGTGTGAATGAAGGTTTATCCTACCTACCTACCTACCTACCTAAAAGTGAAGGTGCCAGCCAAGGTGGGGAAAGAGCACTCATTTTCTTTGCTATCAGAAAGAGCGAGCGACTGACTGACTGACTACATTGTTTAAATGAGAGAGTGGGTGATTGTTTTTGGAACAAACTAAATTTATAAATGAAACCCTTTAAATATTGAACCACCTTACTTACGTACATCAGTAGAAATCCAAATACCATAAATTTTTTATTAGATTAGTGAGAAGGGAGAGGCAAACAAACAACTGATATACTTGGTATGTAATAATATTTTAACCCGTTACTATTCTATAACAAATTAGGATTAAAAAGATGTCTACAAGGATGGTCTTGATAATAAATTAAAGAACAATATCGAAACTCCTTGCTTTGGCCTTTGGGGAACACAAAATCTTTTTTGTTGAAAATTACTAGCTAACAATATGTACTCCATGCCTTTATACAAATGAAGATCATTTTTGAGGACATAGTAAAAATACAAGGTGTCCCTAGACTTTGCAATTTGACATAATTATAGACCAATTTAACTTTTACAATAAAATCCACACAACAGAAACAAGAGTGTATTTATATATATATATATATATATATATATATATAGCTGGAATTTGGATGACTACATGTAAGGATGCACTTATGCTATGTTTGGTTCCCATTCTTAGGCATGTATGGAATGGAATGGAATGGCTCAAGGAATGGAATGACTTAGGGAATGGAATGGGAATGGGAATAGAATGGTCATTCTCATTTTTATGTTTGATTTGTCCATTCATTTCTTCGGGAATAAAATTACCAATCTACTTTCGGAATAAATATTTTTTGAGAGGGCGGGGGCGGGGGTGGATACATAATCAGTAAATATTACTTTTTTTGAGGGGGAGGGGAGTGGGGGGTGGGCCGGGTGGGGCGTTGCTGGGTGGGGGTAATCAGTAAATATTATTTTTTTGGGTGGGGGCAGGGTGGGCAGGGTGAGGGTGGGGGTGCACAAGGGTGGGGGGTGGGCGGGGTGGGTGGGTGGAGTGGGAGTAGGGTGGGTGGGGGGTGGGGGGTGGGGTAGGGTGGGGTGTATATATAATCAGTAAATTTTTATTTTTTAAATTTTTGTGGGGTGGGGTGGGTGGGGATAGGGTGGGTGTATATATAATCAGTAAATTTTAATTTTTGTAAGGTGGGGTGGGGGTGGGGGTGGGTGGCGTGGGGCGTGAGTGGGTGGTAGGGTGAGTGTATATAATCAGTAAATTTTATTTTTTAATTTTTGTGGGGTGGGGGTGGGGTAGGGTGGAGTGTATATATAATCAGTAAATTTTTATTTTTTTAATTTTTGTGGGGTGAAGTGGGGTGGGTGGGGGTGTGGGGGTGCGGTGGGTGTATATATAATCAATAAATTTTATTTTTTTAATTTTTGTGGAATGGGGTGGGGATGGGTGGGGTGGGTGGGGATGGGATGGGTGTATATATAATCAGTAAATTTTATTTTTTTAATTTTTGTGGAGTGCGTGGGTGGGGGGGGGGTGGGGATATAATCAGTAAATTTTATTTTTTTAATTTTTGTGGTGTGGGGTGGTGTTGGGGGGGTGGTGGGTGGGGGTAGGGTGGGTGTATATATAATCAGTAAATTTTATTTTTTAAATTTTTGTGGGGTGGGGTGGGGAGGGTGTGTACACATAATCAAACTATTTTTTTTTGAGGGGGTGGACAGAGTAGGGCTGTTCGATCAAGTCGAACAAAGGGAGTGGAATGAAGGGAGTCGATCAAAACAGGAAGAAATAAAATAACCCACCTATTTACACGGAATAAAAATGAACTTTCAGATTTAGAACGGAATGACCAAAGGAATGAAATGACCATTCTCATTGAGCAATCAAACATGTTTTAATTCATTCCTTAAGGAATGGTCATTCCCTTCCCAGCCCCTTCCCTTCCCTTCCCTTCCAACCAAACACAACATTATATCTTGTCCCCATTGCCGAGAAAAAATGACGGGGTAACCCAAGTTGCTACAAATTTCACAGAGATGTACATGAACCAAACTTGTATGACATCAATGGCCTAGTGTAAATAATCAAACAACCTCCATAACCTTTGAGCAAACAAACTACTTTCCATTCTCCTCCTCAACTTCCATTTGTGTGGTTCTATTCTGTTTTCGTGAGCTCCAATATATATAGCTATCCAAGCTGCAGTATATAGCTATCTACTGGGGAAGCACATAGATGCTAATATAGCTATCCAAGCTGAAAATAAATAAATTAATGATCATAGCGAAAGACATTGTACCCTATCAGGGAGATTTCTAGGCAATGGAACTGCAGTGACATATTTATGGGGGAAGGTTTTCCGAGCAATCGAAGCATCGGTAGACGATGAGGTCTCGGCCCCATCAGCTTGCCCCGGGCCATGAAATTTAGCAAAACGATTGATGACAGAAATTTTCTCTAGATCTTGACCTTCCACTCTCAAGTCCAAGACTGATGACCTCCTCTCCAGACTGCATCATGACAAGCAAGCTTAATTTTAAATCTATTTTTTTTATTTTAGAGAGAAAGTAACAAGAATCAATAGACATACTAACACCATAAAATAAAAGTTGCAATTTCCAACATATTGGGGGCAGGCAAAAATTTCAATTATTCTCCAAACAACCCCCACCCAAAAATGACACACTTTATTCCCTTAAAAACTTCACCCACAACACATCTTGGCACTTACCCAAAAAAAAAGGAATTAATAAATAAAGCAAGTAAACAAGAACTTGGCATTAATGACTCCCCGAAACTCGAGACTAATTGCGATCCTACATATGATAACAGTAAGTGCTAAATTTTATGGTCCAGCATATGACAATCAGTGTGAGTGTTGGCCTAATAATTAATTCGGATCATTTTCACCGGGTCAAGAAAGGAAAAGGAAAACAAAAGAGAAAGAAGAAAAAGGAAAGACCTTCATAATCAATATAAAATCTGATATTTATATATATATATATATGTACGTTGTACGTACACACACACATATGCATACATAAAATAGGTTTAATGTCTAAGTTATATGCTAAAATGTTTCCTAGACTTGATAATCTTTTATTAAAAAAAATTGAGTCCATTTTCCATTCCTTGCTCTTATGTTGTCCAACTTCCAAAAAAAGACTGAAGACAAGGAAAAGGAAAATTGAGTTAAATGTTAGAAATTACAAGAGCTTTGATCAACATACCGTTGCACAAAAAAAATTAAGAAATATACTTCATATCAGATATATATGTATAGGAGAATGATCCATAGCCATAGTTGTCAATGGAACTCTATCCTGCCAACCCATATGGCAACATTAAAAGTGAGATCTTGCGGCTCAAAAAGCATGCTTCATTAGTTGAGCTGATGGTGCAAACCGATTAAAAAGGTCAACTCTTTTTTCGCCAACAATGAAGAACAAATAGGGTTTTGACAGATCGTTTCTCTTCCCCAAGACAATTATGGCGATTACTAGGGTGATAGGGTCCAAATTTGCTCAATAAATCTGCCATCTCCATCATAATTGAAACAATCTGATTCTAGCACGAATGGGTCTAAAGTCTCTTTGCAGCTAAACCATAGCTTGGTCTGTGAAGAGCATCAGACAATTGCTATTCACAATCTTTTAAAAACAAATCTTAAAATTGACGCCATTGAGGATTGGGTCAAGAAAGCAAAGCAAGGAGTAAATTGGAGGGTTTAGTTCAAGTAACTAGAGAGAGAGAGAGAGAGAGAGAGAGAGTCAAAAAGCTTTTGAATCTCGGGTCTGACTAAATAAACCCTTGAATCACAATCTGCTCTTGATGCCCCAATCTGGTCTTGATGAATTGTGGCTTTAGATCCTTCATTTGATTTGAAATAGAGCTGGAGAAATTTGGATGAGCTGCTATCGACTTTGTAGGAAAAAACGCTAAGAGTTTTATTGAATTGCCAGAGAGAGAGAGAGAGGTGGGGAAAAAAACAGATTTCGGTTTGTAAATGTCTTGGGGGAAAATGGCAAAAACAGTCATCTACCCAACTGTTCGCACCGTCCATCAAACAGTTAGGTGGAAAATTTATTGAAACTTATAAACTGGGTTGTCCAAACGCCACGTGTACGACTGGAGATTGGTCGGCAGGCTATTTATCCACAGTCAATTTTGGCTATGGATAATTCCCCTTAATTAACTATATATAAATAAATATAATATATTTGAAATCACAAACCTTGGGGTTCGTAGCAAAGTCGGGGGTATATTACAGTTATAGTTTCACTGCCTATATTTTAAAAAATAGTACGATTCTAAAAATGGTCAATTTGACCATATAAATCAAATTTTGACAGTTAAAATGGAAAGGTGATTTTTATATAGACAAGCACACTCTTACATTCATTGAAAAATATTTTACTATTTTTATGTCTCATTTATTTTCCTTTCAGTCGTGTTTTCCAAATTCCAAACATAGCGCAAGGCAATTAATTTCTACTCCTACCTTCCCTAGCCTTTGTACACAATAATGTGAACATCTCATGCCTCAGCTACAACTATTTCTTGACGCATGTTAATACAAAACAATTCAACGAGGTACGTAGGTGTTGCATAGGCCAAGCTACAGATATTTGAACCTGGGGGTAATACTCCATGGTTTAGTTTACCAAACTTACCGAGCAAAGAGCTTGACTAGCATGAGTTCTTCGTTAAGTACTTCATGAAACATAAAATCCTTCAGTTTTACGATTATGAACTCACTTGATATATATATATATATGGAGCTTATGTGGCCATCAAATCTTATACTATTCATTTCAAGAATTGGAATCACGATATAAAATCACAACTCTCCCACCGCAGCACAGTGTTACGGTAGGAGACTTGATTATTTTTTTATAACTTGCTCCTATCGCAACACTGTGCTGCAGATGGAGACCTGACTACTGCAAGACAGTGTTGAGGAAAAAAGTAAACAATTATGAACTCACTTGTTTTATATATATATATATATATATATGAAACTTGCGATTAGGGGAAGCCCTATTAACCGATCACATTCCAATGAGTGTCATATAAAAGGTTCGTTCATCTCCAACTCGGACAGTGCACAAGGGAAAGCTGTAAATGGCTTAGGTTTCAGAGGAATTCGTAGTCCTTTCAGAAAGTGAGATCGTTGACTATATATATATATATATATATATATATATATATATACAAAATTGATCAGGTCCGGACTCCCGGACCTGATCAAATCCGGACCTTTTTTTTTTTGCTTTTTTTTTTGCTTTTTTTTTTTAAATAACTAATAAAAAATGTATAATATTTTATGGAACTGGAATTTTTTCATAATACAGTGTTTTAGGTGTGATTTGGATACTTATAACAAAATAAGTCTGTACAGTCTGTATAACCTGTGTTGTTATATGTATCCAAATCACACCTAAAACACTGTATTATGAAAAAATTCCAGTTCCATAAAATATTATACATTTTTTATTAGTTATTTTAAAAAAAAAAAAGCAAAAAAAAAAAAAAAAAATAATTGGTCCGGATTTTGATCAGGTCCGGGAGTCCGGACCTGATCCGGCCTCTATATATATATATATATGTGTGTGTGTGTGTGTGTGTGTGTGTGTGTGTGGAGCTTATGTGGCAATTGAATCTTATACCATTCATTTCAAGAACTGGAATCACGATATAAAATCACAATTCTCCCACCGCAGCACAGTGTTACAGTAGGAGACTTGATTTTTGTTGATAATTTGCTCCTATCGCAACACTGTTACAGATGGAGACTACTACTGCGAGACAGTGTTGAGGAAAGGACCAACACTCGCTCAGTGTGCTTTTAAATCGGGGACACCGGATCTTACAACAAATGGTGCAAGATTTGATGACAATATATGCTTCCATAGTCAACCATTTGCTATGAATCAGACCCCTATACAATAACCCACCTTGGGTTATCGCCAATATGGATTCTCAAGTCTCAAAACACGATCAAGTGACCATATACTGTTGTACACAATGGCAAAACCATACTTCATCCTCATAAAAGTTAAAACTAAGAATTTGTACAATTACTCATCTATGCAAGACCTGGTCCCAAATATTTACAATTTTAAAGATGAACCTTACATCTACAAGGGCAATTCACCTTTATAAAAACCAAGAAACAGACTACACTATTTGGACTGAACCTGGTACTTATGCAAAATGAAATTTTTAAATATTGAAGAAGACGATGACACAAATCGGTCAAAGACTCATCATAACTTTTTAAAGTTGACCACAAAATATAGTTCTTTATATAATACCACATCATATCTGTAAATGCCATTCTCAGCAATTACATCAAACACAGAAGGCCACAAAAGTTGTCAAAGAACTGATTAACGAAGAGAGTAAGGAATATGTTAGAAACCAGCTTTCAAAAATATAAATAAATAATATAAACTATTGATGGATTACCTCAACAAATCATTTTCTAGCTTCCTTGCCCTACCCATGAAGTCTTCCATAACTCGTGAAAGATGATGGTCATCAATTCCATAAGATGTTTTGCACTTATCAGCTTGGCTACAAAACAATTGCGCAAAACTAATTACAATGGGCAGAATAATTTCACTCTTAAATAGCAAGTAAAATGTGATCCTGCACAGATATGATTGAACCATTTCAAACAACTTCAGAATAGTTCTACATACAAGTTTGCTCCATCAGGAGACGCTTCAGAATTACTTTTCGAGCAAGAGACTAGGCTGCATGCATCACCTAATGCTAGTCTAGCAACAAAATAAGCCACAGACTCATAGTTTGAACTGGCATCTGCAGAGAGAACCACTGCTGGAGGAGCTCTAAAAAGTTGCTGCATAAGTTGTGTTGTCAAAATAAGTCGCCTTCTTGCTCTAGGCATTGGTAGTCCATATTCAATTGTGCCAGTGTCATCCTCAACCTAATATAAGAAAATAAGATATAAAAACAACTAGAAGTTTGTGCGAGGACTGAAAAGTAAAGTCATGAATAAGTATACAGATGGTGACAACAGTTCACCTTTTCACTCAATCGATTTGCTGATTTGGACCAGTCAGTTTCTGCCATGCTGCAAACAAGGAAAGTTCTTGCATATTAGTTAAAACTTAAGTAAAACAAAATTAATAGGAAAAAAAAATAAGTTAACCTCCCTCTGTCTCATTATAGTTGTGTCCTCTCAGCCTTCAAAGTGTGGCATGAATTTTAAGCCATAGCGAAAATAAAATTATTACATTATATTAAATATTTTAAATAGTTGAAATATAGAATATAAATAAATCAAAAAGGAACAATTTGAATACAGGTTGGCCCATATCCTTTTTTTCTTAATGAATCTGTTTTTATTCAATATGATGTATAAATGTGCTCAACGTGTCTATAAATTCAGGCAATGCTCAGGAAGGGGGACAACTAAAATGGGATGGAGGGAATATAAATGCAAGCTTGGGTGAAAAGACAATGTAGTATATAAATATATACAGTGGGAGAGAGAAAGTAAGTAATTGTTGTACATTCCAAACAACCTGATAGTCTGTAGATTTCGAGAACCCTGTAATACTTCCTTGTGCCAAGATTGAAGCTCAGATGTAGCATTTTTGCGCTTCTTTGGTCTCAAAACCACAAATGTCTGACCTACGTTATCTGGAGGAAATAACTGGGGTGGACAAAAATGTTCAACTGCTTGTGACGCAGAGATTGAGCTTTTCCAAGTACCATTTTGATTTGTATCAGCAGCAGCATTTACATGCTCCATTGAATTTAGTGTATGCAAACTACTAGAAGACTTCCCAAGCGTGAATGGTTGTTCCACAATCTTTACAGTGTCAGCTTTTTGGGCATCATATATTTGCAACATCTGCCCATTTTTAAAGGTTCCATATTGACTAAACCAAGATGGTGCCATCTGTGGAGTAATCTTAGGCTGTTCAATTCTAACAGAAGCTGTACTATTACCATGAGAATAAGTTTGACACACATTCTGATTAAATGCAAGCATATCTTGAGAAGGAACATTTCCGAGTTGAGAAGAAGAGGCATTCCTCTCCAAATAATCATCTGCCCCTGAGTAACTAAGCATTTTGGGATCTCCAGAAGGAACGGAGGAGCGTGAAACTGATGCATCTTCCACCATACTATTGCTTTCATTACACTGTTCTGACTTGGAAGCAGCTTGCTCACCAAGCAGAATATTATTGGGTCCTTTCGGTCTCTTCAAGCTCCTATTACTTGGATCAGTCTCTACATTTTTCATGGCTCGCATTTGATTCAGTAAGGAGTAATTTTGTTGGAAGAAGTTATTTGGTTTCAGAGAACGACCAAAGGCTTCAATATCTCTCTGAGTTGAAGCGGGATTCGAAGGAGATGCATCAGAGAGATGCTGGATGATGGACTCTTTCCTCTGTGATTCATTCATCTTTTGCACCAAGTCAATGTTTCCAGATGACACCTGCAGACAGGGATTTTCCTTCGTCAGTTGCTCTTCTCCACTTACAAAACCTTGTGAATGCACGGATCCTGAACCTAAGTCAGAGGAAATATTCCCCCTTATTTTTGCATCTTGATCCTCTAGATTCCTCAGAGCAGAGGAAGTTTCCACATTTTCTGATTGATGAGACTGAAAAAGTTTTGGCTGGACCTGCCGAGCCTGAGCACCTAAAAATTGTTGCTGCGCATTGGTCCAGATATTAGGCAACACTTTGGAAAAGGAACCCTGTTGAGACATGCCAGTAGCAGTGAAAGGCTGAGAAACTGACACCACCTCCCCAGGTGAGATTTTTTCAGCTGGGGCTCTTTCATGAGAATAGTTGGTAGCAGTTGGCCGGGAAATGTTCGCATATGAATTAATGTTATCATATGGAACGCTGCAAACTGTATTGGGAAAAGAAGCCTCTGCAGATTGACCGGTAAGGGTAATAAAAGAGTCATCTGCCTGTTTGGGAGGGAGAGCATGTTTATCAAAACGCACATCCATTGACTGACCCATTGATCCTTGTTCCCTTGGCTCCCGCTATGAGTTGATTTTGAAGTTGACTTCTTGAATAAGGAAAACCAGAATTAAATGCAGAAGAGTTTCCCTGTGTTTTACGCACTGATGCTTCATGGGAAGTTTGTCCAGGAAAAACATTTCTATTATTCTTGAATTCTCCTTGAGATCTTTCATGTGAAGAAAGCAAAGATTGACCCAAAGTGGTGGAAGACAACTTTATATGACCCTTGTCTCCTCTCTCAGAAGTTGCCTGATTTGAAGTAGGAGAATTAACTGTTGAGGGGCTCTGAGAAACATGGTTTGAAACAGATAGCCGTTGTGATGGAGGGGCCAGTTGTAAGCCAAAACCTTGAGAAGCAGAGGACTGACTTCGCTGGAGGCGACCACCAGATCCATCAGAATTTTCTGCTTCGGTCGTTTCAGATAAAAGATTGCGTTCAGAAGAACTAAACTGCATCCCCATGCCACGCTCCTTTGATTGATCCACCTTGTGTAGAAGCTCCAGCATATTTTGACTGCAGGAAACAGAAAAAGTCAAAAGTATGCACTTCGAAGCCAAAAACAGCAAATGCAATAAAGAGCAAAAAAGTGACTTTTTATAGAAAAATTTGCATTAGACATAACTATTGAAATAATACACAAGCCTTAAAGAAGTACAATAACATGCATCTCAGCAAATGATCAAAAGATAGAAGTTGGTAGATTCTGAAAATATTGAAGGTTTTCTTTATTTTTAAAAAGAACGTAAACTTTAAATTAATTCTGTACTACCTTGAATGAGATGCCTTGTTCGATGCAATCATGCCAACAGATCTGTCGAAGGGAGCAGACATACTAGGTTTATAACCAGGAAGAATGCCCCTATGGGGCACCTCATCTAATCCTTTAGTGTCTCCTTCATGATCAGCCCATTGCCCCTGTAGATAGAAGAGCATTCACATTTCCTAGCCAGCAAAAGGTTTAAGGAATAGGTATATACTCATAAATACACATATACACGTATAATTAAACCCATAATTCACCTTCCCCATTTCAGTAGAACTTTTAGGAACATGACCAAAAAGTTTTGACTGTCCAAGGAACCCTTGCTCTTGACTTTTTAATCCTTGAGAGTTGTGCAAAGGCATGGCCTGTGAGTGGGTAGCCTGCCTCGCCCGATAAGAAGGCTCAACATCCGCGTCCAAGTTTCCCATAGGATGGTACTGAAATTTTCGAGAGACAGAGGTTTTCTGACCAACCTGATTAGATGACTTTTGCTTCCCACTTGCTTGAATCCGTGAATCACTAGCATCAGACAACACATTTTCCTTCAAACCAATAGCTGAAGTGTGGTGAGGCAAGTTTGAACGATAGCTGTCATTAAGGTTCTCCTTTATATTGAAAGTCTCCATCTCATGCATCTTAACTTCCTCCTTCTCAGAGCTATTCAATGACGACTCCACAAGCTGAGAGCCCTTATTGATAGTATTCTGCAATTTTTCTAAGCGATCACTTCCTTTAGATTTCGCCGAGGAATTAACAAGTTTCCAATTATTAAGGTGATGACTATTTGGAAGAAATTGACTAGCTTCCTCGCTGGCCCTCGTATTGCTTGAATTTGCTACTGCAGCAGCATTGCTCAAGCCTGATCCCTCTCTGCTCACCTGTGGACTTCCCATTGTAGATCTTAGCTCCTCCAATTCAACAGCCGAATTAGGTACAGAACTAACTCTCCCTACGCCATCATAATTACTCAATTTCTCGTGCATAACTCGCTTCTGATCATTTTTCTGAGATTTATGCATTGATTTCTCATTTTCATGAATATCAAATGACGAATCCCCAAAGGGTGTTGTAGACTCAGTAGCACCCCAGTTATTTGGTTTATTGGATGGTTGGCCAAATCCACTCTGCTGAGGAGTCCAATGACTTGAACTACTTTTTCCATTCATATCTGCATCCACAGAATGAGAATCATTTTGATAAGTCTGATTCCCACGATTTAGCCAATTACTTCCTCCTGCTAGGGACTGATGAATGGGTCGTTGAGAAGAATTATCATGCAGTCCCTCGCCATGTTCTTGTGAAATATGTTGTCCAAATTGTTGGAATCCTTGGGCAGTATAATAGTTATTTTTCAGATTCGCATCATCAGATGGGAGATCAGATCCGATACTAAATGCTGAGGTAATCTGCAAATTGCTACCATCCAAAGATGTCTGACGTTTTCCAGTGTCATTATACGTTGAAGGCTGATTGTTCCCAGTAGGAAGATCGGGATTCTGAAAGCTAAAACCAGTCCATTCTTCCTGAAGCCCTAGATCGCTACTAGAAGTCTCAGCCACAGCAGATTGCATAAGAGCACTCCAGCTGCCGCTTTGAATAGAAGAGAACCCGTTGATAAATCCCGCACCATCCACTAAATTAGATGCTCCTCCACTCATGTCAGAGCTCTTGCCAAAAGCATCCCATATGCTATCATCATCTGAACCAAACAAAATCTTTTCTTCAGTAGGATCTAGGGCAACTGAATTTTGTGAAGAAGATGCTTGCGCTGTTTTATCTTTTAATATTTCTAATGGACCAACTATCTCCTGCCTCCCTTGGAATTCCTGCACAGGCACATTCCTTTGCAGGGGATTCAGTTGCTGAAGGTTTTCCATGTTTATCCCACTGTTTAGACCTTGACCAGAATTATGTCTGAACAAGTTTTTACCCTGAAAACCTTGTCTACTGATTAAGGTCCCATCTTGCATGCTAATTTGTTCTGGGAGTACAGTATATTGCTTAACTTGAAAAGAATTGCTATAAGGTGCCATTTGCTGCGGATGCTTATTCATTGCAATATGAGGATATTGGTTTGAGCTTCCCCTCAAGCTAGAAATAGGAACTCCGTATAGAGATTGATCAACCTGCTGATGAACCAAACCCACAGAGCATGATACCTGACCTTGCTCAGGAGATAAGACAAATCCACTAGAGGATCCTTGCATAGCCTGAGAAGCACGCTGAAGCCAATTTGTGTTTCCTGCTGTAACCTCAGTCGCCCAAGGATAATTAGATGCATCAGAAATTGGAGTACCATTAATAAGTGCATGTGAATGGTTGCTGGATGCCTGTCTGGTGAATGAGGGAACCTGATTTACTGAGTTCTGCTGCCTTGCATCTAGTTGCCAAAGTTCCTTTTGCCTTTGAAGCTCTTGCACCCTCCTGATCATGACTAGTTTCTGCATTAGTTGCATGTCACTAAATTCAGGCTGTTGATGCGGTAAAGATTGCACCATGCGTGGATGCTGGCCACCCATTTGCTGTTGACCACCAAACAAATCAAAACTAATAGGTGATTCAGAGGAGTCCAGCCTAACTGAAGTGGTGGGATGCTCAGGACCAGTCCCTTGTGATGGTACATAACTAGATAAGCCTCTTGTGAGTAGATTATTCTGATCAGATTCCGTATCCATTCCCAAAAAATTTGTTTCATCCGGCCTAGTGTGGAAAACCTGACGTCCATACATATACCCATTCAAATTTGGGTGTTGGTTATGAGATTGACTTTTAGCCAATTCAGGCCTTAAAGTTGGATGTGTGGAGTTCAAGCCATGTGACACCTGCAGAGAATGACTGTCGTGACATCTCTCAAGATCTGCGTGAATGCCAAATATGATTAAAAAGTAACGAATTAAACATTCTAATCATAACTCAAATGAATATTTCATATCATCTTTACCGTCATATGAACTAAAGGTATAACAAATACAATGTAAACAACTTATAAGAACTACTCCATTCCTTCTACAAAAAGAGTCTCATTTGAATTTTTTTTAGTCAATTAGTGAAATCCTAACATCCAAAATTGATGTAATTTTATGTAATTTTGAATAATGCAATAGTTAGTATTTTAAACTACATCAAAAAGTATTACTTAGTACAAAATTGCTATTTCAAAAATTAAAATAAATTCAAATCATAGTTAAATTTTAGGATTTCACAAATTAAATAGGATCAAAGTCAAATGGGACTCTTTCTTGTGGAAGATGGAGCAATAGGAAAAAAGTCATCTCTTTCCGTTCGATTCTAAGTGGAACTAAAAGTGGCACAGTTTTTTATTGAAACTATATTTTATGAATTAGATTGTCTATAAATATTGTACGATACAAATCGATCCATACTAAATTTAACCCGCTCTTCTTTTGTTTATATACCTATAGTTAAGGCTGTAAACAAGCCAAACAATTCGGGCTCGACTCGAAAAAATACGAGCGAGACTTGGATTCGTTAATAATATGATCCAAATCTGAGCATAAAAAATAATTCGAATAAAAATATGAGTAGAATTTGAGCAAGGTTATACTCGACTCGTTTAATATTCAAACTACTTGAATTCTCGATTGTGATTCAATACATACTCGATTGATACAGATTCGATTAGATATTCAATACATTCTGTTATAATATATACAAAATTAATTCAAATTAGGATAATTAGTTATTATTATTTTGTTTTGTTTTTAATTTTAATTTTAATTGAGATTTTATATTTGTAAAGTGTAATAGTAAATATATTTTCTCATTTCTAAGTAAAATAACAAATTCAATCTATAATTATATTTATTATAAAATTAGTTATTATATTGAGACTCGAATTCGAGCTTGAATTTGAAACTCGCGAGTAGTTTGAATATAATTCGATCCGAGTCGGATCGAATTCGAGTAATAAATATTCGAGTCGAGTCAAATTAGAGTAGAATTTTTCAAATACAATTTGAATTCGAGTCGAATTCGAGTATGAATTTAACGTTTCAAGCCGAATTCAAGCAGTTCTCTATTCGCTTCGGTTCGACTCGTTTACACCCTTACCTGTAGTGGTAAGTTTAAACAGGTTAAAGTTAGTAGTGCAACTTTGACATTTAATTTGGGACATCCCAGAAAGGAAAATTCTTATTAAAGTGGGATGAAGGAAGCAAAACAATAGAAGTCATTTAAGTAGTTAGACCATTGATACCTGATTGCTTCGTATCGTAATTTTTCAGCTTGGAGCTCTCTACATCAATTTGCCTCTGGATACCAACCCATGGATTGTTATTTAGCAACGGCCAGTTCCCGTCTGCAACCTGTGAGTGATGTTGGCTCTGGGACAAGTTGTCTTGTGCAAAAAAATTGTGAACCCTGTCTCCAACTTCGTTGCCAGGCATTAAAATTTTGATCTACAAAATTTCAGCAGCTAAAATTTGATTTACCTATAGAAGTAATAAAAGATTCAATCGAGTTCAAACTTTAAAACCCCTCTTGTCAGGTTCAAACCTGTAAAAACCTTATCACACAAGCCAAAGATCCAAAAAACAAAGCCTCAACCTCAATAGACCCATCAAGTGTTTAAATAAATAGAAAACTGAAAAGGCTAAATAAGTATTAAACTGAAAGGGTGAAAATTCGGCAAAGTTAGCTGAAAATGGCCACATAACTTTCTGCAACATTTATAAGCAAGAATATTATTTGACCATTCAATTTTCCAAGTCTTGATACACGTTTAACCAGTGAAATACAGGAAACATGACCAATATTTAAAACCTCAAAATACCATACCAAACAAGTTCTTAACATTTAGTCATCTTTCAGTTCACAAATATCCTATTTAAAACTTTCAACTTATTATTCCCTCCTTTCTTCATCTTCTCTTTTTGTTTTTAGCAAGCTCCTTCCTTCATATTCGTATAAGCAAGACTCAGTAATAGCACAAGTTGGAGAACCAAATAAATAACAAAGAGACCCTTATAAGTTATACCCTTTTTAGAGAACTGGATTAGCAGAAGACAGAAGAAAAATAAAACCTTGAGGATCTCACTAAAGCCTTCTCCGAGTCTAACCTAGAATACATGAGAAACCTAATGGTGCTGAAGCACTAAAAGAAAGCAAATATGCGAAGAGCTTTTAATCAACTTCAAGAGGTAACATCTGTATCACATTAACACATGATCATGCATCTCAAAAGCTTTAGACCAACCATGCCTACTTCACGAGCTTCTAGAAATCTGTTTTCCCTTGATCACTTTTAATCAATATGAAACCATTTCAATCCTTGTTTACATGATTGGTAATTCAAACTTATCTTTTCCTTTAATGAGGCATGATTGAAGGAGCAGAATATAATTGAGGACATGGTCTTTGATAATTGATAGTAGTGAGTAGAGGAATGTTATCCACATATCAAAAGCCGACTAGGGCATCCCACCATTCTGTTGTGTTTTCTGTTTCTCTTTTACATTTCCTTTTTTCTGTTTGTTTCCATTTTAGTTTTACACGTACATATACACACACACACACACACAGATACATCTATATATGTATTTTTTCTATGGGTGTGTTTTATTTCATTTCTCTGCATTCCTTTCTTAACTTTTACGTTAAATTTTTTTATCTTTTTAGTTTTTTTCTCACCTTTATACTTTTACCCTTACATATGGGATTCATTTTCAGCCTACCCAAACTAGTTTGAGATAAAAATGAGTTGTCAAATTGAGTTGAGTTAAGAGGGCTAGCACCTATAGCTATTTTTTCATCAATTTGACATATTAAAAAATCAACTCAAATTAATCAATATAATTTGTTGAATAAGTAGGATTAACCTTATAGTTCCAACACTCTGATACTAATCAGATGGTTAAAAGGATTACCAAGATATTGGTTTAACTTTCTAAAGGTATAACAAAGGCTTAAGAATTTGGGACATGAATTTGGAAAAAAGTGAAGATGTGAAAGTCACTGTCAAATACCCGAGAACAGTATTATTTAGGTTTTCCATTTAGTTCTAGAAGTCACAATTATTGGGCTCAGTATGGATATCAGATATGGTATCAAGTTTATAATCGTAAAGGCCAAAGAAAGATAAATAAGAATTAGGAATGAAACCTAGAGTTAGATTTGCATCAAAAAAACTCAAACGCATAATTGCTGAGAATATCTTTATAGATTTTTTTTTGTTCCCTTGTCAAGGAATGACCTGATTTACATAGGCTTGGTAAGACACTTAAATCTATAGAAGACTAGCTCGCCTAATTTGAAACAACTTTACTTGATTTAGAAACTTAATAAGATGATAACAAGAAGACAAAATAACATGTTCACCATCGAGATTGGTCACTAATAAGGCACCCAAAACACAAGAAAAATCCTACAAAATAAACCAACAGAAACAGAATTGTTAATAACAAAAAAAGACTGCTAAATAAAACCGCTGACTATGCAATGTTCCAATTTGGCAACTTGGCTCTATCGATGTCGAGTCAGATTTCATAATTCCTCGCTTCTTCACATTTATTTTGCTTGAGCTGTTTATGGACTATATCAATGTACTTAACTTGACAAACAAAGCCTAGGGACTGATAAAAATCAAAAATTACATGAGATAACAAAATACCAAGGTAAATATAACTCTTACTATGGCCAATCTACCAATTTTGGATGAACTACCACACAAAAAAAGCCATTTATGCATATACGTTGATGGGTAATTATATCTTGTTTATTTCATTTAGATGCTGCAAAATCAATATCTATCGATAATATCAATAGTTACTGAAATGGTACCATAATACATTTCACATGAATCACAAAATGAACTTGACTTGGCCATCGATGTCGAATTGTCTTAAATTATTAATATCGCATAATTTAACGGGTATCTTGGTAAAAACCATTGTAACAGCACCACCACAATGTCATTACACTAAACACAATCTATAATATTGAATCCTTACAAATTTACATAACACCGTCAAATATAAGGGCCACCAAACGGATCTGCACGGCCACCAAACGGATCTGCACTTAGACGAGAGAGGCATGTGAGACTTAAGCAAGTCTAAGACAGTTGCTTGCAACTTGTCGGAAGAGCTCACAAAAGGAGCCAAGGACACATGGCTGGTGTCGGATTGCCAAATTATGCTTTATTTCTCTTCTTATTTACATATCAAGTTTGTAATTAATAGCCAAAATATTTCCACTAATTCTCAGCCAGTAATATGTTTGGTAAATGAACTGTTAATGGCCTAATTTGGTTACAAGTGAATATATAAATTTATTTTAATATGTATTACATATGGGTAATAAATACTCCCTCAATCCCCAAAAGAATAAACGAATGGGTTAAATACCCAAAAAAAAATTGTAATCAAAAGAATGGCTTAAGTGCAAATGTCAAAGCTATAATGTGGGCTAAAGTCAACATTGTCCCGTATTTGTGTCATAATTTTATGAGTTCCACTAAAACTATATAAAAGCTCAGTATAAGGTTAAATATGAATTATCTTATACTCTTTCCTTTACTTTAACTTTCTTAATTTATATAAAATTTGTAATTAAAACATTCTTTTTGGAACATAGATGGTAGTAATTATGTTTATTTTAATTTATTAATTGAAAAACATAAATAAATGTACATTGAGATTTATAAATCTTTCTTTCTAGTTGTATGTGTAATGTGCACGCAATTCTGCACGCAGGAGTGAGAAGCACCCTCATTTCCTTGTCCATTATTTGATAGCATGGCAATTTTTATTCTTGATAAGAATTATGGAATGCAGTTGGGTTAGCCCTTCAAGTGTGGAGAAGCTTCTTCCTCACAAATTTTGGGACTTAAGCATTCGGAGAGGCAAGGATCAAAAGATCCTCTGGAGGTGCACGTATTTTGTTAATTTACAGAGTGTTTGGGAAATAAGAATGCTAGGATTTTCAGCAATAGGTAGATGAGCTTTCACTAGCTTTGGGAAGGTTTCTTTTTTTGATTGACATTGAGTGAATTCAGCGGACTGCTAGTTTGAATCTACTTAGGGACCTAAGGAATGCCCTCTTTTGAGGCTGTTGGAACTGTTTGTTTCAAATTTTCTCTGTTTGTGTAAGCTGCTTGTTTCATCTCAGTAGGGTCAAAAACATAAAATTGAAAATGGCCACTAACAACAATCTGGCAAAATGCGGTATTTTTTATTATTTCCAAATTGCTTATTTGAGGCAAAATAGCCTCTTTTCCCCAAAAAAATTGATAATAATACCAAAAGTACCCCTAAATGTTTATAATACTACTTCCGTCCCACAATAAGTGATTTTTTAGGCTTAACATTTTTTTTTCCAAAATAAGTGATGTGTTAGAATTCCAACACAATTTTTACAATATTTTTTCATATGTGCCCTATGCAACCAATGGTATTTATTGCGTATTTATTGGAAAGTTAAAAGGTTGAAGAAAGAGAAAGAGAGACCAAAAGGCAATAAAAAAAGTCTCAAACAAAACAAAGAAAGTATATTAAGGGTATTTTTGTCATTTTAGCATGTGTATTGGTATGTGTGATTTAAGCTAAAAAAACACTTATTATGGGACGGAGGTAATAGCATATTTTTTATTTGAGCAATAAAATTAATATTAAAGAATTCTTTCAATATTATTTCAGCAATTATGTTTAGTTAAAACAAACAGACCTCCATGATTATTTCAGCAATCACTTGTAAGCAATTATAACTTCTGCATAAATTACATTTTTAGCAGTTAATTTCGGCTGAAGCAACAAGTAGGCCTGCAAACGAACCGAACCATTCACAAACCGGTTCGGTTCGAGTTTGATAACTTGTCGAGTCGAGTTCGCACATGCTTTCACGTTTGATTGCTCGATCGAAAATGTTCGCAAACCATGTGGTTCGGTTCGTCTGTATTCACAAACTGTTCAGGTTCGATTCGAGAAGTTCGAGATCAATTCGAATAATTCGATTTCTAACATAAGTTTGAGTGGTTTGATTTCTTACATGTAAAAATTATTAACCGACCTGAAAGTTGGAAATATAATCAGCCGACGTGTTTCGTCAAAATATTTGCGAACTTGATCACGTTCACGAACGAGCATGTGTTCGTGAACGTTCGTGAATTGTTCATGTTTGCGAACTCGATCACGTTCGGCCATGTTCGTGAACCTAAAGATCGAACTCGCACATGAGTTTTGGTTCGATCATGTTACTTGAACATGTTGTTCAAATAACAGTGTTTGAGTTCAGTTCGAGTTCGACAAAGTTCGGATCGGTTCGGTTCGTTTGCAAACCTACAAACAAGCCCATTATAGGTTTGTAGGTTTTCCGATTGTCTTTTTCCTACTTAGACGAGGACCCTTGTCCTAGTTAATGGAATCTTCTCATTTTATCTTAAATCAATGTTTTAAAAATAGCCGCCTAGGTCCACTTAATCCCTGCCTTAGCTGTCTAGGCGCTAGGCGGTCCTCTACCACCTAGATTTGGCCTGCCCGCCTAGAAGAAATCAGATCTCTACCACATCAATTTGATAAAGGCTTTAAAACGCTACAATACATAAAGTGAATATGCTTAGCTTTAAAATATTATTTTTTGGAACTATTAGATTTTGTGAC